>OZ053305.1:24273128-25473128 GCA_964056655.1 Arabis hirsuta | reverse complement strand
GGCGTGGAGATTCACTCCAAGTATAGCTCTTGCTGAAGTGAATGTAGAAGGGGTTCACCGTGTTTGATCTTATCGCATTCCTCTTTAAATTTACAACTTATTGTTATTGCAATACCTGACACTTTTTCGTTTATTGCCTGGTTCCTAATCAAATGAATACCTAAGACGTCCGAGGCAATGTACATAGAAGATGAGGTCCAAGGGATTCAACTTACTCATGAAAGACCAAGTTCCGAGGATGAGCCTGAGCCTGAGCCTGAGCCCGGGATTGAAAACTGAGTAAGTGAAATGACAGATGGTAATGAAGACAAAGAGAAGGATAAGGATGATGAAAACCAAGCTGAGGAAGATCCGAATTGGTTGGACAGTGGTTCTCAGTTTATCTTGGACTCGCAACAGCTGGTGGAAGCCCTCTCTCTGTGTGATGATCTCTTGCAAGTGGGATCACAGGACAGAGACGAAAACACAAACAATGGTGGAGGGTTAAGGAACAAACAACCATGTTTTGCTGATTACGCACACCTAGGAACAGAAGACTTCAAACGGGATCTTGAGGATTGTCAGAAAATCGTTCTTGATCCCTCCAACATAGACCTCGATACTCCACCTGAGTTTCGTCTGAGCCAGCTGGTAAATTTTAATCCTTTCTCTCTCTCACACTTTTTGATGCAGTTAAGCAGAAAAGCCAAATGGGTTTTGTTATGTTATGTACAGGAATTTGGATCACAGGAGAGCTTTCTGGCTTGGGGCACTGGAAAGACTGACTGACTAAACATGACTCACACGAGCTCGAGACTACGGAACTCGTTGATATATTTTTGGTTGGCATGCACAATGGTGCCATGCTGCTGTATAATATTTTCCCTCTGCGACTCAAGTGGTTGATTCGAACTGTTTCGGGTTTTTTCGTTTGTTTTTTTTGTTTTGTCGGATTTAGAAGAACTATTATGGAGCGTGTTTCTTGATCTAGCTTACAACGTCCTTATGTAAATGGTGCTTTTGAGAATTGTAGGAGTCCAAAACCTCCATCTAAAACGGAATTGTGTCCAAAACTTGAGTAGCTCTTTCTTACTGAACTCTCGTTGCTCTCTCGATTAACACCTAAAACCAAAACGTGAACACAACGTTTGTGTTGTCGTTTACATGTAAAGAATTGGTACTTGGTAAGATTGAGATGGCAAAACAAATAATGTAAAGATGGGCTGGGCTCTAAGCCCATAGATTCCGAGGCCATAAGTCAATGATCCTCAGAGAAAACCAGGACTAGACCGGGTTTTGTCTATTCTTATTATTGTGCTGTGAAGGAAACGACAAGTAGGTGGATTCACGGACGGATTCAGAGAATTTAATACTATTTTACATTTACACCGAGCGCGTTGTCTTCTGACGCTCATACACTCACTTTGTAACCACGTTCCTCTTTCAAAAAATTCACTCCAATTCTCATTCTACAACATATGAGTAATTTAGCATTTGACTAATTCATTTAAAGTAGTATAACACACAAAGTGGGCACCATGATCACAAATTCACCTTAATTATCTCGCCATTACAAAGAAAGATAGTTTATTTTAATCATAGATTACATCGATTTGACTTGGTTACCTAATATAAACAGAATTTCAGATTTAACTACTGAACCAGAAAAAGCAGTTAAATGTTTGGTTGGGTTTTAGTTAAGAATCTACGGTGGAATTTTATTAGGTGGGGGTGAATATTTGTCTTCTAGTGCCGTGTGGCCACGTCACGATGACCTGTATAGAAGAATTCTCTCTTTCACGGACCACGTAACTCTTTTTCGTTTATTACCTCATCTCTCAACTCACAAAATTAAACACTAGCCTTATCTACTCTGTGTATACTAAATATTCCATTGCACTATACAAAAAAAAAGCAGATTTTTTTAATTCAAGAAACTAGTCAACACAGAATATTGAAAAGGAGAAACAAATGCTATAAAGCGACCCATAAATATAGGGGGTAAAAGTGAGCCATATAATAAAGTCAGCAACAAGTATTGTGTAAATGTCTTTTAATGACCAAACTCAACTCTCTCCACCCGCTAATCTCGCCTTCTTCCTTCTCTCTCTTTTTTGTTTTTTTGTTTTGTTTGGGAAATTCGATCATCCACAGTGCATACATGCTTGCCTTTACTCAGCAAACAACTCTCTCATTTCCTAATTCATCTAATTTCCCACAATGCCCTTCTCTCCCTCCTTCATCCTCTCTCTCTCCTCCATCTTCCTCCTCCTCCTTCCCCTATCTCTCTCCTCTCCATTCAGTACGCCTCTCTCTCTCTTTTTGTCTCTCACCGTCTAGATCTGATAACGATTAACTGAATTCTCTCTTCCTCTGTTTTTCTCTTCTTTGCAGATACTTCTTTCTTCATTGACTGTGGTAGTCCCGAAGGTTCCACTGACGTTTTCAACCGTACATGGCTTCCCGATCGGTTTTACTCCGGTGGTAGCACCGCCGTCGTCTCCGAGCCTCTTCGTTTCCATCTCGTCGCCGAGAAGACCATCAGGTATTTCCCTCTCTCCTTCGGCAAGAAGAATTGCTACGTCGTTCCTCTTCCTCCTGGTCGTTACTATCTCAGGACTTTCACCGTTTACGATAACTACGACGGTAAGTCTCATTCGCCGTCCTTCGATGTCTCCGTCGAAGGAACGCTTGTTTTCTCCTGGAGATCTCCTTGGCCTGAGAATCTCCTTCGCGATGGCTCTTATTCTGATCTCTTTGCCTTTATCGGCGATGGTGAGCTCGATTTGTGCTTTTACAGCATCGCCACTGATCCTCCGATTGTAGGTTCCCTTGAAGTCTTACAAGTCGATCCTTCCTCCTATGACGCGAATGGGACTGGTCAGAATGTTCTTCTGGTTAACTACGGGAGGCTCTCGTGTGGCTCAGATCAATGGGGTCCTGGCTTCACTAACCACACCGACAGTTTCGGCCGGTCGTGGCAATCCGACGAGGATTTTCGATCGGAAGATTCGAGATCGGTGGCTAGGTCGTTGACGACGCTGGAGAAAATCAAGGGAGTGGATCAGTCGCCGAATTATTTCCCGATGAAGCTTTATCAAACGGCGGTGACAGTCTCTGGGGGTGGATCTCTGCTTTACGAGCTTGAAGTTGATGCCAAGCTTGATTACTTGTTATGGTTCCATTTTGCTGAGATTGATTCTACAGTGAAGAAAGCTGGGCAAAGGGTGTTTGATCTGGTGGTGAACGATAACAATGTGAGCAGAGTTGATGTATTCAGTGAGGTCGGAGGATTTGCAGCGTATATCTTAAACTATACGGTGAAGAATCTGAGCAGTACTACTGTGACTGTGAAACTTTCGCCCATTTCGGGGGCACCAATTATCAGTGGGCTTGAGAATTACGCCATTGTTCCTGCTGATATGGCCACCGTGCCTGAACAAGGTAAGGCATACTAACTTGTTTGATGGATTGGAATTACATTATGCGTTTTCTTGATTTGATTGGAATTCGAGACTTTATAAGAGCTCAATGTCGACTAGTATATAGCTTTGAGCAAAACTGGTCTGTGGCATATTTTGACTCTGTTTGTTTTGCAGTGACTGCTATGAAAGCATTGAAGGATTCACTACGTGTTCCTGATAGAATGGGTTGGAATGGTGATCCTTGTGCTCCTACTAGCTGGGATGCTTGGGAAGGTGTTGCTTGCCGGCCAAACTCACAAGGATCTGCTCTCGTCATATTCCAAATGTGAGTCTCACTGATACACACAGTAACTAGACCTGCCTTGCCTTATTCATTCTCATATTATGGGTGCAAATTGTGTATACACACAGTAGGAATAGTCTTCGGATTAGACCGGATATATTAAGAAGAGCAAAGAAATGACCTAATATACAGTTGGTTTGGAAAGTTTTTTTTTTTAGTGGTATGGTAGCGCATGGTTTAGAACATGCATCCTTGTTCGTCTATCGCAGATTAAGTGTTACAAATTATTTTGTTTTTTTGGAATTGTAACTTGGTATTATCATAAGTTTACCAGCAACTACTTGGAATATATTTTTTAAATGAACTTCATAAATAGTAATGCTTGTATGGTATTATCATATGCATGCGTTGCACATTCTTATTGTTAATTTGTTGTTATTATATAGTGTACTTCTTAAAGAGGGAGTTGCCTCGATTGTTTTTTACCTGTTTCAGAGACCTTGGAAGCCAAGGCTTAAAAGGATTTATCAGTGAACAAATTAGTCTGCTGACAGATTTGAATAGCCTGTAAGTATCAACTATTGACTTGGTATATTTATCTCAGAGTTCGTAGCTCGTTTAATGCAACTGGATGCATGTTGATTCATGTGTCTGCATAGTGATTCTGTTTTAGAGACACAAATTAGCTCGATTATCTCATATTTACTGAGCAAAGGCATTTATGAATTTTTCTTTTGTTTTGGCGGCAGGAACTTGAGTTCAAATTCCTTAACTGGTCCACTACCTTCAGGTCTTGGTCATAAATCCCTTGTGAGTCTGTAAGTGAACACACCTCTTATGATGATCAGTTGCCTAATTTTATCGTAGATTTTGTATCTTGTTTCTGCTTCAAATTGTAGATAGTTTCTGATAAATGTATCATTTAAGATGACATTAAATCAATTTGATCCCAAAGAAAGATGACAATAAAACAATGATATTGGAGTGTGAGGATGGTTTAGACCAACTTAAGAAATAATTGTGGCTCTGTACATTTGTGCTTATTTACCTATTTGGGTTGCAGTGACTTGTCAAACAACCAGCTGACGGGACAAATACCTGAAAGTCTGTCCATCTCAAGCTTAAAGCTCGTGTAAGAAGCTGCTTCATATCATTATTTTAACTAAACTGTTCTCTCTATCTTATTTTCTCCACTCCATATGAACAACATACGACTGTTCATCGAGATGCACATGGGGAAATATCGGTTCAAATTAAAAGAACTAGATTGGCCTTTTTCTTTTTAGATGAATAATAAGTATAGTATGCACTATACTAAACACAAAACTGATATGTTTATGATGTGTCAGGCTTTTGAATGGTAACCAATTGCAAGGAAAGGTACCAGAGGAAGTTTATTCAGTTGGTGTTCATGGTGGCACTATCGAGTATGTTAATTTTAAAGGCCACATATAATAATAGTCTCTATCTGTACTATCAATGGCAAATTTACAATCATTTTCATTATCACTGGCTTCGTTCTTGGATCTATTAAGCTCACAGTCAACTACAATAATCTCCATGTTCTTACAGTCTCTCTGATAACAAAGGATTATGCGGTGTACCTGCTCTTCCGTCGTGTCCTCTGTTATGGGAAAATGGCCACTTATCCAAAGGGGGTAAAATAGCCATAGCCATATCTTGTGTGGTGATATTCATTCTGGTGCTCTTGGTCATTTACTTGTGCTGCATCTGGAGAGGAAGACACGATTACGACTTTGCCCCTCCTCACGATCTAACATGTGAGTAAAAAATCTGCATAATTCTTACGTTGAAGAAGATTGAGAACATTCTTGAATCTTGATCTCTCTTTATCCTCCCCTCTTTGTATGTGTCGCGCAGCGCTTGCAGCAAAGAGAAACAGATATCAGAGGCAAAAATCCTTAATGCTACTGGAAATGGAGAGCCAACACGCGAAAGGAATGCCCACACTCCCCCTAAATTCGCAATAGCCGAGAAAGAGATATAGGAAGAGATTTGACTTGGAAAAAAGAGCAAGGAGATGAAATGAGGATTTAGAGGTTTTTCTGTGTAATTAGTATACAAATCATTACTCCTCAAGAAGATCACAAAATAACATTGAAGAAGGGCAATGAGTGTGCAATTATTCCCCAAAATGGTAAGAACTCAATCTTCCTTCATAATTTCATTTCTGGGTCTCTCTTAGATATGATATTAAATATTAATTGATAAACAACATTCTTACTTACGCCCTCCACTGTATCTGTGTTGCATGTATCATACCACATTGTTGTCCTTTTTTTGTTTTTGAGATTAATGGATTTCACCATATGGACTAACCAAACTTGTCTCTACAATGTAAATTTTAAGTTCTAGTTCTTCCTTTTTGGGTTGGAATGTAGCTCTAGTTTCTTTAGGTAAATATTGCTGTCTTTTCCGGGAAAAAATAGCTATTTTTCGACGAGAAAGTTGAAATTAATACCGATTGTCATCTTTTCTTTGTATTGATAGAAACGTGTTTTAGTTTGGGAAGATATTCTATTTTATTTCTTTCATCTAATAAATAAATAAATAAATATAAATAATTAAATATATATAAATAAATAATAAAATATGTAATAAAGTATGCTGAATATGTATATAGTTGTAAAAGAGTTGAATAAGTGTGTGGTAAAAATATGGCAATTTTTACAAATACCATACATTAAAAGTTTGTTTCCAAAAATATCATATTTTAAAATGTTCCACAAATATTTTGTATTTACTATGTGTTTGTAAATTTGGTATCAGAGATTTGGCAGCCTAAACTTGATATTCTTATCTTTATGAGGGTTTATAATGTCAGTGAAGTCTTTTCTATCATATGCTCTATGAAAAATATTCTATGTGGTTGTCACTTAGTGGATCCTCCACATCATAAATTCACTAAGCTAAGAGAAGAAAGTTTATAGAAAAAATATTCATGAGGTTAAACAGCATATAAAACCTTGAGATTCCAAATGAAATTATTGTCTCGGCTATGTAGCAAATACTTCATTGATGCTTTCTCTATATTCTTAGCCCCAAAGAGAAATAAAAACTCATGGATTACTATGCCCGAAAGAATAGATAAGAACTAAAGTATTTTGTCTTGGTCTCTAGTCTCAGTATACACATGGAAAATACATCTCTTTTTCCTCGTCAACCATTGTTTAGAAAATCAGCTTCTAGTAAAATAGACTATCTATATGAAGTAGAATATGTGAGCGATGATAATAAAGTTCCTATCACCCAACTACCCCTTTTCAATCCATATAAAGATTTTACAAAACCAAACTCCACCCTTCCAAAAGTCATAAAACATGTCTTTAACCCTAACAAGCACACCGCAAAAGACTCGTTTTAGCCTCACAGTTAGAACAACACTTGCAAGCAACTGAAATGGAACAAATGACCCCTCTCCGGCTTAACGAGGGGCATCAATGGAAATCTCAAGGCTTCACTCATCTCTATTACAGAGCAATAAGGCTGACGTCAACTTTTCATGGAAGAAACGGTTTACTTGAAATGATCCGACCCAAAATTTTAAAATTTTTCCCTTCACATTATTATCATCACAGATAATAATCCTCAATTGGGCCAATACAACATGCGGAAAACATAAAACAATTAAACCAATTCAATCAATTCAATAATCCCATACTTATTAAATCTAACCGGTTCAATTCAACAATCCAAACAATAACCAATAACCAATAAACCAATTAACTACAACTCAGAATTCACTAGCAACCTAGCAATTCTACAACAGCACACAGCCATACGAGACCCTAGATCATCTCTCTTTCCTGGCCATGATTCCACGATCACATTTTCTCTTTACCTGCAACACATGGCAAAAAGAGTTGCGTGAGTATTATCACAAATACTTAGCGACGCGGTCATCCCGTCTACGGGTTATTTAAGTATAGACATAACAATCAATACAATACCAGGATGAGCACACAAGCAAACAACAAGAACAACCAACACGAACAAGTACAGGGACCCTGTGTCGATCGACACAACCACTAGATGTCGATCGACACAACCACTAGATGTCGATCGACACAACCACTAGATGTCGATCGACATGACTCCGTCCTGTGTCGATCGACACGCCACCCTGGTGTCGATCGATATGACTCTGCCCGTGTCGATCGACACACCACCCTAGTGTCGATCGACACGACAACCCAGAAACGAGCCTATCCTCTCGTGGATCGAATCTGTCGCGATTCGTCGAGTCACCTGCACAATTCCAACCACAAACACATGAAACACCAAGCACACGCATTCCATCAATCCCTATGCCCACACAAACCCACGATCACGCACTCACCTCGAAGAATCGAAATGAGAATGGAACCAACGGTTACAAAAAGACTTGTACACGACGAACCACTAGTCCAAAACCAAAACGGACGACTGTTCTGGAAACTAGACAGACACAGCTACACGTCGGTATGCGGATCGCCTCCAGAATCCTTCTGGTTCGATCGGAAATCAACCCCGAAGCCGGCTGATCGCAGACAACTAATTTGCACAGACCCAACGAGTTCAAACAGCCATAACTCGATGAATAATCAACGAAATGACGAACCGTTTTCGCCTATATCAAGAGAAGAGATCGGAGAACTTACCCACCAAGTTTCACCTCAATCCGTCTCCAATAGCCCAGCCGTTTGCCCTCTCAAACTTTCGAACAGAAACTGTTTTCATTCACAAAACCTCACACAACTCCTTTGATCAAAAGACTCTCCCTCAAACTCTCTTTCTCTCTGATTTTTCGGCCAAAACGAGGACAAACGCGACTGCACCAACATTTTATACAAACCCTAAGGTGTCCCCTAAACCGCTCCCCAAACCGGCAATCAGAAACCGAAACCGTCAGTCTGATTTTAACTCGTGTCGATCGACACACAACCCCTGTGTCGATCGACACAACGCCCAACCCGACTTCTCACAAGTCCAAAAACTCACGTGTCGATCCACACACACACCCTGTGTCGATCGACACCCACCAAAATCCACTTTTTGGTTCACGGGCGTTACATTACCAGTGGTAGCGAGAGTCACTTTTCTCAACACCAGATACAGAGAATACTAACAAGCTTGCATAGCCACTCTACAAATAACTTTGAATGCGGGCACAAATTTTGTCACCTTCTTCCCAAATTTCAACATAGCAGTTGATGACCCTTAAATCTACCAAAACATGCAAATCCAACTTCAAATTATTAGCGTTTCTCAAGTTGGAAACACATACGCAGCAATGTTCCACCATCAGATGACATATAAGGTGCAAAATCATGTCATGGATTTAAGTCTCCCACGTGGCATTGTAGACGCACTGCTCATACAACTACAGTCACGACACAGTCCATCATGCATCCATATTCCAAGGCAAATTCCTAGAGATGAGTTGATCAAGCTACTCCTAAAGTCATGGGTGGCCAATTATGAAAAACTTCATGAAAACAACACTCCAATACAATCTGTAGACTCGTCCATCCACAAAAGAAAAGATTAAGTCATTTAGATAGAACTCAAACAACAAAAGCAGTGTGAACAATACAATCTCTCTATCCGAAGAAACTTCAATTGTAGAAGATCTATACTTACTAGGATTCCCAATCGAATCCTTCAACTCCCTTGGAAATCCTATTTACACATTCGAGGACGAAACAGGTCACAAATTATTTGATATATGTGACTGCTCAAAATGCTTGATGAATGACTCGGATGAAGAAGATTCTCCAAAACGAAGAAGACAAAGAAGAAAGTCATCTCAACAAAGGCTAAATAAACGATACAAATCAGGAGACCCACAAGACGGCCTTCTCGGAGGAGTCCCCAGTGGAATTTTTTTTGAATACTACGTTTGGTATTCAAATCAATCAGCTTCAACAACTCCTGATCAAGAAGATATCGGTACTTGTTATATGTTTGGACTAACATCCTCTCGAGGATCGATCTTTCCATCCAAAGAATTTGAACAAGGAAATATAAAACATTCATGGAAGATCAAGAAACCAAACACAAAAAATCTAGATGGCTCGATAGTGAAGATCAGTGCAGCTGAAGCAACCCTAAATTTGCAAACAGAAAACACAGTGGCCCAAAACCATCTCTTGAGTCAGATAAACAAAAAAGTGTCGATCTTAGATTTTTCTGCTAGAGAAATCAACAAAAAAATATCCTCCCTCCACCATGAACTCCTCCACCTAGCAACTACGGTTTCCATAACCTTTCCCCTCATGCATCAGAAGGAGTCAGAGCTAAAAAACCTTAGAGCGCAGCTAAATTCTTTACAAAACCAGCCAAAAGCCCAAACCCAATTCCTATATGATATCTTTACGCCTTATCCAATTTCTACCCACATTATATGGTCCAAACACAACCCCTCTCTTTCTCCCAAGATTTGAGCTACTTTGGCGCATCCTCCTTCTTACCAACTAATGTTGATAAAGAATAACACATTCCGAAGGAGAAAAAATCAAATGTTTCATTGAAAGGAGAAACTTCAAAGTCACATGTATATGAAATTCTAAAAGATCAGCCTTCACCTGATAAAAGTGAACCACAATTCATGATAGAGCATGCCAGTAACCCAAATTCTTGAGAAAGTAGCGAAAAAAGGTTCTAAGCTTCAAAGGAAGATAAAAAAGTCAGAAAATCTGCAAGAAAGCTCAAAAAGTAAGGTCATAATCCCAGACTTCCTCATGATTGAACCAACAGTAGACAGACGAGATAGACGAGAGCCTCGGGGATCATAACCCAACCCCCATATTGGAGTCCGAGGACCTACGCTGAATCACATTCGGGGTTTTCCTTTGACAATATTCCACCGGAAATATGGAGAGCAAAATTTACAAGATGCATGCATGGCTTATTGAGCAATTGCTTAATCCAGTAGCTACTCAGGCAATGGTGGATCAGTCCTGGACAATATCGATAAATGCAAATACGTCAGTCACCGTCATTAGATGCCTTGATTGGACATATTCACAACAAAGTTCTTGGTACATAGGATCACTACACCGTTCAGGCAAGAGAAGAATATCTAAGCATGAGATGTTGCTCCTACAAGGGAAATGATCTAGAGAAGCATTACGAAAGAATGTAAAAAAGATTTTATGCTCTTAATGGGATAATGATGTCAACCTCAAGCAAGCTTACATGAACTCACTTCCAGACCCACTTGGAAATGAGACTTCAAGGATATTATCACTTGAGAATATGGCCCTTAACCAAGCATCGTTGGGAGAAATATACCAAATATCACTTGCAGCCCTGGAGAAATTATGCAACCATCAAAAGTTCTTCAAACAATTACAAGAGCAAGGAAAACTCCTCGGAAAAGCGTGTGATCGCTGAGAACTCTCCAAATGCAAGAAAAAGAGTTGCGACTGCTCCACAAGCTATAAAAGATCTAAGAATCCCAAGAACAAATGACGGAAAAAGTATGGTCAGCTATCAGGCAGGAGGAACTAGAAGTTCTTTAGAAAAAAAAACAAAGAGGTTTCAAGAAATCAGATATATGCTATATCTGTAAGAAGAAAGACACTGTGCTTAATAGTGCCTAAACAAGATGAAAAGAGACAACCTCATGGGATACTTAGCCAAATTGAAAATGTTGACAACTCAGATATCGAATCCATCTTCGCACTTGATGACGAACAAAGATAAGACACTGTCCTCGCAATGGGAATGAAACAAGACGATAGTGTGTCAGAAAATAACTGAAGAATTTGACACAGAGGAAGATGATGTAGATGATCAATTAATGGTGTTCGATCTCTATGCGCTTGATATTTGCAAGGCAGATGAACCAACTGGAGTGGGATTAACATATTTATCACAACCATCTCTGAATGCCAAGATTTACATTTTCCCCAGTAAATATGATAAGCCCATACCAGAATACCTTACTTTGACACGGGAGTTGCATCTTCCATCATAAAGCCGAATATACTCTCATCTTCTCATTGGAAATCATGCTCAGTGGCACTTAAAGCAGCTAATGGCCAGGCATTTCACATCTCACTCATCAATAAGCCTATCTATATCCAACTCTCTCCAGGATATATGATTAAATCTAAAGTATATGGGTCTAATCTTCAGGGAAAAGATTTTATACTTGGATTTGATGTCTTACACCAACTTTAAAAGAGTATTTTGGCACCCAAAAAGCCTTAAACACAAAACCACATTTCACCTTGGACAACAATCGCCCATCTCTATCCTATGGAGATCCTTAACCCCATCAAAGATGAGATTGCCAAAACCTCTTGTGCCTCCTCTCACTCGGAATTTTTAGCCAAATGCTCTTCACCTCTTTGGAAAAACCCAAACTTCTTCATCTCTTTACCTTTCAAGAAAAAAAAGACGTCAACCCAACCAAGGCAAGCCACCCAGGAATGAATCCAGATCATTACAATCTTGCGGTTGAAGAGCTAAACCAACTCCAGAAAGAAGATCTTATTCAGAAAACTATTTCACCATGGGCATGTAAAGCTTACTATGTTAACAAGAGAGCATACCAAGTTCGAGAAAAATTAAGATTGGTTATCAACTATCAACAATTCAACCATTTTCTCGCCGATGACAAGTTTCATTTTTCAAAGCGAGAAGTCTTATTTCAAAGAACTTCCTCGAGTCCAGGTTTTTTCCAAATTCGACTTAAAAGTAGGATTTTGGCACCTTGGAATCAAACGAGAATATAGGCGTAAAACGGAATTTTGCATTCTAGATTGCCACTACTAGTGAAAGGTTATGCCATTTGGGTTAAAAGTCGCTTCTTCATTGTTCTAAAAAGCTATGATCAAGATCTTCAAGCTGATCCTATCAAATGCGTTGGTGTATATCGTTGACATTTTGTTATTCTCCTCATACATTGATACCCACACCCAGCAATTGGCGAAGTTCCATGATATTATACAACAATAAGGTGTCATGCTTTCTGAGAAGAAGATGGTCACTGGAGAAACTGAAATCGATTTCCTTGGCATGCACATTTCAAAGGGACAATATCATCTCCAGCCCCACATTGCAACTCAGCTTGATGAATTCCCAGATGAAAATCTCTCGTTCAAGCAAGTCCAACAATTCCTTGGAATTTTCAATTATATGGAGAATTTTATCCATGACCTGGAAAAACCCAGATCAGTCCTCTTAGCATAACTCAAGAAAAATGCCCAACCGAGTATATTCTTTCTCTAACTTCGACACAGAAGCCAACAACCACAATTGCAAGGCCATAGGAAATCTTTCAATTCATTATTCTTCGTCCGAAGAGCATCTAAAACAATATTTATTACTGAATCCATCAGAACCTTGAAACCAATCTTTCGCCAAGGATAAGTCATCATTTTATATTTTGCTAAGTTTAGATAATCACTCGTAAAAGAGCATTTCGAATTCTTGTACCTCTCAAAGAAGATATTCTCTATGATCCCATGGGATAAAAAATACACTAAAGCATAAAGAAACTTAAAAGAATCTCGAAGACCCTTCCAACATTAAAGATTCCATCCAAAAGCAAAAAAATATTAAAAACAGATGCCAGTGACTGCTACTGGGGAGCTGTTCTCTTAGAAGATGATGAAAAAAGAATACGAAGCATTTGTGGATACAAAAATGGTGTTTTCAAAGCCAGTGAGAAGCATTATCACTCAACCTACAAGAAGATACTTGCAGTCAAACGAAGGATAGAGAAGTTCGAGTTTCATCTAGTAGGCCAACATTTTCTCATAGAGATGGATATGTCCTTGTTTCCATGTTTCCAAAGATGATCCAGTTCAAACAAAAGGTCTTGACACAGGCGCAACTACTGAGATGGGCAAGTTGGTTCTCACAATGGAATTTTGACGTAAAACATATCAAGGGAAAAGACAACTTTCTCCCATATTTCTTATCCATGACTCGACGGCAAATCTCAATCATCATCCCAATGATCTATTCTCTTAGTCCTGAGAATCAAACAGAAGAGACTTTGAGGAACATGATTGCAGTGATGCCACAAGGTTTACAAGAGAAAATGTTAGATACTGATCTAGTCTATAAAGGGATCGAAACTCTTCACGGGTTACTGAAGCTTTACATCCATTGGTATGGTCTAGACATAAGTCCACTACTAGGGCTACCCTACCACCCGACATATCCTTTTCTCACAACCATAGAGATGAACCTAACTCACTATGGGAATTTTCCAAAAGAAGCATATCTCCTGCTTTGATATATGACAGATCTGCACACCATTGGAGTCTTATCCGACAAGTGTCAATTGGTTCGATACCTAGCAAAGTGCATCATGAAAAAGAGTAAACCACACTACAAGCTATTGTATAAGTGGCTTACTCTGTTTCACGATGTGACATGGTGGAAAGAAAATATTCGAGCATAAGATAAAGTAACAGTCTTTGTAACATTTAAAGCAATCAAGGAGCAAGTCCAAACAGAAAACGGAGTCATGGTTTATAAGACATATGAAGCTCATATCCAGACAAGTTACAACGACAACGCGTTTGACAGAAGCAACTTTCACACAAGGACACGTGGATTGGCAACACTAAATAACGTAGAAGGATCCCAACCGGACCCTAGCCTTTTTTGTCCTTATACAACACACTGGCACAAGAAGGATATATATCCACAAAAGCTTGTCGAAGAGATAAGACAAATATTGCTCAATTTCCATGATCAGTATGCGCGGCCAAAGTCTGACCCTGACCATTTTCTATATCGAGTTGAAGGCACGAAGTACAAAATCAAGAGATATATTTCAGGCCATAAAATCTACGTGACAAAAGTGCTTTCTGACAGTGAGGAAGACGACAAAAAGTTTTAAGCAGACGAGATGGAATCTATAAAATATAGTTTGAAGTATGGATTCGATCTCGTCTACTAAAAACTCTGTGTCGTCTTCCTCACTGTTTGAAAGCGCTTCTGCCATGTAGTTTTTCTGGCCTAAAATATGTCCCTTGATTTTGCACTTCGTGCCTTCAACTCAATATATCAAATGGCCAGTGTCAGACTTTGGTCGCGTGTACTGATCATGGAAGCTGAGCAATATTTTTCTTATCTATTTGACAAGCTTTTGTGGATAAATATAAGTGATGTGAGAGTGTGTTGTATAAGGACAAAAAAGATGGGGTCCGGTTGGGATTCTTCTACGTTATTTAGTGTTGCCAATCCACCTGTCCTTGTGTGAAAGTTGCTTCCGTCAAACGCGCTGTTGTTGTAACTTGTCTGGATATGAGCTCATCTGTCTTCTGAACCATGACTCCATTTTTTGTTTTAACTTGCTCCTTGATTGCTTTAAATGTTACAAAGACTGTTACTCCATTCTATGGTCGAATATTTTTTTGCCACCATGTCACATCAAAGCAGTTGATACTTTTTGGATAAGACTCCAATGGTGTACAAAACTGTCAAATATCAAAGTAGGAGATATGCTTCTTTTGGATAATTCCCATAGTGAGTTGGGTTCATCTCTATGGTTGTGAGAATAGGATATGTCGGGTGGTAGGGTAGCCCAGTAGTGGATCTAGGTCTAGACCATACCAATGGATGTAGAGCTTCAGGAACCCGTGAAGAGTTTCGACCCTTCTGTATCTAACATTTTCTCTTGTAGACCTTGTGGCATCGCTGCAATCATGTCCCTCAAAGTCTCTTCTGTTGGATTCTCAGGACTAAGAAAGTAGATCATTGGGATGCTCATTGAGATTTATCGTCGAGTCATGGATAAGAAATATGGGAGAAAGTTGTCCTTTCCCTTGATATGTTTGACGTCAAACTTCCATTGTGAGAACCAATTTTTCCATCTCAATAGTTGCGCATGTGGAAAGATATTTTGTTTGAACTGGATCATCTTTGGAAACAAGGACATATCCATCTCTATGAGAAAATGTTGGCCAACCAGATGAAACTCAAACTTCTCTATCCCTCGTTTGAGTGATAATGCTTGTCACTGTTTTTGAAAACGCCGCTTTTGTATGCTCAAATGCTTCATTTTCCTTTTTCATCTTCTTCTAAGAGAACAGCTCCCCAGTAGTAGTCATTGCATCTGTTTGTAAGATCCTTTTGCCTTTGAATGGAATCTTTAATGTTGGAAGGGTCTTCGAAATTCTTTTAAGTTCCTTTATGCTTCAGTGCATTTTTGAACCCATGGGATCATGGAGAGTATCTTCTTTGTGAGGTACGAGAATTCAAAAATTACGAGTGATTATCTGAACGTAGCAAAAGATAAAATGATGACTTATCCTTGGCGAAAGATTGGTTCTGATGGATTCAGTAGTAAATATTGTTTCTGATGCTTCTTGGACGAAGAATAATGAATTCAAAGGATTTTCTATGGCCTTGCAATTATGGTTGTTGGCTTCTGTGTCAAAGTTAGAGAAAGAATATGTTCGGTTGAGCATTTTTCTTGAGTTGTGCTGAGAGGACTGATATGGGTGACTGACGTATTTGCATTTATCGGTACTGTCCAAGACTGATCCACCATTGCCTGAGGTGACCATGGAATTTTGAGACCATCCATGTCATTGAATGTAGGAAGAGTATCTCTTGGATTAAGCAATTACTCAGTACGCCATGCATGCATCTCGTAGATTATGCCTCTCTATTTCGCCGGTGAAATATTGTAAAAGGAAAACCCCGAACTCTAATCTGGTGGTGTGGGGGGGGGGGGGGGGGTTGGGGGTTGTGATCCCCGAGGCTCTCGTCTGTCTTCAAATATGTTTCCTCCATCACTTTCCATATCTTTTTCTACTGTTGGTTCAATCATCAGGAAGTCTAGGATTATCACCTCACATTCTGAGCTTTCTTGCAGATTTTTCGACTTCTTTATCTTTCTTTGATGCTTAGAACCCTCACTTTTTCACTACTTTCTCAAGAAAAGTAGATATTAGGTTACTGGCATGCTCTACCATGAATTGTGGTTCACCTTTATCGGGTGAAGACTGATCTTTTGGAATTTCAGATACATGTACCTTTGAAATTTCTCCTTTCTTTGAAACATTTGAATTTTTCTCCTTTTTGTTCTTTATCAACACTAGCTGATAATAAAGAGGATGTGCCAAAATATCTCGGGTTTTGGGAGAAAGAGAGAGATTGTGTTTGGACCATATAAGGTGGGTTATAAATTGAATTGGGTGTAAAGATATCATATGGGAATTGGGATTGGGCTTTTGGCTGATTTTGTAAGGAATTCAGCTGCGCTCTGAGTTTTTTTAGCTCTGAGTGCTTTTGATGCATGAGGGGAGAGTTTATGTAAACCGTAGTTGCTAGGTGGAGGAGCTCGTGGTGGAGGGAAGATATCTTTTTGTTGATTTCTCTAACAGAAAGATCTAAGATCGAAACTTTTCTGTCTATCTAACTCAAGAGATGGTTTTGGGCCACCGCGTTTTCTGTTTGCAAATTTAGGGTTGCTTCAGCTGCACTGATCTGCACTATCAAGCCGTCTGAAATTTTTGTGTTTAGTTTCTTGATCTTTCATGAATGCTTTATGTTTCCTTGTTCAAATTCTTTGGATGAAAAGATCGATCCTTGAAAGGATGTTGGTTCAAACATATAATAAGTACCGTTATCTTCTTGATCAGGAGTTGTTGGAGCTGATTGATTTGAATACAAAACGTAGTATTCAAAATTCTTTCCACTGGGGACTCCAAGAAGGCCAACTTGTGGGTCTACAGATTCATACCGTTCTTTTAGCCTTTGTTGAGATGACTTTCTTCTTTGTCTCCTTTGTTTTGGAGTATCTTCTTCTTCCGAGTCATTCATCAAGCATTTTGAACAGTCACATATATTAAAGAATTTGTGACATGTTGCATCCTCGAAGGAGTAAATAGGATCTCCAAGTGAGTTGAAGGATTCGATTAGGACTCCTGGTAAATATGGATCTTCTACAATTGGAGTTTCTTCGGATGGAGAAATTTTATTAATCTCAGTACAAAAGGTTGTTGGTCGTGACCTATCACTGCTTTTGTTGTTTGAGTTCTATCTGAATGACTCCATCTTTTCTTCTGTGAATGGAGGAGTCTACAGATTGTATTGGAGTGTTGTTTTCATGAAGTTTTTCATAATTGGTCATCCATGACTCTAGGAGTAGCTTGATCAACTCATCTCTAGGAATTTGCCTTGGAATATGGATGCATGATGGACTGTGTTGTGACTCTAGTTGTATGAGCAGTGCGTCTTCAATGCCACGTGGGAGACTTAAATCCATGGCATGATTTCGCACCCTATACGCCATCTGATGGTGAAGCGTTGCCGCGTATGTGTTTCCAACTTGAGAAACGCCTGTAATTTGAAGCTGGATTTGCTTGTTTTGGTAGATTTGAGGGTCATCAGGCGCTATGTTGAAATTTGGGAAGAGGGTGACGAAAACTGTACCCGCATATAAAGTTGTTTGTAGAGTGGCTATGCAAGCATTTTAGTATTCTCTGTATCTGGTGTCGAGACTCTCGCAACCATTAACGCCAGCCTTATTGCTCTATAGTGGAGATGAGTGAAGCCTTGAGATTTCCATTGATGAATCATCCCCTCGTTGAGCCGGAGAGGGTCATTTGTTCCATTTCACTTGTTGACACCAATTGTTGTTCTAACTGTGAGGCTAGAGCGAGTTCTTTTGCGGTGTGCTTGTTAGGGTTAAAGACATGTTTTATGACTTTTGGAAGGGTGAGTTTGGTTTTGTAAAGTCTTTATATGGATTGAGAAGGTATAGTTGGGTGATAGGAACTTTACTATCATCGCTCACGTATTTTACTTCATATAGATAGTCTATTTTACTAGAAGATAATTTTTCCAAAAGATGGTTGACAAGGAAGAAGAGATGTACTTTATATGTGTATACTGAGACCAGAGACCAAGACAAAATACTTTAGTTCTTATCTATTCTTTTGGCCATAATAATCCATGAGTTTCTTATTTTTATCTTTGGGGCTAAGAATATGGAGAAAGCATCCACGAGGTATTTGCTACATAACCGAGACAATAATTTCATTTGGAGTCTCAAGATTCCATGTGCTTTTTAACCTCACAAACATTTTTCTATAATCTTTCTTCTCTTAGCTTAATGAATTTATGATGTGGGGGATCCACTAAGTGACAAACACAGAGAATACTTTCCATAGAGCATAAGATAGAAGAAAACTTCACTGATATCATAAACCCTCAAAAAGATAAGAATATCAAGTTTAGGCTACCAAGTCTCTGATACCAAATTTACAAACACATGGTAGGTACAACCACGAAGGAAGTTTTTACGATCAAATGGATATTAGGACTAAATATTAAGGAAGCAAACTTATATAACAAAAGGAAAGCTTTATTAATAATAACAAGACTCTCACCATTTTCTCTCTTTCATTTAGCTTGGCTTATAACTCTTAGCAAACCTTGTATTTATAGTACAAAACATAAGGAATATTACATAGCATATTCTTTAGTTATTTATTCATCTTATCTAACTTATTTTTACCACACACTTATTCAACTCTTTTACAACCATACTTATATTCAACATACTTTATTATTTATTTATATATTTATTTATTTGGTATATTAGTGATTAACAATCCAATATTTTTACGAGCTAGTGATTAACAAAAGTACATAAATGTAGAAAAAGCCCAACCTACAAACAGTTACGTCATGGAGTTGAATGCTAGAGGAGATCCATGAAAAGAAACTCACATAATCTTTATAAAAAACCCCATATTTGAGATCACCCATACTCTCTAATACTGCCCCGACGTAGCGGAGGTGACAAAAACGAATAAACACTCTAAAACGCAATTAAATCCCCCTTGAATAGATCACCAGGAATTGTAGATAACGATGTGAGATAATTGGCTCAGTCATCTTTTTCTTTTGGCCCAATCAGTTATGTATAAAATAGCCCATGATGTGTTCAAGCCCATGACCATTGACAAGCCATAGTACAAATCGGTGATGGTTTGATTCCTAAGCTATATAACCCCTGATATATAAAGGCGGAAGACATTCATAGGAACCCTAACCTAATACAATAGAGACAAGAGTCGAGAGAGTGTATAGAGCGATACCCTAACCTAAGTTCTAGTCATGTCTTTGCGAGATAGAGTTTCTTTGGTCTTTCTTCGTCTTTTATTCCTATTGCTTGTACCTGAAACACAAAGTAAGCGTGGGTTAGAGCGCTGTATAAACCTTTGATCGATAGTGAAGTTGAGGGGCAAGAGATCCCCTTCCCATAAGTACCGAAAGAGAACTAGGTGAACAAAGTTTTGTGGGTCGATTTACCTTTATGTTTGTGTTTGATCCGTGAACAATTAACTTGTCTAAGTGTGATTCGAGTTTAAGATCCTAACAAACGATGGTGACGACCTCCATATCTAAGGCGTAAAAAGAATCTTATTTAAGGTCTGCTTTTGTCGAAATTGAAATCAGCCATATCTAAAGCAAAGACTGAGAAGAAGTCATCTAAAAGAGCAACAAACCCAGAATGAAAGGACCAAGAGATGCTTATGACAAAATGACTGAAATTACATAATAGACAATTATTATACTTTAGGGTTGAATATACGGAAGACTGAAATGTTTACCTTGTAAATTTCTAGGAGAAATATTAAAGTAGAAAAAATATAAAAAAAATTGAAATTTGTTGTTGTCACTGAAATTATGTGCAACAAACGGTAATAAATTAATTAAAACAAACGCTGAGCATTATGGAAATTTACATAATTCATAATTCAATATTCTCAAGTGTTTGGGTATGTAAATTAAGCAGAGTATGATTCATAACTCATATACACTTGATAATTTAATTATTCTACTCTGGAAGAGTTAACTAACTATATCTAAACAACTAAGAACTCAACTCTCGCATGCAAATAGTTAAATAAAATAAATATGCAGTATTTAGTTGTAACCGGTTAATAAGGTAATGTGCAAGTAATAACTAGTCTAAAATCAATAACTAGTCGGCCAGACAAATAATATGTAGTAGATAAAGTCATAGACAATGACTCCTTCGAAATTCTTGTATATAAACAATTTTTATTTACCGACCCATGAAAATACTTTTTCGAAAATCCTTTACCCAACAATCAAACTAATCAATCATGGAAACAGAAACCATAAAAAATTAGAATGAATAAATCTCATAAGCAAAAAGGATTCAAAATGCTTCTCTATTGGTACAAAAAATCATCTCCTATTGCATGAGAAACCATAGAAAAAGTAGAATGAATAAAACTCAATAAATTGTGACTCTCTAAGGCTTGAAAATCTGCGGCTATTATGTGTTTATACAGTAGGTTAAGTCAGTTATGGGGATATTTCCAAAGATTTAGATGATAACGTTGAATATATAAATTATCCATTTTTCGGAGGCTGACCGATTGATTGCCCTAGGGGATTGATCGATCGATCTTATATGAATATCAAAACCAAGTTAAATATGCGGATGATCAATCAATCAATCACTTGGTGATTATCGTTCAATCAAGTCTTCAATTCCTCTGCTTAATTCTCCTAGAATCTAGATTGACTAGTCTTTAGTACTGAGAACATTACGTGAGATCGCACAGTTGGATCTGCATGATCTGAAATGGAAATAAAAGCTAACACTCCCACATACTTATGTTAAAGTTTGAACTTGATCCAATGGTGGGAATGTCTTTATCATATGCTAAACATTTGACGCACAAAAATATATAATCTCCAAATTGCTTGTTTTGAATATTTTTTATTCTAATTACTTCAAGTTCCTAGAAAGCCTAAAAACTACAAAAACACTAAAAAGCCAATAAAATACCAAAATCAATAGAAATATTTGATAAAACCTATGAAAACCATACTTGAAATTGTTAAATTGTAATGTATATCACAAAACTAAAAAAATACCAGAACCAAAATCCAGTATATATCCCCATCTACAACAAAAGGGGAAAGAAACAGCAAATATCCACAGCAGACCTCGTCACCTTAGCGTATCTAGGTTTTTCAGTTAGAGTTTCTGATGCGGTCATCAAACCAAGCATCTACCAAAATCAAGTACACAAGGTCAAGAGAGTCACAATGATATATTCCAAGGCTAGGAGGCTAAGAGAAGAAGCCTATAAGGCAGCAGAGTTCCTCATAAACACACAGAGTCCAGGAGCCTCACTCAGAAACTTTCAAAAAATAGCAAATATTCAACAAAGCTCCAATGTACCCGATTTAGACCTTATGGAGGAATTCGTACGTTTGAGCATCAAGGAAGCTCAACCTCAATCAAACAAGGTAAGAATGTTTACTTGGCAGGAAATGAAGCTCAGAACATCAACAATTTCATTGAGATCATATCGGAGCTCCAAGATATCGCAAGAACGAGCCAATCGGCCTATAAAGAGCAAATGGAGCAAGAAGAGAAATCTGAAGCAAACCACGTGGGAACACTTGAAGATCTCAACTATATCGACTTCAAGAGACTTCAAGGGAAAGAATTCATCAAAGATTTCAAGCTGCACAGGCCAGTAACAGATTTGAAGATTTCAGCCTCAAAACCAGCCAGTACGAGCACAATCAAGATAACTTCTATTTATTATGAATTTTTGCAGGTAGTCACGAGTATCTCAGTGGTATTAAGAGCTCCAAGAAACCACAGTTCGAGCCTCAGTGAGGACAACATTATTTTAAACTGTATTCTATTTATTTTAGCAAACTTTCTTTTTCTTGTATTTTAAACGTCTTGTTGTTTTTCTTTGACAAGTCCTGTTGTTTTGAGTCATTTTATTGTTTTTGTGTCAACCTAATTAGGTCCCTAAGCTGAAGAGCCATTATATAAGATTCCCCTGTAGCCTTGTATTCTTTCAACCTTTTTGATATCAATAAAACGTCGTTTTCTGTTTCTTCTTCAAGCGCTGCTTGAGAGAGCTTCTTCTCTGTTCTTTGTGTGGGTGATTCACATAAGACTGAGAGCCCTTGCTGTATCAGAGATCTTTCCATAATCTCTGTGGTGCCTTCGATCCATTTCGTTCAGATTGTTTGTGGAATCAAGCTGTATTGTTCGATTGCTATTTGTGGAATCAACCAGCAGCCTTTCACCCTCATCTCTATCTTCACTCATCATCCATTCAATTTATCAGACTTGAAACTGTGTGGAATAAGAGAGGTGGAATCCGATCTTATATAAGTTTCTCTGAATTTCGCCGTTGAAATCAGATGAAAGAAGACCATCTTTGAAGGTCTTTAAAGAGAAAAAGACGATGGTTCCCATGAAAAAAAAAAAAAAAATTTGGAAAATGGCACAACTCCAACATGGAAACGCCCGAATTTTATTTAGGAAT
This sequence comes from Arabis hirsuta, assembly GCA_964056655.1. Taxonomy (NCBI): domain Eukaryota; kingdom Viridiplantae; phylum Streptophyta; class Magnoliopsida; order Brassicales; family Brassicaceae; genus Arabis; species Arabis hirsuta. The sequence goes on along the minus strand of OZ053305.1, from coordinate 25,450,110 downwards.
TTTTTTTTCCACATCAATTTTTGTAAATTAATTACGCTCTATAGCATCCATAAAAATTATTTCACAATATAGCATACATGGTACATAGAACGAAGGTACATACACTACAAGCATTTAGAAGGTTGGTGTATCTTGTATGTACCCCCTTAATAGCTACCTATGTATGATGTACGCATACTTATATTGGTTTATCTTGTATGGATCTTCAACTACTAATGTACGATGTTTGGTATACGTATCTTGTATAGCACCTATTGTACGATGTTTGTTGTACGTAAATGTGTGTTTGGTTACTTTTTTATTTATTACTATATTCGATAAAATATTAACAAGAAAAATTAATTTTATGTATTAAAATGACCATATGTTAATGCTTGTAACATCTTACGCATGATCGACATTAACAAAGTTAAATTTTGTCAAAAAATACATTATGATACTATACATTTTTAAACAACCAAAACCGTAATTTTTAAAAAATTTCCTTTCCGGATCATTATTATCACAAATAATGATCCTCAACGGGTCAACAACACAAACTGCGGAAAACAATACGGTCAATATCCAATAACAACATTCAATAAATCACATACTTTATTGAAACCACTATCAATACCAAGTCAATCCCACAAACAACAATCCAATTCAACAACATAAGTCCATAACCAAACCAACAAGTTCCAGAATTACTAACACCCTAACAATTCTACAAAAACGAGCAAACAATCGAGTCCCTAGATCATCTCCTCTTCCTCGCCACGATTCCACGATCACACCTTGTCTTTACCTACATCACATAGTTATACGAGAAGCGTGAGTATTATCACAAATACTCAGTGAGACGGTCATCCCATCTACTAGGCTATACACACATGCATAAGAAAATGACACGATACCAGAATGAACAATCAACAATGCATCACACATTAACCAACAAGAAAACCAACACGTTCAGTATGACAAACTGACGGTGTCGATCGACACACCCTTGACGACACTATCTCGATCGACACACAACAATTGTGTCGATCGACGCACAAACCCAGAAACTCACCAAATCGATTTCCTGCACAAAAATCCACCAAAAACAACACGAAATTCGACCCAAACAACACACAATCACATCCTATCAATTCCTTTACCCAGATAAGCCATGGTCATGCACTCACCTTGAATATGGAAAGAAAAAAGATGAATGAGGATGAAGAACGCAAGGAACTACTCCCCAACACCGAGATCTACACTCCACCCACGAGAAATCACTCCAAGAACGATCTCCCAAGCCTCCCGGAAGAATCTCCTCTCACAAATCTCTCTAGAAACTCTCTGGAACTTTTTTGAAAACTTTCTGAAACTCTCAAAGTCCCAAAATACGGCCAACCCCCTATTTATAGGGAACCCTAGGGTTTCACTCTAAACCGGATCGCAAACCGACACTTAAATCGAACCGATCAAGTTCAATTTTAGCCTGTGTCGATCAACGCAACGTCCAGAACACGATTTCTCACAAGTCCAAAACACATGTGTCGATCGACGCACCAACCAAAAATTTACTTTTTGATTCACGGGAGTTACAACTCTCCCCCACTAACACGAATTCGACCTCGAATCACGCAACACCTCCCCCTAAGGTTAACACTCCCGTCTGAAACCCGACCAGCTTCGCCGGAAAACACCCAGAATGCAACGTTTCTAGTCCAGACTAGGTCTGCCCGATTGATCGTACAACAATCAAACAAGAAAATGCCCAACCAACCGTAGACCCGGAATTGGACCAATTGATCGCGTAACAATTAAACAAGAACATGCACGACCAAGACGCTACATATGTTTACCAAAGTCGTCTGAACTGAGGTTCCAAACAAAAGTAAAAACCCTAGACTAGACGCCTCCTTACACATCCCTCTCAACACTCCTGACCACCCGGCCAGCACCCCTTGAGATCACACCCGATCCCCGAGCTCCACTAGTCTCATACTAGCCACATTGCACCGTCTCGCCACGGCTGCAATCCTGACCCAACCCGGTCAGCACCACCTGAGATCCACTCCCGATCCTTGAAGTTCATCCAGTTTCATACTTATAACCACACTACAGACACTATTGCTCATACTCATATCTATATACACCACCCCACTCTCAGGATCGTCACCCTTTGAGCTCTTGATGTATATCATACCCCTCCCACCTTCAGGACCGCCGTTTATCCAGCTCTCGGTATACTCCAGCCTTTCCCACTCTTGGGACACACTGTCTGTCAAGCTATCGGCTGCAGAGGAATCATACATCCTCTGGAGATATCCCTGTCCCTCAAAGTATATGCAGGGAACCCACTATCCCCTGGAGAGAACCTTATTGTCCCCTCAAGTATATCCAGGAGACCCACTGTCCCCTGGAGCAGTCACTCTGTAACATGCATCATAAGCACCTGTCGACGGAAATCACTTCTCGTGGTTCTATCTTGACATTCCCTATCCCGGAATATCACCTCATGGTCAATCACCAGGCCATCCGGAACAATCCAATCACTAGGGTGTTCCCATCAGAGTCTCTGGAAAAGACAGTCCTAACTCACATAAGACTTGTCTTTCCAGACTCCCCCTAGGAAATAGACAGGTTCTAACTCACATAAAACCTCTATTTCCCAGTGCCAATGACCAATCACTAGGCCATCCGAAACAACCCAATCATTAGGGTGTTCCCATCAGAGTCCTTGGAAAAGACAGTCCTAACTCACATAAAACTTATGTTTCCAGACTCTTCCTAGGAAATAGACAGGTTCTAACTCACATAAAACCTCTATTTTCCAGCGCCAATGACCAATCACTAGGCCATCACAAACAACCCAATCACTAGGGTGTTTCCATTAGAGTCTTTAGAAAAGACAGTCCTAACTCACATAAGACTTCTGTTTTCAGACTCCTCCTAGGAAATAGACAGGTTCTAACTCACATAAAACCTCTATTTCCCAGCGCCATCCAGGGAATAGACAAGTCCTAACTCACATAAAACCTCCATCCCCAGATACTCCTCCTAGGACATGGACAAGCTCTAACTCACATAGAACTTCTATCACTAGACCTTCACATGACCCCACCAGTCATCAAACACATGACCTACCAGTTATCATAGCACATGATCCCACCGGTCATAACAACACATGACCCCACCAGTCATCATAACACATGACCCAACCGGTCATAACAACACATGATTCCCTCCGGTCATCATAACACATGACCCCACCGGTCATAACAAAACATGACCCCACCGGTCATCATACACATAACCCCATCGGTCATAGCATAAGAACACACGTCTTATAAACACATTTAATAAGAAAACCCATCCTATTAAATCTCAACAATGTATAATCGTTACAACACAAACGAAAAATACATCCAACCTCATAGCAACATGCAATCACAGACTCTGAAAACCATAAAAAGGCAACTCAAGCCTCCACTTGCTTCTCGAACCATTTCGAGAACTTTGCCTTCATCCTTGCTTCTGGTTCCTAAGTCTCCTCCTCAATACCATCACAGTCCCACACGACTCTCACCAACGGTATCCCCTTCCGGCGCAGACCTTGACTTTCTTTTCGAGAATCCTCACAGGCCTCGCCGCCAACATCATGTTGGGCTGAAGATCCTCCGGGATCCTAGCCAACACCTCCTCAGACTCATGTAAACACTTCTGTAGCATCGAAACATTGAAGACTTATGAAAAATCTTCATAATTTGAGGTAACTCCAACCGATAAGCTACTGGCCCGACCCGTTTCACAACCTTGAACTGTCCCATAAACCTCGGACTTAGCTTATTCTTTGAAATGGATCTGTTAGGACCCCTCAACATCGCTGCCTTGAGATATACACGATCTCACAGCTAAAACTCCAGCTCTTTTCCTCCTCTTATCGGCATAACTCTTATGCCGATCGTGAGCCTCTCTCATGTTCAGCCTCAAGACATGGATCTTCTCCGTCGTCTCCTAAAAAAAATCCGCACCAAACATGCTCCTCTCCCCCACTTCAGTCTAGCATAATGGTGTACGACATGACCTCCCATACAAAGCCTCATATGGAGCCATCCCATTACTCGCCTGGTAGCTATTGTTGTAAGCAAAACTCTACCAGGTTCAGGTGACCCGCCCATTGACCAACATAATCCAGCTCACACATCCTGAGCAAGTCCTCCAATGTCTAAATCGTCCTCTCAGACTGCCCATCCGTCTGAGGATGATACGCTGTGCTCATATGCACCTTAGTGCCCATCTCAGCCCGAAATGTCTTCCAGAACTCTGAGGTAAACCTTGGATCCCTGTCTGATGTGATACTCGCTGGCACCCCGTGCAGCCTCACTATCTCCCGCACATACTTCTTAGCCAACACCGCCGCTCCGTCGATCTTCTTGATGGCAAGAAAATGTGCTGACTTGGTCAGACGATCCACAGTCACCCATATCGCATCATACATCTATGAAACCGGCAACCCTATCATAAAGTCCATGGTGATCATGTCCCACTTCCACTCCAGAATGGGTAACTGTGCAATAACCCGCTCGGAACCGGGTGATCAGCCTTTACTAACAGGCACACATTGCACGCTGCAACCCAGTTAGCGATATCCCTCTTCATCCCGACCAGTGATAATACCGCTTCAGATCCCGGTAAATCTTGGTCGCCTACGGATGAATCGATAACATGCTCGCATGAGCCTCTCTCAGGATCTCCTGCCTCAGGTCCTCATCCTTGGGTACACAAACCCGCCCGTTCACAAGTATTGTCCCATTCGCCGAGACCAGATACTCTGAACCTGTAACCTTAGAAGCAGCCGTATACACTACATAAGGTTCACCCGGCTCGGGCAACGCCAACACTGGTGTGCTAGTCAACATCTCTTTCCGCTTTCCGAACCTCTCCTCGCAGGCTGAAGACCACACAAAAGGGACATCCTTCCCCGTTAGCTTCGTCATCAACTGCGCCATACTCGCAAATCCCTTGACAAACCTCCCGTAATAACCTGGCAACCCGAGAAAACTCTGAATCTCGGTGGCATTCCTCGGTCGAGGCCACCCTGTGATAGCCTCAATCTTAGCCGGATCCACATAACTCCTCTACAGACACCACATGGCCAAGAAACTCATCTCCCGCTGCCAAAGACTGCACTTGCTCAACTCCGCGTACAGCTTCTGCTCCCACAGCTTCTCCAGAACCACCCTCAAATGCACCTCATGCTCCTCAGGACTCCTCGAATACACAAGAATATCATCTATGAAGATGATCACAAACACATCCAAATACTCTTGGAACACCCCGTTCATCAACTTCATGAACACTGCTGGTGCATTCGTCAACCCGAAAGGCATCACCACAAAATCATAATGCCCGTACCTCGTCCCCAATGATAATCCAGATGGACTCTGTACCGATCCAACCCAGGATGACATTGTACAGCTCCACCGGACTAATAATCAGATCGACAGGCATAGACTCGCCCGTAACCTTAATATCCACACCTCGAGCCCGCCCAAGAGTAGCTAACGACTAGCCACCAGCAAACTTAACTACTCCCGGCTGCTCCCCGGAATTGCTCCGGATCCCGCTACCCTCCGCACACTCTGGAGTAATAAAGCAATTTGTCGCTCTATAATCAAACAAAGCATAGGACTCACAATCGCCCCCTACTAAGGTCCCTGCACAACTCTCATGTGTCTAAGAACCCTAACATTCTAGCACAAACTCACAAATTCCAAAACAGACTAAATTCAATCACATTAGAATTTAACAAGTCAAATTTTAAAATTACCAGTGATCGGTCTGGCGCTAGAACCACCCGCCTCCACCGAAGTGAACACCCGCGGTGCTGTTGCAATCTGAGCCATCGACTGCACTACCGCCACTACCGTCTGCTACAGTCTAGGATACTTAGGCTTGATATGCTCCGGCTCTCTGCAATGAAAGCACACCCGCGTTTCTTGGGCCTTGACCCGCGTATCCTGAGCCTCAGTCCTCTTCGGACAACTCACTATCCAGTGATCCATGCTCCCACACCCGAAGTAACCCAAACCACCATGACCGCCTTGACTCGATCCCGAAGTGCTCTCTCACTTCTTCTTCTGTCTTTACACAGGCTTTCCGCCTTTGCTCGGTCCCACCTGCTGCTGCGACCTCCTCTGCTGCTGCACCGGTGGACTAACCACTACAGCTTGCTCTCTCAGGTCATCCTCAATCGCAGCAGCTGTCTCAACCAGCTCCGCCCTCATGGCGAACTTACTCGCTCTACAGCGAGTCCTCAAATCTGGTCGAAGTCCCCTCATGAACCTCTTCACATGGGCCTGCTCGCCCTCCAGGTCTCTACTGGCATGCACTAGAAGCCGACTGAACTCCTCATCGAACTCCCGGACTGACCGGTTACCCTGAGCCAACTCCAAGAATCGTAACTCCAAGCGTTGAACTCAGCCACAAAATCCTCCCAGGTCATACCCGCCTGAGCTCTCCTAGCCACCACACCTCGCCACCAGAGATGTGCATCACCATCAAGGTAATGAACCGCTAGGTCCACCCGATATCCCACTAGATTCCTGAGAGACTGGAAGTTCCACTCCAATCTACTCCTCAATAAATCCGCCTCCTCAAGCTTGGCACCACCCGAGAAAAATCCAGTGCCAATCCTCTGCATTTGCTCCATCATCCTAAGGTAGGATAGGAGCTCCTCCGCAACCGCCACACCCGGCTGCACCCCAACCAGACCTGGCTGCACCCCAACCATACCCGACTGCACACCATCCACACCCGGCTGCATCACAGCCATACCCGGCTGAACACCAGCCACCTCCGGCTGAACACCAGCCACACCCGGCTGCACTCTAGCCATACCCGGTTGAACTCCAGCCACACCAGGCTGCACTCCCGGAGCCTGACCCGGAGCCAGCACCCCACCTAGTAACCACTCCAGGATCAACTATAGCAAACCCACCAGACGATCATCTCGATCCTGGGCTCCACCTGCGGTAGCACCCCCACCTGGGCCCGCCGCACTGGGACCTATACCCGTCCCGCCAGTCCTCACACTGGCACTCACAGTGGCCACGCCCACGGACCCCTCCAGATAGGCCTGCAAATCATCCACCAGCTCCTGCGTGGTCTCCTGGGCCACACTCACGGCTACAGACTCACTCTCAAGTCTGCGCCCGCGCCCATCCCGACCACTTCGGCCTCTACAGCCTCCACAACCTCTGCCTCTAGTACCTCTAGCCATCCCTCTGCACTACCCCGCAGAATACTAAGAATACTAGAAAAACAGAAAAGTCAAACAATACTTACCGTGAAATCTCATTGAAGGCTCGGAGAAGATGATCTAGGACTCCAAACCCACACAACAATCAATCAATTAACTCACATAATCAATCAATTGCACCCGCCCTAGAACCATAAGGGCTCTGATACCAAACTGGAACAATCCAACCCGTAATTTTTAAAAAATTTCCCTTCCGGATAATTATTATCATAAATAATGATCCTCAACGGGTCAACAACACAAACTGCGGAAAACAATACGGTTAATATCCAATAACAACATTCAATAAATCTCATACTTTATTGAAACCCCTAGCAATATGATGAGATATTGGCAAGTAAAGGAACTGATGCAAGTAAGGAGATAGAACAGCTTGTACTAGAGCTTAAGGAGGACGCATTTGCAATCTCTGATGGGTCTAACACTGAGAAAACAAAGGACAAAGACCTAGACGTGCCACTTGGTCCAATAACTAGGTCCAAACAAGCGAGGTTCCAGCGAGCTCTTCATCAACTCTTACACACTATCCAGGACAGTCTAGAGTGTGCTTATCCAACCACATTGGTTGTGATTCACGCCGCCTAGATCATTCATCAGGAGAGGTGTTGTGACTTGCACTTTTTTCCTTGTATTGGTTTTGTCCCTTTGGGTTTTCCAATCAAGGTTTTTAATGAGGTTTGGGCACAACACTTATACAATAGCCTCTTGATGAAAATAAGCCCATTTCTAGCCCATTTCTATCCTAATTTTTGTCCAGAAGCAAGAGAGAAGCCTGTTTTCATTTAAAACTCATTCTGTTTTCAAGGGAGCAATAGTTTTAATTGTTTTGTGTGTTTTCAAGAAGTTGTGCATGTACAACCTTCTTCTCCTTATATTCTGAACGAAAACCCTAATAAAATTATCAAACTCTTTTCTATTCAAAACATTCCCTGAATCTGGTTTGATCAAAGTTTGTTTAGTGTATTCGGATTTCGATCCTTACATTACAAGCAACTGTATGATAGTCTAAGAGCCAATTCTGCAACTCTTAGAAGTATCAACTCAATCCACTGCCTATTTCATTATCACAATCGTTTGGAGAGCATTCAGGGACGTGACCATCACACCTATGATCACATCAACTGGTATAAGAGCAGATCTCCATCCATAGGTTGTGTCTTTCCAACTCTGCAATTTTTGACTCTTCATATTCTGTGATCAAATCTGTTCTAATTGTACGTGTTAAAAACGTGTTCATTAGGATCTGATCTACCTGGAACAAGTGTTAGATTGATAAATAAACTAAATCTAATGCACGAAATTTGCAGAGAAAAAAAATTAGGGTTATACGATTAATTGGAATATGATTCGTTTTGGTTCAATTCCATTGCTTTCTGTTAATCAATATTGTGTTTCTGTGAATATTTTTATTGGTTTAGTATTTGGAAATTGACCAGGAACCATGGAAGAAAAAAGCAATCAGAACAATGGAATAAATCAGCTAATGATCGATGCTTTGATCGCACGGATATCTACTTTGATTGATCAAAAGCTAGAAATCTTCAGGGCTGAGGTTGTGTAATCAAATCGTGAAGGATCAAGAAAAAATTCAGACCAGTCTGCTACAGAAAATTATTATAGCCATTCAAATCGATCCAATGGCTCTAGAAGAAGAAGGCAAGACAGAGGAGATAGGCAGCAAACCGTTGATCCTCTAGGTGGTTTGAAATTGAAGATTCATGAGTTTAAAGGCACTGCTGATCCAGAAGAGTATCTAGAATGGGAAAAGAAGATTGAACTTGTGTTCAATTGCAGAGATTACACCCAAGAGTATAAACTGAAGCTTGCTCCTACTGAATTCAAAGACTATGCTCTGTGTTGGTGGGATAGTCTCGTTACAGCCAGAAGAAGAGCAGGAGATTTTCCTATTGAAACATGGAGTGAGATGAAGGTAATCATGAGAAAGAGATTTGTACCAAACCATTATCATAGAGAACTGCATTTCAAGCTTAGAACACTGTCTCAAGGGAGTAGATCAGTTGAGGAGTACTACAAAGAGATGGAAACTCTTATGCTAAGAGCTGATATCCAAGAGGACAGAGAGGCAACTATGGCTAGGTTCATGGGTGGTCTGAACAGAGACATCATTGACAGACTTGAATTCATCATTATATAGAAATGGAAGAAATTTTACACAAAGCAATTATATTTGAAAAGCAGCTGAAGCGAAAGGGGTACAAGTCTAGCTATGGATTCAACAAACCAAACTTCCAAAAGGACGATCAGCCAAGAGATTCTAAGTCCTTCTCTAAACCTAAAGTGGAAACACAGAGTGCAAAAGGCAAAGAAGCAGCCACTACATCCAAATCCAGAGATATTCAGTGCTACAAATGTAAAGGTTATAGTCATTATGCCAGTAACTGTTCAAACAAAAGGGTGATAATCATTAGAGAGAATGGAGCTGTAGAATCAGAAGAAGAACAATAAGAGGCTGAAGAAGAAGAAGAACGAGTGGAGATGCCAGTTCAAGGAGAATTACTTGTCACAAGAAGGTCACTAGACTTGCAAACCAAGACTGTTGGGAATGAGCAAAGAGAGAATCTATTTCATACTTGTTGTATGGAGGCAAGGTCTGCAGCTTAGTTATAGATGGAGGGAGTTGCACCAATGTTGCAAGTGAAACCATGGTAAAGAAACTTGGTTTGAAGGTGATGAAACGGCCAACAGCTTACAAGTTACAATGGCTTAACGATGAGGGAGAGCTGGAAGTAAAGAACCAAGTCAAGATACCATTGTCTATTGGGAAGTATGAAGATGAAGTAATGTGTGATGTATTACCAATGGATGCTGGACAAATTTTGCTGGGAAGACCTTGGCAATCAGATAGGAGAACCATTCATGATGGATTTACCAATAGATATTCGTTTGATTTCAAGAGACATAAGACTGTTTTGGTTCCTTTGACACCACAAGAAGTCCATCTCGACCAACTGGCCCTGAAAAAACAAAGCACCATCGGAATCAAAGGCCAAACAACCAGCCAATCTGTTGCTTGATAAGCCAAAGGGAAGTCACTTTCCTCACTTATTGTTTGTGCTTAAAGAATGTTTTAACATAACAACGCCAATGCAGGACATTCCTAGCAAAATACAATTACTTTTGCAGGAGTTCACAGATGTTTTTCCAGAAGAAACTCCACAAGGCTTGCCACCAATCAGGGGAATAGAGCATCAAATCGATTTTATCCTAGGAGCTTCACTTCCAAACAAGCCAGCCTATAGAACTAACCCTTTGGAGACCAAAGAACTACAACAACAAGTTACTGAGCTTATGGAGAAAGGTCATATCCGTGAGAGCATGAGCCCATGTGATGTGCCAGTCTTGCTTGTACCAAAGAAAGATGGGAGCTGGAGAATGTGTGTTGATTGCAGAGCCATCAATATTATCACTGTAAAGTATCGATATCCCATCCCTAGATTAGATGATATGCTTGATGAGTTGCATGGTTCTAGCATATTTTCTAAGGTTGATTTGAAAAGTGGATATCACTAGATTAGAATGAAAGAGGGTGATGAGTGAAAAACTTTATTTAAAACTAAACAGGGACTATACGAATGGTTAGCAATGCCATTTGGGCTAATTAATGCACCTAGTACTTTCATGAGACTAATGAACCATGTTCTTAGGATATTTATAGGTCATTTCATTGTGGTTTTTTTTGGTGACATTCTGATCTACAGTAAGAACTTGGATGAGCATATTGAGCATCTTAGAAAGGTTCTAGAAGTGCTTAGGAAAGAATCATTGTTTGCTAACTTAAAGAAATGTACCTTTGGAACAGATAACCTTGTCTTTTTAGGTTATGTTGTGAGTGCAGATGAAATTCAGGTTGATGAAGAAAAGATTAAAGCTATCAAGGAATGGCCAAGTCCAAAAATAGTTGGTGAAGTGAGAAGCTTTCATGGTCTAGCTGGTTTCTATAGAAGATTTGTCAAGGATTTTAGTACTTTGGCCGCACCACTAACTGAAGTAATCAAGAAAAACGTTGGGTTCAAGTGGGAACAAGCATAGGAGGAAGCATTCCAAGCTCTAAAAGAGAAACTTACCAACTCACCAGTTCTTTCTCTTCCTGATTTTTCTAAAACTTTTGAAATAAAATGTGATGCATCTGGTGTTGGTGTAGGTGCTGTGCTTATACAGGAGAAGAAACCTATATCATTCTTTAGTGAGAAGCTTGGAGGAGCTACTTTGAACTACCCAACATATGACAAAGAACTCTATGCACTTGTGAGGGCATTACAAACATGGCAACACTATCTCTGGCCTAAAGAGTTCGTCATTCAAACTGATCATGAGTCTCTAAAGCATCTAAAAAGACAACAAAAACTGAACAAGAGACACGCTAGATGGATCGAATTCATTGAAACTTTCCCCTATGTGATCAGATACAAGAAATGTAAGGAAAATATAGTTGCTGATGCACTATCTCAAAGGTATGCTCTCTTAACCACTCTTGGAACCAAATTACTTGGATTTGAGCATATCAAAACTTTATATGCCACTGATTCTGATTTTAAAGATGTATATGCTTCTTGTGAGAAATCTGGTCATGGTAAATACTTCAAAAATGATGGGTTTCTCTTCTTTGAAAATATATTATGTGTGCCTAACTCCTCTCTGCGAGATTTGTTTGTCAAGGAAGCTCATGCAGGTGGACTTATGGGTCATTTTGGCGTGGCTAAGACACTGAATGTAATGCAAGAGCACTTCTTTTGGCCACACATGAGAAGAGACGTAGAAAAAGCTTGTGAAAGGTGTGTAACTTGCAAGCAAGCTAAGTCCAAATTCCAAAACCACGGTCTGTATATTCCTTTACCCATTCCTTTGCATCCATTGCATGACATTTCAATAGATTTTGTTGTTGGATTACCTAGAACTAAAACTAGAAAAGATTCTTTGTTCGTAGTTGTTGATAAGTTTTCTAAAATGGCTCACTTTATTCCATATCACAAGACTGATAATGCTGTGAACGTTGGTAGTTTGTTCTTTAAGGAAATTGTTAGACTTCATGGCATGCCTAGGACGATTGTTTCTGATAGGGACACCAAGTTTCTTAGGTTCTTTTGGAAAACGCTATGGTCTAAACTAGGAACTAAACTTTGTTTCTCTACTACTTGTCATCCACAATCTGATGGGCAAACTGAAGTTGTCAATAGGACAATGTCTACCTTGTTGCGTGCATTAATTGAAAAGAACATTGTCTTGGGAAGAATGTTTACCACATGTAGAATTTGCTTATAATCATGCTAAGCATTCTGCATCTAAGTTTTCTCCATTTGAGATTGTCTACGGTTTTAATCCTTTATCACATTTGGATCTAATGCCTTTACCTTTGAGTGAAAGAACTAGTTTGGATGGACAAAAGAAAGCTGAACTTGTTAAACATATACATGAGAAGGCCCGGATCAATATAGAAAACAAGACCAAACTCTATGCTAAACAAGCTAACAAAGGAAGAAAAGAGATGATCTTTGAAGAAGGAGATTTGGTTTGGATACACTTGAGAAAGGAGAGATTTCCTAAAGAAAGAAAATCCAAACTCATGCCCAGAGTAGATGGTCCTTTCAAAATCATAAAGAAACTCAACAACAACGCCTACGAGCTGGATCTCCAAGGTAAGTATAGTGTAAGTTCAAGCTTTAATGTTACTGATTTAGTTTCTTATTGTGCAGAAGAAACGGATTTGAGGTCAAATCCTTCTCAAGTGGGAGAGGATGATGAGATATTGGCAAGTAAAGGAACTGATGCAACTAAGGAGATGGAACAACTTGTACCAGAGCTTAAGGAGGACGCATTTGCAATCTCTGATGGGTCTAACACTGAGTAAACCAAGGACAAAGACCTAGACGTGCCACTTGGTCCAACGACTAGGTCCAAAAAAGCAAGGTTCCAGCGAGCTCTTCATCAACTCTTACACACTATCCATGGCAGTCTATAATGTGTTTATCTAACCACATTGGTTGTGATTCAAGCCACCTATATCATTCATCAGGAGAGGTGTTGTGACTTGCACTCTTTTCCGTGGATTGGTTTTGTCCCTTTGGGTTTTCCAATCAAGGTTTTTAATGAGGCTTGGGCACAACACTTATACAACAGTCTCTTGATGAAATTAAGCCTATTTCTAGCTGAAACGACCCGACCCAAAAATTTAAAAAATTTCCAATTAAAAATCCGGATTATCATTATCACAAATGATAATCCTCAATGGTCAACTACTCAACATGCAGAAAACAATAAACCAATAAATAATCAACATCCCATCAATAAATCTCATACTTTATTGAGTTACTAAACCAATACAATAACCAACCAATTCAATTCCAATAACCAACCAATTCAATTCCAATAACAACATCTAATAGAATCCAAATCAACCAACATCAATAACAGATTCCAGAATTACTAACAACCTAGCAATTCTACTCAAAGACCACGAAATCGAGACACTAGATCATCTCCTCGTCCCGGCCATGATTCTACGATCACATTTTCTCTTTACCTGCAACACATGGCAAAAAGAGTTGTGTGAGTATTATCACAAATACTCAGTGAGACGGTCATCCGGTTATAGGTTATACACACAGGCATAAAAGGCAAACCACAACACCAACAATAACCGATAATCACATATCAATCAATACGTCAAACTGACGGCAATCGATCAACACACACCTTGTGTCGATGGACACACAACTTGTGTCGATCGACTTATGCTGCAGAATCAAACTTTCTCCTCTTTGGTCCGATTCTGACATGCACATACGTCGATTCCCTACACAGGAATCGTCTACAAACACATCCAAGCAACACATAACATCCATAACACGAGAATCAACCATCAAATCATCAAACAATGTATTGGGATCAATCTTTTTACCCAGATAAACCTACGGTCAAGCACTCACCTCGAGAAAGGATTAAAACGCTCAAGAACATGACGCCTACGAAGAATGCCTCGCACACAACAAACGGATTATCCAAATCCGAATTGAAAAACGGCTCTGGAAACTAGACACAACGAGTTATACAATGGTGTGTAGAAAGTCCCCTGAGTCCAAACGGTTCGACGGGAATCCTCCCTCGAAGTGGACTGTTCGCAGAAGAAAATTGCACAAACCTACCCAGTTAAAACGATCATAACTCCCTAAATACTTGACCGAATGACAAACGGTTTTCTCCTACATCAAGAGCAAAGATTGAAGAACTTACCCAGACATTCATCTCCTCCAAAAAACGAACAGCACTTGTTCTCAACCCTCAAGAACACTCACACGAAAATTCATTTGATGCTCTCTCAAATCTCTTATGATTCTGATTTCTCTCTGTTTCTGATCCCCAAAAAGGGTCACTGCCACAACTTTTCACGTTTTATATCAATCCTAGGATTCCCTAAACCGGCTCACCAAACCGGATAATTAAACCGAACCTGTCGATTCTATTTAACCCCGTGTCGATCGACACACCACACTGGTGTCGATCGACACACCACACTGGTGTCGATCGACACAACGCCAGAATACGACTTCTCAAGTCCAAAAACACTCGTGTTGATCGACACACACACTCCCTGTGTCGATCGACACCCAACCAAAATCTACTTTTTGGTTCACGGGCGTTACACTAGCCCATTTCTATCTTAATTTTTGTCTAGAAGCAAGAGAGAAGCCTGTTTTCATTTAAAACTCATTTTGTTTTCAAGGGAGCCTTTGTTTTAATTGTTTTGTGTGTTTTCAAGAAGCTGTGCATGTACAACCTTCTTTTCCTTATATTTTGAACGAAAACCCTAATAAAATTATCAAACTCTTTTCTATTCAAAACATTCTCTGAATCTGGTTTGATAAAAGTTTGTTTAGTGTATTCGGATTTTGATCCTTACAATACAAGCAAATGTATGATAGTCTAAGAGCCAATTCCGTAACTCTTAGAAGTATCAACTCAATCCACTGCCTGTTTCATTATCACAATCGTTTGGAGAGCATTCAGGGACGTGATCATCACACCTATGATCGCATCACAATACCAAGTCAATCCCAAAAACAAAAATTCAATTCAACAACACAAGTCCATAACCAAACCAACAAGTTCAGAATTACTAACACCCTAGCAATTCTACAATAACGAGCAAACAATCGAGTCCCTAGATCATCTCCTCTTCCTCGCCACGATTCCACGATCACACCTTGTCTTTACCTGCATCACATAGTTATACGATAAGCGTGAGTATTATCACAAATACTCACTGAAACGGTCATCCCATCTACTAGGCTATACACACAGGCATAAGAAAATGACATGATACCAGGATGAACAATCAACAATGCATCACACATTAACCAACAAGAAAAACAACACGTTCAGTATGACAAACTGACGGTGTCGATCGACACACCCCACTGGTGTCGATCAACACACCCTTGCCGACACTGTGTCGATCGACACACAACAACTGTGTCGATCGACGCACAAACCCAGAAACTCACCAAATCGATTTCCTGCACAAAAATCCACCAAAAACAACACGAAACTCGACCCAAACAACACACAATCGCATCCTATCAATTCATTTACCTAGATAAGCCATGGTTACGCACTCACCTTGAATCTGGAAGGAATAAGGATGAAAGAGGATGAAGAACGCAAGGAACTACTCCCCAACACCGAGATCTACACTCCACCCACGAGAAATCACTCCAAGAACGATCTCCCAAGCCTCCCGGAAGAATCTCCTCTCACAAATCTCTCTGGAAACTCTCTGGAACTTTTCTGAAAACTTTTTGAAACTCTCAAAGTCCCAAAATGTGGCCAACCCCCTATTTATAGGGAACCCTAGGGTTTCACTCTAAATCGGATCGCAAACCGACACTTAAATCGAACCGATCCGGTTCGATTTTAGCCTGTGTCGATCGACACACACAACTTGTGTCGATCGACGCAACATCCAGAACATGACTTCTCACAAGTCCAAAACACGTGTGTCGATCGACACACTCACCTTGTGTCGATCGACGCACCAACCAAAAATCTACTTTTTGGTTCACGGACGTTACACATTTTTTAATTCGAGTGTATGAATCGATAGTATTAAAGAAGATAACTAGTATTAGGGTACTAAAATTGTTAAGCAGATGATTTTTCTCTAGTTCAAAGATCATGAGGATAAGTTCCTTCGTGGTTTTCGATTCTACTGTTTCCAACTAATACCACTAAATGATTGTCTGGGATTTCACTTTTAAGATTTTATTAGTTTTTTCTCGTAGTTTACGTAGAAACTAAAAGAAAATTACAGTGTAGAAAATAATAAAAGAATCTTCTTTTAACTTCGCAATTAGACTCTTTTTTTTTGTCGCTATGATCTATTTAATGAAAAGCCTAAAAGCCAATACAAGATACAATCGAAAGCCCAATATACACCCATTTGAAATCTATTTGGAAAAAGCCTAAAGGCCAGTACAAGATAACGAGGCCACTATCAACTACTATGCAACTTCTCATCATCCCATGGCTTGGCATTTCTCTTTTCTTGCTCATTCTTTTCTTTTTGGCCGCATCGCAGTCGAATGATTGATCTATAAGGAAGCGATCAGTCACATTGAAGCGGCATGAGCAACTTAATAAATACCAACTAGCATAGTCCTCTCAAAAGAAAAACTTAGAAAAGACTAATCCTTGGCGTTAATGCGAAATGGACAACAAAATGTTTCTCTTCGAGAATCGATGAAAGGTTAATCTGAATTCTCTTTCCGTGCAATTAAATGTGTTTCTTGATTAATGAGTAAAATATTAAGATGAACAATGAGTTACTTTTGTTAAAAAAATATATACAAAATAATGATACGTTTTTAAACAATTATTATCTAAAATATATGAAATTATATATATTTTTCTGATTTATTAATGATGACATTATAAATAACATGCCAGTTGATTCAGATGTGAGAGCTGAAGTGTTAACTATTGATGTATAATTTAGCAAAAATTGATTAGATGTGCATGAAGTAGATGTATATGAATTAACACAACTTTCAAATTTGGTTATGAAACAGATTAATTCACATAGTTAAAGTATAAAAAAATCGAAAAATACGCTAATCGGATACAAAACAAAAGAGAAAAAAGATGAGTTTTTCTATGAAATCCATCAGATTTTTTCAACCTCGCAATTTAACTAAACTACAAGAAACTCTAAATTTCTTTAATCTTTAATAAAAGTACATCAAATAATCAAAATATTAAATGTTTTCTTATAAGAAAACCTCTTAACTTTTTTATTTAGCATAAAATAACCAATGTATCGCCTTACTGAAAAGAAAGTGGTATTCTCCTGACAAAGACGAGCTGCAAAGTTTGTCAATTGACCCCGTGAGGTGATGATAAGTGTGACAAATTCTGTATTTTTGTTTATCCATTTTTTGTTTTTAATTAATGTTCTTCTGACTTTCATATATACTTATCCATATTTTGTTTTTAATTAATGTTCCTCTGACTTTCGTATATACTCATACGACCTCAAGTCTTTTCATACTTATCTCGATATCATCTAATCTTGCTTGATGTTGTTTATGTTTATTTCAAAATTAACAATAATTTATACTATAAGTTATGTTTACAAGTCTTGACTCTCGTAACCATCTCACGCTTGACTTGCAACGTTTGTTTCTTCTTGTTTTACTTAGAAAAAACTTTTGACTTGTAACTAATAGTACATTTCCCTCCCTGACGTACCATTCACACTTACTTATTCTATTAATTTTTCTTTTCATTTTATTGCCCCACTTGAAATTGGAATATTTGACGGTGGCCAATTGAAAACATTGAATATTTGACGGTGGCCAATTGAAAAAATGTTGAATATTTGTAGGCAGGTCTTAGTTGTATGCAGGTCCCGTGTGTAAGGGCGTTATGCTGTGTAGTGTTTATATGCAATGCCGATTTGGACACTAGCTAAGCTTCTAGTCGTGCCATCTCTAATTATAATTTTATTTGTAGATATGCATTTACTTCCATTTCAGTTTAAACGTAAATCTTAAATTTTAGAAATTCTGTGACAAAAGGTTGACATTGTTATGAATAAGAGAAATAAAGAGAAAATTGATGTGTCTTATTCTATAGAATAATAGAAGTATATATAAAAATACAAAGACTTGGAAAACAAGTAGAAGATTCAAGAATATAGGTCTATAATAGACATTCACTTAATGAGTTTATAACACTCTCTTTTGGATGTTATTATAGTAAAAATATTCTTAATACGATAACATATTTTCTCATTAAAAATCTTACCAGAAAAATCTAATGGGACAAAATCATGGTTAAGGGCGAAAAGAGTGCAACGCACTTTTACTCCCCCTGATGAGTGCATAACTTGAAATCTTCATGACGACGCACCCAAATGATGAACTCGTTTCTTGAAAGTAGTAATTGGGAAGTGTCCTGAAAATAAGTCTGCCAAAGTTTCACTTGAACGAATATGTAGAACATGTATATCGCCATTCTTTTGCAGCTCATGGGTATTTCAAATGATTCATCTTTGCTCATTTTCTTTGTTTATCTTGATATCATTAATGTATAATATTCATTTGAGAGATTGATAAACTTTCATATATCATTGTAATGATAACATTTCTCTTTATAAGTGTATTATTTCTATGTTATTTGCTGGCTCGTTAAAAACCTTGTCATGGTAAATCCAATGGGACAAAACCATGATAAAAGGAAGAGAATACAACCACACACATTATCACAATTCTATTCAGGTATTCCAGTGTATAGAAATTTCTTCCGGAGTTCTAATGGTGTTAAAATCATCAACATACACCGTAATTAAGACAAATTATGATATCATTAATCTTCAGGATTATACCTCTCAAAGATTGCACATAAATGTCATTTATTTAGTGTTCTATCTCTTATTGCCAGACTTATAAAATATAAAAACAATAACAGAATCCACCACAAGAGAATATATCTCCTCATAAAAAGATTTCTTGTCTTTGTGATAATCTTTGATATCTTATACATAAAGACTTATTTATCTTCCACTGATTTTACATTTCAGGTGCAAGGACTACTAGTCCAGATATTTCTCTACGAGAGATTATAATTATACGTCTATTTTTGTTTCCACTTTGGCCAATTATTACTTTGTGTGCACTTTTCAATTGACTATCCTTATGATCATCTTCTTATTCATAATATCAACTGCTTACTGCAGGCAAAAATATTAGGACGTCGATTTGCATACGGTTCCTTTTTATTTTATACATGACATAGCTAGCTAAATCTTTTCATTATCAAGTACTTTAATTTCTTTCTTTGTCATATTTATGTCTCTTCAGGATATCATTCAGTCTCTTCAAAAGATCTTTCAAAAATATTTCCTTCATCGATCTGGCCATTCTCAATTTATGCTCTTTTCTTTTTCGAAGATTCTTATATTTTGAACTAAATAAGTCTATCACACTTCAGGCAATCTTTAGACTCACCAACATTTTGATACTACCCTTCTAGGACATCGATTCTAATTGGAGCATATACTACTGGTATAGGTGACTTCATCACCCTATTTTGGTCAACAAATGCTTTTGACAATTAATACGCTAAGTTTTGCTTATGAATGATCTTTTTGGAGTTCTAATTCTCATTCTTTACTCCGAGGATCATTGATAATTCATTCCTACTTATCCATTTTTCCAACTTTTTACATTCTCCCCGTAATGTTGGAATAACTGACTCATTATAATGAGAGTCTACAAATCGAGCATTAGATAAATCATTCTGGGATAAATCATTTTGGGATGACTCCATATACTTAGCATTCATATCCAACATATATTCTTATCCTCTTTTGAGATCCTATCTTAGAGCGATGTGATGGAGCACTTTTTACATTCAAAGATTTTTCAGATGAGAACTACATTGTTTCTGACCCTAAACCCAATAATTATGGGGAGAACTATTAGTTATTCATTGGCTTGATGCGAACAAATGGTGATAAACCAATTATGTGTATGAACATGTGCTTCATGATGTTTAACACTTATTCCAACAGATATGAAATAATCATACTTTAAACATAATTTCACCTATATTATAAAATCTAGAATACTCTCGTAATTTAATAAACTACGAAAGTAACCTCGCAAATTACATAACTTGACCTTCTAGACGATGTGTCCATTGGATTGATGCATCTATTATAACCATAAAGTTTCTAAATGTCACATAGTGGGTGATCAATCCATAATGTATCTCCTTGTATATACTTTTGAATAGACAAAGTTCAAATTATTTTTACTGGCGAAAGCCGCATTATCATATTGGCGACCTATGATAAATTAGCAGGAAGAATCTTATGGTTCTTCACTGAATGTCCACATAATTTTTTGCATCATCATTAAACTAGGATGACTAATCCAGTTAAACCAAATATTTAAATTCTTCGTAAATATTTGGTTTACTTTTCATTCTTCGTAAAATTTTGGTGCATTTTTCATTGCTAATTACTTACTCTTTTTAGGGGATATCATAATCAAAGTGATGCATGTTATGATGATTTTAGTCGACAGGTGCTTATGATGCATGTTACAGAGTTGATGGCTCTAGGGGATAGTGGGTTTCCTGCATATACTTTAATGGACAGGGATCTCTCCAGGGCATGTGTGATTCCCCTACATGCTGATAGCTTGACAGACTGATATACCCTATATTTTACCACTTTTACTATCTATTTTACTATGATTTTTATATATATTAATAAAGCTTTTGGACCAAAAGAGGTAGTTTTCTCGTATATGTAGATTTTAATGTCTTAACAGGTTTTATCATCAAAAAGATGTAAAATGGAGTAAAAGGAGTGTCATCTATGATGCAGCTACTCATCCAAGTCAAAGGAACAAAGCCAAGTCATTTTATCTTGAAGATAATGCATATTCCCAAACTGGACAGAACATATATGCCAGAAGTTCGCTGATGAACGGAGGATAAAATCAATTGGAAATTTAATGAAACTAGGTATGGAGATAGCCCTTTGAGTTAGATTTCCAATGGAGTTGGAATTTTATCAATTGGAGCTGTACTTCGGAAGATACACCCAAAACACTAAGGATATGTCAAACTGCCTTCGAAGTGAAGTGAGTGCAGAATGAAGCCAAGCACTGGGCCAGCCCATGGGCCGATGATCCAGACTTTTTCCGACCTTCTAGAAGCACCTTAGAAGCTTCCAATACCGGTCACGAAGCCCAACCGACATTGTGTCCGATATTGCCTCTGTTTCGACCGAAAAAGACGTTTTTGCCCGAAAAAACCCTAGCCGACTTAAGCCTCCTTAAACCCTTATATATACTTTCTTTTAGCCTCTCTAGGAACTCAAGAAGCCGGCCTTAATAGCCTAAATCAATACCTAAACAATGTATTTCGTTTTTTCTTTTGTTCTTAATGCATATTTGATTCTAGAAGCCTTTAAGGATAGATTGACTTTGCCCTATTGCGAAGAGATGAGATCTAACTCCTTACGCTTAGATAGATCAACGAATTATACTATTTCTATGTGCTTTACTCTTGCTGCTATGTGTTGCAAAACATGTTAGAGTTATAGATTTGATTTGATTTCTATGCACTTTCTTAATTCTATGTCTTTACGCACTTAATCGCTTAGAGTTTTATTCTAGAATTGATTCTTCATCTTTATTTATACTCAAAGTATGAATTGTCTTAGCTACCCAAGGAGTGATCTTAGGTTGATATACTCTCCAAAAGCTTGTTATATCTCCGGACCTAGTATTCGATGAGTTAGGCGTCTTAACAATTCGATAGGTTAGTTAAGGAGTCTAGTGAACAATCAATCTTGAGCATAAAGCATGTTTTCACCTTGTAATAACCTGCGATAGTTGAGTCTATTAGGGTGCAAAACGTAGATGGTTAGTTACTTCACGATAGTGGGATAACCTTACCTTAGTGATATGAGTTCTAGAACAACTAGTATTAAAATCCTAAATCGATTGCTTATGTTTTGTATATGTTTTGTGAATTGCTTGATTTCTAATCTTAATTGATATCTATCCCTTTACTTTTATTGCTTTGTTATTTGCTTCCATAAAACCCCAAAACCCAAATAATATGTTCCCTAAGCTTAATCCGAATCATATACGTTTGTAGTGCATTCATCACTTAGTCCTCAGTGGAACGATCCCTAAGTACTACAATTGTCTTAACTGTGCACTTGCAGTTTCCTAGAGTTATAAATTTAAAACCTAATTGCATAAACCCTACATAGAAGTTTTATGCACATCACAGACTGTGTGTCCCGAGAGTGGGAGGGGCATGGAGCATACTGATAGCCTGATGGACGGCGGTCCTAAAGGTGGGAGGGGTATGATATACATCGAGAGCTGAAAGGGTGACAACCCTGAGAGTGGGAGGGGTGTATATATATATGAGTAATGAGCAAAAACGTCTGGATGTTATTTGTAAGTATGAGACTAGAGGAGCTTCATAGATAAGGAGTGGATCTCAGGTGGTGCTGGCCGAGTTTGGTCAGGAGTATAGCCGTAATGAGACGGTGTTACGTGATCGTAAGTATGAGGCTAGATGAGCTTCAGGGATCGGGTGTTGATCTCAGGTGGTGCTGGCCAGTGGGGTCAGGAGTGTGATATCAGCGGGTGCTGGCCGGGGTTGGTCAGAGTATTGATATCGGGTGGTGATGGCCGGGTTGGGCAAGGATTGTAGCCATAGTGAGACGGTGTTGCGTGATTCGAGGTCGAATCCATGTTAGTGGGGGAGAGTTGTAACGACCACAAACCAAATTGTGGATTTTGGTGCGTGCGTCGATCGACACAAGGGGTGTGTGTCGATCGACGGAAGGTTGAATTGAACCAGTTGGTTCGATTTAAGTCTGCGGTTTGTGGGCTGGTTTAGGGGAAACCATAGGGTTCCCCTATATAAAGGGTTGTGGCCGCGTTTTGTTGGTCATTTTTAGGTTTCAGATATTTCCAGAAAGTTCCAGAGAGTTTCTAGAGAGTTTAGAGAGAGGATTTGAGAGAAAAGGAGAATCATTGTTGATTTCTTCCTGTTCTTGATCCTAAAAGCTCGTGTGTGGGTTTGTGAGGCTCTGGAGATTGTTTCTGGTGTGTGTTGATTGCGACTTGGGTGAGAAATCCGGATTGGAGATTCGTGTTCATCACGTTCTTTGTGTTTTTCATCCTTTTTCCTTCCAGATCTAAGGTGAGTGCGTGACCATGACTTATCTGGGTAAAGAAATTGATAGGATGCGATTGTTTGTTGTTATTTGTTGGATTTTGTGTGCTTTGTTGAGGTTTAGTGCAGGAGATCGATGCGATGCGTTCAGGAATTGATCATTGAGAGGATAGGTTTGATTCTTGGGAATCTGCATCGTGCGTCGATCAACACAGTGTGCATCGATCGGCACATGGTGGTTGTGTTGATCGACGCATGGCTTGTTTGGGCGAACTTGCGGTTGACTGTTTGTGCTTGTGTTGTTGATTGCTCATCCTGGTATTGTATCTTTTGCTTATGCATGTGTGTATAGCCAAGTAGATGGGATGACCGTCTCACAGAGTATTTGTGATAATACTCACGCATCTCTTTTAATCATGTGATGCAGGTAGAGACAAAGTATGATCGTTGAGTCATGGCCGGAAAGAGCAGATGATCTAGTGTCTCGATTTATTGGATGTTGTTGTTAGAATTGTTAGAATTGCTAGGTTGTTAGTGAATTCTGGAATGTTGTTTATGGTTATTGGAATTGAAAGTGATTGGATTATTGGTTTGATTTGAATTGGGATTGATTTAATGTTTCAATAAAGTAATGAGATTTATTGAATGGTGTTAAGTGGTTAGTTGATTGTTGAGTTCTGCATGTTGTATTGACCGTATAGGATATTATTTATAATAATAATAATCCAAATTTGTAAAAATTTTAATTTTTCTGGTAGGGTCGTTTCAGTACATGTGTGATTTTTGTTGGTAAACCTAAAGTGATGGTAACTCTATTTCCTATCTTGTATTAAAATTTAAGGTTGATCCTAAACACTATGGATATTAATAGTAAATATATTATTATTATCTTTTAATTTATAAAAAAAAAAATTTATACAAATTTTTACAAATTTGGATTACAAATTTATACAAATTTTTTTTTAACATTGAGAAGTGCCAATACCGTCATAAGTAGAAGATTTTTTTTTTTATGATGTTCTATAATGACGTTGAGAAAATAAATATATGATTATAGATTTTTTTTCGTTGGTATAGTTGTACAAATCTTAAACTTTTTAATTGAGATTTTCATATCCTTTATAATTTTATGTATTCTCTTTTGTTTTATCGTTTGCCGTTTTATTTTTCTTAACTGAACTATTTTCTCTCTATTTTGTATGGTTTATTTTCTTTTTATCTAATTTTTGTAATTATTTTGGACAATTAGAAATATGTTTCTTCTCTAATTAGTTTGGACAATTGGAAATTTTTTTTTCCTAATTTGTTTGAACTATAAAAATATTTTTTGTTTTTACTATTTGGTTAGTTACTTGATAATTATTTTGTTTGTTTTGCACTTTTATTATTATTTTTTTAATTAATTTAATTTTTAATACATGTGATCATTTGATCAATATTAGCCACATGTCACGATCTAGTAATTTATAAATCCAATTGTTCTTTTTTTTCTAGTTAGTTTAAACTATAAGAATTTTTTTTAATATTTGGTTAGTTATTTGAAAATTATTTTGTTAATTTTCCAAATTTAATTAATTATAAATTTTAATACATGTCATCATCTAATCAAATATAGACACGTGTCGCCATCTGATGAGTTATAATTTTGCTTACATGTCGCGCTCACGTCGAACGTATCCTCTTTTATATAATAAAAATCACAAAATTATGAACATACATTTTTCATTTTACAAAACATTTTTTTAACATTGAAAAGTACAAATATAAGTAGAAGATTTTCATTTTCTTTGTTTATATCTTCAACTTTTAAATTGAGATTTTCATATCCTTTCTAATCTTTTGTTTTTCAATATATAATATGTTATGTTTTATCATTCGCATTTTATTTTTCTTCATTAAATTTTTTAGTTTTTCTCTAGTTTTTTTTTATTTTTACGATTTATGTTCTCTATATTTTCTTTTTTAATTTATTTTTATAATTAATTTAAACTATTAGATTCTTTTTATCTAGCTAATTTGAAATACTTGAAATTTTCATTTTTTTCCTAATTAGTTTGAACTATAAGAAAACTTTATTTTGTTCTATTTGGTTAGTTACTTCATGTCGCGATCTAGTTAGTTATAATTTTGTTATCGCGATCTAGTGAGTTATAATTTAGTTTAGTGTTATGCTTACGTCGAGCGCATCTCCTTTTATATAATAAGATATATATATATTCATAATAGGTAGGAATATAATTTCTCTTTTTTGTTATTAAAATATGATTTGAATTCTACTGATATATATATATAATAATTTAGAATTTGCTTGATATGAATTTAATACATAATATAAACAAGGAACAATTGCAAAAATGTCATTTTTGGTGTGTACATTTGCAAAAATGCCACTAATTATGAATTTTTAGAGCCTAAATCTTAAATTCTAAATTCTAAAAAATGTTTTGACCCCTAAAAACCCCTAAACCCTCAAAACTAAACCCTAATACAACATGATTAACCCAAACATGTGGTATATTTTGAAATCACGGAATAAAAAATGCTTCCAAGGTGTGGAAGTTGAACCAGTTGACATTCTCAAATTGACAGAAAGTGAGTTCTTGGCATGGACAAATGCACAACTCTCTGTAGCGGAGGTGGGTGTCATGTCAGGAGCAGATTCCCAAATAATGAATGTGCCACCGAATCATTGTCGATGTCAAGTGGATGGATCCTGGAAGGACACGGACGTAACCTTAGGGTTAGGTTGGATATGTTTTCAAGGTGACCTTCCTGTTCTCTTCGGGACAAAAGGATTGAGACACAGGAGGTCGCCACTGCACTCGGAGATGAAAGCTCTACTTTGGGCGATGACATGTATATTGGAGAGTGGAATGGAATGTCATGCTTTTGAGACTGATTGCTCTGTCTGGTGGATATCGTCAAGAATCCAGCTGAGTAGCCAACATTCTAGATCCTGTCAGACAAAATTTTGAGGCTCCAAGATCGTCTTCCGAATTTTTCTTTATCTTTTGTTTCTCGCTGTAATAATTTAAAGACGGACTATTTAGCCCGTTTTGCACGTACTTGAGCTTTTGATTTTTCGTAACTAAGTAACTTGCCGCCGAATTGGATTACCAATTCACATAGTGCTTTTAAATTAATGTTTGGTTGACAAAAAAAAAATTCAAACATAAATAATATAATGAATAAATAATTTTGAAAATTTGGCATTTTTACAAAGATTTTGAAAATGTGGCATTTCTCAAAATTTATTTAGAAACAATGCTTAATATCATAATATAATGAGAAATTTTGAAAAATGTCACTTTTCAAAAATGCCACATTTTCAAAATCTTTGTAAAAATACCATTTTTTCAAAATTATTTATTCATGATATCATTTATATTTGAGTTAACTATGTTATATAAGGGTTTAGTTTTGAGAGTTTGGAGAGTTTTAGGGGTCAAAATATTTTTTAGGGTTTAGAATTTTAAGATTTAGGGTCTAAAAATTCATAATTAGTAACATTTTTACAAATGGACAACTTTTAGTGACATTTTTGCAAATATACATACCAAAAATTATATTTTTGCAATTGTCCCTAATATAGTACTGAGAATGATAATACTTTTTTTAAAAAAAGGGTATTATGGTTTGGTGTCAGGTTTGCTTAATATTGCAATTCTATATAGTTTTTATTTTGTCATTGTTTTATGTTATTTTTTTCATATATTTTTCCATGTTGTAACACTTCCATCAGTTTTAAATAGAATATCTTTTCTCAACAAAAACAATCTGATATTATGATATATTAATACTGAGGATAATATCATAACATAATACTGAGAATGCCCTTTTTCGAAAAAAGAAAAAAAAAACATAATACTGAGAATTAATATAACCACCTGAATTAGGTTTGCAATGATGATTTTCAGAAAATTAGGTTTTCAGTGAGTCGATTAACTATATCGCACGCTTAATATGATAATATCACGTTTCTTTTATTTTCGCTTTATGTAAGAAGTCAGGGGGAGGAACACATTCACTAGTTTAATACTACTATTTAACTAATTTTGGTAAGGTGGCCTAAGTTAGGCCATGTTTTTTAATAAGTACTTCACTGGATTTGCGTTAATTAATTAGACCAACCTGATTATCCCCAATACAAAATACAACTATCAGTCTATCATGTTAATAGCATATACAGATCTGTGTTGTATATCTATATTCTCTTCTCTTGTACCAAAATTAATGGTGCGATGTGAGATAAGAATCTAAAATGAACGGTTGAGATGGAATTGGAACATTACATAAAATAGGATGAAGTTTGGGTCCAGATCAGAAGAAATGAAGAGGATGATGGTGCTGACCTTTCTCGTCCTTTAAACATCTCACTCGTTGTTCTCTTCCCACTTGCATTGCATGGCCCAATTCTTCATTTAACGACATATTTTCCAAACCGCATTTCCACTAATCGTTCTATGTCACGATCTTGCATGTTAATTACATGTATTCAATTTCAACGCATATAAGTTTATCTTTCTTTTTACTTTTCTTCCCACTAAAAGTGATATGACGTTTGATAATAATTGAAAAGGCCCAACATTGTGTTGTTAGGCTAACGCAAATTATTGTTTGTTTCTGCATTTTGATGTAGAAAATAAAGATATACTAAGGTAGACAAATAAGGAAAAGTCAAAACGAGAAGCCTACTATCTCTAGAAATTGTTGTAAAGTTTCGATATAACAAGATTAATTAATGATGTGGATGATAAATTAATTACATGCATCATGTAATGAGACGTGATATATAAATTTGCTTATTGTGTCAACTATGGCCCGTTAGTACATATACAAAGCTTAAAAGTTTAAGCATTTTTCAGTATGGGATTCGAGCGAGGAGATACACTCTTGCTATTGTAAATTAAAATGCACATAACTCTTTGATCAATTTGAAAAATTAAACAACTTTTTTTCTTTATGAAATTTTTTTTCGAAAAATTAAACAATATCACTCTCACAATTACTAAAGATCACTTTACAAACAATTACCACACAAAACTTTATTTATTTTAGTTTCGACTAATATATTGTTTTTTTTAAAGGCCTACTTTTAATATTGTGACTATTTTTAGAGTGTTTGTAGCATAAACCACTAACAAATTTATAAAGGTTTGTGATTTTAATATTCTGTTTTTATAATAAAGATCCAGAATCTACAACTCACATACGCATACTAATAGAATTGAATCTAGGTTATGAAATGGTGTCGGCACTAGTACAAATATGGTCATATGTGTTTATCCTTCTATAAACAAATATGGGGTTTTCTCAAAAAAAAAACAAATATGGTCGGAAGGGGTTGTTCATGATAGAGGTGTGAGTCCATGCCCACCAATCAAATGGTTCAATGTCTAGGCTTGGTTTTAACTTTTCAAGATCACTGTTTTTAACGGAAGAGTTATAATAGTTTATTTGAGGAAATGGTAAGTTTATCCACTACAATATCTACATTCTACATATCCTATTTTAAGAAAAAGTATTAGTTCATTTTTTTCCTTTTAAAAAAATAAATAAAAAGCTTGTATTAGTTACTTTTGCTTCAAACAACATGGATAAACATTGTAAGAAGGTAGGACCGAGAAGAAAAGGGGGAAATTAGGTACTCTGCTCCGTACAAGAATATGGCTTTGAGCAATACCATGGATTCATCTCCCCCTTCACATAGAATCATCTTCTTGATCTTCTTTGTCCCCATTCTTAATATCTTATACATATTTAATTCTAATTCATATAATTGAGCAATAGTTGCGTAGAACTCATTGGTTATAGGCGCTTGTGTAAACTATCAAAATAACAAAAGTTGACGTTTTAAGTTTTGCTTTCAAACATGCTAGTGTAGTTTTGATCCCTAATGACGTGGAATACAAGTTTATTAAATTGTGTGGGGATAATGATTGATTGATATCCCTATAAAAAATTATATAAAGAAACAAAAGTGAAACAGAGGAAACTTTGATGGTTTGGGAAAAATCTGGTTGTTAAGTTCCACCAAACTTTGATGGTTTGGGAAAAATCTGGTTGTTAAGTTCCACCAATAAAGCACAGTTCCCATCCAAGTGGGAACGTCAACTAAAATTACACCACTTTTTTAGTTAATCCAAATAAATCTGCATGTACACTGTTATGTAGAGGTGTATATATATAACATCAAAATTAGTTTTCCTTAATCAAAGTATAATTTAATGAATGTTATGTTTGGTCGATCATAGAAGGTTTATAATATAATACCGGAGAAACGAAGAACTAATATGATAATTTGAAAGTAATATCTCGTGGATTTTTTTTTCTCTTGTTTTTGAGATGAGATTTTTCTCTTTTGATTTTTCCTTCCAGCATGCGGTGACTCTCATCTCCGCCGGAAAAGGGACCACCTCTGTCTCGTTTACTTCCTTGGCTACTTGGTTTCGGTGGCTCTAGGTTGTTTGTCTCATATCTTGTTTGTTGGAAATGTCTTGAAACCATTTGTACTTTACTCTAGTTAAAGTTGCAATGCTGAGGTTTGACATTTGTATAATGTTAGATGGTTGTAATGTTTTGCTAGAGACCGCTTATAATCTATAGACTAAAGAGTCTATTGCTAATATTATACAAACCTATAGGGTCACACACCTAAGCAAATTGGATCAAAGTATAATAGAGTCTAATAAGTTTAGACCAAGTTTAACATTGGATTTATGGTTTCATTTTATCTATATGATACATAAAATAAACAATTAATATATATATATATATATATAAGATATATATATGTATAATTGTGTATATATATATATATATTTTTTTTTATATTCATCATACACGTGATGATGGCTTATGGGAGTTCAATTTAGAATTGGACAGGCCCATTCCTAATTGGATTAGGGTTAGACAAATACATACATATATATATGTATATATATATATACGTCTCGTGGCTTTGAGAAGGGAGCAAGAGATAAAAAAAATATAGTTATTAACACTAGGGTTTTCAATTACTCAATCAACAAACCGAGACAGAGAGAACTGTGAGGAAGAAATTGGTTTCTTCTCACGCAAGTAAATCCGATAATTAACTTGATAGTCAAGTGTTTTGAGATTAGATCTCTACGGTACTAGCATCCCGTCTCGATCCAGTTTGTGTGTGTGTGGATACCGGTAGAGGCACAAAACTTGGAGTGCTAAATAACCTCGAATCATTTGATTCCATCTTTCCGCTGCAAGAATATCCAGGTATATTCGAAACCATATAACCTAGATTTAATTTAGTATTTACACGAATCCTGGAATTGAATTCTAATTAATATTTATAAATAGTTATAAATCGTCTATGAATTCCAACAGTTTTTAGTTTGCTCGTCATGGTCTTCGCCGACGGCTACTCTCCGTATTGACTTTGCAGCCTAGCGGAGATGGTTTGTTCGGGTCACTGAATCTTCCTTGTTGAGTGGTTGATTTTAGGTTCATTGTTTAAGACGACTAGGGTTAAGATTGCTCTGTTCAAGGACGACAAGGTCAATCCTGTTGCTTCTGGCTCCTCTTTCGCTCTGCCTACTCGCTTCTTTCTCGATTGCAGGTTTAGTGTGTCCTCGGTCGTATCCTCATTTTGAGTTCTTTCGCTTGGTCTCGGACAATCGTTTCACTGGTCCAGGTTTTGGTTCACCCCTGTTTATGTTCTTCTAGGTACTTGGTTGATTCTGGCTCTTGTTTAGTTGTAGTTGTTTTGGATCTTTGTTCAGTGGCTTCGTCACCTCCTAGGTGCTTCTTCCTTCTTTTCTGCGCATCTCTTGGGTTTTGGTGTTGTGGTTAGAGTTTCTTTGGGAATAAGTTTTTCGAGCAGAGGGCTTCATCTTCTTTGTCCCTGCCTTAACTCTCCAAAGTCTTCTGGTGCTTCTCTTCTTTGGTCTCGAGCCTCTCTGATTAGACTTGGTCCTCATTGCGGGTCATTGTCGGGCTTGTTTCTGCAGGTATCTTTCCTTGGAATCGCGACATTGGCTACTGTAGAAGGTAAGAGATTTATTTTCTACTGAAAGTGGTCTTGCCTTGGTTTTTTGTTGTAGTAGCTTCATTCTGCTCACGAAGGACCTAGATAGTATGGATTCAATGCCATTCTTTGTGTTCAAGGTGACTCCTTGGCAATGTTTTAGAGTGTTTGATTTTGTCTGCTAGTGTCCTATTGCCGTCGTGTACAGGTCGTTTGTCGTGCTATCACTATCTTTTTTGGGTTTTGCCTTCATTTTTTTGTGTTGTTGTAACTTTGTTCTGCTCTCGAAGGACCTAGTTAAACCGGATTTAATGTCAGTCTTTGCTTTCAAGGTGACTCCTCAGCATTGCAGGTTGCTTTAATCATTTAAAGCATTTGATTTTGCCTCCTAATTTCCTATTGCCGTCGTGTACAAGTTTTTTTTCTTGCTATCACAATCTTCTTGGGGTTTTGCCTTGGTTTTGTGTTGTTGTAACTTTGTTCTACTCTCGAAATACCTAGTTAGACCGAATTCAATGCTAGTTTTTGTGTTCAAGGTGACTCCTTGGCATTGTAGGTTGCTTTGATCGTTTAGAGTGTTGGATTTTGTCTCTTACGGTCATATTGCCGTCCTGAATACGTTGTTTGTTGCCATCACTATCTTTTTTGGGGGGGGGGAGGTTTAGACCCGTTTCTGCTCATGACAAGGTGTTATATCCTTTTAAGTATCCTTATCGTACTTTTGGAAGCCGCTTGTTTAGCTGGTCATTAGAGTTGTTCTTATGTTGTATATCATGTTGTAACCCGATAATCTGCTTTTGCAATAGAATGCTCTAGTTCGATGATGCTTCTAAAACGATACTATTCAAATTAAAAAAAAATGGGATGAATCTGAACTGAAATCCGACTAATCTTACAATGTGAATGCAATCGTTGAGTGATTCATCACGTTCTAATGTTCTAAAGAATGACACCATTTCGACTGGTTAAACAAAAATAAAATAATTTTACGCGAAAATCGAACCTAAAAAAAAAAATACGTGCCTTTACTCTTTTATTACTATACCACCACTGTTTGGTTTAATAGTTATTTTTGTGTTGCAGTTTGTAAATTGATTTAAGATGTGTAATGCAAGCACAAATATTGGATTTGATTTAAGTCTCTTTGTGACAAAAAAAAAAAAAAAATTTACGTATCTTTAACTATTTTTTTTTTCCTAACATTAGTAGGGTGTGAATTAAGGAGAAATTTATGTCATCAAGATTTAATGCACAAAGAGAAAGAGCAAATATAAATTTTTCCTAACAATTATTTCCTAAGGTGGAAAGATTGTTTTCCCTTGAAAAACAAAACTGTTTGACTACAAAAAAGGTTTCTTCTTTTGATATGGATCCACCTAAAATTGAGTGTAAATTTTATTCTACTAGATATACAACTAGTCATCTCAACAAAAGGATGTTCGTCCTAGCCGCTCTCGGGCACAAAGACCAAGACGAAGAGTCCCATCTCTATTCGATCTAGCAGAGGCTCACTCCTCTGGCCCTCCTCCGTCTAACCATCCGTCGCCTGTTCCTCCTCCGCCGCTACCGACATCCCTGTTTCCGTGAAGAGCTCCATCACCCATGGAAGAAAAACCATAGAATCTTCATCAAGATTAGCTCCTCGAGCAGCGACGAGACTCCTTTGGTTTCTCCGATGCCTCCACCTCGCTTGTTCGTGATTGATGGTCTCTCCCCAGGAATAGTTCTGCGTCTTTCAAACTTATCTTCGGCGAAGGACTTGGCTCGTCTTGTCCTTAACTGTTTGCTTTCTTTGCGTCGTGTTGCTCTGAGTCCGTCGACGCAAACGAATTTGGAACTGCCGGACCCACCTGATTCGCCGGACTCTCAATCTCTGGCTTCCCATCGGTCTACTGCTTTGTACAGGCTGTCGTGTTGGTTTCACCCACAGATCTAGTCCATTGTTTCTACTCCGATTGATTCTTTATTGCCTTTCGTTGAGCTATTAACCATTGAGATTCAACCCAATTCCATGGATTTTGGTGCTTCTTCGATTCTCCTTGAACAGCTAAGTATCTCACCTTATGATTCAAACTAGGCTTGGATATTTGAGTGCTTAGGACTGATTTTACTAGAATCGAGACTCTCTTTCATAATCCTAATGATTTCGTTTGAGTTTATGAAACAACCCGACCCATTTTTTTCTTTTAATTCGGATTATTATTCCCATAAATAATAATCCTCAATATCAATTCAAACACATCAAACAACCAGCGAAAGCAAAACTCAATTAAACCATTCAAATAACCAATTCATCAAACCAATAATAACCAATTCCAATTCAATAATTTCAAAAATAACCATCAATCTAACCAGCAATTCTAAATAACATCTCATCACAACTCAACAAGACCCTAGATCATCCTTCTCTTCATAGCCATGATTCCACGATCGCACTTTGTTTTTACCTGCATCACATGGCAAAACGAGATGCGTGAGTATTATCACAAATACTCAGTGAGACATTATTCTATCTACTGGCTATATACACATGCACGATAAAATACCAAGACACACAAGCAATCAACTCATCAAAGCAAGACATACAAAAAACAAAACACGTCTGGTATCGATCAACACTCGCCTGGTGTCGATCGACACGGGCTGCAGAATCGCCCAGAATTGAATCTTCTCCTCTTTGGTTCGATTCTAGCCTGCACCGTATCAATTTCCTGCAAAACAGCATCAACAAACACACCAAAAACACCACGTATACATGAAGGAACAATCCTCCAAACCAATCAATCATTCATTCCACAATAAAAAACATCGCATTTTGACAATCCATCTACCCAGATAAGCCATGGTCAAGCATTCACCTTGGTTTTGGAAATTGACAAGGACAAACACGAAATGAGACCCTTCTCAGCCTAAGACCCCTCTGATTTCTTCATCTTTCTCTCATAATCACCAATACTCGATCCCTTCTCGCTCCTACGGCCTTAATCGAGCCTCTCCAGGAAGAATCTCAACCAAAATCTGCTCTTCACTCTCTCAACCACAAAAATCACTTCTCAACTCTCCTTTTCGTCCAAAAAGAGTCTGCTCGTGTATATATAGTCGAGCCTTAGGGTTTCCCAACCCAAAATCGTTAACCAAATGATTTAAAATCAAACTAATCGAACCGACAATTATTAGTGTCGATCGACACCCCTCTTGGTGTCGATCGACACCCTCCAAAATCATACCAAAAACACGGGTGTTACAACTCTCCTCTCCACTAACCTGGATTTTTCCTCGAATCACACAATGCCGTTCACTACGGTCTCAGCCATCTGACCCACCTGGCCAGCACCACCTGAGATCAACACACCCGACCTCTGACGTTCACATCTAGACCTATGCTTATAGCCACATTTTAGACATTAATTGCTCTCAACTCATAACCACAACCCTCACACTCTGAGGAACACGTCTTTTGAGCTATCGGTGCACCATACCACTCACACCCTCAAGACACACAGTCCGTCGAGCTATCGGTATGCAGGAAAAATCCTTATTCCCTTGAGAGAAATCCTCATCTCTCAATAACATACATGAAAAATCCTCATCCCCTCTGGAGAAATCCTCAGCTCCCAATGAGTTGTTGAGGGAAATCTTCATCCCCTAGAGTAATCAATTCTTAAATGTTAATAAGCATCTATGACCAGAACTACCTCTCGTGGTCCCACTATAACATTCCACTATCTCGGAATATCATTTCATTCATGACCAATCCTTAGGTTGACTCTAACATGACATTCCACTATCCTGGAATATCATCTCATCCATAACCAATCTTTAGGTCAACTCTAACTTGACATTCCACTATTCCGGAATATCATCTCATCCATGACCAATCCTCAGGTCAACTCTAACATGACATTCAACTATCCCGGAATATCATCTTATCCATGACCAATTTTTAGGTCAACTCTAACCAACCCAAACACCCAGGGTTCCTCACTAAGGTCTCTTAGAATAGTCAAGTTCTAAATCCTCATAAAACTTCTATTCCCAGACCCTAAAAAACAAACAAATTTTAAATCCTCATAAAACCTCTATTTCCAAACCCTCAAAACACATAACTAATGACAACACAAGTCAACCATAAGAACTACTCATCTTATAAATCTCAAACCACTCTTGGCCACACTCCCGTCGGACTCACTCACTCGTCCCCGACCACGCCCTCTTGTACCTCTAGCCATCTCTCTCTGCACTACCGACAACAGAAACTAAGCATATTAGAAATTTCACAAAACCACATAACAGTTACCATGGAATCTCATTGAAGGCTCGAAGAAGATGATCTAGGACTCCAAAACTTACACAACAATTGACTAAATCCACATAATCAATTCCATTCACCAGCCCTAAAACCGTAAGGGCTTTGATACCAAACTGAAACAACCCGACCCGTTTTTCTTTTCTTTTAATTCGAATTATTATTCCCATAAATAATAATCCTCAATATCAATTCAAACACATCAAACAACTAGCGGAAGCAAAAGTCAATTAAACCATTCAAATAACCAATTCATCAAACCAACAATAACCAATTCCAATTCAATAATTTCAAAAATAAACATCAATCTAACTAGCAATTCTAAACAACATCACATCACAACTCAACAAGATCCTAGATCATCCTTTTCTTCATAGCCATGATTCCACGATCGCACTTTACTTTTACCTGCATCACATGGCAAAACAAGATGCGTGAGTATTATCACAAATACTCAGTGAGACGGTCATTCCATCTACCGGCTATACACACATACACGATGAAATACCAAGACACATAAACAATCAACTCATCAAAGCAACACATACACAAACCAAAACACGTCTGGTGTCGATTGACACCACCCGTCTGGCGTCGATTGACACCACCAATGCTAGTGTCGATCGACATGGGCTGCAGAATCGCCCAGAATCGAACCTTTTCCTCTTTAGTTTGATTCTAGCCTGCTGGTATGCTCAAATTTACCCTGAGCTACTCTCTCAAATTAAGAGATCGTAGTAGTACTTAGGGATCGAATCCACAGGGAATCAAATCACACAATCAATTATGAAGTCGAATTAGGCTAAGCAACAATGTAATAACGTAAATTAAATATCAAAACAAGCAAGAAAACGATGATAAGTAAGGTTCTTAAAATCAATAAGACAAAAGCTAAGCTTTCGGGAAATCGCAGGAAACTCGAAACTGCAGACAAGTTAGATTTTAGGGGAATTAAGATCCGTTCTTGAACATGAAAACTCTGTAAAGCTAACCAACTTTCGTTGTGAAAACTATCTATGTCTAACTTCTTAAATCCCAAATTTTTTTTGCAAATTCAATAGGTTAAACAAGCATTAAAGCACAGATTCAATTGTTCACAAATTGTCTAAACATAATTTCTTTTCGAATAGATAATTTACTCATCTAAGATTATGTCAGGTAATTATCAATACTTTCTCATCTAACAATTAACCTAAGATCTAAGTTCTAGGTGATCAAACTAGAACTAGCATTAACAACAATCTAGATGAAGAATCCAAGTGATGTTCCCTAACAAATCTAACTGATCTAACAATTTTTCATGTTCCTTTGACTAACCCTAAGCCTAACAAGCAAACTACTCCGACATGGTGATTGAAACAAACATTATGAATAGAAAAGATTGCATTAAAAAGATAGAGATAGAGATACAAAAAAGGTTCGAAATCTCTGTAGAACAAAGTGCAGATTTGTCTCCCTAGAGCTCTCCAAATCCAAGTCTCAATTAAAAACAAGATGTAAAACATGAAAGCCTAAAGAAAAACTATATATAATGTCTAAAAATCGGATTGGGCTTTTCTATAAATTTCTGGGCTTCTTGGGCAAAAGAGGAAATTCTTCAATCTTCAGGTCGGGCATGAGCGTGTCGATCGACACAACTTGGTAAAACTCAACTTCTTCTTGTATCAGACATGCGTGTTGATCGACACACATGGCTTGTGTCAATAGACACAAGCTCCAAAGTTTGTCTCCGACTTGGTCACTTTGGCTCTTCTTTTCACGATGCTCCAAAAACTCCTATTAAGCTCTAATCGCTCATTAACCTACAAAGACTCCTAAAGACCCAAAAAATACCAAAAAGACTCTATAAAATGACTTATATCATGGTCAAAAAGAGGTAAAAACCATGATATATCACCTGCACCATATCGATTTCTTGCAAAACAACATCAACAAACACACCAAAAACACAACGTATACATGAAGGAACAATCCTCCAAACCAATCAATCATTCATTCCACACTAAAAATATCGCTTTTTGATAATCCATCCACCCAGATAAGCCATGGTCAAGCATTCACTTTGGTTTTGGAAATTGACAGGGACAAACACGAAATCAGACCCTTCCCAGCCTAAGACCCCTCTGATTTCTTCCTCTTTCTCTCGCAATCACTAATACTCGATCCCTTCTCGCTCCTACGGCTTTAATCGAGCCTCTCTAGGAACAATGTCAACCAAATCTCCTCTTCTCTCTCTCAACCACAAATATCACTTCTCAACTCTCCTTTTCGTCCAAAAAGAGGTTGCTCGTGCATATATAACCGAGCCTAAGGGTTTCCCAACCCAAAATCATTAACCGAACAATTTAAAATCGAACTAATTGAACCGACAATTACTATTGTCGATCGACACCCTCCAAAATTATACCAAAAATTCTAATTTTTTTATTCATGGGCGTTACAGTTTAGTTCTCTATTGTTGCGATTTTACCTTGTACTAAGGATTCTACAAGCGTATATGTAGACTTTTTGTTTGATATATTTCGCGTCTTAGTAAGTCCAATTACTGCTTTATGCAGATACTCTTTCCTGGTTCTTGGGAACAATGTCCGAGTGTGTACTGATATTGGATTATTGAGATTGCTTTCTAGGCATTTGTTGTAACTCGGAGTCCTAGTAGATGATATTTCCATCCTCCCCGTTTATCGGACACTTATGATTCACCTTTCTTTTTCATGGTTATTGTTTGTCTCTTGATTCCACCAGATGTGTGTGGATTTGATGTAGGGAGTAATTTAGTAAAGAGTTCAGAGACTTCGTGTTCTGCTCAATTCAAAGGCTTAGCAACCGGTTTCTTACCGTTACTGTTGCCTTTATCGATCTTGCGATTGTTCATTATGCACATGCTGCTATTGCAATAGTGGACATTAGATCACTATATGTGTTCTCTAATTTCCAAGGCTCTGCATCTACTTCCACTTTCGATGTCGAGATCTTAAGACTTCTCCACAACGGTAGTCTTTCAAGGGATTTATTAGCCACCAACTCTCCTTTGTTTTTTATTTGCTTATGATGAGATCATGGCTAGCTCGGGACAACAAACTAAGGAACCGCTCATATACGAGGAGCAGCTCGTAGCCGAGGAAAATCATTTGGACTCTAAGTCTTTGCACGTACCGATTGGACCGATGATACGATCAAGGACCAAGTTACTTAACCAATCCAACACTTCAATACTCTACTGCATTGAGAGCAACCTTGAGCCGCACACTTGTCCGACTACATTGGTCGCGATTCAAGTGGCTTAAGGGTCGATGATGAGAGGTGTGTGATTTGTACTCTTTTTTCCTTAGCTTGGTATTGTTCCAATGGGTTTTTCGAGCAAGGATTTTAACGAGACGTGGTTCACACACTTCACCGCAAGCCTCATCATCAGCAATGCTACCATTGGCTCATTTCTCGCCTCACCGTAACGAGTCAAACACTATCTTTAATTTCTTTCTTTTTGTCTTTCAAATTTCTTAGTCAAACTCTTAAATGCTTTATGATTTTTCGTGTAATAAAGGAAGACTTGGTTGTTTCCAAGGCTTCCTTCTCCCCTATATATGCTCTATTTCGTTGATGTATAAAAGTATCAAACATCTTTGATCTAAATCCTTTCTCTCTTGTTTGATCCGAGAAGTGTGTAGTATCTTCTCAACTTGTTTTTTTTCTTAGTGCGTTATATCTAAATTAGATCCGAGCTTCGTAGTCTAAGAGATTTTCATCCCTCTTAGAAGTACAAATCGATCCATCATTCACATATTCATCCATCAACAAACCGTTCATCTTCTTATCATTTCCGCATTAGTCCATTCGATTCACATCCGTTTGAGTATCAACATTACGAAGGATGTTCTTTGGACATAGATCCTTACAAGGACTCTATCAGCTTAGCTAATCATTTGGCCATGTTTGCCCATGTATTGTGAACAATTTCTCTATTTTTTAGAGTAAGCTAATATATTAAATTTGTGACAAAAAAAAAGATATACAACTAGTCATATCCATTATGCTAATGATTAAATCTAATTTAAATTTTTTCTTTTGTCGATGGAAAGACAATGTGTATAAAAACCGTTAAAACAGATTCTACATACAAAAACGTGCTTAAGGCCACCCCCAATGGGGATTTCTTAGGAAGATAATCACTATTAAAATAAAGAGAAAAGGAAAAAGTAAGAGAGAGAGAAAGAATGGATTCTTCCCCTAGATACTCATAAGTAACTCATTTACCATTTGTCAAATTCCAAATGGTCCAACCTTTTTTTTAATTAAAAATTAATTATATAATAAAATTATATTAAAACAATAACATGTCCCAAGATTTCAAAACTAGATCTCAAATTCAACTTTTTCTCAAACCCTCGATCTCTTCTCTGACGCACCCATCTCCAGCTTTCAACATAATGGTCTTCTCTCCGGCGACGTCGGCGCTTGCCGGTGTCATCCCCCCCTTCCCTTTTTCGAAGAAAATCGGCACAAGAAAGGCCCAAGGTGAATTCGTATCATTTTTTCTCTCTACTTTCGGGCTAGGATCTCCACCCTTGTCTCGAACATCTAGCCAAGTGCTAAGCTTTTCATACTTTAAGCTATAACTCACGAAATCCATAAAGGGAAGCTCCATCCAGAATTAAAAGAAGTTCCTCCGAAGACAACGCTCCTCTGCGACGGTTCTGTACTTTAGATTTTCCTCCACTTACAAATCTGGTTTCGAGCACGGGGCTCTGTTTTGAAGACTTCCCCAACGTATATTGAGTTTTCAGGGTTGAATCTCTCATACTCCCTCTGGTTTGTAGCGTTTCCTCTTCAGGAGAGAATCTCATATCTGGTTCGAGGTCATATTGGTTCAAAAAATTTCGTCGTATCAAGATTTAGATAATATAACGAGTTGTGCTCTCTACTTCATGAGGCAGGGTTTGAGTGGGTCTAAAGGGGCAATGCTTCACTGGATGCTCGTTTACAGGAGTCGGGTTCAAATTTGATGCTTTCGGTTAAGAGATTCTGCCAAGACAAGTCTTAGCCAAAATTAGATGAAACAATTTGATTAAATGGTGGTTTCTACATACTCGACATTTCTAGCATCATGCTATGATCCTTACTTTGATTCGTTATTTGTAAGGTCTATAAAACTCTAGCATACTGCTAAGCAAATCTTTTTATCCATTATCTCCTTCACGAGTCATATGAAAGTACACAAAATTTCAGAATCATATTTCTAGACTTTTTTCCGACATTCCCACTATCAACTTTATTAGCTCTTGCCTTTAATAAGATTTATTCTTTGTGGTGCGAACGCTATCACGTAGAGGTTTTTGGTCTCGAAGAGAGCCACGAATCTCCCAAGAGTTTGGAATGAATGCGATAGCTTGGAATTGTTAAGGGGAGGGAGCCGACCTGACAAAAGAACACCTAGAAGAATTATATCAGTGTTTTCGTCCTAGTTTTTTGTTTTTATCGGAGTTTAAAATCGTCGTCATTTTCTGCAAGATTTGCAAGTATCTTTTGGTTACGACCATATTTGTACCATTGAGCCGAGAGGGAAAAGCAGGGGCTTAGCTCTATTTTATATGGACGAGCCAAAGACTATTATTTCTTATACAGATGATCGTATGATTGATGTTGAATCCACTTTAGAAGGTTATAAGATTTTTATGACTTTCGTCTATGGGGACTCAGTGGTAGAAAGATGAGAAGAAGTTTGGGAAAGACTCACAAGGATAAGTTTGAACCAAAACGGCGCTTGGTTCATGATAGGTGATTTTAATGAGATTACCGGAAACCATGAAAAAGAGGCGGGAGGAGGAGAGCGGAAACTTCCTCTATTCCATTTTGCAACATGCTAGATAATTGCGGGATGATCGATTTTCCTTACACGGGCAACTCTTTCTCCTGGGTGGGATGTCGACTTTGTGGATAAGGCAAGTGTCGCCTGGATAGAGCAGTTGGAAACGAAAAATGGCATCACATTTTTTTCCACACTAATGTGGAGTATTTGAAACTGAGGGGTTCAGACCATAGACCAATTTTGGCCAAAATCAAAGCAAAACCGCAAACGACTAAGAAGAGCTTTCGTTTTGACAAGAGATGGGTAGGAAAACCCGGTTTTAAAGAAGCTGTAGTCTCGGTATGGAACCAATTAGACGAAACTTCAAGAGCGAATTTCCACCAGAAAATAGCCGCTTGTCGAAAACATATCTCCAAATGGAAGAAAACTCTGCCAACTAATACGACAAGACTTATAGAAGAGCTAAATAATGAGTTAGACCGAGCGCACGAAGATGATGCTACTACGTAGGAGGAAAGTGAAGATATTAGAAGAAGATTGTGCACCGCATTCTGAGAGGAAGAAAAATTTTGGAGCCAAAAAAGTCGGCAACTTTGGCGTAAAGAAGGAGATCAAAATACAAAATTCTTCCATGCTTCTACAAAACAAAGAAGGGCTAGGAATCGAATTCTTCGTCTTAAAGACAGAAATGGAGCATGGGCGGAAAGCACTCCAGCAATCGAGCGAGTGGCGACACAATACTTCTAGGAACTCTTCACCACCTATGGTCAGCAAGACCAAGAATCTTCACTCCGGTTTATTACCGAGAAATTTTCTGATATAACAAATCAAAATCTTACAAAGGACCCCACCAAAGATGAAATTACAGAGGCTTTGTTAACATTAACCCGGATAAAGCACCAGGGCCAGACGGCATGACAAGTAGACTATATCAAAGATTCTGGCAAACTATGGGCCAAGACATAACTAAGTTAATTAAGAGCTTCTTTTCCTCGGGGAGCTTCGACCCACGACTCAACCAGACAAACATATGCCTGATACCAAAGAAAAATAGGCCAAAGGAAATGTCAGAATTTAGACCTATCAGCTTATGTAATGTGAGTTATAAGATCATCTCTAAGCTCATGTGTAAAAGGCTAAAGCTAGCACTCCCGAATTTGATATCGGAGACACAATCGACCTTCATGGCTAGACATATGATCACGGACAACATCCTGCTAGCCCAAGAAAATTTTCATGCCTTACGCACAAGCTCGGTATATATATCTACTTTTATGACAATCAAAACATATATAAGCAAGGCATATGATTGGGTGGAATGGGGATTTCTAAAAGAACTTATGCTAAAGATGGGCTTTACAGAGAAATAGATTGAACTACTAATGTTCTGTATCTCTTCGATTTCGTACCAGATTCTCATTAACGGAGAGGCAAAGGGTAGGATAAAGCCCTCGCGAGGACTCCGTCAAGGAGATCCTCTCTCTCCTTTCTTGTTCATAATATGTACAAAGACACTTATATCCCTCTTAAAAGGGGCGAAAGAAGAGAGATGGATTACTGGCTTGAAAGTCGCTAGAACGAGTCATCCGGTATCTCATCTTCTTTTTGTGGCCGACGTCCAGCAATGTACAAAGATCTTTAAGATCATTAACACCTATGGAGACGCTTCGGGAGAACTCTTGAACCCAAATAAGTCATCTATCACCTTCGGGAACAAGGTTCCCACCAGACTTCGAAGAGATATTAAGATAGCTTGTGGCATAAATAACGAAGGAGGCATGGGCATGTACCTAGGACTACCTGAACAGATATGTGGATCCAAAAAGAAATTTTTTGCCTATGTTCAAGACAGACTAAACAACCAAATCAATGCATGGTCTGCAAAATTCTTTTCCACGAAGGAAAAGAGATCTTGATCAAATCTGTAGCTCAAGCAAATTCGGCATATGTTATGTCGTGTTTTTTTTACCCGATTGTATAACAGACAAACTTAAGAGTCTTATCTCTACATTCTGGTGGAGGAAAAAACAAGATAGTAGAGGAATTCATTGGATCGCATGGGACAAAATCTGCACTCCTTAAGAATTGGGTGGCTTGGGATTCCGAGATCTCCATGATTTTAATCTAGCTCTCATTGCTAAGCAATTATGGCGTCTTATCTGATATCCATCATCCTTTATAGCTCGTCTTTTAAAAGGACGATATTTTAGACTTACTAGTCCTTTGGAAGCTAAGGAGGCTTATTCCCCGTCGTTTCGTTGGCATAGTATTATGGCGGCCAAACAATTACTTTAACAATGCCTTAGGAAAACCATCGACGCGGGAAACACCACACAAATTTGGAGCAATCCATGGATCTCCAACATCCCGGCCCATCCGGCGAGACCACGAAATGGAGCAAACAACCATGATCCACTACTAAAGGTCTACGACCTGATTAGAAGTGATTCGAGATCATGAA
Organism: Arabis hirsuta; assembly: GCA_964056655.1. Classification (NCBI taxonomy): domain Eukaryota; kingdom Viridiplantae; phylum Streptophyta; class Magnoliopsida; order Brassicales; family Brassicaceae; genus Arabis; species Arabis hirsuta. Next base: position 25,406,005 of record OZ053305.1, on the reverse strand, counting down.
ATTTACCTCTAATCGGAGACCTAATCCATCATGAGGATATCCCTATCATTTTAAGTATGAGGCCTAGTCGTAATTCTATACATGATGGGTATGCGTGGAGCCATACGACCACATGGGTCTACACTGTTAAGTCAGGATACACACTTGCTAGCAATATTAGACGCTCTCAAGAACTCATGTTTACGTCTAAACCAAGTATTAGTGGTCTTCTGAGCTAAGTATGGAAGACCCGAGCTCCCAGAAAGCTTCGACATTTCATGTGGCAAGCACTATCTGGTTGTTTTCCTACATGCCAACGACTGACTTTCAGACATGACATATCCACGATGTGGTTCACCAGAAGAGACGATTAATCATTTACTCTTCGAATGTCTGCCAGCCTTACAAGTTTGGGCGTTATCGAACTTTCTGTCCTCTCTGAGTTTCTTCCTGAGTATCTCTTTTTCTCGAATATGGATTTCTTATTCTCGCGAACAAACGAGATCGATTTATCCGAGTCTCAAAGGGAATCTTTCCCTTGTATCCTCTCGTATATCTGGAAGGCCAGAAATGATAAAGTGTTCAACAGGAAAATAATATCCCAAAGTATACTCTCCAGACAGAGAGTTGGAGTATTGCTAATTGATATGCTCAAATTTACCCTGAGATACTCTCTCAAATTAAGAGATCACAGTAGTATTTAGGGATCGAATCTACAAGAAATCGTAATCACACAATAGACTTTGAATTCAAATCAAGCTAAGAAACAATATATAAATGTAAATTAAGTGACAAAGCAGGCAAGTAAACGATGATTATTGTTCTTTAAAATCAATTGGACAAAAAGCAAGGCTATGGGGAAATTCGTAGGAAACTCAAAACTGTAGACAAACAAAATTGTTAGAGAAGTTATAAAATCCGTTCTTGAATATGAAAGACTCAATGACCTGTAATGACTCAAAAGAACTCTATAAACACTAAAACGACTCGATAAAACAATAGATATCATGGTTGAAAACCGGTAAAACCATGATATGTCACTAATCAAAGAGAAGATGAAGAATAAGCAGAAGATATACGCCACAGGATGAACCACATGGTTTATCTTCCTGGAACCCTCAATTCTCGACATGCCAGATTGATGCATCTTGGATCGAGTATGGACCGGTCAGTGGAATAAGGTGGTGCCTAAGAGACTATACGAGCCTCCTTATTTTCGGCATGAGAGGATGTAGACGAAGCATCTCGGCACTTCATGCTGAATTCGACGGGCTATTTGGGCGATGGAATGTCTAAGCGAGATGAGACTCTCCTCAGTAAAGATTGAGATGAAGTGTTCAAGTCTGATTTCTATGACTATGGATCCACTAGATTGACTAGCTTTTAGTGCGGAGCTTGACTGGTTCACTATGTTAAGACAATATTTTGTATCTTTTAGTTTAGTTTATATGTCACGTAGTGGTAATGTTCTGGCCGACTCCTTTGCAAAGGAGTTCGAACATGAGGTTATGTATTCTTCCATGTAAGTCAGACATTTTCATTTGGGATACTCATCAGAAAAACCATCTAATCGGTAACAATTTATTTAATATAATAGTAATTATTGGAAAAAAAATTTCATTTAGGGTTTTCACCATTGTGGGTGTTCTAAATGATAAAACCAAAGCAAACTAAATTAAACTAAGCTATGAGAATGTTAGAAACATAGGAGAAACCAATGATCATGACTCTCCTCTAGCTAAAGCAACAAAGAAGGAAAAAGATGCATAATATGTAAAGAGACATGTCACGTACCAATAATATGTAAAGAGCCATGTCACATACCAAATATGGAATGGAGAATATGGTTTCAAAAAAAGCTTCAAAAGGGGGGATGCACAATTTAAAAGATTATTACCCAACCCAAAAAAAAAAAAGGGTAAAGTCGAAATGTCATGTGAACCCCTTTCCCACTTGGCCTCATCCCATCTTTCCTACACATTGCCCCATTACTCATTTCTCTTCTATACTCTATTAGTCAACTCTAAATAATTGTCTACATTTTTATAATTTTCATTTTTGTATGGACCATTTGGTGTTTGAATTATATTTTTAAATCGTTGAAAAATATAGAAGTTTGACTTCCATTTCTCCGTAACAAATAAAATGTATGGACCATTAGGTTTAGTTGAATTTATGGAAAACTCTTTACCAAAAAATCTCTTCTCCTAAAAATTTGTCAGATATTTAAACGAACCGAACACCTGTAATTGAAAGAAGAGAAAATAATTTTCATTCTACAATGAATCAAGAATCTCATTGGTGGTATTATTCTTTGTCTTCTAGTAAAACTATGAGAAAAGTCTTTTTTTTTTTATAATAATGTTCATGTTTTCAATATAAATACATTTGATATAGACGCATCATTGAGCAACATTACATGTATACTACAATTACCGTATAAAGAACGACCTACTAATTAAACCAACAACAATAACAACAACAAAAAAGGACTAATTAAAAGGTACCAAATTAGTACGAAAAATGAATTTTAAAAAAAAAAACACACTGTTACCCATATTTTTGGACTGACTCTCTTCTCTCTTCCCCAAGAAACTTCCTCTAAACTTCATTTTGCCATTCTTGCAAGCCTCGACCCCACTCTTCTGCACATTTCCCTTTTCTCCCTCTTTTTTATTTCATTTTTACCCCTACCTTTTTGTATATTTAAGATTCATTACCCACATTTTACATTTATGTTTTGATTAACACCCAATTAATAATAAATGAACGTACATGCACTTCCCTCTGTATATATATATATACACTCCAAATCCCATCTCTTGATAAAGTAACAACAACACAGCACCCATTTCTCCATTTTTTTTTTTTGTCCTCTCTAATTTTCGCTCGAAAGAAATGGATTACAGCTGTATAGATGACAGTAGTACCACTTCTGAATCTCTCTCCATCTCTACCAAGACACCGACGACGGAGATGATGAATAAACTCTCTCCTCCGACGATGCGTCTCTACCGGATGGGTAGCGGCGGAAGCAGCGTCGTCTTGGATACGGAGAACGGCGTCGAAACGGAGTCACGGAAACTCCCGTCGTCCAAGTACAAAGGCGTTGTTCCTCAGCCTAACGGAAGATGGGGAGCTCAGATTTACGAGAAGCATCAACGTGTTTGGCTCGGCACTTTCAACGAGGAACAAGAAGCTGCTGCTTCCTACGACATCGCCGCTTGGAGATTCCGCGGACGCGACGCCGTCACTAATTTCAAATCTCCGGCGGTGATTGGAAACGACGCCGAATCGGCTTTTCTTGATGCTCATTCCAAGGCTGAGATTGTTGATATGTTGAGGAAACACACTTACGCCGACGAGCTTCAACAGAGCAAACGGAAGTTTCCTGACGGTAACGGAAAACGGACGACGATTACGACGTCACAAGGAAACGACGGCGTTTTGAGAGGGCGTGAGGTTTTGTTCGAGAAAGCGGTTACGCCGAGCGACGTCGGGAAGCTTAACCGGTTAGTGATACCGAAACAGCACGCAGAGAGGCATTTTCCGTTGCCGGCGATGACGACGACGGTGAATCCGTCTCCGACGAAAGGCGTTTTGATTAATTTGGAAGACAGAACAGGGAAAGTGTGGCGGTTCCGTTACTCGTACTGGAACAGCAGTCAAAGTTACGTGTTGACCAAGGGCTGGAGCCGGTTCGTGAAGGAGAAGAATCTTCGAGCCGGTGATGTGGTTTGTTTCGAGAGATCGACCGGAACAGACCGGCAGCTTTTTATCGATTGGAAAATCCAGTCCGGTACGGAGCAAAACCCGGTTCAGAATGTGGTTCGGCTATTCGGGGTCAACATTTACAATGTGAGTAACGCGAAACCAAACGACGTCGCAGGAGAGTGCGGTGCTGGGAAGAAGAGATCTCGGGAAGTTGATTTGTTTGCGTTAGGGTGTTCTAAGAAGCAGGCGATAATCAACCCCTTGTGACAATTTCCTTTTTTTCTAAAACAAAATTTGTTTCTCCTTTTTCAAAATTTTCTATTAAATTGGCAACTTGTAAATTAGGACAGGACAAGAAAAATGATGACTAGGAAATAGTTTTTGCTCACATTTAATTTGGGTTCGTTTTTCACCCCTGTTGTTTAAATAAATGACTAGGAACATGATATCTGCTTTTTTTTTTTTAAATAAATAATTTTGCTAGTAGTTTATGCACCCCAAAAACAAAAACATTTGATTATAAAAAAAATTAACGGATTTGTTCATTTCTTAACAAGTTAGACTTTTTGTTTCAAAAATATCATATATATTCATTTATCTTATTGTTCACCATGATTACTTATGAATTTGTTGATGTCTATTTGTATTTGTATGTCTATGTGAATTACGAAAACATATATATTTCTGTGTTCGATTTTAATTTTAAAAGTAAATTAGACGTTTTATCAAAGAAATTTTGATAATAAAATAGTCACATTAATAAAAGTAGACTTTTAAAAGAAAATATTTTGATCCAAACAAATAAAATAAAGTTTTATGAATATGATATTTGTTTCGACCTTATCTTTATCTTGGTTATATTATATGTGCCTCTGTTTGCATATTTTTCAACTGATTGTTTATCATATAATAGCATTAGTCTTTAGAGAAATTTTGAAAAATTTCACTTTTTAAATGTCATTTTTTAAAAATGTCACATTTTTAAAATATTTGTAAAAATGCTATTTTTAAAAAATTATTTATTTATTATATCATTTATGTTTGGGTTAACTATGTTGTATTAGAGTTTAGTTTTGAGAGTTTATGGAATTTTAGAGGTCAAAATATTTTTAGGATTTAGAATTTTAAGATTTAGATTCTTAAAAAATTCATAATTAATCACATTTTTGCAAATTAACAACCTATAATGATATTTTTGTAATTGTAGATACTAAAAGTAATATTTTTGCAATTATCCCAAATTTTAATGTAATCTTTACATTATTTAGAAAAATATCTTATAAGATCGAATCAAAGAGGATATTTTAAACGTCAACATGTCCAATTAAAAACGTGGGTGGGATAGGAAAATCTATCTATGTGGTCGGGATGCTTAAACGGAGAACAACAACGTCGATCGATCGTTCAAGATTTTGTACGTTTCTTGAATAATTAAGTTTAAAATCTGTTTTCGTGTACGATCTGTGGAAAACACTGACCGAAATAATTAATTAAAAACATGCACGGAATCTAAATAACGATTTTAGAACCATTGATATAGCTAACAGAAGTACATCTCGAAGTTGATCATTATTTCTTTTATGCGTTAATTAAGATTCATGCATCTTATTTTTTTTTTTTTTTTGGTACGATGCATCTTATTTATTTCATGAAATAAAGTATAGTTGTTTACAAAAAGAATCAATATGGTATCTTTGTATTGTTTTTCTTAGTTTAACAATCACCACAGTTGTACTTTTTCCAAAAAAAAAAAGAAAAAACAATCACCACAGTTGGCTGTTTTCTCAAACTTGTACGGAACAATTACAATGTATTTAGTATTTATTCATTGTAGTGTTGAAATTTCTTGGTAAGAAATTGAAAAACACGTAATTGTGTTCCAATTAATAGAAAGAAAATATACATATTTAGCTGACCTTACCATGGTTGTGAAATGATTTTTTTCTTTTTAATTCTTTCACTGTTTCACACTTAATAAACGTAATTTCCTGATTAAACTAATCCTGTAGCTAAATTTTTTAAAACTCGAGGAAACCCGAGTATATAATATATATATATTAGGGAAAATCCACGCGTTGCGCAGAACAACTATGTAGATGATTTTAAAAACTATTTTAATATTATATATATAAACTAACATTGATATACTTAAATGATGTTTAAGATTTATGCTTACAATTTCTATTTATACAAATTCAAACATCAGTTTTAAATGCTTAATATGAAAGTGAACCATGATGATATATATAAAAAATTTCATTTGAAGAATATATATTTTCAATTTTGTTCTAGAATTCAGCGTATTCTTTTGGAATCTTTTCGTTATAGTCCGTGTCCCCTATTATAAAAAAAAATGTTAAGTCCACACGTAACCGAAAAGATAAAACTTATAGAGTGAAATATGCAATAATTTATAGATGTTACATGTAAAAAATTAGTGAAATTTAAATGCTTTTGAAATTGATTGATCACATATTTGTTTTACATAATCTGATTTTTATATTATCTAAATTTATATAGCTTCTACAATTTTTTTAACAAAATGATAGTTTTTTTATATAAATTTATTTTTCATTCATGTCTTTATGAGTATTTGCATAAAAATACTCTATATAAAAATCAAGATCTTATGTGACATAAAAATATTTTTAGTTTTTTCATAACTATTTTTTATCTTATCAATAAATGAAGTTTATAACAATTTTTTTAAATGCATTTTCTAATATTAGTTGCATAGAGAAACAATCTAGTACAAAATTGTCAATGGTGTGTCAAGATGAGTTAAGCTTGGCCTAAACTTACAAAAATGTTGTATAAATTATTGATATTTAATACCATACGTTACAAAACGTTTATATATAAGGTTTTCTTTCCCTGAAAATGTTTTCTTAGGTTTTAAAAAGTTTACTTATTGGACTGTTTTTTTTAATTACATAGTTAATTTGATCTTACAGTATAATAAAAATAGAGTTTAAAAAGTAAAAAAATTTCAAACTATTTTATGTGAATTATTTTAAAGTATATAAATTTTTCTCGTATTATCAAAATATTTATATACAAAATATGGTAGAAAATTATATAATGACATTATGGCATGTCACCAATACAAAAAAAAACATCAGCACCTCTTATATACTTTTTTAATTAGTTTATTATAGAATAATTTAATTTGTATAGGATATATTTTTAATATACTTGATCACAAAAAGATAAAACAAAAAAAAAAGTTAAAAATATATAATTTTTAAATATGATAATTTTTCGGAAGTTCTAATTAAGAAATTTATAAATAATTTGAAAAGAGATATTGAAAAAAACAATTATCTATTAGAATATGATTTATATATTTTTAATTAATTTATGAAGATAATTTGATGTTAATTTAATGTTTAGTTTTAGTTAATATATTGATATTACATTTTTATTTTAAAGAATCACTGCAAAAATTCTAAAATCTAGAGGGATAAATGTCAAAATTAAGTAAAAATAAGAGATTAAAAATAAAAATTGTTAACACCAAAAATGACAAATGTCAGCTTCTCAAAGCTTCACGTAGAACAAATTTTAAAATATTATATTAGATATAGTGGATCATAGTATGGTTGTTGATTGTTGCTCTCGTTACTAATGGCCCATCACGTACAAAGCCCATGCTCATTAAGAAAAGTAACATTCGTCTATTCTTCTTCAATTTCTTCAATCGTTTCTTTGATCAGATGAGCTAGCGATAGCCTTTTAGCAAGGGAATCAGCTTGTTGATTCTTTGATCTAGAGACATGTCTAAAATCAATAAAAAGAAACAGGGAGCAGTAATATCTTGTAAGACTCCAAAAAGTTCCTTGATCGGTTTAGAGAAGCCAATAGCTCCAATTACCACTTGAGAATCAGAAAAATGCACACTTTGTTGAAGCCACTTTCTTCAACTGAGCTCTATTCGAAACTGCATGATCTGTCTTAGCTGCGAGACAAAACGGCTGCAATTTTGAAATGAGGGAAAAAAGACTCGCGAGCTAGGTCAAAAATGGGGAAGGTTGAAGATGATGAAAGGGTGATACAAGGCTCATTCTTTTTCCTTGGCCCAATAACAACATATTTGGCCCACCAACAAGGTGGAACGATATGTTTAGTAACATCAATTAAAAAAATATATAATAAAGTCCAAGCGGGTAAGGCCGAGAGTAAGGTAATCTTTCTATGTTTTTGTAATTAGTAACAATAAACCGTACTAGGATATTTTTTGGTCCAGGTCGAAGGTGGGGGCAAGTTGTTGGAAATAATTAATTTGCCAGTTTGATCCATTATAAAAAATCAATTGTGACCCAAGTCCAAGTTACGTAGGTCCGAATAACACAGCTCGGAATTCTACAGGATATACAACGTCCACGGGATGGATAATGTCCCAATTCTACGAAATATAGGAACTTCAACTAACGATAAGCCCAATTCCCTAAAAGATAGCTTCGGAGTTGCGCCATCCTGATCCTAAAACAATTAGGGTTAGAGATATCTCTATATAAGATAGAGCTTCGAGAGGAGATGGGAAAAAAGGCACTACAGCAAAAAAAACCCTAAATAACATATTATCGCCGCTTCCACGAACAAGCAACGAGACTATAGCAGAACTCCGATTCCAGCAAGTCGGACCTCTACAGCTCCGAAGATCTTCCTTGAACAACCATATTGCGCTTTCAATCCATTGTAGCTTTGAGTTTGTGGTTCTAAGATCATTAATCTATAAAAAAAGATTATCTCTCATCGTTCCGTACTTCTGTTTATTCGAACGTGTTAAATTTTCCCGAACAGTTGGTGCTAGAGAGAGGGGCAGATTTAACTACGTGAGATATGAGAAACGGCGATAATCTGGAGGTTACGACAGGAGGTAGCAACACCCAAGATCCCACTGTTCAACTGGTGGAACTCACCACCTAGATGAAGCAGGCTGAAGAACGGCTAGCATTTATCAAAGCACAGAACGCTACTCTGAAATCAACGAAGTCTTTGCTCACAGCAGACAGAGACACCAAAGTTGAAGCTCGAAACCGATTCTAGAGACGTGTCGATCCGATGCGGGCACTGGACGAAACTACACCTGCTGCGGATGTAAAAAATGGTGATACTAGCAAGGGTTGGTGCATATCCCGCAGATGTGGTTAGACTGCACGTCATTCAATCTTTGCTTACTCCTAATGAAACAGCAACAACCCGATCAACAGACGATCCACACTTGGTCCTTAGACGTCTTGAGGATATAGAAGCAATGATCTAGTGACTTCCCGGCGTAGCACCACCGATACCAAAGAGCGCTCACAATTGTTACGCAGATACTCCGTTCACGGACGAGATCGCACTTGTGGAGATGCCCAAAAGATTTGTATTTCCTTCAATGATGGCACCGCAGATCCTAACAATCACATAGCGCAGTACAAGCAACTGGTGTTTACTACTGCAATCAGAGGGGAATACCATGAAGCTAGAATGTGCAAACGGTTTGGTTCGAGTCTTACCGGACAAGCTCTCCAATGGTTTACGAACCTACCTAACGGATCTATCGATATTTTCGCATCATTGACCGATCGCTTTGTTGAGCAATTCGCAAGCAGCAGAAATCTGGAAAAAATAGTTGACGATCTCTACGAGGTAATACAAAAGAAAGGAGAATCACTACGGAGCTACGTCAGATGCTTTAACAAAGAAAAAGTATCAATACCAAGCTGCAATTCGTCCATCGCCATCTCTGCCTTCAAAAGAGGTTTGCTCCCTGACGATGACCTTTACAAAGAGCTAACAAAGTACCAATGTAGGACGATGGAAGATGTGCTTTCTAGAGCATGGACACAAATAAAGTGGGAAGAAGACCCTGCTTATCGTCACCGACATTCTCCCAGATCCAAATTACGAGTTGTAAGAAATGAGAAAGCTACCAAAGATGACAAGCCATATCATCGACCTCGAAGTGAAAACACTAGCAGTAGGAACGATATTCAAAGCGATAGCAGAAGCACTCACCAACCGCTCAACAGGTGGACGTTGAGAAACATCCAACATCTACATGGCCCGATATTAGCAACCTTTCGACTCAGTTAGGTGGAACAGTGAGATGGGCTCAAAAGATGAAAACTCTAGACGACAAGCGTGACACTTTGAAGTGGTGCGATTTTCATGATTATCATGGCCATCGAACTGAAGACTATGTCTCGCTGAGGATGGAAGTGAATGAACTAATGAAGAAAGGTCACCTTAGAGAATTTCTCTCGGACAGAGCTAAAAGTCGAATCGATGATAGAAATAACGATAGAGCTTCAAAGAAAACAGGTCCTACCTCACCTTCGAAACTCGATAGAGTTATCAATGTTATATTAGGAGGCTTGGAGATTAGTGGGATTACTCATTTGGCTGCAAAGAAAAGCACCATAAGTGCAAAGAATATCCAAAGAAATGACATAGTCTGACGCGAAGGGATATCAACCTGCCCAAAAAGCTTCATTCACGATGAAGCATAGGAATACTAGCTCCACATGATGATGCGCTTGTCATATCACACTTATAAATATGACATTTACTTTTGTCTTTATCTATTTAGATAATTTATAATGGAAAGATTGTATTTTGTAATATAAAATTTAGAAATATTATATTTTTAGTAGAACAAATTTTTTTCTTTTTTCTTAATTAGTCCATAATCTTTGTTTAGAATATATTCCTTATTTTCTTTTAAAATACTTTTGTTAATATTGACACATGTCACAATCTATATTAACAATTACATATGTTATAATCTTGTGAATAAAAACTTTGCTTATGTATCGCGTTCTCATCGTGCGTATCCTCCTTTATATAATAAGATATGAGATTGTTTAACTACATGTGTAGATACATATAAGTTAACATTTTTTCTTCGGTTTTTTTTGTTCTTCTTAAAGAAGCGTTTCCTATCAAAATCTAAAAAATTTTATAAGTGAGTGAGGCTAAATGACAAATAATTTCTTAAAACAATTGCAATTATCCTCTTAAACCATCTGAAAGTCACAAAGATTTAGGGTGGTTGAAAATTGTTAAGTATCACCAGAGATTTCGCCGGCGGTTTCCTTTATAGCTTTAATCATCATAAAAATTTTGAGATGATAATTTTCGATTTTGAAGACTCACCGGAGATTTCGATGGTGACAACCATTTACACGATCTTGTGTTTGAAATTAATAAAGCTACTTTTTTTTGTAGATGAAAACAATTTTTTTTTCCGAATGTATGTTTGCCGTCGGGGAAGAACTAGATGGAATTAGGTTCACCACATACCACAAATCGAGGATAATTAAGTCAATCATCAATGTTCTTAAGGAAGATGAAGTTGATATTTTTTTTCCAAATCATGGTTTGAGAAGTTTCTTTCGTTATCGGAACAAGCCCTCTTATTAGCACATCTAACAATTTACAAAATTGCTAGTGTAGACTTAATGATCAATAATTTACATTACGTCCAACAAACAGGTTAGATGTTATTACATTTTACACCATCTCCAGCAACGCCGATGTTATTAATAAAGCTACTTTTGTTTGTAGATGAAAACAATTTTTTTTTTCGAATGTATGTTTGCCGTCAGGGAAGAACTAGATGGAATAAGGATCACCACATACCACAAATCAAGGACAATTAAGTCAATCATCAATGTTCTTGAGGAAGATGAAGTTGATATTTTTTTTTCAAATCAATGTTTGAGAAGTTTCTTTCGTTATCGGAAAAAGCCTTCTTATTAGCACATCTAACAATTTACAAAATTGCTAGTGTAGACTTAATGATCAATAATTTACATTACGTCCAACAAACAAGTTAGATGTTATTACATTTTACACCATCTCCAACAACGCCGAAGTCGAATTCGCTGGCAATTTACAAGTCACCTTTAGCATAGATCTGCTTCTTCGGAAAAATATGTCTCTCGCTCTCTTTTTTTGGCCGATTAGATTAATACAGAAAAAGTAACAAAATATCTTCTATAATATGCAGATGTGATGTGATTATATGTATAGATTGAGAAATCTTAAAATTATTGACATTTAATACTCGTCGACACAAAAAGAGACAGAAAGGGGTTAAACGTAATTATGCCCTTTTGCTAAAGCAAATTTAGTTACTTTTCTAATTTACAGGTTCTTATAGTTACTTTCCTAATTTCTACTATTTCCATAGTTTTCTACCTAATTCACTCTAAAAAGAAAACTAAAGTTATGAGCCGCACCAAAATCATAGAGGAAAAGACCTAAAAACTCTTCGGTAAATAAAATAATTAAATCCCTAACATCATAATAGAAGAATATATTTGTTACCATTTTCATAATTGTATTTTTTTACTACAAAGTAATAACTCTTTTCAGAAAAAGTAAGATTTTTATTTTCTCAAACTTTGATAAACCGAATAAATTTAAGATAAATCTCAAAAAATATCCAAACATGTGGCCATAGTTTTTGCTTTTATTCGGTATGAAGAGATAACATCTTGGATGATAACTATAACATTTTAAATCATTCAACAACGACACAAGAACTTCTCTTGAAATGTAGAACAGATTATCATTAAAATCTCATTGGAATAGTAAATATGAGCTGCAAATTCAAAATATTAACTTAAAATATTTCTTAACATGTTCAATTATTTACAAGGGTTTGCCAATGCAACACAGTTTTATCTTACAAACATTAAATAAAATTTTACCTCGGTTTTAACTATTCACATATGTGACTCTCACACTACAAGAAAACAGATGATTAAGGATGGAAGTTAAGGACATAACACTTTTGTTGTTATGTAACGTCATCTTAAGGACATATATAAGACATCTTTTGGGTGTCGTCGTTCTTTAACGACATTTATAATTGTCGTTAACTAATGTCATTTTAACGACATCGTAACGATATCTAACGAAACGATGTCGTAATGTTGTCATTAATCTAACGACTCATATAATGTTGCTATATAGTGACACAATAACAACGTTTCCCAGCGTTGTGAATATTAACGATATATTTTTTGGTCATGTAGATACACACAACAAACACGTTTGTAACTTCTTTTCACCTAACAGACACGTAGCTAATAAAGACAACATCATTTGCCAGTATCTTTCCTTTGATGTGTCGTTATTGTGTCCTCAATAAGAAAAGTTTGCCTATATAAAAACAGAGAGTGGTGAAATCTGAAAAAGCTAAACTAAAAACAAAAATATCATCTTCAAGATCAATTGTTTTTCAATCTCGATAATGGATGTACTCGCGAATCAACCCAGAGACGGTCAAGATGACGGATGAATTCAAGCTCGGATTGCAAGATTTTATGAATTTTGCAACAAACCAAGAGACATGCATCGAAAGCGGTAATCTTGTATGTCCTTGTATTAAATGTAGAAATGGTAGGCAGAGGTCGATTGATGAGATTTCAAGCCATTTATATTGTAATGATTTTACACCGAATTACTTTATTTGGCTTTCACATGGAGAAGATTTTATTGATCCACCAAGTAGCGGTACTAGGCATAACATAGATGGTTATCAGAATGAACCTAGTTATAGCACTAGCGGTTATAATCAAGGATATACAGATGGGGGGAATAGATTTACGAAAATGGTGACTGATGTATATCATGGGTCAGTTAATGTAGAGAATGTGGGGGAAGAACGAAATGAAGAAGCGAGGGTTTTATGAAATGTTAGATGCTGCTAATCAGTCAATCTATAATGGTTGTAGAAAGGGTCATTCTGGATTGTCATTGTATGCTAGGATGATAAAACAAACAAGTATTATACTAGGATCTACAAAAAAGGGAAAATTTTTATAACATAAGAATCAGAATAAACCATAACCCGCGTTGTAGAATCGTCGATGTAACAGTTTTCATAATTTTTTAAATAAAATAATAATAAATTCAGACGACTAAAAAAAAAAATCGGAATAAACCATAACCCGCGCGTAGTATAGACTCTCACCTAGTATACTTAATTTATACTGTTTCTTTAGGGATTTGGAGTGATTTGTATTAAAGCGACAAATCTTATGTTATTGAAATATGAATTTTAAGAAGTTTTTCAAAATCCAGTGTGTTATTGAACTTGTGATTTTTAAAATCTAATTTGAAATCCACTGTTATTGAAAATATATTAAATAATGGTTTTAAGATATTTTGGTTGAGTTTTTTTGTTAAAAATATAGAAAAAAAGATCCTACAGTTTTAGATAGAATTTTATAGTATTTTAATTAAAATCTCTTAAATCATCCAAAATTACTAAAAACTCATTTAAAATCAAATTAATTCAAATCTTTACAAATACTAGATTGAATACACCTATTAAACTATGCTTAAACATCATATAATTTAAAATGTTGAGCTATTCTGCGTGTGGCAAGGAAGTCACTTAATGTGGAAGTGATATATGATAAGTAATTACACTTCTAAAATTCTGAGTAACTTAGAAGATTAAAACCAAGTGGTGGTGGCCTAGTGGTAAAAGAGTTCAGGGAAAAGAGGTATCCAAGAGTTTGATTCTCCTTGGGAATATTTTCACCTCCATTCGAAATAGTATCATGCTTTATGTTAGAAAACCCGGTAAGTGAGTTGTTAGATGGCTACACTCATCTTGGGGATTAGTTAGATGATAAAAACTCAGACACTCCTAGTTATAAAAAAAAACAAAAATTAGAAAATTAAAAATAAATAAAACTAGTCTTGATTGTTTTCCTTATTAAAAAAAATTCTTACGTTGTTATAGAAAATTTAACCATAACTTGGAAACACTAAAAATCATCAATATACCTTATATATAGGTAGCAATTTTGATAAGTAGATCTCATTTGCTTTAATTTCTATACAAATACAACAAGGTTAAACAATAAAAAGTAAAATAACAAGGCACACGAAAAAAAGAAGGCGAACCAAAATCCCAACGAAAAAGTTTTTCTATATTTATCATATTTGGAGAAGTTGCCAAAGCCAAATTTTGTCTTTCTATATTTCCTCCCTTGCCGGAGAAGACGGAAACTAATACAAGAAGAAGGAGCAAAAATCAAAATTTCACCTGAGAACTTTCCGTCGGCGAATCGTCAGGCTTAAGAAGACGAACAATTTTGATTTGATTCACGTCACATCTCTCAAAGATACAACGAAGATTTTCGACTATGTCGTCGGAGGTGAAACAGCTGATCGTCGTTGCTGAAGGTACTGCCGCCTTGGGCCCTTATTGGCAGACCATCGTCTCCGACTATCTCGAGAAAATTATCAGGTTCTTCACCTTCCTTCATCGATATTGATTTCCCCTTTTTCCTTCCGAGTTAGGGTTTCTGATCTTGAGCAATCAGGCGTTAATTTCAATCGGTAGATCGAAACTTGTTTTTCGTCTGATGCGAAAAGGTTTTTACACTGGCTTTGTCTGAGTTATTACTGTTTCTATCTGTTCATGTTCTTTGATTATTGCTTTTGTGTACTACTTGCTTCTGTGTTTCATATGGAGCAATTACTTTGCCTAACTTATGGGGTTCCTACGTTCGTGTAGATTCTGTGTGAGGATATTGCTTTTGATACTAAGCATCCATAAAGCAATGTATTAGCAATTTCTTACTTCCATCACGTAGAATTGGTTATTAAGATGTTTAATTAAGTCTCAGAAACGCCAGGGAGAAGCATTTTTGGAGATAAAATGCTCTTAGTGGTGAAGTTATTTTCTCCTTTGTTTTCAGGCTATGATAGTGAGGGAAGTAATAGTGATGATGTGAATCAGAGTTGTTAAAGGATTTTGAATTTTCTGTATTCCTCTCTAGAAACAAGGAACCGTTTCCAGCTTGATGAATCCAAAGCATCATCTTATCTTTCTCCTTGTATATCGTTTACCGACACCTACTCATTCTATATTATGTTCATATACTTGAACTGCGTCGCATGAAAGATTGCTTTCCTGTTGTTAATTGAACTGTGGCACAATCATGGCTACTGAAACAATTGAGATTTTTAATATGATTACAGAAAATGTACTATGCAATACTACTGTTCCATAATCGCCTGTAAAACTTGTGAATAAACATGGTGGCTATTCTTACTATCCGCTAAGCACCAGCAAGATTCCATATTTTTGCATTTCTAGAGCTGGAGAATCTATCTTGATAAGTGAGTGCAAGGAGAAAAGCTGACTTCTCTATCCTACACAAATTATTTTACAGTTATCCTCTCTTTGCCTGGTTAGGAACACCTCATAAGAACATAGGTTAGGTTACAATATTTACTACTCTTGACGGTGGTCCCTCATGGTTGGTTGAGTAACAAAGATGTTGTATGTACTGGTACATTTCTATGGATTGGATTAGTCTTCTTGGTGGATACTGAGAGCATAGGTTAGGTCAGTAAATATTAAGCAGCTTGTTGTCCTTGTTGAGAAGTATATAGAGATGAAAGCCTTCTGAAACTCTGCAAACCTTAATCAAACTTTCAGTTTAAACTGTTCTCTTTGATTTCTATTGGCTCCCTGCTTCTTGGTGCATCATAGTCTCTTTGTTATCTGATAGTTTTTTGTGTTGAGTATATTGGAAGTTGTGAAAGTTTTTTTTTTGGTGGATTGGGCACCAGTTGAGCTACTAATATCTCAGCCTATATGTGAAAATTTCACTTCTTTCATATGTTAATGCACTCTCTGTGTTTGCGCAGGTCTTTCTGTGGCAGTGATTTAAATGGAGAGGTACTGTATCTATCTGACTCATCCTCTTTTTTGAGAAAACTCAATTTTTCATTCTTGAGCGAATAGTTTTCCACTGTTTCGTATTGCTACTTGTATATTGCTATTACTTTTAAATGTTAATTGGTAAACAACCATTATCTCTCAAATAATTGGGACACCAAAAAATTAATAGAGCAAGTAGACAATTTGATGTCTAATTCGATGGTTGACGAGCCTTTATATATTCACTAAACTTGCAGAGGAACCCTGTTTCTAATGTTGAGCTATCCCTGGTCATCTTCAGTTCTCATGGTTCATATTGTGGTATGTATTACTCTACACTTCCGTGATATCCAAATACAAAAATTGTATTGGGTGCTTTTTCATGGCCATGATTATTCCGTTTTAGTTTGATTATTTTGTTCTTCTTAGCTTGCTTGGTACAACGGAGTGGCTGGACAAGGGATGTTGATATTTTCTTGCATTGGCTTTCGTCCATACAATTTGCCGGTGGTGGTTTCAATGAGGCTGCCACAGCCGAAGGGCTTGCTGAAGCATTGATGGTGGGAAACTTGATCTTTAATCATCTATGACACAACTAGATATACATATGTTGGGTCACTGTTTTTCAAGCCACTTTTGACTAGTTTAGTTTCTCATTGAAACTGTTTTTTCCATGGCTTCATTGTATATGGTGCTGTTTCTGTCAGAGATATTTCAGATCTTTAAATCTCACGATTTTCTTCTAACTCCATGACGCAGATGTTTTCTCCTCCTTCAGGCCAAGCTCAACCAAGTAATGATCTGAAGAGGCACTGTATCCTGATCACAGCTAGCAACCCTCACTCATTGCCCACACCTGTATATCGTCCACAATTGCAAAATACAGAACGAAATGAAAATGGCGATGGACAATCTGAAAGTCGTTTATCAGATGCTGAGACAGTGGCATCATATTTTTCTAGGGTACCTTTTATTATGAATTCTACATGTGTTACGACTTGCTACCTTTTTTAATTGGGAACCACTAACCTGCCATATTGGTGTGCAGTGCTCTGTTTCTTTGTCTGTTGTGTGTCCAAAGCAGCTTCCCAAGATTAGAGCACTATTCAATGCGGTGAGACTGTGTGTCTATTTGCACATCACTGGATGTTCAGCTAAAATAAGTAGTTCTTTTGTCAGCGAGCACTTTCAAAGGCTCTTCATTCTCAATGCTACATTTTGATGTAAGTCTATTTTAATGGTAAGAACTTTTCTCTTAAATGCAGGGAAAGCTCAATCCACAAAGTGCAGACTTGTCTATTGACACCGTTAAGAACCCATTCTATCTTGTCCTGATCTCAGAGAATTTTGTGGAGGCACGCGCTGCCTTAAGTCCTTCTGCTACAAATTTGCCACAGACCCAAAGCCCTGTGAAAGTGGACAGGGCCACTATTGCTCCATCTCTTCCAGTCACTGGGCAACCTCCAGCTTCTGTGGCATCAGGTTCTTCTGCTGACCAGTCCTTTTTTTTCAGTTAAACTATCTTAGTTTCTTTTAATGTGTCTTTCAGAATTTTATTCTGCTTCTTTATGTAAAGATCTCTTTCTGTGTGATTTTCAGCCAATGGTCCTATTCTGAATCGGCAGCCAGTTTCTCTTGGACCAGTTCCAACTGCTACTGTGAAAGTTGTAAGTCTATTTGATCTTTTTAGTCAGTTGGAGGAGGCAGCTTTATTAGCAACTAATTAGTATAAGAACTATATACTAAACAAATCTATTCTATGGTGCTTGATAAGACATTTAAAATACATTTTTTTAGCTCTAATTAAATTGATTTAATGCTAAAGTTTATATGAATATCCCATTTAAACATCTGAAATGATATTGCATACTCAGTCTCCTTTTTAGATAACATCTCATCATATAAATACATAAACCCTTGTTAATTGGATTTTTTGGGATTAAATTTCAGGAGCCTACCACTGTATCTTCTATGGCAGGAGTTCCAAGTTTTCCCCATATCCCGCCTGTAGCTCGGCCTGCTACACAAGCAATTCCTTCAATTCAAACATCTTCAGCATCGCCTGTTTCTCAAGAAATGGTCACCAATACTGATAATGCACCAGATGTTAAGCCTGTGGTGGGTGTAACAACTGCACCATTGCGTACTGGTCCTCCCGGTGGAGCTAATGTAAATCTGCTGAATAATCTTTCTCAAGTTCGACAAGTCATGAGCTCTGCAGCTCTGGCGGGTGCAGCCTCATCGGCGGGGCAAAGTGCGGTTGCTATGCATATGTCAAATATGATATCAACAGGAATGGCTACATCTTTGCCTCCTTCACAAAATGTGTTTTCATCTGGACAGCCAGGAATTACTTCAATGGCTGGTTCGGGTGCACTAATTGGAACTGCACAAGCAGGACAAAGCCCGGGTCCTAATAATTCCTTTAGTCCTCAAACAACGTCAAATGTTGCTTCGAACCTTGGTGTTTCTCAACCAATGCCAGGGATGAACCAAGGAAGTCATTCTGGAGTACAGATGATGCAAGGTGGAATTTCCATGAACCAAAACATGATTAGTGGTCTCGGTCAAGGAAATGTCTCCTCTGGAACTAGTGGAATGATGCCTACTCCAGGAGTTGGCCAACAAGCACAATCAGGAATACAACAACTTGGTGGCGGTAACAGTTCAGCTCCGAATATGCAGATGTCACAGCCATCATCAGGGGCTCTGCAGACTTCACAATCCAAATATGTAAAAGTCTGGGAGGTAATGTTACTTTATCTTGTCTGAAATAGCGGTGGTTTTAGACTAACTTAACTTACATTTTCAAATTCTTATAGGGAAATTTATCTGGGCAAAGACAAGGACAGCCTGTTCTTATCACCAGACTTGAGGTGTGTTTAGGGCACTGGGTCACACTCCCTTAAGCTCTTCTTCCCCTTTTATGTCTTTTGCAGGATCGCATGCTTGCTTTATACTTAAGTGCATCTTCATTTTGAGAACTTTGTTGAGTTGCTCCTAGCAAATGGTAATGTCTTTGTTTATATTTGACAGGGTTACAGAAGTGCTTCAGCCTCTGATTCGTAAGTTGATCACTGAAATATTAAAACTGATTTCTTATTACCCCTTGTCTAGAGAAATTAGGTTTCGTTTGCAGTTGAGAAATGATTGTTTCTGCTAAAATAATTTTGTCTTTCTCTTTTTGTGCATTTCCCCAGGTTGGCAGCAAATTGGCCACCGACTATGCAGATTGTTCGTCTTATATCTCAGGATCATATGAATAACAAGTACTATCTTCGTGCTATAGCTCTCCTTATTTCCACTAGGTCATGGGCTGATGTTATTTTCTTCCCACTAATCTTTTCATCTAACTTTGCATCAGGCAATATGTTGGCAAAGCTGACTTCCTTGTGTTTCGGGCCATGAGTCAACATGGGTTCTTAGGACAACTTCAGGATAAGAAACTTGTGAGTTTTGTTGATATTTTATGCCAACTGTCTCCTTTTCCTATTCATTTCACTCGTTATTATTCAAATTTAATAGCAATATGATGACTGTGGTTACTGGTATAATCATATATAAGACTATAGATGTAAAAAATGAAATCATTTCAAAAGTAAATAGACTTTAATCCGTAAACAAGTTCTCCGTAAGGCTATCACTCTCTTCGTATGTTCACCATACTCATTATGACGCCTAGACTTGTGGCCTTGTTTAGATTGCCTAATCGTGTGGCATACTTTTTTCATCTTCATGCTTACCTCATATGGAGTTGCATATGATAACTGTGTGTGGCTTTGAAGTGCAGTGTGCTGTCATCCAGCTGCCATCACAGACGCTGCTGCTTTCCGTATCTGACAAGGCTTGCCGTTTGATTGGAATGCTTTTTCCAGGGGTAAGTAAGCGCCGAGCTACTTAGTATCCATCTTGCATCACTGCTCTCTACTTATCTGTTAGAGTTTAGAACCAAATTCTAAAACCAAACCTGTAATAAGGATAGTTGAAAACAGAACAGAGTAGAAACTCTCAGAGAGAATGATATCTCTTCCCTCGGATAAACCAATAAACCTTCCGAAGCACTCTCTAGTTTGGATAAATCTCTCACAAACGAGACCACATCCATATTTATAGTGCAACGTTAACAAGGCAGTCTTAAGCAAAATGAAATAAGTAAAATAGAAATCTTAGGTAGTTTCCTAAATAACTAAAACTGAAATCCCATTGGAAAAGGAACATAAAGTGAATGAAAGAAATGCAGACAGAAGTCACAGAATCATTTGTTTTCATGTAATGGGTTCTATCAGGATATGGTTGTGTTTAAGCCTCAAATTCCAAATCCGCAACAGCAGCAGCAACAACAGCTCCAACAGCACCAACAACAACAACAGCAGCAAATTCAGCAGCAGCAGCAACAACAACAGATCCACCAGCAGCAACAACAACAACACCACCAACAGCAACAGCTGCCACAACTCCAGCAGCAGCAGCATCAATTGTCACAGCTCCAACACCATCAACAACAACAACAGCAGCATCAGCTGTCACAACTTCAACACCATCATCATCAGCAGCAGCAACAGACTTCGCCACTGAATCAGATGCAGCAGCCACAACAGATGGTTGGGTCAGCAGTAATGGGTGGTCAAGCTTTTGCACAAGCTCCTGGGAGATCACAACAAAGTGGTGGTGGTGGTCAGCCTAACATGCAAGGAGGAGCTGGCTTCATGGGCTAAAAGTTAATAAATTTCTTCTTCAGGTTTCAACTTTTTGCTAATTAGTTTCATCATATAACATAAATTATTTCTTTCTTCGTTAGTCAACTCGATCAAGACTATGGTTTAGACTGCTTTGTTCCTGTCTTTTGTCTCACTGTTTGCTTTTTGCCTGAAAATGGCATCCTATTGTGGGTTCTGACCATGGCACCAAACTATTTAGTTTTTTTTCTTAGAGAGATATATATAAAAATGTGGTTTGTCTCCTATGTTTTTGGTCTGATTGACAATTTTTTGTTTTGATTGGACTTTGTGTTTCTTTGCAGGTATGAGAAATACATGTATATCATTCACTAATTCTCTGTTTTTTTCTTTACACAAAATATACCCATATATCATGCATAGATAACTACGAGAGTATGGTTATAACTAAAGTACACCACCACTACTATCTAATGTGCGACCCGCCGTATTGGTGATTACGATGCAATAATTACCTCACATGAGTACCGGATACACGAAACTTCACCATATCGTTCGTTGGTTGTATTGACAATTTGGTCATCGAGAGATTTAATGCAACTAAACTTTTTTTGATAAACCGCTAAAGTTCTGGATCTTCGATCCATAATCTCCTCCGGGATCAGCCGTTGATAATACCATATTTAAGGCGTAAATCACCCCTCCCAAGTGAAGTTGAACTAGTGGCCTTGAAAAGTGTGCAACTAAACTTGATTCAAGTTTTCGGGTATAGTTTTATATCCTAAATGGACAATGATGTTTTAGGGTATAAAGCTACTGAATTATGTCAGTGAGGGTATCCCATAAAAAAAATTTACATAAATCGAAACATCGAAATCTATATTAATGGTGATACCATGATAATTGTATCCCTTGCATTTTATATCACCATGGTGTTAGGTATTTGTATTGCACCACGGGGATTTTATCGAGACCTCCTTATGGTCCTAAACTGCTGGTTTGCAAATTATAAATAAAGTTTTTAACCAACTCTATATTATTTACCATAAGATGTGATGTAGTATAAGCCGTATAATTAATCCTTGTGGTCCCTGAGTATCAGAGGATGTACTTGGGTATCTGGTTCCTTGTGATTATTAATGCCCCCATAGTACCGCCAAACTTATGGACAATGCCTACCACTATGGTATTATTGTTGACTACAGAAACCACAAGTATTCGGGTGTAAATCCATAATGGTGGATGTCATCAAGATATTAAGGAGCTACATTACACAATATGATTCTAGACCAACATCACTTTACTAGTAACATACTATAGGATCTTTGTAAACACTGGATATATATTAGTAACATGTCTTACCTCATATAGTAAGTGATCATGGATTGCTAACCTCATTTCCTACTCCAGTGTCAATAAAGATTTAAAGTTTATTGAATTATTGTGCCATCGCGCAAACTATAGTTTGGTTCAAAAGTGTGAATTAAACTCAATATGTCATGAATCCAAGTTTTATACAAAAGGTATGAGAGATGCATATAAGTATTACAGAGTTTAATAATCATTTACGAGCACCTTTATAGATTAGAGAGAAACTGATTGATTACACCAAATAACCCTCATGTGGTCTAACTTATACTAGTTCAAATGATTGTTGGATTGGATTTGCTACGAAGATCAACTCGATGTCTCAGTTAAAATATAAAGTTTAACCACGTTTAATCATAGTTTCTTCGGTCTTTGGACTTGCAATGATTTATAATCATTAAGCTAGGTCTAAAGAAATAAAATCATGATATAATGCATAGATAATACATAAAATTTCATAGTAAAATAGATAAAATATAGGGATCCAAAATATAGAGTATACTAGCTGTGGAAAAGATCAAAGCGAAGAAGAAATAAAAAGAGATAACTTTCATCGTCTTCATTTCCTTTCTTGAGTTTTAAGGTTCTGCTTTCACTTATTCTACTGCTGCTAGCTAAACCCGAGAGCATTTACAACAACAAGAAAACATAGGAAGATGACAGCCGAAAATGGATTTGGAATATGGAATCGAAGATTAATAAAGAACCAATATTGAAAAGAGAAGAAGAGAGGAAAGAAATACAAAAATATTATTTAAAAAAAAATGTTTTCGTTATTAGTAATGTTCATTTATTTTGTGTTTTATATTTATTTTGTTGGATGTTGGCTTATTTTTATGCGGAAAACTGCTGGTAGATACCCTAACAATTGATCGATACGAAACTCATACACGAATTGTATAGTTGTCATACACGAATTGTATAGTTGTGCTAATTCATACATAAATTCACATAATATGGTCAAAATATACATTGATCCGTCAGGAGCTCAATCAGCTGCAATGTCATCTTAAACTATTAACACTTGTTAAATCAACTGCCAAGTCATCAATATTTTTTTTTTAAGTTTCAAAAATATTTTTTTTTATATTACTAAAACAAAATCTAAGAAATTATGACTTTTTGGTATTTATTATTTGGGCTGACGATCTATTTTCCCACCAGAAATATGATATCTGCCTATATACTGCCCAAAATATGACCTCCAACTATATGTCCATGGAATGAAAGTTAAACTTCTATATACCCACCAAATGAAAGTTAAATTTCTATATACCCACCAAATAAAAGTTTTAAACCTCAGAACCCACAATTATTGGTTAGTGATGGTTTGGTATTTCGAAATGATTTGTTAACCATTTGATAAAATACTTAATCGGATTATGAACCGATTATGACCCGAAAAACCCGATTATGACCCGGAAACCCTGATTAAACCAAATCTTCAAACCCGATTTATAGAACCCTAGAAAAAAAATCTCCAAATCGACATCTCTCTCTCTCAAATCGAAACTGAGAAACAAAGAGGGGTTTTCATGGCTTCGAATTCGACGGTTTTAGTCCCTTTAGATGGGCAAAACGAGAACATGGGATTCGATGAAGAAGCGGAGCAACGAGATGAGTTTCGCATTGAGCAACTGTTACTAGAATTCCATGATGAACCGCCGATCCAACACGATTTTGTGCTTGATAGTGACAACGAAGAAGATGAAGTGGTTAGAGAGAGAGCTCGTACAAACGTCAGACGTGGTGATGGGAGTTTGTATAAAAAGCAGAGTTTCATCAGCGGAGTTGCCTTCAAAGAGATAGTCTTAGACTACGCACTAAGAACATGTCGAAACATCTGGCAATATAGGTATGATAAGTTGAAGCTTGGGTTTAAATGTGATGTTGGGAATGATGAGGAGGGTAAAGGATGTGAATGGCAAGTCTATGCATCACTTCTTCCTAAAAACTCAAAGTGGAAAGTTAGTAAGTTTATAGATAAGCATAGTTGTATCCCTAATGGTGAGTGTCTACTTTTAAGAGAACATGTGATAAGTAGGTTGTTCCTTAATAAAATTAGAGAAGATCCGGAGTACTATATGCCTATGAAGATCGAAGAAATAATTAAAGAGAAGTGGGTAATCACTGTGTCTAGGTCTAAATGTCAAAATGTTAGGCTTGAGGCATTGAAGTGGATAGAAAATGAGTACGATCAACAATTTGCTCGACTTAAAGACTATGCTGCTGAGATTCTAGTGTCAAATTCGGGTTCAACTGTTGAAGTAGATACTTTGAAGAATGATGCAGGTGAAGACTTATTCAACAGATTCTATGTATGTTTTGATGTCTTAAGAAGAACATGGAAAGACACATGTAGGCCTCTAATAGGAGTTGATGGTACATTCATAAAACATAAGATCAAGGGACAACTATTGATAGCTTTAGGTAGAGATGCAGATAATGCTATATATCCAATAGCATGGGCGGGTGTACAAGTGGAGAACAAAAACAATTGGATATGGTTTGTGCAGAAGCTTAAGTCTGACTTGGGACTATGCGATGGTGATGGCTATATCATGGTATCTGATCGTCAAAAGGTAAGTACTATATCATGATATTTTGTTTTCTCTTTCTAACTTCATTTTTCATGGACTCATTCTGAGTTTTTGTGTTTCAGGGACTCATCAAAGCAGTGGAGCTAGAGTTACCTAAGATTGAGCATCGAATGTGTGTTAAACACATATATGAGAATCTAAAGAAGAATCATGCTGGAAAGAAACAGATGAAGCCACTGATATGGAGCTTGGCATGGAGCTACAATGAAGCTGAGTTTCGTTAAAACCTTGACAAGATATTCAATTATGATAGTGGAGTGTACAACGATGTGCTCAAGGCAAATCCAAAGTCTTGGTGCAGAGCCTACTACAAGCTTGGTAATTATTGTGAAGATATTGAAAACAATTCAACAGCACTATCAGTAAGGCAAGAGAGATGCCTTTTGTTCCCATGCTAAATATGATAAGCATGCTTGCTATGGCTCGGATTACTAAAGGATCAGCTATATCTCACAGTCACAATGGTAAGATGTACTTGTGTTTTTTATTATCTTGTACTTATGCGTTTATGTTTACCTTTTAATTATGTCATTCTTCTGTATCAGATATATGTACACCATATGTTTCAACATTTCTTGCTAAAAAATATGAAAAATCTTTTGCTTGTAAGGTGACTCGAGGTACAAACGGAGTGTATGATTCAAAGCTCGGTGGATGTAGTTACAGAGTGAACATGGAGAAGATGACTTGTACGTGCAAGAAGTGAGAAATTACTAGAATTTCATGTGAGCATGCTGATATAATGCATTTTTGGCGCATTCTAACCTTTATTTTGTAGGTTTTAATCGAATCTTTCACTCTACTTTGAGTCATTCTAGGTCTAAAATGCAGTTGGAATGGAGGATTGGAACTTGCAATTGGATTTGGTGAAAAAGGAAGGAATTTGGATCTTTTTGGAATATTTTGAAGAAAAGGAGCACTAGCCCCAGAAGAGGGAGCACATGCTCCCAGACGATCCACTTAAGGAAATATTCATTAAACCTAATTTGAAGCCCTAATCTTTTCCCAGCCGCCGTGGGCCTTTAAGGGGAGAGTTTTTCGGTCCTTTTGAGAATCACGCGATCACGCAGACACGAGATAACAACAGAACAAAAACTCAAGTGAGAGAGAGAGATTTGAGACTTGATTTTAGAGTTTGTAAGCTTGAGGATTGCCTTCCACGTTATTGTTGAAGTTTTCTTAAACCCTACTTTCTTCTATTTCAATTCAATGAAGTTTCTTATGTCTCTTGCTGCTGTTATTTGCTTGAATATGTGCGAGTAATCCCTTTTGTTAGGTTGAGGATTCGATGGGGTTAGAGAGTCATAACTAAGCATAGATAGGTTTTAAAACATCACTTGATATCTCCGTCTATAGTCGATCGTATTGCCTAGACTAATTTGATCACCTAGTCTCTGATTTTAGGCTAAATTTACTCATCAAAAGTGTTATGAATTGCTGGAATTGACTTAGATGGGCGAGTTGTCTTTAGCCAACGACATTTGAAGTTAAAGCAACTTGTGAACAAATCGATCCTATATGTTTAATGCTCATCATTCTTTGTAACCTCAAACGACAGTTTAGGGTGTTAGATTGATTGTTGAAGTAGTTGATGCCACGACAGTGGGTCCTCTTGAATCTATGGTTGAGTTCTAGATTGGTTCATAACCTGATAACCTGAATAATTGTTTGGTTTTGATGTTCTAATCCCTGAGATATATCCCCTAACCTAACGCTTTTCCACTTATTGTTTACACCAAATTTTACTTTGTTTGGTTTGATAAATCGTGACATTTACCCCTCTTTTAATCTCTTAGCTGAACTTGTAATCCATAGGATTAGAGTGTATTGCTGGTCCCTTAACGAACCTAACTATTCTACAATCGAAGTAGTGATTCTAGGTTTTATATCTTTGAAACCGGTAAAAAAGACTTTCATCACATGTGTATGGAGTAATTCTGGTAAAGAAGTTTGTCTCTGAGGATTTTGTGTGTAAGTGGTTCCAGACTGCTATTGTGGTGGAGGAACTACACAGAGGGGCTTGCTCCAACCAGAGGTGCACCATTTTAACCAGCCACATAGGAACCTAATGTTCATGCTCCTCCTGAACCACCACAACTAGGTAGAAACAAGATAACTAAAACTGATAAGAAAAGAAAGAAAGGTGTGCATGAATCTCCAACCAAAAAGCAGCCAAAACAGAAGAAAAAGATCATTCATTGTGGCATATGTAAGTTTTGTGTTTTTTATTGTATCTTGTGTCTTGTGTTTTTTATTTGTGTCTTGTAGGGTTTTCTGATCTTGTTTACCTTGTAGGGTTTTCAAGACATTGGTGAGTCTTCTCAAGCTTCTCAAGGGACTGTCACTCAAACTTGTTAGTGAAGATATAAACAAGTTGGCTCTGTTTTAGGGTAGAAATTAGAAATTAGTAATTTTGGTATCATTTTGGTCAGACATGTACAAATTAGTAGTTACGGATCAATTTGACAATATGTTTGCTTCTTTATCATTAGCTTGTTTATGATCATTTTGTTTCTTTATGTTAGTTCTTTTCAAAACAAAAAAGATCCAAAACACAACAGGTTCCAAAACACAACAGGTTTTAAAATAAAACACATTCACAAAACACAACATTACAAACACAAGAACCGTTTTTGTAAAACACACACCATAACATAACAACATAAATCATTTTCCTAAGACAGAAGAATAAGCACATCTACTAGTTCACTCAAATACAAGAACCCACAAACAAGAACAATAACTACTAATACATGAACCCACAAACATATGGTCAACCTAGTAATTTACTCTACCCAATCATGATCATGCACCCAATAAGTACAAGAATCATCATCTTCTTCATATTACATGATGACTCAATCAAGACATCTTCCACCTTCTCAAATATCTCTTTCTCAAGCTTCACAAGCACCTTCTCAAACACCATCTACTCAAATTCCTCTCTCTGTGTTGAAATTTCTTTCAGCTCGTTCTCAAATCTCACATTTCCCACTTGCAAAGACTCGATCTCGTTTAACAAACCCTCATCTACCCACTTGAATGTGTGGTCATCATTGATAAGCTACAACAAACCATAACATTACAAATGCTAACATTACAAATTGAATCACAGGAACAAAACACGAAAGATTCATCAAATTTTTGAAATTTTTAACAATTCTAACTGAAAATTTCAGGAAAATGTTCGACAAACCTTATGACCTGCAGGATAGCCATATCAATAGTATCGCCGATACGGATTCTGCTCGAATTTTGAGATTAATGCGACAATTACGCTTCCACACCAACATCTCTTAGGTATTCCCACAACTCTTCCTCTGAGACGGCCACATGACATTGACGACGAAGATCCAGAGTTACTCATAAATCACGATCACGATCAACATCCCTTAGGAATGCTTTGAATCAAATTTAACATTAATCACGATCAAATCGGGGTTGGGTTCCGTTGGATGAGTCGGGTCGGGTTACAAAGAATTGGATTTACGGATCGGGTTCTAGTTCGATTCAAAGTTCGGTTTAAAATTCGGTTCTGTCGGTTTGGTCTCGGGTTTTTACTAAAACCGATCTATATCAGATTTATGGGTATATAGAAATTTAACTTTCATTTGGTGGGTATATAGAAATTTAACTTTCATTCCATGGACATATAGATGAAGGTCATATTTTGAAAAGTATATAGGCAGATATCATACTTCTAGTGGAGAAATAGATCGTCAGCCCTTACTATTTTGTCTAAATTTGCACCGCTATCCATATTTTATTTATCAAAAATGATTTTATAATCAAACACAATATTTTCATCGATTTTATGTGATACTGGTATTCTTAGTGACTATATTGATTCTCTATATGGTGCACATAAATCTATTTTCGCAAAAGTGACAAAATACTATCTTTTAAGAAACGAAAATATCATTTTTTTGTCTGTTATTATTTTATTATAAATTATGAGAACTGTTTCAAAGAATATTTTACCAAAAACAATTCAATCCAACCTTTATCTGGATCCACAACGGTACTTCATGCTCCATACTTATGATGGACACATTTTACCCTTAATACGTGGAATCATGGTGAACAGCTCTTGTAAGTTTGCCTCAATTAATCTACATAATTGTTAATAAATCAAATTATCTCGAATCGAATCCCTAACCTCCTAATGTCAAAGCATTAATTAGCCACCGGTCAGCAACTTAATCGAACTAGCTTTCACACTAAAATTTCATTTAAATAAAAAAGAAATTCACATAAATAAATTAAGTGTAATTTACTAAACTAAAATTTCATAAAATCAAAGAAAAAATTAAGTGTAATTTTTAAAATAGTATTTGTACAAATGTAAGTGCAATTGTTTTCTCTTATCTCATTATAAAATTAATTCTTAAATAAATAAATTATATAAAATTAATTAAATTTTAAAATAATAATTACAAAGTAAAAAATAAATCATGATTTTTTTCGTGATTTATGTTTTCAAATAAGAGAAAAACCTTTTTGAATTTTGTGAAAGAACTAGTATAATTATGCACTTCGTGTGTAAATTTCATATTGGCCGATTGTTGATGGATGAATTGGCTATTTTCCTGGTCTTATCCCCTTTCATTGGGGTCTTGCCTGATGGTGGGCATTCAGTTATTTGGTTTGATTCGAACTACTCAGTTTTCTGGTATTTTAAAAAATATAATCGATCCGAGATTATATTATATATCAGCTTGGTTTAGCAAAATTTGGTTTGGTATAGGTTTTTCGTGTTTTTTTTGTTGTATAATCCATTCACGAATTAATTATACATCAGTTTTTTTTTTGAAAGTTTTGTTCGAGTTTTTAAGTTTCTAAAAAATATAATCCATTTGAATATAAATTATATATCAGTTTTGTTATGAAAATTTTGGTTTGATTCGGGTATTTTGTTTTTGGGTTTTGGGGTTTCTAAATAATATAATTCATTCGGAATTAAATTATATATTGGTTGGATTTTAAAAAATTCAGTTCGGTTTTGGATATTTTGGTTTTCTAGTTTATCGGTTTCTAAGTAATATAGTCAATTCATAATTAAATTATATGTCAGTTTGGTTTTGAAAAATTCGATTTGGTTCGGATTTTTTTGTTTTTGACTTTTTCAGTTAATAAAAATATAAGAAATTATATGTCGGTTTGGTTTAGAAAAATTTCGTTCGGTTCAAGCTTTTTGGTTTCTAAAAAAATAATCCAATTGGGATAAATTGTAACGGTTTGGTTTTGAAAAATTCGATTCGGTTTGGGTTTTTCATTTTTTTTCTTTTCTAAAAAACTAAAATCCATTCATGATTAAATTAAATGTCGGTTTGGTTTAGGAAAAATTTGGTTGGTTTGGATTTTACTTCGGGTTTTTGGGATTATATTATATTGATACAGTTCGGGTTCCGTTATAAACAATTATAAAAAAAAATATAACTAATTTAATTTTGTTAATATGATAGATTTTAGCTAATTGGAAAAACAAAATTCTATATATTTAATTAAAAGTATGAACTTTAAATGAATTTTGGTTAGCTCTCGGTTATAAAATTTTCGGTTTCACTTTGTTAAGTTCGAATAATTTCGTATCAAAATTTCTACTCTATTCGATTTATCTCAACATTCGTCATTCAGGTTCGAGTTTAGATATTTTAGTGTGGTTCGATTCTTTTGCACATCCCTAGTTTTACCACTCTTCTACTTCTGCCAATGCTTTGTCCACCATCTGTCTCTTAAAAAAAAAAAAACTTGCAAAGGTTTATGCTTAGTGAAAGGTTTATACATACATATATATATATATATATCAATTGCATTAGAAAACTATTAAGTCAAAATTATGTCATTGTGAAACTAGGATTTAAAAATGAGTTAACTAGTTGATAATATCCTTTCTATATACATCTTCATGATCATTGGCTTATTATTCCTCACAAATCACAATATCTACTCACAAATCACAATCCTGATTTTGTCTTTTTGGGTGGGCGTTGGTTATTCGGTTCGGGTTATTCAATTTTTTTGAGTTTTTCGGTTTCCATTTGGTTTTAAATTTTTTCCGGTTTGCTACGGTTCGAGTTTTTCAGTTTCTAAGAGATAGATCCCATTTGGAATCAAATTAACTAATTTTAATTGATATTATAAATGTTTAGCATACTTTAATATATTCTCCTATATATTAAAGTTAGTATTAGTTTTTAATATAAACTATAGTTAGTTTGGTTCACTCCGTTCGGTTCGGTTCAGTTCAATATCAAATAATTCGGTTCTGAAATTTCTATTCTCTTCGGATTATTTTACAATTTAGTTCAAGTTCGGTAATTTTGCCCACCCATAATTCCGTGGGAAGACGCACACACAAAAATGCTTCTCATGTTGTAGGCGTGTAGCCCTTTTTCTATTCTTTTGTTTCAGATCTCCTCCTCCTGTTTTGCTCCGTTAAATTCATCACTTTAATAATTTGGAACTGTTAGTATTTTTGAAATAAACAGCTTTACCAAAATAATTGATAAGCTGTCTAGAAAAACAAAAGGAGATAACTTAATTATTGATAGGTGTATGATAAGACATAGTAACTATGACGCGCACTAAAACGAAATCGACTGTCTTTTTGAAATGAAGACGACAAACATGACTTCTCTTCTCCACTCTTGAGCTCACTCATTGTCCAAATATCAAGGTGAGTGAGCTACTTTGAGGTGGTGGGTCCTATTCACGAGGCACATAAATTTGATAAAAACAAAAAAAAATGGTTCTAAATTTGGTGTACCAATTTCAAGCCAAGAAAGTATGATACGATTCATCGCACCCAAATAGAGTTTCTACAATCGAATCATGGGAACATAACCAAAGGCCCTTTCTTAAAAGCTGATAGAGTGCAAGAAAATGCCAGCGTTCAACTTTTTCTCTAAATTTTTTAATTCTCATAAGCTTGGACTTGAGAGTAATACACCATTAAGTGGAATCTGCAAAAGCAAAGATGCAATTTGATTAATTAAAAAAACTACTAAAAGCTGATTTTCAAAGTTTTCCACTTTTTATATAGCTAACACTACTCTAAATAGGGACGCTTTAATTCTTTGTGGGTGGGTTGGTGGGCTAACATCACTCTTTTAATTTTCTTAAATGTTTTGATTATCCTAATAAATCATATCTAAAATGACAAGTAATTACATCTTGCACCAATAAGAGTCAAAAACTAATCTACGGTAACGAAGAGTCCATATTACTTGGAGTGTGTAAGAGATTGAACAGAATGAGAAGGCATACCATAAAACGAAAGTGCAATTTATTTGTATAATCTGTCCACTTCTTGCTCTCTACAATATGGCGTAATCATTTTGGAACCAGGAAAGAGGAAGAAAAAATGTCGAAAGAAATATATGGAGATTATTAGAAATCTCATATTAATTACAAAATGAATATATTGTATTATTACTTGTATTGTGTGAGTATTATGGCAACATTTTTATGATAATTTAATTTCTATACACATTTATTGAATTTGACAGTTTTACACGTTTCAAAATATTGATTAACTTCTCAACTTTAAAATCATCACAGTGCTGAAAAATTAAAGTTCCCTCTACATGAGTATCCCATATAAAAAAAGCCGAGAAAAAATAAAATAAATAAAAGCCCAACAAGTGACATTTAAATTTAGGTAAGATCTTTCTTTTGGGAAAATAAAAACTCAAAAAACACCACTTCAAAAGCATAAGACTTGTCCACATTTTTGAAGGGAATAGAGATTATCTCACAATACTGCAAAAAATAACACAATGGTCTCTACTTCTCCGGTTTCTCCTTCTAAGGTCCTCCTCCTCCATGATTACTTCTTTCTTGCTTTCTTTTTTTCGGTTTATTAATTCGTGTTTGCAGGAAGTGGATCGGAAGTCTGGCGAGAAATGGCCGGCGGGAGATCCATCACGGCCAGCCAAGTGGTGGTATTCCACCTTCCACACCGTCACCGCCATGATCGGCGCCGGAGTCCTCAGCCTCCCTTATGCCATGGCTTACCTTGGCTGGTACTCTTTCTTCAGTCATATTTACAACTTTATACCCTAAATTTTGTTATCTTACATGTCTAATTTGTAGTAAAATACTTTTAAAATCCGTACAAAAAAAAAAACTCCTTCCAACTAAAAGCTGGTGATTTTGAAACTAGTTGCTATTAAATTCATAAATAAGAAAGATTCATAGAACTTCGAGCAAAACAAAAAGGAAAGATTCATTGAACATGCAAAAAAAAAAAAAAAAAAAGAAGACGCAAAAATGCATTTTCTTTTGTGGGTTTGTAAAATAGAAAAAGGGAAGTGATGTGTGGTGAAAGCAGGGGACCAGGGACGTTAATGTTGGCACTTACATGGGGACTGACCCTAAACACCATGTGGCAAATGGTGCAGCTCCATGAGTGCGTACCGGGAACCCGGTTCGACCGTTATATCGATCTAGGCCGGTATGCTTTCGGCCCAAAACTCGGCCCCTGGATCGTCCTCCCCCAGCAGCTCATCGTCCAGGTCGGGTGCAACATCGTTTACATGGTCACAGGAGGCAAGTGCTTGAAGCAATTCGTGGACATCACGTGCTCCACCTGCACTCCGGTGCGACAGTCGTACTGGATCCTAGCCTTCGGTGGGGTTCACTTCCTCCTCTCCCAGCTCCCTAACTTCAACTCTGTCGCCGGTGTCTCCCTGGCCGCCGCCATCATGTCCCTCAGGTCACACTTTATCATTCTCTATCATTTTACCATTTTATAATTTGTTACTACGTCACATTTTTTAGTTTTGGTTTTGGAAGAATTGCTAGACATGAACTTTTTTTTTTTTTTTTTAACAAGCTAGACATGAACTATACTATTTTATAGGGCAGTCTCAAATTATTGGCGGACCATGTTCATTTTTATTTATTTATGAAATGTATATTTAAAATAGTAAAATAGTATTTTTAAAATTATAGATTTAATCTATGTATATAATTTTTTTTTAAACTAAAGAAAAAAAATTTAAAATATGGGTCTCAATTTATGGATATATTTAAAAAATAAAAAAATTTCGTATTTGAGTCGGGGTTCTGTTTCACCACTCCACTTTTTTTTTTTTTTTTTCACCGCTCCACTTGCTCGTTCTAAAAGATGGTCTGCTATTTTATACTAACCAAAATCTGAACTGGAATTATTTGGTAGAGATTTCTATACACTAATAAGTTGAGCTAGCGTCGTCCTTCAGTAGATTACGATTCGTTTTTTTGGGGCTATACGGCAATATTATCATATGATATCTAAATGCAATACTAGTATTTCTATTATCAAAAGGAACAAAAAAACTCAAACTGTAAGCTAAACATAAAAGTTCACTATGATCTTTTTAATTAGCAAAAAGCAATGAAATTACAATCACAATCTGTCATCTTTGAACATAAATTTGAAAGAAATCAACGTAAAAATTACATTAACTCATAACAAAAACGTTATACAAATACAACTTCTGTTAACTAGGTCAAGTGCTGATAATATTTAACTAGGTCAAGTGCTGAGAGTTGGTGTTATATGTTGTGTATATAGCTACTCGACTATAGCTTGGGCAGGAAGTCTCGCACATGGCAGAATGGCTGACGTGAGCTACGATTACAAGTCGACGAATCCAACTGACTACATGTTCCGAGTCTTCAATGCCTTAGGTCAGATCTCATTCGCTTTCGCGGGTCATGCGGTGGCTCTAGAGATTCAAGCCACGATGCCTTCGACTCCAGAGAGACCATCCAAGGTACCTATGTGGCAAGGCGTGATCGGAGCTTACTTGGTGAACGCCATTTGCTATTTCCCAGTGGCTCTAATATGCTATTGGGCATTTGGTCAAGACGTAGACGACAATGTGCTGATGAATCTACAGAGACCAGCTTGGCTCATTGCTTCTGCTAATCTCATGGTCGTTGTTCACGTCATCGGTAGTTACCAAGTGTTTGCTATGCCTGTCTTTGATCTTCTGGAGAGGATGATGGTTAACAAATTCGGTTTTAACCATGGAGTGGTTCTCAGGTTTTTCACTCGAACTACTTATGTCGGTAAGACTTTACTTTTCTTCATGCATGATATATATAAAAATGTCTAATTAATTAAGAATATATATATGTATATATATATATATATATACATATATATATATATATATATAGTTATGATTAATTGAATCTTAATTTGTGATTTGGAACGGCAGCATTTACATTGTTTATTGGAGTGACCTTCCCTTTCTTTGGAGACCTTCTAGGGTTCTTTGGAGGATTTGGCTTTGCACCGACTTCCTTCTTCGTAAGTCCACTTTGTGTTTATCTAATGTTTTCCCCATTCCAAATATTCTTACTTCTTGTTATGTGATTGATAAAATAATGTATATCATTAGAAGGGCCATGTTATCAAGATAAGTAATTTGATAATAATCTTGTTATGGATATATGTAATCAATAATGATGCATATTGCCACAGCTCCCAAGTATAATGTGGCTTATCATCAAGAAACCAAAGAGATTCAGCATCACCTGGTTCATCAATTGGGTAAACATTTATATTTTTCCATTCTTATTATGCAATCTTTTAAAAATGAAGAATGTTTAGATGGTTGATCTTTGGTTTTTTTATATTGGGCAGATCTCCATTATCGTAGGAATGTTCATAATGTTGGCGTCAACAATTGGAGGACTAAGGAACATCATCGCAGATTCTTCTACCTATAGTTTCTACGCGTAATATTGAACAGTAGATCTTATATTATTGATCATCTAATTAAAAAGTGTAGTAATAATTATCTAAATTGTTGATCATTTCAAAAAGACAATACTGTTGAATCAAATTTTGCATACTGTTGCTTATCGTATGCGTTTTCTCTTCATATCCATATCACTTACAACTTCAAAATCCACATGACTCCAGGGAAAAGAACCAAAAAAGGAACTGATTACCAAATCTTTATTCAAGTCAGATGGTTGGTTCAGCCCATTTCAATATATTTCATTCTTTCAGAATATTTTTGTAATCACTTGTGAAAACATCTAATATCAAGATTAAAGATCTAAAAAACTATAGATAGTGACATTCATCTTCACTCTTCAGCACTCCCCATACAAACCTGCGTTTAAAAATCAAACCGAAAATTTAAGTAATTAAGAAAGACTATTGCCAAAATTGAATATCAGGATTCAGATATATACCATAAAGAAAAATTGTTAAAAGCATCAGGCCTCAACAGAAGTAAGAAACGATTGGATCCCAAAAATAATGAAAAGCATTCCACCAGAAAGAGCAACCTGCAACAACAACATTAGACGACCCAAGTTTTAATTTTTGACGAGTATTAGAAAGGGGATAATCAGAGAGATTTACAATTCGTTCGGATATCTGAGAAGCTAAGCTCTTTCCTCCAATCACAGCAGCAGTGGTGCACAATAGCTGTGCCCTGTGTAAGCAACAGACTAGTCAGCAACATTGAATCAAACATGAAATTTCGTGATGCAGACACAAAGCGATTGTAGCGGTTTCACAGTGAAACTTACACAACTCCACCAAGGACCACCCCGAGTGGATTTTCATCCGCAGCCAAACCAATTGTAGCAAGCTAGATAAAAGAGTTATGGTTAGCATGCAAAGCATTTTAGATTGAATCAATAGAGTAAGTGAGGCTACCTGACTCTTGTCACCAAATTCACCAAAGAAATTAATCGAAAATGCCTGCAAGAAGAGAGGGAAAATATGAAACTAATTAAGAAAACTCTACTCCTTTTGAGAGGAAAGTCAGAGAGGATCTCTTTTGTTTACCTTGAGAAAAATTGGAGAGAAGAATTGTGTGAGGAACGGCCTTTTCTGCTTTTTGTTTTCGTCTTCAATCTACAATGACAATATATGATTTTGTGAAAACTTAGCAAAGGCAAGTCCCACATGCAGTGTCCATCATCTTGGTGTTTTAGTTCCATACCTTACTGCTGTCTTTTGTAGTTTGACCATTAGCCTTCAAATCAGAATCCTGTGAGAGAACACAAGAAAGTCAAACGGCGAAAGCGTTTTATCTCTAAACGTAAGAGCGAGAGCGCAGGAAGAAAAAACAAACCAGTTCTGCTTCGACTTCGGCCAATTCTTCTGAGCTCCTGCCAACAAAATAGAATCAGATAACAAACATGTTAACAATGAATGAAACTTGAATATTTTGAATGTAAATATTTTATCTCATGTCATCAAAACTCGATGAAGAATTATTACCCTCCTCCTTCTTTAAAACCGTCCCACAAAGACCATAGGCCGAAACCAAAGAACAACAATGTTGTAATGTGATGGGTCCATTTGCGAGAGATCTGCAAGTAGGGGTTTGAATCAGTATTTACTAAACGATTGAAACTTTTCTTCATGATGGGAACTGGTCCAAAAAGACTAGTTGGTAGTTGATGGAAAAGGCTTATTATATCGAACTACAAAGTGAGTTCAAGCATTCAAAATCATACCAGATTTGGAGCAGCCCATCCAACAGTAGCTGAGAGGATAGTCATGACCTAGGAATTAGCAAAGACATGAGGTTCCAAATCTGGGAGAGAGGTCACTGAAACCTATACTCTAAAGAATTCTGGAAAACTTACAATCAGGGCCGATAGACAACCAGCCAACACAAGTCTCCTAGGATAACGCATCGCCAAAATCTGATTAAATTAAAGGGAAAAGAGATAGGCTTGCAAATCAGGATAATTATCTCAAAGAGACATTGGCAGATTCCAAACTAACAAAACAGTATGAAACTGAATATCAATATAAAAAGCTACAGGATGCTCCTCTATCTACAGGACAAAGATTCATGCAGATATGTAACAATTAGAACAAAGGAAACAAAAGACGAACTTGCTCCCTTTTTCTCTAGAGTTTTGTTTGAGAACAGAATCAAACTTTAGCTTTTCATAGAAGAGCCATTGACTTGTTCGAATTGCCTTAAACCCTTCCAAATTACAGAAAGCAAAATACTCACTCACTCAGAGGAAGAAACACTTACAGCGGCAGCGAAAAAAGTCTTGTCGCCGATCTCCGATACAAAAGTCATGGCGAGTGACTTCGTAAAACCCTAATAAAACCCATCAATCGTAAAACCCAGATAAACTTCCACAACGATCCCAAGAGAAGAAGGAAAAACAACAGAATCTTTTCACTCTACCTGCAAAACCGAGCTCATAGCTGCCGGATTTTTATAATCGACAGCGAATCAGCTACCCAAACAGGAAACGAAATCCGAAATTCCCGATCTTCAACGGCTAGTACAGAGATGACGGAGTCAGCTTCTCACCGGAGTAGGAAGCAAACACAGTTGCGAGAGCGAGAGAGCGAGAGAGAGAGAGAGACGACACTCGCTGAAGAAGAAAGCTTTTTTGGGATTTTGGGTGAATTTGATTCTGATTCTTTAACTCTTAAGATCTGGCCACGTGGATCGATAACATCCAACGATGTTCACAATGTGGGACCCACGAAACCCAACTTGACTTTTTTTAGAAGATGCTAATTTGGTTTCGTCACTGTGCCCGGTTAAGGCTCTACTGTTCTTATATATTGTCGCAATCACGATATAGACGTGACATGGAGAATATTTAAGTGTTCATATATATAACTCGCAAGTTTTTTTCTTTACCTGCCTAAAACTGATTGGAGATATAATTTGATTGCCTAATCGCAACAAATTTTGATTTGGTTTTATCCAACTAGTGCTTATTTTAACTCGATTGACCTATTTCTGATTGGAGATCAACTGATTCGCAAACGCATCTAATTTTATTTGACTTTATCCTACTACTTATTTTAACTCGGTTTCATTTAATTTCCAAAATTATTTAATAAGGTGTGGCATTGTATCTGAATA
This sequence comes from Arabis hirsuta, assembly GCA_964056655.1. Taxonomy (NCBI): domain Eukaryota; kingdom Viridiplantae; phylum Streptophyta; class Magnoliopsida; order Brassicales; family Brassicaceae; genus Arabis; species Arabis hirsuta. The sequence continues at coordinate 25,367,103 of OZ053305.1, read as the reverse complement.
GGTGAATATTTGTATAAGAAATATATAAACCGGACCATATCAAAATCTTATTATTTAAAGCTTTATGCGTCAAATTTTATAATTAAAACGATCGAGACACGTGGTAATTAGTTGATCGAATTTTTACATGTGTTAAAAAAATCTAATTAGATTTTGACACATGTCAAATAATTTTATTTTAAATAAAAACTAACATATTTGTATTTATCGATAATATATTTTTTATTTTAAATAGAAATAGATAAGACGACAAATCAAATACTTTTTTCATTGGAATATTATAATATATATGTAAATATCTTTTGAGTTTGAATAGATTTAAGTTAGCATACCCAAATCCTTAAAGATTATAATATTCCACATTAATTTTTAAAAAATTTGTTCTTTCTCCATCTTCTCACCAAACAATTTAAAATTTCAATAATCTCTTCCATAAAATTTGTTTTGGCTTTTTCACCAGGAAAAAAATGATTACTATATTTTTTATAATAAAATATTATTGTTTACAGCATACATATGAGGCATGGGCATTCGGGTATAAGAATTTTGTACCCATCGGATATATTTGCGTTTTCAGTCCGGGTTCGGTTCCAATCGGTTTCGGGTCGGTTTCGGTTCTTAGTTATAAAAACCGATAATTACCCAAAATAATTCGGTTCTCATTCGATTCTATTCGGTTCTGGGTATTTTTCACCTGAAAAAACCCAAAAATAATATGTAAAAACTATACAATGAGAATATACTGATCAGAATATGAAACATCCCAAAATTTCAATGAGTCTTAGTTTCCAGATCAGAATCGTTCACAAGTTGAACTATACAATGTTAGGTAAATTTATGCTTTTTGATCAGCTTCTTCTATGTTTGAGCATTGTTCAAGAATTGAAAATTACAAGTCGAAATTTTGGGATGTTTCATATTATGATCAGTACATTTAATCTCTGTCATGCATGATCTGAAAACTAAGACTCATTAAAAGAAACAATTGTGACGAATAAATGATGCAATTGGACGAGAAATCAAGAAATGAACGCAATATATAAGAAGCAACAAGAGCAAAAGCGATTGATAAGGAGAAGTACAAAGCGAGTGATCTTGCTAGAGCCAAAGAATTTGTAGTTAAGGCCAAAAATCGTAATCTATTCAATCATACTTATGTGTTGTTGAGAGGGGTGATTGTAACACTCTGATTTCTGAAAAAATTGTAGTGTATGAGAAAATGCTTAAAATAATTAATTTTGCAATCTATATCACCAAAGTTTTCATATTTTTTTTGTAACTCATCCTGACAAAACACTAAAACTAAATGTGCTTGAACTGCAACAATTTTAGGATAGGTGACCAAATAAGAAGTCAGTTCAAGAACCGTGTGAATGAGTTCAAAACATAAGAAAAGATCTTGCGGTGATTTGCATAGTTAGGAAACAAGTCTTTTGAGTCTCCCAGAATAGTGCACCGGTCGTTAGACGAGGATGAGCCCACAAACCGAGAGTAGGCATGAGGCCCACGGATGGTGGTAGTCAAAGCGAAGCATTACAAGTAGATCAGAGACAGACCCAGAAAAATGTTAGACATGTGAACTCACACCATTGGGGGGAGACAATCTTGATATGCAACAAAGATGTTGTGATTTCTAAATGGGATGTCGGTCTAAAACACTAGCCGTCGGACAGGTATGAGACCCACTAGCCAAGAAAGGACATGTGGGTCCACGAACGATGGCGTCAGAACGTTACAAAAACTTTAAATAATTTTTCCTTAACCCTATTTTTTTTTTTTTTAAATTTCGATCCAAAAACTCATTAGTAACGATTCTAAACAACTAAAAAATACCGAAGGTTAACCAAAAAACGAACTTAAAAAAAAGGAAGATATGATCACAATGATAACATGAACACAAATAGTAATTTAGGTATTTGAAATTTTGGTCTAAAGTCAAATGAATTGAAATATTTATATTTGTTAAAAGTAAAACATATTTTTGTGAATGATTAACTCATGATGAAATCTAGGGGTGGGTACAAGCCGGGTACTTGCAATTTTGGTTATAGTTGCTAAAAATAAGTACAAGTCTCTTACCTACCCAAAATCAAAATACTTGCAAGTTACTCGCTAATACTTGGTACTCGTTTATTCAAGTCAAAATCATTAAAAAAATTGTGAACTAAGGTCTTTTATTTGTGGTCCATGTGAACATAAATGGGTGACATCCTTATTTATGGAGAAATTTTGTATCCTTCTTCATAGAGAAAATGATGTGGGACAAAAGTAACAAGATAAAATTTGTTTTTCAACTATTATGATTGAAGTATTAATAATTTATTTTAATTAGAGGTTTAAAAACGAGTAACAGGTCAAACCAAGCCAAGTAATTTTAAAAATATTAATACTTGTCTTGTACTTGCAAGCTTTCAAATTTCGATACTTATTACTTTGGTCATTGCAACTACTTAGTTTTACGGGATAAGTATGGGACAAGTAACAGGTACGAGCCGAATATCAAGTAATCGTGCCCAGCTTGAAATCTATTTATTTGATCCAATCAAAATCGCACGTGAAATGTTTCCAAAATATTTTATTTTTGTTTTAATATATGCAGCGTTGCTAGAATTAAAAAAAAAAATTTGGGAAACTTATATATACACCATAGTTAACCAATATAACAACAAAATAAACTACATTAAATGGTGTGATATAAAATAAATATAGAGAAATTTTTAAAAATGTTACTTTTCAAAAATATCACCTTTACAAAATCTTTGCAAAAATATTATTTTTTTAAAAAAAAAAATTTATTATATTATTTATGTTTGGATTAACTATGTTGTATTAGAGTTTAGTTTAGTTTTGATATCATATCACCTTTTAATTCGTCATAGTAGGTGTTTTTTTAAGGAGTATGGATCATCATGACTCCGGTTATAAATTTAGGTTAAACGAAAAATATTTATACCTTGATTGGTATTGAGATAGAGAAGAAATAATTTGAGATATTGTAATCATATTTTTTTTTAACGTCTTTAAACAGAGTGATTAACAATCACAGTTACAAGATTGTTTTGTTACATGAAAACCTCTAAAACACGCAGAGGAATAAAACGAAATCCACAACCAAGATAAAACATATATGAAACAAACCATCGTAAACCTAATCATAAGGTTGTAATGATGGTTATACGAAGGATTCTCTTGCGATATGATCTTGTAGTCAAGATGGACCCTCAAGCATGATGTACGATTGTAATCGGCCATCTCTAAAGACACTCTTCGCAATATCACGAGCTAACAAGTTAGAGCTCGGAGGTTCCAATTCAAAGGATCAACACGAAAAGTCTCCAACAAAGGAATAAGAATCTAAGCTACTCCGAAACTTCTTCATTGATACTCAACCCAATTTCATCGAGGGAAAGCTGTTGATATGTATCGTCGCGAAGAATTATTGTAATACGAAGAGCATAAGAATCTTAGCCGTTGGACGGGAAAACATACTCCTAGAACTTCATCCACACTGTCGCACCCATCAGAACATTATTTTTCTTCTAAAAATAACACACAGAAACGAAGATGAAGAGGACATATCAAAACGAGTCAAGGAAACTTGCCCAAGAATTGAAGTCCACCAACACCAAACGATGACTGAATTACAAACTTCAAATGACGACTAAAGCAAGGCTAATCGAAGAATACCCATCGTCGACAAGAAACTACGACCACCCAAACTTATTATAAACGGACTGACAACCCAACTAAACAATTAACCCAAGCACAGCCTAGCCAAACAACCCAAACGAAAAGGCTGATAGAGAAGGCCCACCATACAACCAAGGCGAAATCTCAAACCAAGAAGGCAGCACAAACTAAGCACAACATAGAACCAAAATCAAGAGGATAATCAGGCGTAAAAACTAGACCAAATTCGAGACCATCATAACCCAAGGCACTGACATCTCGTCGTCCTTAGAAGTCGATACCTTAGCCAAACCCAGATCTGACACAACAGAACGAATCCCTCCAGACGAAGTACGAGACCAAACCCAAAACACCATCCTCTCGAACCCCAGCCTTCGCCGATCAAACAACCTCTGACCTGCTACCACCGGAGCCTTAGCGCTGCCAACCTACGCTCACTGAAACCTCCAACGAAAACCTAAACACAACGATGAAGAGATATACACATAAACCGATCCCGAGGAGGCCCTCTCGCGACACCATCGGCAAGCGTCGGTGGCCGGAGAAAGCCTCAGAGAAGATCAGAAGAAAACTTGCTTCGACGCTTGGGAGAGAAATATCTCACGCGAGTGGATCTCACGCCCCTTGGAGTAATGGTTATCAACCTGTAATCATATTCAAAACTATTTTTTTTTTCATGCAATTGTAGTCTCATACACATTCCTATGTATTCCCATGTAACTAAGCAAAGCTTTTAAATTCTTAGAAATTTATACTATGATAAAAGGCCGACACTTTCCATATGAGTGACACGTGGCCTCCTATATGATCAACACATGTCCTTTAAAACTGTAAAAGCTCTGACGATTTGAGTCCTTCACTTTCTTTCGTTATGTTCTTTTCATCTCCTCTGTATTCTTTAAAACTGTAAAAGCTTTGATGATTCGAGTCCTTCACTTTCTTTCGTTATGTTCTTTTCATCTCCTCTGTATTCGTACCAAACATCAATGCATCGAGTTAAACCTTTCATCTACACGTCTTCTCTGCTCACATAAACGAATTTTGCAACTGCTGAAATGACGAAGAAACCAAATTTTGGATCATCTAAATAGTAAAACCGATTTCAGATATGAAAATCGGAAAGTTTCTCGAGCTCTTATGTCACAAACCCAGAAAGATTTTCTCTATCTCTCTCTATATCGCTCTTGGCTTCTTCGAGTAACCTCCTCCCTCCTTATCAACAACCACCGCTAAAGGAATTTGGTACATCCCTTCTTAAAATTTTAGGGTTCTCCTTCCTTTAATTTGGATCTGAATTTGTTATGTCCCAAATATCAGTTTTTCACGACGACAGAAATTCAAATGCGTTTCCATTCATGTTATACGATGGCTACATTTCGACCTTGTCTTGATTGGGGACAAAGGTATATATTGTCCTCATTCGACGCTTGATGTTGTTTTAAATATGCGAGACTCCTCCTATCTATTACTACGATTAGTAAGTAATATGCTCTCTTTTAGGTTTCGCTAAATCCCTTCGATGGTGGAGATTGGAAGGTTCGATAACAGATGAATTCACAAAAAGCTTTCAAAATTCAATTACATTTGGGATGTAGGTAAACACTCAAGTCATAGATTATTAGAGTGATGAGTTACTAAACTACAATTAGAAGATTGTTGTTTCTCTGAATTAATCAAGATGTCTTCGAATTTGGGTTCCATGTTCTCACTCCAGTAGAATCAATTCGAACTTTTCAAGACACAAAAGCTTGACTATATTTTTGCTATTGCAGGGTCGTGTTCTAGAAGATTAATAGAGTTCGAAGAGGCTCTAAAAATATTGTTGATTGTTAGAGTTTTTATTGAATAACTTGGAACTAAATATTGTTGATGGTTTGAATAACTTAGCCAAGCATGGGGTCAGAGATTCAAACGTTGGTTTAGCCCAACTCTATCATGATGCTGAGAAAGAAACAACTAGATTTTGTCGTTTTCAAAATATTTTATATATTGCTAGCTTTGTGTGAAACTGTTCAAAATGCTTCGACTGTAGGTAGTATCAAATTCAAAATCCAGCTCGGAGATGGATGTGTCACAGAAGTCAGAGAAAGCTAATAAATATAACCGAGACATGACTCAAGCTATTGGTGTTGGTACGTATAATGGGGATTGTTTATGTCAACCATTCGTTGTCTGATATTTGAATTTTGATTTTCTTCATTATATTGTATTCTACTCTTGTTTTCGTATTTCACCTACAATAGTGTTGTCTATCCATCTAACAAAAAACACTATATTTTTTGCTACTTTATTAGCAAACTCATATTTTCTACTCTTTAATTTAGCATTTTAGTTATTGACTCAGTCTTATATGTTTTCATTTCAGATTTAACTTACATGAGTTATGAATGAAGTACAACTTTTTCGTTCAAGTTTAATTGTCGGATCGTGCTTACATGTTTTTCTTTACATCATTCTATTAAATATTGAATATTTTTCGAATTATGTTATTTTCTTGCCATTTTACTCTGCTGGTTTGCTAGACTCCTAAAATATGTTGACAAGCTTCATATAATTGGGGTTAGAACCATAATCTTCTTGCATTAACATCATAAGCTCTCCTGCAAAAGCCCTCTTTCTCTGTCCATGTATGTGATATTTTCATTTCATTCTAATGCTTTCACATATTTTGGAGTAGCTATAAGCAGGAATCAAGCATACGCTAAGACATGTAGTGATACTCAGCATATTCGCTATGAAGTAAAGTTAGGCATCGGTAATGCGACAAGCCATGATTTGTTCATTTTATGCGTTTTTCTTATTTGGTTGTTAATTTGTGATCGTTTGGCCCTACCCAATGGAAAATTAATTGAGCATATATTAAGGTAGGACAGATCATGAGAGTTGATTTTTTTAATTTCGCTTTCACTAATTATTTATTGCTCACGTGTAAGTCAGATAGACTTCAAGGAGGGACTTCATTTTTTAAGAATTTTCAGATTAGCCGAAAGGACAAGGGTTTATAGATTCTTGGAGAGTAGTCTCAGATATAAAGAGCCAAGAAACCTTTAAATTTATTTGGTTTTATTTGTAAAGAAGAAGACGAATTATACACTATGACATTAGTCTTGCATCTCCATAGATCTAGATTTCGAAAGTGTATGCAAATTTTAGTCAGTGGAGCAAATGTGATATTCATTTCCTTGAATGAAATATTTGATTAGACAGTTGGGGTAGCTCTTGAAGCATTAGGTAGTTTCTATAGTTTTTTTCCCTAACAGAATATTGTGTGGCCTAAAGCATTATTTTTCGGAGAATTAAAGATCAGAGCTTCAGTAGAATACTTTAATATCATAAATCAATATAACGAGTCTGTTTAATGGTTGTCTATGGTTGATTTACTGTTTAATGATTTTTCCAAGAAAAAAAATTGTTTAAGAAGGTATAAGATTGACCAAGACAAATGTCTAACCGAAAACACAGTTTCTTTCTTACGTTGATTGTTAATAATAATCTTCATAGCATTTTAAATTGTACAGCAAAGGAAGGTGGAAAGTAGTTACAGAAAAACAAAGATGAAGAGGGACAAGGGGCAGGACAGAGCCATCTCGAAAAAGAGAGGGTCTGTACAGTCTTAAGCTCTTCATTTTGACTCTTACTCGTTTGCCAGTCAGCAGTTTTCATCAATGGATCTGTTTGGTTTCGACATCTGTGCTAGCATAGGCATGTGTGATCACTAACCTTCGTTTTTTGAAACTTGTTGGTTCTATTTTTATATTAAACTTTTGGGTTGATTTATAAATAACAAATATTTGGATTCACTCAATGCATTATAAGGGATTTACCATCTCCCACTTCGAATATGTATGTTAAGATTCTTTTAGTATTATACAAAAGCTTCCAAATTATAACATGGTTTTTCATCTACCCAATGGAATGCATCTATCGAACTCCTTTCTTGGTTAATAAAGGAACTAGATTTTGGCTCATGCATGAGATTAAATAATTGAATAAATTTACTAATCGATTTTACCATATATAATTTTTTAATATTTAAATGTGTATGGCAAAAAATATGATTTCTAAAATCCGTAAACGTACAAAAAATATATTTATTATGCACAAATCTAATAAAATTGATTTGATCAAACATTTGTTAATGTTATCAGTTTTAATATTTTTATTTGTAAATTGATCAAAACATATGCAAATGTTATTTATTTCAATATCTTAAAAATATAAATTGATTTTTATTATTCATGTAAATTATAGAACATACGATAAATTTGATAAATTTTATATTTATATGAATTTGTCGGACACAACAAACAAACGAAAAAATATATGTTTTTCAATAATGAAATGTATAAATATTTTTAAATGTTATTAAATATATATAGTATAATACATATCATAAAAAATATTTGTATAATATACTAATCTAAATACATACATACACAATTGATAATTGTTATAAATGTAACAATAAATAGCTTGTTAATATATTAGAAAAATAGATGTTATGGTAAGTTTAAAATATTACATTTGGGTTTAAAATTTTTAAAGATGTATTAATAGGTTTAAATTAAAAATTAATGAGAATGTGTAGAGAATTTTCATTATGACATATACTTTTAATTGAAATATTTTGTTGGTTAAATTAAATGATATGTCCCTTAAATTGCCCATTGATTGACAACTGGAATATTTTGTCTAGTTTCTCCTCAATTAATATATAGAGGATGTTGTTTGATATTGTGAAAATTGAAAACTGAACTCCATAAATGCTGCATTTTTGTAAGTAAAATTTACCAAAACATAGATTATTTAAAATATAATTTTTGGAATAAATCTAAAATTATAAAGAAAATTAGCTTATCAGCGGCCTAATACAAAAATTAAATATTTATATATATGCAAATATGGATATATCAAAGTAAATATGTCCTTAATCACTAAAAATATGCTAGATGCCAAATTAAACAAAGTAGATAATGAAAAATTATGAAATACACTGAAAATTGATGTCTCTTTTAGAATTCCAAAATATTTAAATCGAGAGATTGATTTCATTTTTAAGAAATGCCACTTTTCAGTGCCATTTTTCAAAAATTTCACATTTTCAAAATCTTTGCAAAAATGCCACTTTTTCAAAATTATTTACTCATTATATTATTTATGTTTGGGTTAATTATTTTGTATTAGGGTTTAGTTTTTAGGGATCAAAACAATTTTTAGGGTTTAGAATTTCAAGATTTAGACTATAAGAATTAATAATTAGTGATATTTTTGCAAACGGACAACCCATAGTAGCATTTTTACAAATGTACACATAAAAAATGGCATTTTTGCAATTGTCCCTTCATTTTTTTCATAATGACTTACAAGATTTGCAATAAAATTTTGGTTGTTACAACACTTTCTTCATAAAACTGAAATGCTCATTTTCCTAAATAAAATTAAACATTTGATATAGAACAATTTGTTTGTTGGGTCAACCAAATAAACTTCCTTTGAAAAGGATTCATAGTTTAATTATTTTGTTATTAAATCCAACTTTTTGATCTTTCGATCTAAAATCTCTGTAAATTGAGAGATTTCATATGAAGTAAATTGTATTTACCAATCCTACTTTTTATCTTCGGTATATAAATTTATTAATCTAATTGTAAACAACTCACAATAAAAAAAATACAAAAGTATATATAATCAAACTGATAAGTAACATGACTACATGAGAACAAAATTGTATTCAAATACTTGAAAACTTTGCATGAAAATAAATAAATAGAAAGAAACAAAAATTTATAGGTGATAAAACATACCTTTTGAATACAAAAACAATTTCGAGATATCTTCTTAGATGCAATCAAATTTTGAAGTGATTTTTATAGAATAGAATCATTGTTTCTGAAAGAAAATAATTTGTTTTAAAGGTTACGGCGTGAATAAAATGAAAAACAAAAATTAGAACACCTTATATATAAAACTAGTTGACCTAGATAAATAACAAGGATTGGTCCATATGTACCGGGTTCAATGTAAAATTTTTTACCCAAATCTATATAACATCCATGTTTTGTACAATTTAATTCTATAATATAGAGATTGTACCCCAAAATATTAATTTTAATACAATATGGACTCCGTGCTTTTACCATTTACCATTGAGCTTAAATAAAGTTGTATAAAATATTGGATCCACTGAGATTAATATGGTGTCATACTTTTAAATAATAAATACTAATTTTTTGATTAAAAAAAAAGTCTTGAGAAATTGATATGGTCTTTTGATTCTTCAAAGATGTATGTTCTCATTTTAAAAGTGTGAATTATCATGACTTTGATTATATATTTGACTTAGAAGAAAAAGGATATATAACTTTGAGTCCACTCGAAGAGAAGATATTTTGCGATCTCCACACATTCTCATAGAATATAATTAAAGCTTTGTTATTATAATTAATAAATATGAAATTATGAGAAAATAGTGAGTGTCATTTTTTAATAATACCATTTTTAAAAATATTTACAAAGATACCATTTTTCTAAATCATTTATTCAATATATCATTTATGTTTAAGTTAACTATGTTATATTAGAATTTAGTGTTGAGGGTTTAGGGTTTGTTTGAGATCAAAACATTTTTTATGATTTAGAATTTTAAGATTTAGGATATAAAAACCTTTAATTAATAGTATTTTTGCAAATAGATGACCTATAATGACAATTTTGAAAATGAACACATCAAAAGTGGTATTTTTATAATTATCTCTAAAAAATTGATTATATAAAAATAGACATGTCAAAGTAAATATGTCTTTATCTATATATAAAATTATTTTTTTATCTCTTCTTATAAAGCCATTTAATAGTCGTTGTGAAACACCCCAACTGCCTCTGCCAATAGGCTCCACGCCCACTCTTGGCCCGTGAATCCACCTTTGTCCGATGGTCGTTGTGTTGGTTCAGGAGGCTCAAAAGTCATGTTTACGAACCCTGCAAATCTCCACGTGATATTTCCTCATGTTTTATCTTCACTCACACGGTATTGGAAATTACTTCTCACTAGGTCACTCATCCAGAAATTGCTCCATCTCAAGCACCCTCAACTCTAGAGTTCTCTTAGGATGTGTGACGGAAAAGATAAGTGCATTTTGGTGATATAGATAGCCAAATCAATTCTTTTAAATCTCTTCGCATGCACCACATATTTCCTGAAATTGGGGTATTACAATCACCCCACTAACAGATCGCAACGTCCTCGTTGCATACCAAGATCGTAACCCCCAAAAGTGTGAGGACCACACTCGTCTTGGGTTCGTCTTTGATACCACTTCGAGTGGGCCCCACGCTCACTCTCGACCCGTGGGCCCACCCTTATCCGACGTTCAGTGCGTTAGTCTGGGAGGCTCGAAAGTCATGCTTACTGACTCTGCAAATCACCACATGATTTTTTCCAGTGTTTTGTCTTCACTCACACGATATTGGAAATTACTTCATAGTAGGTCACCCATCCTGAAATTGCTCTAGCTCAAACACGTTTAACTCTGGAGTTCTCTCATGATATATGACGGAAAAAATAAGTGCACTTTGATGATATAAGTAGTCAAATCAATTTTTTTAAGTCTCTCCGGATACACCACATATTTTCTGAAATCGGGGTATTATACGCTGTGTAACAAAAACAATTTATACTTTTATACAAAATTTGTATTTCTTTATTTTTTATTGGTTAAAAAATTACAATTTAAAAGATAATATAACTTAATGAAAGTTTGATAGCTCCAAAGTTTTACCCTAGAAATAATCCCTGCAAGTGCACAGAATTGCAGTTATAGCATAAAGGGTTATCGTATCCCAAGAGACTTATAGTTGCACTACTAAATTCAAATTCGAATAATGCTAAGTGAATTGTAATAAAAAGACTAACAAAAAGAAACAAGCAATTCGGTTTTAGTGAGATTAAATTCAAGAGACAAAGAGCTAGGTTTTCGGAAAATTCGCAGGATAATCGAAATTGCAGAAAAGCTAGAATGCTAAGGAATTAATTAGAGCTGTTCTCGAACATGAAATCAATGATAAAGCTAACCAACTTCCGTTGTGAAAACTATCTAAGTCTAACTTATTAAATTCCAAATTCCTTTGTAAATTCTCTAAGTTAAACCAGCATTAAAAATCAGATTCAATTGTTCACAAATTCTCTAAACCAAATTCCTTTGTGAATAGACAATTTGCTCATCTAAGACTAGTTCCAGTTGTTAATAACACTTCCGTGTCTATTAAAGCAACCTAGGGTTTCCAATTTCAGTTGGCCATTCCTAAAATCAGAGTTAAAACAGTCTAGATGAAGAACCAAAGGATAAACCCTAGCAATTCTAACAAATCTAGCAATTCCTCATAATCGCTAGAAAATCCCTAAACCTAACAAGCAAACTACTCAGACATAGATAATGAAATCATGATGAAAGAATAGAATTGCATAAAAGATAGAGATAAAGATAAAGTAGGGTTCGAAAACTCTGTAGAAATCTCTCCCTAAAACTCTGTGAAAATCTCTCTCCAAGCTCTCTCTAAAAATCTCTTCGTTCCTAATAAAAATCATCTAAAACCCTATTTAAAGACATAAATCACGTGATGGGCTTCTGTTGGGCTTGATGGGCTTTTTGGACAAAAGAAAAGGAAATTCTTCAACATAGACATCTTCTAGCCAGATCGACATGTCTTCACTAAAACCTTCATAACTTTCGATCGTACCGTTGGAATTGCCTCAAACTTCTTCCAGATGAAAGCTAACTCTCTGCTCTAGCTTGTGTCAAAATATCAGCTCGATCCAACGGTGGAAAGGTCTTAAACGAGTGCCAAACTTCTGACTGTTCGGAACTGTCCTTCTCTTCGCATTCAGACATGTGTGTCGCGCGACACATAGAGTTGTGTCGCGCGACACAGCTCTTCAAAAACGTGTTCTTCCTCTTTCTTCTTGGCTCTTCGTTTCGCTTCACTTGCCTTTGCTCCATAATGCTCCATTTAGCTCCAAATCCACTCAACACGTACAAATACCTGAAAAGACTCAAAAGAATACTAGAAACACCAAAAAAGACTCGATAAAACAATGAATATCATGGTTGAAAACCAGTAAAAACCATGATATGTCAAAGTTACAGATCAAAATTTATATAATGTATATATAGTTTAAGAAAATAACAAAAATATACAAGTAAATAATTAAATTTACATCCACGTACAAAACATAATATATGTTAACTAAGACTACAATATTAACAGAAATAAAACGTAAAAGAGTTAATGTTTTAATGATAAAATATTAATACTTTAAATACCATAAATTAATAAAAATACATACATAAATTTTATGTTTTATGTTTTAAAACAAATATAATATATTTTATGTTTTCTTGATTAAATAAATTTTAAAAAATTGTAAAACAAAACTCGTCCATGGCAAGAGCCATATTCTAGTATATTTGTTTTACAGTTCATTTCTTTATTAAAACTTATATTTTTATTTCTTTATTAAAAATCTATTAAAATATAATAAAATAGATAAAATATTATATATCAATAATAAGGATGCGAAAAATGCTTGTATATTTCTATTATGATAAACCAAAATATATTATTGTTTGTTTCAATTCTGTATTTTGGTTTGTAACTTTTTCACGATAATTTTTTCTATTTTTTGTATAGCTTGTACAAATATTGGAGATACTATAATCTATGTCTACTCCTTTTTGGCATATTCTTCTATTGTTTGGCATACTCCGTGTACCACGTATTCCTATTTAGTACAACTAGTTTTACCATGATACAACTTGGGTAGTATTACTTGGTACAATTAGGTATTACTTGGTACAGCTGTAAAGACATGGTACAACTAAAATTAAAAAAAAATAACTAGGTATTACTTGGTACAGCTGTAAAGACATGGTACAACTAGTTGTTTGGAACAACTAAAATAAAAAAAAGGGGGCAATTTGAAAAATACACTATTTAGGTTTGGAAATTTGAAAAATACACCTTATTTATTTTTATTTTTTTAAATACCTCTTTTCATAATTGAAAAGATTATTTTATCTATATTTGATTTTAATACTAATTAATTCGTATTAATAATTATTATTAATATTAATTTATTTATTTTGAGATAAATTTAAGTTATTGATTAAAAATTAGTTAATTGGTATATATAATTATCACTAATAATTTTTTATTTTATTTTTAGATAATAATAGTTTGTTGATTTTAAATTTTAAATTTACTATTAGATATAAAGAAGACAAATTACATTTTATACATGATATTTATCTTCAACATTTAATATATTATAAAGTACTATCTACGTTTCTTATATAAAGAGGAAGTTTTATCGGCAAAGTCAACCAACTTCAATACAATACAATCTACAAGATATTTTTTTTGTTTTTCTAATGTACTCACGTTTGCTCTCTCGTTGACTTTAGAAGGTCTTTTTGTTTTTGTTTTTACAAGATACTAAACTTCTTTGATTTCGATCAGTTTAAAATTTCTTGTTTGACCTTATGAAATTATTGGATCTTGGTTTTGTTTGTCTACCAACTCAACTTGAACTTATGTTAAAGATTGAAAGAAAAAACATGTGTTCTGTGTTTTTATCTTTTCTAACTTTTGTGCTTGATTTTTGTTTTGAATATTCTGCATACGATTATATACTAATTTGTGTTTGTTTTGTTTACATGCTCTTTAACAAGAGATGGAGTTCAAAAACCAACGAGACAATAATACAAAAAGGAAAACAGAAGGAGAAGACGCTTTTAATCCGAAGAAAAGAAATGTCATCTCATGCTTTGAAGTGTTATCCGAAGATTATTTTATCTCGTGTATGAAGGAGTTAGGTGAGAATGTTAACAGTGGATTTGCAAGAGTGAGTTCGGAATTTTTTGACATGCAAGCTAAATTAAGCACTCTTGAAGAAAACGTAAAGAGTTTACAAAAAGCTATGAAGGTGAAAAGTGGTCAACGTGATGATCCGGTAATTTAAACATAATTCTTACAATTAATATGTGTTTTGAAGTTATATTGTGAATTTATGGTGACGAAAAATGTATTTTGCAGACACTGAAAAAAGATTTAAAAGGAACTTTCGATAAACTTGATTCTACAGATTCTTCGATCGAGATTGTGAGCGTAACACCTTGCAAAGAAAGTACTGAAAAGAAGGTGAACAACAAAAATAGGAAGAAAGCTTATTGCTTGTTTTTGGATAAATATGATCCATTTCCCATAGCAGATCCAAGTAAAGCTGAATGGCTAGATTCGTGGATGACAATAGACAAGTACATTTGTTTTTACGTATGTGTCGCTTTCTTATCAATATTCATTTAACCTCATGCATTGATTGGTTGCAGATATACATCAGTCGATCTGGGAACCATTAATGCAGATAAGAATTTTTTTTCTGAGCTTACTGTCCCACAGATTTGGTTAAGCGAAGATGTAAGTAAACTTACATGCTATCAATAATGAAAATATAAAATGTACATTCTCTAATTTTTTTTTTGTTTGTTTCAGCATATTGACGTTGGCATGTCTTTATTGAGAAGAAAATTAGCAAAAGTCCCATGTCTTTTTTGTAGTGAAAGATTGGCATTTTTGGATGTGCCATTTACAATGCTCATATCCAAAAACTACCAAACGTTTTTGGAAAACCCGAGAAGCTTTTCTTGGAGCAGTGGATTTATGGATTATTATAATGGTGTTTTACCAAAGTGCGAAAGGACTAATAAGATGTTTGGAGCTGATGTCGATGATGTGTATGTCGTTTTGAACATTAAAAGTGTTCATTGGATTGCTTTGGCTATATCGATTCTTCACCGACACATTGAAGTGTACGACAACATTATTTTGCTCTCTAGCGATGACGAGATTGAAGAGTTTGTGAAGCCTTATGCGCTAATGTTTCCACATCTTATCAAATCGTTGGCTTTTCCAACTGGACAGCATGCTTCAAGTGCAGATCGGTACACAATTACAAGGGGTATATGCTTTGAAGTATATAGAATGTCTTGCATTAGACAAAGAGATGGAGAATGGACTGTGTGATGCAAACATCAAAGATATCCGGAAAAAGCTTGCTATCGATATGTTTGTGGAAGCCAATCATTTTACAAATCTTTAGAGGCATCAATTTTTTTGGTTTTAAGTTTTAGGAACTTGTTCTTTTTTTGTTTCTTCTCTTTTTAGTACCATTTATATGTTGGATTTGGCTAATTCATTGTTCTCTTTTACGTTGGATATTTCGTCACTTTGGTTATCTTTATAGTAGTCCTTTTTTTTCTCAAGTCTAACAAGTGAATCGATCTTTTGGCTCTTGTGTGCTTTCGTGTTTTTGCCCTTCTCTGAAGAATCTCTAACGTTGATTTATCAAACATTACAGACAAATATTTTGGTTTTAGAAGAAAAAATTATTTTGGAACTTAGACGTTGATAGAATAGGAAACTCTTTATACTCTTGTATAGTAATGATTATTGATTATGACTCTGAAGTATTACATGAGAATATTGAAAACTCTTTATAAGTCCTGTTCTTTTCACAATCGCAGCGTCGACGACAGCGATTGAAAAATATAAGTTACTTCCTGGTTACTTGTCACGCAAATATGTGGAGAGTAACAGAACAACATCGTGAAATTTAGTCGCGCGATCGTTCTGGCTATCGCTGTGAAAAACAGCGTCACCAAAAACACTAATAGCATCTCTCAAAATAGTCGCAACGGTAGTTTTTTAGTTTTCCATCGTTTCGTTTATCTTTTATAGCCGTTTCATTTGTGATCCTCGTCCCCGATGCTGCGATTGTGAAAAGAACAAGGCCTATACTCTTACATACCTTCTAAACTCTACAAGAGTATAAACTTCAAGTATCAAAAAGTATATACGTACTTCATGATCAATCAAATCCATCGACTAAGTTCTTAATTACCATGGTATATAAAAAATCTTGTAAATGCAAATTAATGAATATAAACAGCAACAACAAAATAAATAATTACAATGGTCCACATGTCTGAAAAATTGGTTTGGTCTTCTGGTCCACATGTCTGTAATAAAACTGGTGGTTTGGTCTTCATAATTTGACACAATAAAAAACGCCTGTATTCAAAAACTGAAATCATAGATTACATTAAAAACACATTGATTTAATAGTCTGAACACAACTAGAACAAGTAAAAATGCTGGTAAACTTCCGAAAAATTACACCACTTTCACAATTGATTTCCATGTAAACCCCATAGTACATCAATGAATAAAAAAAAGCGGACAAAGTATCCTTTGTTTCTAAAACCTCGTTCAGTGATAACACTAGGTCAATGATAACACTAGGAATAATGCAAGAAACAATGTTGACGATAGTGATCGCGCTGTGGTTGGGATCATCAGATTAATCGGTTCCTTGATTTCAAAAGGGCATTTGATGTCATGAGTTTTGATCTTTGCTTTCCAGTGGTTATGTCTTCAGAGTCTTTGTTGACCCAGCAGAAGGCGCACACATATAACAGAGAAGAGTCGTGGAAAAGACAACATGAAGAAAGCTTAATAAGAAACTCTTTACCAGTGATAAACAATCAAATTTATAGATAAAAAATATCTTAAAAATCACCACAATACCCAGAGTTTAGCAAATAAAAACTAGAGATAAAAGCCAACATAGCAAACGAAAAACTAGGAGTTTAAAAGCAAACAAAAAACATCAAATTCCAAAGTCACATGATGCACGATTGTGTCCTCAACGATTACATCTTGAGCAATTTTGTTGTCTTCGTGGTTTTTTGCTCATGACTTGTTCTCCAACACTTTGATATCTTCTTTTTATGGGTCTTCCTGGACTTCTTTTAACATCTGGAGGAAGACATACCTGTCCAACAATATCATAAGGAATTTGGCTCAAATCTAAGGACTCATCTATGGGTTTTATCGACTCTGAATATGCAGCATATAAGTCTGACTTTGAGTAGTA
This sequence comes from Arabis hirsuta, assembly GCA_964056655.1. Lineage (NCBI taxonomy): Eukaryota > Viridiplantae > Streptophyta > Magnoliopsida > Brassicales > Brassicaceae > Arabis > Arabis hirsuta. The sequence continues at coordinate 25,349,423 of OZ053305.1, read as the reverse complement.
ACGATGTACTAATAACCCAGGGTCTATGCCTTGACTCGTTGCAGCCTTAACAGCATGCTTACAAGGGATCTTCTCAACATTAAACACATTACATGTGCAAGTCATCTCCCCCAGATCAACCAAGTAATTTTGTGAGCCATGAGTTACCTGAAACTCAAACGTATTTATAGGCTGCACATCAAAATTATATGACAATCGACAACGTTTATTGATCTTCTTTTCAACTCTGGGTGTGAGTGATGAACTGAGTTTAGTAGCACTTGCTCGACGATCAAAAAACTATCGTGTAAGTGTATTTCTTATTGCCTCAAGCAATGACACAATGGGTAGCTCACGGAGTTTCCTGAACACAGAATTTATTGATTCAGCTGAGTTGCTTGTAGTAATGTCAAACTTGTCTCCCGGAAAATAAGCACGTGACCATAATCGAACATTTGCTTCCTCCAAATAAATGCCCAACTTTTGATTTTGACGACGTATTTCAGCAAAAATACCATTGAATTCTTCCTCTGTATACGCTTTTGTGGCTGCCTTTACTAGTCGCATAACCTTTTTTCCTCCTGACTTCGTAAGGACATTCTTCTGTAGATGATAAGTGCATATTCCACGATGAGCTGATGGGTACACTTTTGAAATTGCTTTACTAATGGATGCATGTCTGTCAGATATCATTACTAATGTAGGATCATCTGATACAACAACTTTCAAATTGGTAAAAAACCATTCCCAAGATGCATCATTCTCAGAATCTACTATTGCAAATGCGAGAGGTAAATACCAGAATCGCCATCTTGAGCCGTTGCAACTAACAAAACGCCTTTATATTTCCCTTTCAAGAAGGTCCCATCAATTACAACAACTTTTCTCATGTATTTATAACCTTTCGCAGAATCAGCAAACGAAACAAACAAGTACTTAAACCTTTGTTGAGCATCCACCTCGAAACATGCAATTGTGCCCGGATTAGCCTTCTTAATCTTGTAAATGTATACCGGGAGTTGAGCATAGCTACTTTCTGGAGAACCCCTTACCTCCTCGCGAGCAACTTCTCTTGCTTTCCATATCTTCCAATACTTTGAATCAAGACCATATCGTTTCTTCATAGTTGCAGAGATCAAATCCGGTTTCATATTTAGACCAGCATTTCCAAAGTTTTCCAAAATAAGCTTACTTATTACTTTGGAGGAAGCTTTCGGTGCACCAATGCTTCTAAAAAGACATGTATGCTTCTCAATGTACTTTGTTACCCAAAAATACTCACATGATGGATTTTTCTTTACAACTCGAACCATCCAATTGCAGCTTTTGTCAACACACTTGACAACTAACAACTTCGTGTCTGACTTCGAAACAGTAATTCTGAATTTGCATTCAATTGAAAGCATTCGTATACTCCAGGACAAGTCTGCCTTATTCTTGAACCATTGCCCTTTTTGAATGACCCTTCTTTCATGAAAATTAGAAAATGCAGCTTCCTTTTCCTCATTACTTTGTTGTCTATCAACATCCTCAACTGAATTTCGAGTCTTCTTTGCAGCGCCTTTTCTAGAAACCATAGGAATTTCAGAAGAATGACCTTGAGACTCAGTATATGAATTCTTCACTGAGATGCAAAGACGAATGGACACAGATTTGCATATCTCCAACAAAGTCTCCAATTGCCTATCATTATTCACAAAGACAGGCGGAGTATCTTTTGGCATGTCATCCAACATTGTTTCAGGCAACACATAGCTAAGTTGTACCTCATGGACCAATCTATCTATACCAAAATCTTCAACAACCATCTGGACCATTTCATCAAACTTTAAATTATCCCGAATGGGGAACAATTTACCTCCTTTCTTGTTATTCACATTGAAATTTGATGAGTCTTTATTCATAATCCATTCTCCAAAAACACCAACAATATGCACCATTTTTCTTCTTGGAAACAAAATCAAAACAATTTTAAGAATAAAATCAGGACAACACAACAATTCGAAAATGAAAGAACAAATTTAATAGTTTCCAGCAATACAAATACAAAATAACAGGAACATGGTGATTACCGTGATATGAGGTGACAGAGAAATACGACGGTAAGACGGAGAGATAAGACGGTGGTGACGGAGTGATACGAGGGTGGTGATGTAGAGATAGGACGATAAGACGGAGAGATAAGACGGTGGTCATGAAGTGATGCGCGGATGGTGATGGAGAGAGAAGACGGTAGACGGAGAGAGTGATACGCAGAGGAGGGGGGGGGGGTGACGTAGAGATAAAAAATACAATTTTTTTTATAAAAGATATGATTTCCCTAAAATATAGGCTATATATTAAAATACTTCCATTTTAAATATATAATTTATTATTTGTTGTGCAGGTTTTTTAGGATATTTTTGTAATTTCATATTACATAAAGTGTATTTTTCAAAAAAAAAAAGAGAGGGTATTTTTCAAATTTAAAAAGCCAAAAAAGGAATTTTTCCAAATTTCCTAAAGAAAAACACATGGTATAACAAGAGTATCTCCGACATTGACTTAGTCAATATGAGCTTCCCAGATATTCATTCCTTAAAATTAGTCTTTTACGCTTTTCTCGATTTCAAACATAAATTCATGAATTTACATCCATAATCAATTGTTTAACAAATTAATTTTTTTGGGTTTCTCAAGGTTGATAGTTGATGAATTTGAGGTCACAAGCTTGATAGGTTTTACAACATTAAAATTTATGATGAACTTATGGTTTTCTGTATCTTGAAACTTCAATGAAGATGGATATTTCTTGGACCATATACACTCTTTTCTATAACTAAATTAGTCAATTTACAAAGAACTCAATACCAAAAAAAAAAAAAAAAAGCTTTCAAAATCTGTTTGTCTAGAAAATCTGTCCAAATATTGTAGAGTAATAAAAATTATTTTTGGAACCAAATGGCCATTAATAAAAATCGTTTACCTTCGGGCTTCTAATAATCATGGGCCGGAAGGACCGGATCCGATTGGCGCTGAGATATTTGGACTCATCAAAACCAAAGAAGACAAAATTCACGACATGTCATCCTTTTGACCCAATTCGAACCCTGAAACAAATACCTAGTATTATTTTTTTTTTTTTTTTACTTTTGGTTCAGAAATATTTAACAATAAAAAAAAAACACAATTTTTTATACATTATTTGGTAAGTGATTTTTCCAAAAAAGCTTATATATCTTCTCTACAATCATTTTCCAAAAAAATATTATAACATAACATTTTCTAAAATGTGACATGGTAAAATTAAACAAATATTTATCTAACTAATTTAACCCACTAAAAATTATACCCACTAAAATTAGTCTCACCAAAAAAAACTTAAATTTAGTCCACTAACAAAAAAAAGACATCCACAAAATTTTTTCTCACCAAACTAATTAAATTTTAAGAAAATTAGCCACATTTTTTTAATGAGAAAACAAATTATTCTTTTATTAAATTAATCCACTAAAACTTATACCCATGAAAATTAATCTCACAAAACTACTTGAATCTATCATATTTTCGTTTTCATTCAAAAATTATATATAAATTTTTGTTTTTCATTTAAAAATAGTTTAGAAATTGATTATAGTAATAATTAAATTCTAGAACATTTTTATAAAATATATCTAATATTTTGAAATTAATAATAAAGACTTACCAAATTTTAAAAAAAAATTTGATATGTTTTATGAAAAAAAATTCCCAAATTTATAACAACAAATATTATTATTCTTGAAATTTTTTTAAACACAAGACAATTTGAAATAACAAAAACATTCCTTAATTTAAAAGTAACCAAAAAATTTTTTAATCCGTGTTTAATTTAAAAAATTTATTTTATATATTTTAATATCTTAAAACATTAAATAATTTATTTTTATTTTAAATTCTACTTAAGATATTTGGAAAAGCCAAATTTAACATAATTTATACTTATGATACAATTCAAATAGATATGAGTTGTACATATTTATTTAATAAATCAGTACTCTTTAAGCTATTGGTCTATATCATTTCTATTTCTATAGTAAACTTCATCTTTTATATATAAAGTTATAAGAAAATAATAAAATATCAATATAAATATCTTTACAATTTAAGTAAATTTTAATAAAGTCTAATTTTAATGTCTAAATTTGTTATTGAATCACAAAAAATAATATTATCCATAATAAATATTTTCATTTAAGATATTGTTATTCTAAAATAAAATAATTTACACGGGTTTAACCAAATGGATATTGAACACAATTGATCACAATATGTCGTGTTTTGTTTTGTCAAATTTTCAAGTTTCAAAAGAATTTACACACACACAGTAGTAGTATTTTGGTGTAACGTATTAACGACAAAGTCGACACTACAACATCAATAGAAATAGAGAAACTCTTAGAAACGACAAAATCTTACTTGGTTATTACGATATAAAATTAGATCCAATGACTAATTCAATTATTTTTTGTTAATTGAATTGTCAATGAAGTTATTGTCAATGTTATTAATGAAAATAAAATTAGTGCCAACAAACGGAAAAGAAAAAAAGATATTATTTCACATAAAGAAAATTGAACTTAAATTTAAATTGAACATCATTAGTAATTTTTGACTAAATAATACTTTTTAACCTATTTGATTTCTAAAAACTATTTAACCGCGTATAACGCGGGGAGTCACCTAATATTCAAATAAATATCTAGAGAGAGACGGCGCGTGATGAGAGAAACTGAAGCAAAGATTTTTAGGGTCAAATCCGGGGATCCAAACCTAACCTAATCAAGGACGTGAAATCCGGTATTCGAGTCCGAACATGTAAAGGTCTATAAATACTATCATGTTTTTCTTGAGAAAACGATCCAAATCTGAGGCTAAAAATCATACATATAGCCCATTTTTGTCGAAACTAATATTTTTACCCTTGAGTTCTTAGTCTTTTTAAGATGTTTAAGATTATTCTCTCTGAATTCTTTCCGGATTCTTTTTTTTTTTGTCGTTCCTTGATTGGATACTCTACAGATACACTGTTTTTCCTCTCTGTTTCACCGTAGATTTCTCATCACTAAATGTCTTGATATTTCGTGGACCATCTTTTATTCAGCTCAGAGTCACCTATTCACTAACTTACTCGTTTTTCTACCATCTTTTTTTTTTTGCTATCCACGACTCCTCCTGGTCTCTTTTTTTCTTTTTTTTTCTTGAGTAATTCTGACTCGAGTGGGAGAGAGTCGTTGAAATTACCATTCAATCATTTTTTTTTGGCGTTCACGTGTTTGTTATTTATGCAGAGATGAATTTCCACAATGATTGTCGGGAGCTCGGGGTAGGCTAAGCGCCTAACCAAGAAATCAGAGATTAATTGGGAATTAATCGGAGATTACTTTTATAATTTAGTTTAAATATATATATTAGCGTAATCAAAACAATATATGTTTCTTAGTTTAGTGGTCTGTTGACCTATATCACTTTTTCACACCCGAGTTCAAAAATTACGTAGTTTTTTTACTGTTTTTCCGACTTTTGGCTTTACTGAGATACGTAATTACATTTTTTCCTCGTCTTTCTCTTTTTCTCTGTAACCATCTAGCCCTAATTTTACAGCCACTCTTTTTTTTTCACCATAGATGTCGATTTTGATTGTTTTCTCTGTGGTTTTTGTCATAGTATTATAGATCTACAACCCAAGATCTAATTTTGAACATAAAACCCATGAAAAATTGAATAATCTTGTTGGTTACGATTTTTTGGCCGGAAAGGGCCAAATTGCGGCTGCTGCTTGCCGCCGAGCGTCTGACCACCGGATAATCGGACGCGGCGGCCATGTTTTTGAACAGGGAATAATATTATACTCTCTCCATTTCAAAATGTAAGTTGTTTAAGATTTTTTTTGTTCCAAAATGTAAGTTGTTTTGACAATACTAGATACTTTATAATTTTATTGAATATTGTGTGACCACTAGTATTTTGCAGTTTTTTGTGTGATTGGTCAAATTATTTTTATTAAATGATATTTTTAGTAGAAAAGTAATTTCTTAATATCCGTGTTTTTAGATAAAACAATTTATATTTTGAAACGGAGGGAGTATAATTTGAGGACCCCATTTTTGTAAGAGTTAATTGTAGTTTAATGGTAAAAGTTAAAATAAGTGAGTTTTTTAGATTCTCATCATAAATTCAAAACCACTTCTATGCTAAAATAAAGTATTTTTTTATTAAGTTTCATTATTTTTTTATTGGTACTTTAACAATTATTTAAAATTAAATTATAATTATCGTCAAAACTTATATGTAAATATATTTTTTTTAAATTCGCCTCTGCCAATCTAGAGTCTGGACACGGCTGTATATATAGAAGAATGCTATAATTTCTATTTCATTATATATAGAGATAGATTGGAAATGTACTAAATTATTTTATTTCATTAATTAAAAAAAGAGAGAAGAACATGGCCATAGAGAAGTGGCGAAGACATGATGCCCCCCTTGCCATCACTAGAAATGAAGTGGCAGCCTTTGGACTCAATCATTTTCACCTAAAAACCTTTCTTTTTTTTTTCTCCTTTTTCTCTCCTTTTCTATGTCAACCTTTTACTTTCCCCTTAATTTGTTTTAAAAACAAGAAGACTTTTTGTTTTCGCAGTTGCATGCTAGAAATAAAACTTACTCTATCAGACTAAAAACTAAAAACCTGGGAAATTCATCGTGTTTGAACAAACATGCGGAATATTTCTGGCTGTAAAATAAATGTTAAGTTTCTTCCTATATTAATTCAACTCTGTCTCTACTCTCTACATCTCTAATATATTGTTGAACAAGATTTTAACGCAAATTACTTGACATTTGGCACTTAATCAAAAAATTTAAAATGTAAATATTAATTTTTTTATTCAAATGAATTCTGATTTTGACATATAAATACACCACATTATATTGTAATGTTCACGACAGATTCATTGTTCCAAAAATATGGCCGTTCTAACGAATTGTTTTGCCAAAAAAGTGATTCGAACCATTTTGTTCCAACAAGATATACATTGCATTAAGTACAATAAACATCTACCACACCGAATTTGAAACGATTGTTCATATAATTGAAATTATAATTATGATATATTCGATAAAAAGTTGGATACATATAGACCAAGTTGCATGGAAATTATGTTTGAACTGTGTTTCCCGTTTTGGAAACATTTCAAAAACGCTATAAAAACACGTTTTTTAAAAATTTCAATTTGGAAATGCGACGGATACGTTTGATTATATTTTGAAAACGCAATGGAAACGCGTTTTCCACAAATCTCAATTTGAAATAAGACGAAAACGTTCGATTCTGTCATGGAAACATGACATAAACTTGTTTTTTAACGTAATAATTAAATAGTTTGAAAATATAAGGATATATCTAGTATTTTTATAAGTTATAAATAGCATAATTACGAAAGATTGCGTTTGCAAAATAAAAACAACAAAGTTATTATAATTTTTAGTTTTTGTTAAGCTATTCAATATTTATTGATATAACTAATATTTTCTTTTTCTAACTAAAATATTAATGTTGTAAGCTATACTTCCTTTTAATGATGGGAGCCAAAATAATAAACAGAAAAAAGGAATGAGCAAAAGAAGAAAAGAAAGAAAATTGAGAAAGGAAATAAAGCAAATAGTGTTACGGAGGGAGAAAGTGCGATCCGAAAACGACCACTCGAAAACAACCTTTGGCTTCTTATCCAAAGAAGACGAGGAAGTAGAAGAACCGCCTGGGCTATATCTGTAACTCACTCGCTGACAAAACTTCATTTTCTCTCCGGCGATTTCCTCATTATCATAAACCCTTTTTCTCTTTCTCTTTCTCCTCATTTTGACTATTCTCCAAAGATGCTTCCATGATATTGATTCCGTTCACTGAATCTTCTCCGTCATGAGTGACTCTACCAACAGCGTCTCTCCTTCCTCCGATTACGCCTCCATCTCCTCCGGCGATCAGGTTGTTATTCTCTCTAATTCGATCTGGCTTTTGCTTTCTACAATACTTCATTACATAAAGTCTTTCTTTTTTCGACTGAGATCTTGACGAACAGCGCTTCTGTAGCCACTCTCAAGGTTGTTCTTTCGAATATAGAAATTATTTCTCTTTTGTAAGTTTGATCACTCTATGTATTTGCATTCTACTTCTAAGAAGATTCAGGGTCGTTAGCTTTTTGTCAGGGAGATTCACCAATGTTTGATTCATGAGTAGACCACTTATTAATCAATCATAAGTTCTCATACTTTTAGTTCCATTTATCAGATTTGTTTTATTACTAATGTAATGTATCTGAATCAGAGATTCACATTCTTCACTTGCAAGAGATGGTGAAAAATACTTACATAGCAGCCAATGTTTTTTCATTTCTATTTGCAGAGTCTTCAGCGGAGTCGAAGGAGTGGAGATGGAAACCGAGCCATCGTCCGTGAGTCCCGTCATTGGCATGATGTGTTCTGGTCAGCCATCTTTGTGATCCACCTGATATGTCTGGGTTTTGTTCTGGCGGTGCTTGGACTTAATAGGTTTAGAAGATCAGATAGGCTAAACATCGATAGATACACTCAAGGGTTCTTGGAGAATCATAAAGGGCTGACCGAGGACTACTGGCCCCTCTATGCTGTTGCTGGTGGGATCGGAGTCTTTATCAGTTGGATTTGGTCATTGCTACTCGGCTCCTATGCCAATGAGATGATGAAAGTTTCGGTTCACATTTTAACAACCTATCTAGCTGTAGTTAGTGTACTTTGTTTCTGGTGCAGACAGTTCTTCTGGGGCGGTGCATTCGCCATTGGAGGTCTGTTGCAGTTCTTGTATGTTATTTCAGTTATAGACAGGTGCGTGTGAGGTTGATTTTGATTGAACTGTTATGGTTGTTTGGTAACACTTGCCAGTTCTGATGATTTTAGTTGTTCATGTGTAGACTTCCCTTCACAATGCTGGTTCTCCGGAAAGCGCTGAAATTAGTTTGGGGCCTTCCTAAGGTCATAATGGTGGCAAATGCTTTCACAATAGTCATGCTTTTGTGGATGTCTCTATGGTCTTTCGGAGCTGCTGGTGTTGTGGCATCGAGCATGGGCGATGAAGGACGATGGTGGCTTCTTGTGGTGAGCTGGCAAGTTTTTGCAATTTTCCTTATGGTTTATGTTTCTGTTTATTAGGGTCTGAAAGTAAACATGTTTAGATTTCATTCGATCATTGGGACATACATATATATGCAGGTTCTTTCTGTAAGCTTATTCTGGACAGGCGCTGTGCTATGTAACACTGTTCATGTTATAGTTTCTGGAATGGTGTTTCATGTTCTCTTTCACTGTGGTCAAGAAGAGTCATCGTCTTTGCCTCCTAGCTCTTTGGTAGATTCCCTTAGGTACGCCGTGACAACATCCTTTGGGAGCATATGTTACGGGTCACTCTTTACTGCTGCCATTAGAACACTTCGCTGGGAGGTAGTCTCGAGACTCTTTTACTGCCCTTTACAGACTTTATTGTTCTTCCAATTCTTATTAACATTGGTCTGGAATTTGGGTTTGCAGATAAGGGGATTCCGTTCCAAGATTTGTGGAAACGAATGTCTACTTTGCTGCGTAGATTTCCTGTTTCATCTAGTTGAGACTCTAGTTCGGTTTTTCAACAAGTATGCCTATGTCCAGGTATATTAGATTATAGACAGTAAGATCATCATTTTCCTCCAATGAGCAATGGAAAATCAAATTGATAAAAACTTTTGGATAATTATCAGATTGCAGTGTATGGAAAAGGGTTCAACAGATCAGCGAGAGATGCGTGGGAATTATTTCAGTCGACAGGTGTAGAGGCACTTGTTGCATATGACTGTTCTGGTGCTGTGCTTCTGATGGGAACCATCTTTGGAGGACTCATTACAGGCTCTTGCATTGGTATATGGGCTTGGATCAAATACAGCGACAGGGTTATAATGGTTGCATCTACAGCTATGTTGATGGGAATGGTCCTTGTGAGTAGTGTCCCCTTTTGCGCAATCTATGGACCCAAAAATTACATGAACCGAATTGTTCCAATGTGGTTTTCAGGTGGGTCTAGGAATGGTGGTAGTGGAGAGCGCGGTGACATCGATATACATATGTTTTGCTGAAGATCCATTGTTGATTCAGAGATGGGATGCTGATTTCTTCACTGAGATGTCTGAGACACTTCATCGTCGTCTCCAGCACCGTAGCGCTCGAGCCCGTGAAGTTTTGACGACCGCTTGATCAATCATGGAAATACAGGAGATATAACTGCAGAATCGTGCAGTTAGATGAGAGGGTGTTCAACTAAAACTATTTGTGAAATGATATATATGCTTTCCATTTGTCAAATCATGATTAGGAAGTTATGGACGTTTTGTTCGAACAAAATGTATCAAATCCAATGTACTGATTTTGCCTTTAGTTAAAAACAAATTAGTGGAAGAGAAGTAAGGTTTGAGTCTACTAAGTTGCAAAACCAAAACTAGTCAGAAGACCAAACAGCCACACAGACTCTGTCAATCTACTTTCCTTGAAACCATTGCAGTTAAAGGGAAATCTAACATAACCACTGCAATGTCATCAACGTGACCCAGACATAGTTATGGCTATAAGAAGCAATGATTAAAGTAACTAATTATGAGTTATCAAAATTTCTAATGAACTTATGAAATAAAAATATAAAGATAAACCTCAAAAGTCAAAACTGTTGGAAATGACTTACATGCAAGATAAGATAGGTGTAGTAATTGTCTAAAAAGAATTCAGATTATCACTTGTAGTTCGAGTTTCAAGATCGCCACGAGGTTAGAAAGGGAGTAAGTAAACTAGAAGATGAAAATAATGGAAACAAGTCTTGGAACACAAAGAAAATGGAACAAAGCTCAAAGGGAATACAATTTTACCAACAATATATATAAGTGCGGTACATAGCCAGCAACCGAAATGGTGTTTACACAAACAAAACCAAAGAAATAGCAGAGGACCGAATATTAGAAAACTTAACTTAGCGATAATACATATGAAAAAAATTCAGGACTAAAGATTATATATCACTAACAACATTTTAAAATTTTCAGGATTGGGCCACTGCGGTACCCTCGATTGCGTGCAGCGCTTGGTTTGCAAAATAACGAACATCAACATCAGGGTCCTCGCTCAGGTCCACCAAACACTGACGGATTGTTTTGTCCACCACCTACAACACAGCAAAAACATTTAAGTAACAATCTCCATTACGTGACTTAACTGAGGAATGCTTCTTATTCATCATACTGATTGGTCGACTATGGGGATGAGGGATTGCAGAAGTTTGGCAACATTGAATTTGATGTTTGGAACTCTGCAGAGATTACAGACGTACAACAACACGTTAAATTTAAAACTAAGATGATTTTTTAAAGGACTTTGCCAAAAGTCATCCATCTTACCTGTCTTTTGATGCTTCAACCACCACAGGAAGAAACTTGGAGCATGTGATTTCCGACCCCATTACAGGAGCCATGAGAGATATTGCACGCAGAACCATCATCCTATGTAGGTAGTGCGGATTGTTGACCATGTCCAATACCTGAGCTTACATGAAACAAATAAATGGTCAATTCGGAGATCTCAATTATATATGCAGTTTTAACGATTTCAAAGAAGATAGACAAGGATAATAGATCAGATAAAGACGACGTTGGGTCCAAGAAGTTGCATACTTTTGGTATTCATTAGGAATTTGACAAAGAATACTGATGTTAGGTAGAACAAACCTGGGGAACTAAGTGCTGCATTGCCCATTCAGGACCAAACTCCTCTGCGAGGCGCTTTAGATTGTTTGCTGCAGCTTCACGGATAGAGTAGACCTGAATGAGGAGAACAGTGTCAATACCCAGAATCACAAGTAGATGATAAATGATGCCAACATAAAAGGTTCAAACTCAAGGTCAACCTTGTCTTGCAGCCATTGCATGCAAAGGGCTCCGAGCTTATCATCAAAAAACCCTATGCCTAACTGGCTGGCCAACAGAGGAACATACTCTATTATCGCAAGCCGGACTCTCCAGTGCCGATCCTCAGCAAGCTCTACAATTGCCGGCAACAAGGATTGTGATAGTAGATCAATTCCAATGACCTGCAGTAAAAGATACTCATTTACCAGTTGAAAGCAAGGAAGCAATATAAGTAGCTAAATCTAAAGCAGACACGAAAGATGCAACAAACCTGGTTGACTTGATCTAGCTTGCTTATGATGTTGAGGCGTACATCAGGAAATTCGTCTTTCAAAAGGGAAAGAAAAATTGGTAGTAGATGCTCAATGGTTGAGTCCTGTATAGAAGATTTTAGTATGTTATATTATCACTGATAGGGTTTGCAATATCATTTGGCACAGGTAGAACCGAGCCATAAGACATGGTGTAACTGATATTGTTGATGGAAACCTTTAGATCAAATTAAAACCAAAACAGTCATAAGATGCAAAGATGTTGGCTATTTCCAGTTCATACCTTCCCAAGAATAGGAGCCATTCCCATTATTACTGAAGCTAAAGCAGAGCGGACATGTTGAGAAGAATCGGATGATAATTCCTGCCAGACACGAGTTCGAACCAGAACATGACAAGAAAAGGGAACATCAACCCATGTCTGTTTTATACGGATTTTAAGAAAATTTATGAGCTGAGAGAATGTACCTTTACGCAAGGAAGGATGTGCTGAATTGCAAGCTCTGGATTCAAAAGCCGACAGAACTTAGTCACTTTTCCCGCTGCTGCTATTCGCACTTCAGCCTCATTGTCCCGTAGCAATCTAACATATGCTGGAACCAAATCCGTCCTAGAGATATAACAACATAAACTTTGTGTCAATATAATAAGATACATGTACAAACCTAAAACTATCATCCAAGGCTCTGATACGTATGAAAAAGAAAATATAGAAAACTTCCAATAAAGGCTCTTAGATGTATACATGCTTGCTGGTCACAAAATTGTTTTACAAGAAAGAAAGCCTAGATCTAGCAAGGGTGACAAAAAAAAAAACCAGTGTCACACAGCACATACCTTGTGCTATCAGGACCGACTGCCTCACAAAGTTCATATAGCTGATTAGCAACCATGTAGCGCACCCTCCAAGATTTATCCTGCTCTCAGAAAACAGACCATATAACAGCAAAAACTATCAGGAAGGCAAACCTTTACCGATGGAAACTACAATGCAACAGCAGAGATAAAAAAAAATATATGATATAGAGGTGACAGTTAATCGAAAAAGCCATGAATGCAAAACCAAAGCTCAATTCACCTGAGAGAAGTTAACAATGACAGGTAAAATGCGTGCAACACAATCCTGAGGTTCCAACAACTTCCCAAGTGCTGCACAGCCTTCGACAGCCAAAAGTCTAACAGAATCTTGGTCTGAAATGAAGGATAAAAAATAAACAATATGAGAACGGATAAGAAACAAACATTTCTAAAGAGGTACATATCAACTATAAATGGTTTCTTCATCATCCCTTGCTAATTAGTTTAAAATGTGATATATTTACTATGCTCTCGGGATCTATGCAAACTGTTTCAAAGTGATGAGCATGGGTGCTAAGACATAGATATTTTAAGCATGTAAGTACCATCTTTAGTAAGATCATCGAACATAGTCATGATCTCAGCGTTCAAATAGCTTGACTCCACCATTGTAGCAAATTTCCCTAGGTTAGATGCAGCAGCTCTTCGCACCATTGGCATATCATCTTGACACAACAGGCTATAGGTAGCACGTAACTCTGTCTTGAGCACATCAGTACAACCTTGGTAGGCAACATGAAATAGACCACATGCCGAAACTCTTGCTGCAAACCATTCACCAGCTGCGAGTCTCTACAAGATAGAGAAAAGAACAAAAAAGATAAGCCTTGATTGAACAAACTTGAGTGAACTAGCAAAAGAACGTAATTTCCTGTCTCATAATCTAACCTTGAGAAGAGGAACAAAGGAGTCGACAAGGTCATTTTCTCTCATTTGAGATCCAATCTTGCAAAGCGAGTCTACAGCTTTTTCTCTGACACAGGTCTCTTCAACAGCGCAGAGAGATTCCAGAGGAGGGAGAAGAACATGGGCATGCTCAATTCCTCCGACATATGGAATAAAAACTCCCAATTCCTCAGCCATTGCAAGGAGAACCTCATCGTCATCGTCACTGTTTTCGCTCAGAAAAGGGATTAATTCTTTCCTTGTGCGTTCCTCTCCAAGGGCACGAGCTATTGTAGATAGGCGACGGATCGAGTTCAACCGTAGCTGGATATCATCATTCTTAAGCTCATCTATGAGCACGGCAATGGGATACAAGGGTTCCTCAACCATGGCCATTTTAATCCCACCTTGTGCGAAGTTTGATCAAAACACTGCAGTGACAAAAAAAAAACACCCAAATAGTTCCTGTGAGAAGAACTTGAAAAGGGTAAAGTAGCTAATTTCCGCTATTCAGGTGCAACCCATTACTGCAATTTCCCAGGTCAGAGCTAATCACTAATATCGAAGGGATTAGGTTAAAGAGAGAGATTTCAGATCTCGAAGCAAAAAAGATTTAAATACTCAGAAATGAATCTAAAAATCGTCATAGATCCTGGAATAAAACTACGACCACTCGAGTGTTATCTTCTCCACCCCCATCGATTTTCCTCTACTTTCCACAATAAGGATTAGAAAATACAGCAGATTCAGAGATGAAATGGGAATGAGAAAAACAGAAGAAGCGAGAAACGACCCAGATTTAAGCCGCTCCAAGTAGATAAAAGGGAATGTGAATCGGAAATGAAGCGATTAGAGATGAGATCTAATCAATCAATCTTACCGATCCAGGCGTCGAACGAGAACTGCTTCAGATTCCGAGGAGCGAGCGAGGAGGAGAGGAGGAAATTGCGAGCGAGAAAACTTATTCTGTGTTTTGATTTTCTTACGAAGGATTTAGAAGGAGAAAAGGCAAAAGTTAAAAAGAAAAGAAAAATATTGTAATAAAGAAAAACGAAAGGGAAGGTCCTATTGGGCCATATATTTACTGGGCTTCTTATGCTTCTGATCATTGATCAATTTTTCTCTCTCAAATTGCTACGAGATTTGTAAAATTACCCCATATTAAAATGAATTTTGCCCTAACGACCTTTTCTCTTTTTTTACCATTTTTTATCTAAATTACTCTTCATCTAATAAAAATAATTAAAAATAAATGGTTTTTAAATTTTTTAAAAATCTTATAATTATAAACACCTAAAGAATAGTCACTTGTATATATTAAAATATTTTTATTAATTAAAAATAATGGTAATTTTTTTTTGTAAAGTTTGCTTCTACGGGTTCCAGAATCCACGTTTTACGTCTACGGATCGGTAGATTATTGGTTCTGCTTAATAAAATTATATCTACCAAACGTAGAATTTGTGTTCTATTGCTTGCTCTATGTTCTACATCATCGTAAAGTGTTTATTCCACGCTTTGCACTAACATCTACCAAATCCAGAATACGTATTCTATACTTCTCAATATATTCTACCATGGTAGAATATAAATTCTACCATATTTGCTATCATCTACTGAGTAGTGTAGATTGTGTTGTCTGCGAATTTAATTATTAAATTCTCTAAATCTATGATCTCTTAATCGACAATTTATAAATTATGTTTTAAAGATTATGTTTTATTGTTATTAATATCAATTTATTTGAACAATGAACAGTCAATGATCTTTAGTGTAATTGGTTCCGGTTTGTGATATTTAGTCCCTTTGTTGACCAGTTCGACCAGTTCGAAGTCACTTAGTAACATTTTTTTGCATTTTTTACGAAAAATATTCGTTTCTTTAATATTTTCTCTTCATTTTAATGCTTTTAAAATAATGAAAGTTTTACATTCATGAGTTGATTTTTCTACCGGAACAAAACTGAAGATATTGAAAGACGACATCGTAATTCGTAAATATTTGAGTATACATGGAACAAAATTGTGTCCAGCTCAGCCTAGGTGAAGGTCGGATCGAGCCAACATTCACAATGGAACATGAAAAAACAGGGAGATCAGCCCGATATGGAAAGCAACGTGTCAGACCGGGCTATTGCAAGGTAAGTGTATCGGGCTGATTTGTTTGGTTTAAAGATCATTGCTGATTCAATTAATACAACAAAGATGAAACAATTGTTTTCTTCTTATTTATTACCATATCATGTTCTTCGGAATACCAAAAGTAAAACAATAAAAGAAAAATCTTCTAAAACACATAATCAAAATCTCAAAAGAGAATATAGTATTCGACAACGCAGAAGAGATAGTACTTCAAAGTCACATATGGTTGGAAGGACTAATACTCATACTCTGTTAATCTTCTCTACTGCTTCGAGGAATGTCCATCATCAGCATATGAACTGCTCGTGTATGTTGCATCTGATGCCTTAGATTCAGTATCGTCTCTTGCCAAACCGAGCGCGAGGAACAAAAGAAGGAGCCCGGATGGAAGCTAAAGCGCCATATTGTTGGTTTTCACGACTTCTAGTTCATGTCCTGACTTGAAAAATCTTCTTGGCAATTACATCCATACCTACAAAGAGTTAAACAACATAAAATATCAAATCTTGTATCCGTGTTTAGCATTGTGCAAAAATGAAGAATAGACAATAAATCTGTCAATCACTAAACTTAAGCAATTAATCACTAAACTTTAGCAATATCCCTGAAATCATAATTAAAACACCAAATCTCTTTCTTAAAACTGAATGAAAGAAAACAAAAACATAAGCACTCCCTTTCACATATGAAACTACATCCCTAGAATCCTAACCAGACTTGAATTAAAATTGCGTATGAAGCTTCAAGCAATTGATATGAGATTCATCAAGCTAGTTTTAGGTAGACACAATTATAAGCAAAAATTGATTAGATGGAGCTGAATGAGCTCCAATCAGCTAAATTATCATCTCAAAACCGAAATCGATTAGCGATTGACTTCGACGGAGAAAACAAGAGGAAGAAAATCGATTTGTGATTTCGTTTAATTCTATAGGTTATTTGCGATTTTTTTTAATATTAGTTGCTATTTTCAATTATTAAAAGAAAATATTAAATTGAAATTAACAAAATTAGAGAGTAAAATTGAGTTTCTCCAAAATTAGAGGCTAATGGGACTTGTTCATGTGGTAGAAGGCATATTGGGACAAAGTGAAGTTTAAATGGTGGTAACTGTTGGGGAAAATAAATTCACTACTTGGTATACCTTGGTTGGTGCAGGTCGAGCATAAGACTTGGTTGCACGCTATTCAGGCCTGGCCTAATAAGCTGATGATATGCCTCTACCTGAGAATATGTCCATCTACGTCAGGTAGAACGTGGTCAAACCTTGCTTCTACCTGATGATACGTCACGTAGAACGAGGTCATAACTGGCTTCTACCTGATGATACGACCATCTACGTCAGGTAGAACGAAGTCATAGCTTGCTTCTACCTGACGATACATCCATCTACGTCAGGTAGAACGAGGTCATAGCTTGCTTCTACCTGACAATACGTCCATCTACGTCAGGTAGAACGAGGTCATAGCTGGCTTCTACTTGACGATACGACCATCTACGTCCAAAATAGAACGAAGTCATAGCTTGCCTCTACCTGACGATACGTCCATCTATGTCAGGTAGAACGAGGTCATAACTTACTGATACCTGACGAGAGAGTGTCTACGCGAGGAAAAGTCGGGTAGTGACCTAACTAATACATGACTACACGTCGTCTACTACATGCTAAATGAGGTAGTAACCTGCTAATACATGATAATACATCATGTATGTCATGTAAAATAAAGAAATAACTTGTTGGTGTCTAGTAAGGCATCGTTGCTACGTCGTCATCAAGTTGATAACGTCGTTATGACGTCATTACAAGGTTAGTTAACCTTATTTGATATAAACTAATACGTGGCTTTTAAGATATACTTGCAGAGATTTCGCAATATCAGGTTTGTCATTATCTACACCTCGTAGTGTGATTCAAATATATCAAGAATCCCGATTACGAAGGAGATAAGCTTGCACGTCAAGTAGAATCATAATCCTAAGAGGTTTGATCAAGTCTTATAAATAGAGACATCTAAGAGAGAAGGAAGCATCGAAAAATACACAGAGAAAACTCAAGAGCTACATCTTCACAACATCCAAGAGATAGCCACCAGAGATCTAGCCTTGTTTTCCACATCCAACGAAGTTCTTTATAACGCTTTAGACATCTAGACGTTGTAATACAATTCGGCTACAAGCCTACTTCGTTGATTAATAAAGCTATACTTCTCTCTATCATTCCGTAGATATGTGTACTTGCAAACCTGGTTAAATTTTGCCGAAACAATTGGCGCTAGAAGGAGGGTACAGATTTAACTACATGAGACATGGTGAACGGAGATAAAAACGTGACAAATACGGGAGGTGACAACCCTCAAGATCTCGGTGCTCAACTGGCAGAACTCATCGCCCAAATGAAGTGGGTTGAAGAACGAACAGCGTTGCTCAAAGCAGAGAACGCTACGTTGAAAGCTACAAATGAGTCTCTACTTGCTGGAAGTAGAGACACTGAGCTCGAAGCTCGAAACCGATTCCAGAAACGTGTCGATCCGATGCAGTCGCTTGATGGAACTACACCTGCTGCAGATGCAAGGACGGTGCGGCTTCCAGGAGCTGGTGCATCTGCCGCCGATGCAGTTAGAGATGAGGTTCAGACGCAAGTCATCCAATCTTTGCTTCACCCTAGTGAAGCAGCAACAACCCGTTCAACAGGAGATCCACACCTGATTATCAAACGTCTCGAAGACATGGAAGCGATGATAAAACGACTTCTTGGTGTAGCACCGCCGATAACAAAGAACGCACCTAACTGCTATGCGGATACTCCGTTCACGGACGAGATCGCGCTTGTAGAGATGCCTAAGAGGTTTTCGTTTCCCTCAATGATGATATATGACGGAACCACAGATCCTGACAATCACATCGCACATTACAAACAGCGAATGTTTACCACTGCGATCGCAAGAGAGTATAGGGAAGCTAGCATGTGTAAAGGATTTGGTTCAAGTCTCACAGGACCTGCGCTTCAGTGGTTTACGAACATACGGAACAGGTCAATAGGTTCATTTGCTTCACTAACTGATCGTTTTGTTGAACAATTTGCAAGTAGTAGGAACCTTGAGAAAACATCAGACGACCTCTACGAGGTGATCCAGAAGGAAGGCGAATCGCTGCGCAGTTACGTGGGACGTTTCAAAGAGGAAAAAGTATCCATCCCAAGTTGTGTCACGCCTACTACTATATCAGCGTTTAAACGAGGTTTACTACCACATAGTGACCTGTACAAAGAACTGACAAAGTATTAGTGCAAAACCATGGAAGACGTGCTCTCAAGAGCATGGGCGCAAATCAAGTGGGAAGAAGATCCTGCTTATTATTATCGACGCTCCCAACAAGATGAGTCATGCGAGGCAAGGAGGGAAAGAACCGACAGGGATGACAAACCCTACAAGAGACCTCGCAGTGTAGTACTAGTAGCAGAAGTGACAACAGAGGCAGTCGCGGACCATTCAACGAGAGTGAATGTGAGAAGCGACAATCTTCGACATGGCCCGACATCAGCAACCTTTCAATTTCTCAGGCAGAGTTGGTTGGAGCGCTGAAACACCTTGGCAGAAAGGTAAGATGGCCACAAAAAATGAGAACACCAGATGGTGAACGTGACACTTCAAAGTGGTGTGAATTTCACGACGACCATGGTCATCGAACAGAAGATTGCATCACATTAAGAATGGAGGTAAACGAGTTGCTGAAGAAAGGTCAATTGAAAGAATTTTTGTCTGAACGAATTAGAAGTGGAATCAACAAGGGAAATGGTGACAAGACTTCACCAAAGTCTGCTCTTTCTTCGCCTCCTAGGCATGATAGAAATATCAACGTGATCATTGGAGGTTTAGAAGTTAGTGGAGTATCTTACTCAGCAGCTAAGAAGAACACGAGAACTGCTAGACATTACAAAGCAGGCAGCGATGTCATAAGTGACGCTACACCCGCATGTTCAATAAGCTTTATGACTGGTAAAGGCGGAAGTGTTCTAGGTCCCCATCACAACGCGCTAGTCATATCTTTAACAATAGCTAATTGCTTGATGAAAAGGACGCTAATCGACAATGGGAGTTCAACAAACATCCTTTAGATGGAAGCTTTTAAAGGACTAGGTCTAAAGGAAGAAGAGCTGACTCGAAAGTCTACGTCATTAATAGGGTTCAGCGGTGAAGTGAAACAGACGGCTGGGGAGGTAACTCTACCTGTATACGCAGGAGGTGTCAACCGACAAACCAAATTCCAGGTAGTGGATTGCGCATCAGCCTATAACGCAATAATGGGACGTCAATGGATTCATGACATGAAAGCAGTACCATCAACATTTCATCAAGCAATCAAGTTTGCTACCCCATGGGGTGTACAAGAGATCAAAGGAGAACAACAAAATTCTCGCTCTTGTTATCAAACGACCTTGAAAGGAACTAAAGAACCCACGAACGACACTCCACGTCAAAGAGCCAGATGTAGAGCAGTAGGACAAGATTCCGCGAGCAGAGAATGATCCAGGCACTTTGCATCTGAAGATATGCTATTTCTAAGTGTGTTTTAACTATCAACAATGTATGAACTACGAGTGACTTGATCCCGCCATTGGTACGTAGGCAGCCTTAATAAAGGCACAGTTGCGAATCTAAAAAAAAGTGATGCAATAATGCATTTTCTATTAACTTGTGTACTTCACAACATGTCTATGGACGCAGATTATAATATAGGAGCTTTGACATGTCAATCTCACGAGGTCTTTTATACAAGTACTCAAGTAATAGTCAAGTTTAAACATTTAGAAGCACGACTTCCTTTGAACTATAAGGCACATCCTTAATTTGTACTGACTACGGTCAAGTATACAATCAACTGGGAGGGCAATACTTCTCGAAAACATGACAAGCAGCAACGAGCTTATAGCCGTTGGTAAACTAGACTGTGATTATTGTCGTTGATTTCTCAAAGGCACGACCTGACAAATTAAGAAGGACATCCTTTGCAGGTCATGACGATAGTCAACACCTGAAAAACATAGAGGTAAAACCCCATAACTTGACAAAAGTAAAGAGGTACGTCCTCATGAGGTTATGACAATAGTCAATACCTGACAAATTAAGAGGTACAACCTCGAAAGGTTATGACAACAATCAATGCCTAATAAAAAAATAAGAGGTACATCCTCACAAGGTCATGACAAGAGTCAATACCTGCCAAAACAAGAGGTACAACCTTGCAAACAAAAATAATGGTCATAACCTCACAAGACGAAGAGGGATGCCTCAAACTTGTGATAATCATTAAAACAATGTAATTTAGGAGGCACCACCTCTCGGAAAATGCTCAACGAAGTAAATTCCAAATTTGTAAAGAGGTACGACCTCGCGAAATATTGAATATAGTCAGGTAGACAAAAAATTACCGACTTCCTCAGGTTGTAACAACCTGTGTTACCACATAAAAACAAGAGGCAAGACCTCCGAAAAACAAAATATGACAACATAAATGAATGCTAAATATATAGCTACGTCGATGTTCTAAAGGTGGTCGTTGTAAACTTACTAGTTCAATGACGTCTGCAATAAGTAAATAAAAGAGGAGATCATCTCCCTAAGGTTTTAAACATCTACGTCCAAAACAATACGTGTCAGGAAGAACCTACGAGGTCAGTCCTCAACATTGGAACAACACCACAAGAGTTCTGAAAATAAGTCCAAGCGACACTACGAACTCACAAAAGAAATTAATGATTACAAACAACTACTGGGTAGAGGGAGAGGTAAAGTCTATGAAAACCTCTTGATCAATTAGTGGAACCTCACTATGATCTTGGTCCATGCAAATTCTACCTCCCTAAACCTCATCAACTTTAGTCGGGAACCTCATCAATGTAAACAAGGCGAGAACATCCATGAGATGAATTTGCAACTTGTCAAGTATAAACTACCTTAGCTCGTCAAAAGTTGTTCTATCACATGGAACTGCGTGCTTTAGCTAGCATGAAAAGTGCTCGATAGCAGTCAATGTACCACTACCTGAAGAAACAAATACTTTCTCTCGTAGACTTGGCCGATTCAAAACAACACACATGCGTGTTGCCTTGCTTCCATTCAAAAATATAAAAAATCTATCACGAACACGTGAGCAAGTAGGCTACAAGCGTGGTATTACATGGTTATGGACTTTTCTAGATAAAAAATAAACGCTGAGTCTACAAGAGAAATAAAGGATGTAGTATTTATTTCTCTACGTGTGTTCATTTGTCCACAATGTATCACGTGGGTCTTATTATAAAAGGCAAAAGAAGATAATGCCATGGGCTTGTCATGTTAACAACGTAGCATGTCAACACAATGGTTGGTTATAAAACGTAATTGGCCGAGCTCTACGTGTGTAAATATCACGTTTATTTTCACAATACAAAGACAAAATGACAATTATCAAGAGGGGATGAGCTAATGGCTCATGAAGTCTCCAATAAAACGATGTGTCACCGCGAGGGAATTACAATCTACATGTCTTGGGACGTAAAATCATGTGTATACGTACACAACACGAAAAACCCAATTTGTCAAGTATAAGCGATACGTCGCCAGACGAAGTTCACCACACCAAGCTCTAAGTTAACTACTCTTCAAGTTCTAAATAAGAAATAAAAGAGTGGGGGGCAAACTGTTAGGGAAAATAAATTCACTACTTGGTAGACCTTGGTTGGTGCAGGTCGAGCATAAGACTTGGTTGCACGCTATTCAGGCCTGGCCTAATAAGCTGATGATATGCCTCTACCTGAGAATATGTCCATCTACGTCAGGTAGAACGTGGTCATACCTTGCTTTTACCTGACGATACGTCCATCTACGTCACGTAGAACGAGGTCATAGCTGGCTTCTACCTGATGATACGACCATCTACGTCAGGTAGAACGAAGTCATAGCTTGCTTCTACCTGCCGATACGTCCATCTACGTCAGGTAGAACGAGGTCATAACTTGCTTCTACCTGACAATACGTCCATCTACGTCAGGTAGAACGAGGTCATAGCTGGCTTCTACTTGACGATACGACCATCTACGTCCAAAATAGAACGAAGTCATAGCTTGCCTCTACCTGACGATACGTCCATCTATGTCAGGTAGAACGAGGTCATAACTTACTGATACCTGACGAGAGAGTGTCTACGCGAGGAAAGTCGGGTAGTGACCTAACTAATACATGACTACACGTCGTCTACTACATGCTAAATGAGGTAGTAACCTGCTAATACATGATAATACATCATGTATGTCATGTAAAATAAAGAAATAACTTGTTGGTGTCTAGTAAGGCATCGTTGCTACGTCGTCATCAAGTTGATAACGTCGTTATGACGTCATTACAAGGTTAGTTAACCTTATTTGATATAAACTAATACGTGGCTTTTAAGATATACTTGCAGAGATTTCGCAATATCAGGTTTGTCAATATCTACACCTCGTAGTGTGATTCAAATATATCAAGAATCCCGATTACGAAGGAGATAAGCTTGCACGTCAAGTAGAATCCTAATCCTAAGAGGTTTTGATCAAGTCTTATAAATAGAGACATCTAAGAGAGAAGGAAGCATCGAAAAATACACAGAGAAAACTCAAGAGCTACATCTTCACAGCATCCAAGAGATAGCCACCAGAGATCTAGCCTTGTTTTCCACATCCAACGAAGTTCTTTATAATGCTTTAGACATCTAGACGTTGTAATATAATTCGGCTACAAGCCTACTTCGTTGATTAATAAAGCTATACTTCTCTCTATCATTTCGTAGATCTGTGTACTTGCAAACCTGGTTAAATTTTGCCGAAACAGTAACTTAGCAAATTTCTTTTTTTATTATTGGGTTAATTAATTGAATATCACTTATGGGAAATAAAATTTGGTAACAAACATGTCAAAAAAATTAAATTAGGTAAATAGCTGAGAGAAATAAATATTAGATGAAATTGCCCCTACATATTTAAATTTGAAAACAAATCCTCCAAAAATTATATTCCTCTTATCTCTAGTCTTTATTTATGAAAAAGTAGATTTGCTCTACAAACAAAATTAAAATAGGTAAAAAACAGTCGTACGGAAGAAGATGACAAAAAAACAAATATGTTATAATAGTTAATTATTTAATAACATAGTTGACTATTTTTGAAACTACATATTCTATTTATCTGACAAGATAGTTAATTATCTCACACTATTTTGTAACTATATAAAACATAGTTAACTATTTTCATAAAATAATTACAATTTAAAAGCATAGCTAACTATTTTTAGAACGTACTTGTCTAACTCAACATGAAAATATTGTTATAAAAGTTATTTATTAAAAAAAAACATAGTTAACTATATGTTCAAAAGGTAGTTACGTATATAGTTAACTATTATCATATATATAGTTACATATTATAGTTTGTATAATGAAAAAAAATAACATACATACTTAACTATTATAAAAAACGTAGTTAACTATTATAAGAATAACATACTTAACTTAACTATTATTAAAAAAAACTCGGTTGTTTCTTGTTATGATGGCATCGCAAATATAGAATCAAACCATAGATATTCTTTTACGAAACTACTTCTTTAGTTTTGTTCAATTAACTGATAAATAGCGTTTATCAAATAGCAGTTAGCTTGTCTACAAAAACAAACTACTTCGAGAACATATATCACTATTTTGTTCTCTTCTTCAACCGCTACACTGAACAAAACGTCGATTACGTCATTTTTTAAGCAAAATCAAGAAAAGTTTGTGACCAATTGTATTTATTCTTCTCAATTTATTTTGAAACTTTTCAGATGAATAAGATAAGTAAGCAGAAGTAGAGAATGAGCTACGAATGCGATTTGGATTCTTATTTTGAACGAAAACTTTTGACGACGGATTGGGAGAAGAAGAAATATTGAGTGACTAGTAAGTCAGACATGGTGAAGCATAAGGGAAGTGGAAGACGATATAGAATTTTTTGACAAATGTCGAATCGCACCCATCCTGAATCATAATGAGAAGGTGACTTCTCAACTAACATAAACAAAATTTCTTATGTCGAGGCCCAACCTCGAATCATATCCATACGGGTACGAACCACATATTTGACGTAAGTGTAACCAGGAGGTCAAAGTTGCTCCAGTTTCTTCCCATCGCACCATATGAGAATTTTTAATTTCACGGTGAGATTTAGGATTGTAGTGGATAACTCAAGTTGTGTTCGGTCAAGTAGTTTCGGTGTAAATCCAAGATTCCAGCAAACTTGGATGGAGATACACTCAATGAGAGGATCCAACATAAAAAGAAACTGGTGATGGGGCAGAGAAACTTGTTGAAATTCTGATGTGAAATAGTTGTGGCAGAGGCTGAGAGATGGTTGTCAAATTCAAGTTAATCATATTTTTTCAGGTTAAGTTAAACGCAATTTGATAAAACTAATTTATTTCACTCGACGAATTAGTACGAGACATAAGTTTATGTTGTTTAAAAATTGGGAAAATGATTTGTGTTGTAAAACATATAGACAACAAGATATAGGGAAAAAAAGAGTTTTAGGGTGTGATTGGTTGGTTTTTAAAAAATCTTTACAACTTCTTAATGCTTTTTTACACTATTTGCTTACCAATCACACTTTAAATTTTTTATCGGATCCAATATAAAAATTACAGTTGCTACAATCTTGATTTTTTTTTGTTTGTTCATATATTTGATTTTTTTCCTAAAGCAACTATCTTATGGTTTTAAGAGCTGTAGGATTTTCTCCCAGCCAAAAAAATATATAGTTACAGCAAAAACATTTACAGCCTAAATTTTACAGGAACTAATCTACAGCTACAGTTAAACAAATCATCCACTTAGTGACATAATTACATTAAACAAAAAGAGCTTTAGATAAACAATTGCATACGTTTATTTTTTAAAGATCTTTTCAATTTTTCCTTGTTTTTTGGGTATTCTTAAGTTTTGGTATTTTGGGATACTTTGGATAAAAAAAATATCTGGAACCGAACCGAATGAGAACCAAAAAATTTCGGATAGTTATCGGTTCTCATAATTAATAACCAAACCGATCTGAAACCAAATTGAAGCTGTTTCGGTACCTATATGGGTCCTAAACAATGGAGCGTGTCCTCAAGTTTAAGGAAGAAATAGTGTGGCAACTCACCAACATTGATCCTTGTACTCTGATGAACAAATGTCATCAAATTCAGTGGGTTTCAATGATTATTTGTCTCTTCTCGATGATCAAACAAGTCATCAAAACTAACAAACTAGGAATCCTCACAAAAAATGATGGTCAGCCGAGTTTTACCTCTCAACTAAACTTCTTGTAAGTGCACAAAAATCACAATTAGTATAGATAATATATCAAATTCACAAGAACTTCTTAACCACACTTCAAATTCTAATGAATAATACTAAGCTAGAACAAAATATGTTTGTCGGTTTTGTGATTGTAAAATAAGCAAATAACAAATCTAAATAGCAACGACTTAGGTAATTCGCAGAGAATCATGCAACAATAAAAATTGATTGATTTTAGGGATTAAGGAATTATGAACAGTCTAGAACACAAAACACGGATGTAAGATCTCTCCAGTGTCATGGCTCCGACCTCTATATTTTAACACCCTAGTAGACTTAATTATCGTAAGTTATTACAAGGTGAAAACATGCATTAAAGTTCAAGTTCTGATAAAAATTCACCAAACTCCTTAACTAACAAATTGTTAAGCCGCGTGGTTCATCCAATACTAGTTCAGGAAATATAACAAGCTTTTGGAGATTATATCGACCTAAATCGCAATTGCACTGTAAAGCGATCATGTTTATATTTTTGCTTATATTTTGCTTATGTTTTGCATACTTTTGTTTTTTTCAAATCAATTTCAAAAGTAATTGGAGACTAAGCAGCTTTTTATAGCTGTACATCTATGGACACTAAGACACACTTCTAAACTCGAAAGAACGACATTTCTACAAAGATTGCTCCATCGAATGATCGATCGACTTCATTTTGGTTAGTGCAAGGTCGCTTTAACATGTACACCAATGTATTTTCTAATGTTCAACACATTAAATGTTTTACGTGTAGATTAACACTTTGAAAACAAAACAAAATTATAGGACTGCACAATTAACTCAGTTCCAAAGGAGAATAAACTCGGGTGTATCACAACAAATGGAAAGATGTTACAAACCAATTAAGTCATGATTTGCTTTTGTGAACTGCAAGATCAAAGAAAGCATGAAAGTGTGGCTCGGACGCGCTTGGAAGCCTTATGCAAAAGTGGTCTTTCGAGAACATATATGTTTCGAGTCGTTTCCTTGATGTAGAGAATGACATGGGAGATCACATGAGATAAAGATTTTAAAATATGTAAGTAATAAAGTTTTTTGAGGATAGTGTATTCGATAGAACTTAATTGAGTTGAACTTTCAGGACGGTGTATTACGGGGACACCAGTGCTACGAACCTGGAGCAAAGCAACTCACAAATGTAGAGGATTCTTCTTTCACCAGCATCTTCTATACCGGCGGAGGCCAACGGCTTTTAAACACAAAAGTTTAAGACTATTCATAGCCGTTAATTTAAAAATCAATGATAATAAGAAAATTTTCATTTTTAATGAATAGGTGTGGAAGAATTCTGAAGAAGCAAAAGCGCTAGAAACCATTAAACATGAAATCAACACCGTGCAGATGATAGACCACAGATGTCTTCAGTCATGGCGATGTTGGAAAACGAAGAGATAGCCATTCCTCAGCCTCAAACACCCATTTGTTATGTCTAGGAAAGTACTCATATCAAACTACATGAAACTAATCCTTACTCGAACAATCTAGTCAGACTCACCGTGTTGGAGCCTCGTCCTCTTGTTTATGTAGTTTCTCCTTTCACCAACATCTCCTTCATCGACGGAAGCCAGTGCCTTTAGAACACAACAAGTTAAGACTATTTCATAGGCTTTAATTTATCTGTAGAGAAACCTTAAACCATATATGCTTTACTTCTAAAAGTGGTATATGTAAGACAACAACTTTAACATATTTGCGAAAAGTATCTACCGCATAATTGTTTATGAAAACACAATTGTTGAGTAAAGAGTAGACCGATCAATTTTCTCACATGACATATTATGCGGAGGAATCCTTTGAATTAGTCATCCATTTTAGTACTTGGTTTGTTGGTTTTTGTTTCTCGGTTAATATTGAATGAAACCTAACCGGATGAATTAAGGTCTCATCTATGTAATTCCTTCTTTCAAGTTTGTCAAAATCATAAATCAAATTCTTACACAAATGTTGGGCCAGGACCTGCGGCCCAAGCGATCTGGAGGCCCGATAAGCCATTGAAGCCCAACTCATGTTCTAACCATGGTATGGTAAACAAAGGTCAGATTTGGAAACCACAGTCAAATAAACCTAGGATGTACCTTCAACATTCTAGTATAAATAGGGAAGGATGATATGACAATTCATCATTCATTCCTGGGAGAGAGTACAAGGGACCAGAAAACATTCTTTTCAGGACTCTGACTCACTCTGAAAGGACACTTTCGGGCAGTTACCGCTGACCGGAAAACACCAGAAAAGATATTCCTCGCAACAGCCCGCAACGATCTTATAGCCCGGGATCTGTCCGGACTAAAATTTCTTTCTAGTTAACAGCGACTTTGTAGCCCGGGAACTGTTCGGACTGCATTTTTCTTCTAATTCGTTACGATCTGATAGCCCGGGATCTGTCCGGTTTATCAATTCTGAAGTACTCCGTGACGATTATATTCCACGAACTCATTCCTTAATACACGACATTCTCCGACCTCCTATCCACTATAAATTCATTGTTCCGCTTTTGGGCTACAACAATTGGCGCGCCAGGTACGGGTCGAACCTACGACTTTCTGCTTAGGAAATAGAAGGCGCGGTCACCAACCAAGCATCAGCTCGCGAAGAAACTGCTCCCACCGTAATCGAGCCCAGACGAAGCGAACCCACAGCTGTCACAAACGAGCAAGTCAACTTTGCTACTATGTTGAACTCTCTCATGCGGCGTTTCGATCAGCAGGACGATCTGTTTAGATAAACAAACATCCGTCTGGACGAGCTATCAAACGCCCAGAATGTTATTCAAGAACAGCTGGATTCTCCTCATCCTGCACAGCAAATCCGAACGCACTCCTACGCGGCAGAGCGACACGGACGACCATTGAATCACAATAGGGTAATCAACTTAAATACCCCATCATAAACTCTGATCAGTGTTCAGCTCGGCCGACCAGTTGTGCTACCCGACCACGACTCGCTCCAGGGATCCGAGATCGAAGCCCTGAAAGCTATACTTCGAGATATGAACTCCCAATTTCACAGGGCTCTTAGCGCAGCCCCCGAGATCGATCGCGTGCTGGAGGAGACCCAGCGAACACCTTTCACAGATCGGATCACCTCCACCCCGCTCAGATATACATCAAAGCTTTGCCTGCAAACCTACGTCGGTGCCTCTAACCCAAAGCACTTTATGACCGCCTTCACCATCGCAATGGGGCGAGTTCAGCTGTTACAAGAAGAAAGAGATGCGGCCTACTGTCAATATTTTGTTGAACACCTAACGGGGTCCGCACTCGACTGGTTCTCCCGGCTCGAACCGGCCTCCATAAACAATTTCAACCAACTCTCCACGACATTCTTTAAACACTACTCGATGTCTATTCAGGACGGCGCGACAGACGCCGACCTATGGGCACTAGCCCAAGGGCCCAAGGACTCCCTTTACGATTATATGGCCTGTTTCAAGGTGGTGTTAACAGAATTGGACGTTCACGAAACTTCTGCCATCGGTGCTCTGCAAAATGGTCTGTGGCACGAGTCGCCCTTCCGGACTGACCTGGTTTTGAGAAAACCCCTCACTCTCGAAGACTCGTGCACCGCGCAACGCGCTACATCGTATTGGAAAAAGACCGTGCCGCGAACTCAAAAAAGTATTCTCCAACCAAACCGACGGCCCAAAAAGCCAAAGTAAAGGAGCCCGCGGAGGATGACTACGTCAAGCCTCGACAACACCTCGATCAAGACTTTAAGGATACGAAGAAGAAGTTCACGACCAACTTAGTCGCGAATAAGCAAATTCAGACGCCAAGCCCGGCTCAGAACCAAAACAAGAAGTGGCTGTTCAAGTTCGTTCGCGGAGAAGAAAAAGAGTCGGACACCAGGTCATTCTGTGATTATCATCAAATCTATGGCCATTCGAACTACCAATGACGACAATGACGATAGGCACTATCAAAATGGCGATCTACACAGGGGGCATCACCAAGATCGTAAAGTTTGTCATGGTCGATAAACCGGCGGTGTATAATGTCATAATGAGAACGCCCTGGCTTTTCTCTCTCCGAGCGGTGTCCTCGACCTACCACCAGTGCGTCAAGTTTCTGACCTCCACAGGAGTTTTCACAATCTGTGGAAGTCAAAAAGTCGCCAGATCGTGTTTCGTCTCGGAGCAACAAATGCACAGGGTCACCTGCAACATCAACCAAACTAGTGAACCGGCAAACCACAGACCGCAGCAGGAGGCTGTCGTCCTAGTAAACATTGACGAGCGACACCCCGAGCGAAAGGTCGGGATTGGCGTCAAGCTCGAAGAACCATTGTGACGACCTTCGCGTGGTCGATGGAAGACAGGAAGGTAATTGACCCAGCTAAAACGATGCACGAGCTAAACATCAACCCAGTGTACAGACCGATCAAACAGAAAAGGTGGAAGGTCGGCCCAGAACGGGCTCAGGCCGTGCATGAGGAGGTCACCAAACTGCTCGAAGCTGGCTCAATCGCGAAAGTGTACTACCCGGAGTGGCTTGCCAATCCGGTTGTCATCAAGAAGAAGAATGGCAAGTGGCGAGTCTGCATCGATTTCACCGATCTGAATATGGCGTGTCCTAAAGACAGGTTTCCCCTCCCTCGCATAGATCAAGTCGTCGAGGCGACGGTTGGCAACGAACATCTCTCCTTTATGGACGCCTTCTCAGGATATAACCAGATTATGATGCATCCCGACGATCGTGAGAAAACAACGTTCATCACAGACCGCTGAACATACTGTTACCGAGTAATGTCTTTCGGCCTCAAGAACGCCGGAGCGACCTATCAACGATTGGTAAACAGGATGTTCGCCAACCAGATCGGCGATACAATGGAGGTTTACATCGACGACATGCTTGTCAAATCCCAGAAGGCCGGTGATCACGTTTCCCACCTCCGAGACTGCTTTGCAATCTTGAACGAATTCGGAATGAAACTCAACCCAATCAAGTGTACCTTCAGGGTCACCTCGGGCGAATTTCTAGGCTACATAGTCACTCAGCGCGGAATCGAGGCCAATCCGAAGCAGATAACCACAATCCAAAGCAGATAACCCAAAACTAAAAGAAAGGTCCAGCGACTTACAGGTCGAATCACCGCCTTGAACAGATTCATCTCCTGCTCCACAGACTGAAGCTTACCATTCTATCAATTGCTGGGAACTCCCAAAGATAAAAGCTTCCTATGGGACGATCGATGTGAGGCCGCATTTGGGGAACTCAAGGCCTACTTATCAACACCACCCGTGCTGGCCAAGCCCAAACCAGGCAAAACGTTGTATCTCTATGTCTCTGTAACCAATGCGGCGGTCAGTGGGGTATTGGGGCATGAAGGCCGAGGCGATCAGAAACCTGTATTTTATGTTAGCAAGTCTTTAGACGGGGCAGAATCGCGCTACCCCCTCCTCGAGAAACTTGCACTAGCAATCATCATCATAGCCCGCAAACTACGGCCGTACTTCCAGTCTCACTCGATTGTCGTAATGTCCACACAACCAATGAGAACGATCCTCCACAGTCTGAGCGTATTCGGCAGGATGGCGAAATGGGCGATAGAGCTTAGCGAGTACGACATCGTGTTTTGCAATCGTACCAGCGCCAAATCCCAGGTCCTGGCCGATTTCCTAGTCGAACTACCACCGGTCTCCCCGGAGATCAGCTCAACCAGTCAAGAATGGACTCTTCATGTCGACGGTTCTTCTTCGCGGCACAGAGCGGGCATCGGCATCCGTCTTGAATCACCAACTGGGGAGATTTTGGAACAGTTGTTCCGATTGGAATTCAAGGCATCAAACAATGAAGCCGAGTATGAAGCTCTACTCGCCGGGCTGCGACTGGCAAAGGAGGTCGGCGCATCGCAAATCCACGCATATTGCGACTCCTAGCTCGTAGCTAACCAATTCAACGGAGAGTACGACGCCAAGGACGAAAGGATGGAGGCATCAACACTTTCAAAGTCACGAAGATTCCACGGGTAGACAATGCTCAAGCCGATGCACTCGCTTCCTTAGTTTCTAGCTCAGATTCCGATCTATGCCGAGTAATTCCGATTGAGCCAATCACCGAACCAAGCATTACTTTGCCTAAAGTTATCTCCAGCATAAACACCGAATCTAATGATCTGCCCGTCACCGTGGAAACATCTCCACAATAGACTACTCGCATCCCAATGACGGACTGGCGACAGGAGATCATCGCTTACATCGTGTTTGGCAAACTCCCGAAGGACAAATTGGCAGCACGAAAGTTGAAAACCCGCAGTGCGCACTACATCATCATTAAAGACGAGCTCTACAGATGGAACGCTGCTGATGCATTACTCTAATGCTTGGCTGGCGATGAGACATTTCGGGTCATAGCCGAAATGCATGACGGGGCAGCCGGCAACCACTCCGGAGGTCGGGCCTTAGCGGTCAAAATTAAGTGCTTCGATTTCTTTTGGCCAACAATTCTAAAAGATTGTGCCGAGTACGCCCGTTGCTGCGAACAATGCCAACGTCACGGTCCGATGATAAACTCCCCGACCGAACCGCTCTCCACAGCAACCGCGCCCTACCTCTTCATGCGTTGGGCAATGGACATTATGGGTCCCTTTCGAAAGTCAAGGCAGAAGCGGTATATGATCGTAGTCATGGACTATTTCACGAAGTGGGTCGAGGCCGAAGCCTACGCGATGATACTAGCTACTGACGTTCAGAATTTCGTTTGGAAATTTGTCATATGTTGCCACGGGCTCCCTTATGAGATCGTCACAGATAACGACTCTCAATTCATCTCAGCGACCTTTGAAGACTTTTGTACGAAGTGGAAGATACGTTTAAGCAAATCAACGCCAAGGTATCCCCAGGGCAACGGGCAGGCGGAGGCATCAAACAAGATAATCGTTGACAGCCTACGAAAGCGACTTGAGGACAAGAAGGATCTCTGGACAGACGAACTCAACGGCGTACTCTGGTCGTTCCAAACTACTCCCCGACAATCGACCAACTGTACACCGTTCTCCCTTGCTTACGGTCTGGAAGCAATGGCACCCGCCAAATTAAACGTCAACAGCTTATGCCGCGTAATGATGACTGAAAACCCCGCCTTTAGCAACGATATACTTATTGACAACCTCGACCACATCGAAGAGGAGCGAGGGGCAGCTCTAGCTCGGATACAAAACTATCAGCAGCTCGCAATGCGATACTACAACAAACTAGTCCGCAACCTGAGCTTCGACGTTGGCGACCTCATTCTTCGAAAGGTTTATGAAAACACGGCAGAGTACAAGGCTGTGAAACTCGGAGCTAACTGGGAAGGACCCTACCAGGTCACCGAAATCATCCGACCTGGAGTCTATCGACTGATGACCCTAAACGGCGAAATGATCCCGCGGTCTTGGAACTCCATGAGCCTTAAAAGGTACTACTACGACACCAAGCTCCCCAACACAAACAAAGACTGAAGACCAATCGAACCCGCCGCTACCGATCGCGGACAACCGATCATATTTCAAAAAAAAAAAGAACGCTATACGAGCTCACTTTGTCACTTTTGTAAATGAACTACGATTGCCTTGATCCCTATCATAACGGGTACGTAGGCAGCCCGTAAAAAGGCACAGCTATTTATAAAAAAAAATATATATTCAGTTCGTCAAACTCCTCGTCTATTTACTTATATGCCAGGGTTTAATCATCACTTCGCGTGCTAGTACATCCAATCCAGAAAAGCTCCGAGCTCATTTCACGTCAATGCTTCGACCAAGCATTCGACCAAATTTCATTTCACATGAACAAAAGTGGTTTGATCAACCACGTCGCTAGGGCAGAAGCTTAAAAACTTCCCCTAGCGACCTGTAAGCCGGGGCCAGACCCGGAACCTACCCTGAAACGTCTAAGTACCCTAAGCCGAGTCCTCCTCGCATATTTAGTCACGTAACGGGCATCCTCACAATCCGACCTCAGAGTTGCATGCGAAACGGGCACACTTAGAAAATCCTAAGTACCCTAAGTACAACCTAGATAAACCTAAGTATGTAAGCCGGCCAGACCCCGCGAACTTAGTCGAACGACGGTCTACGAACTCACTAAGTTACCAAAAGACGAAAAGTATTAATACGGCAGAAGGCAAAAGCGTTAACACTAATGAAAAAAGTGTTGTGTCCTTACAAACCAGAGTACTAAGGCCACAAACGGCCTGGAAGCAAAAAAAAGAGGAGGAGAGAAACAAACAAACAACAACAAAGAAAAGAGAGAACGCCTATGCATTTTGAATAACCGGTATTCCGTCAAGAGGAGCGAGAACGTCGCCCGTGGCCGAGTCTCTGGGAGTTGCATCAAGAGCTTCGCAGTCCGGCTCGATATCCTCCCTATCTGTGGCAGTCATGTGAGTCTCATATTCATCAAAAGGGGCCTCAAGGTCAGTCCGAGGAGGAATCGCGAGCAAAAAATAGGGAGGAGATATCACGAAGTCCTCCTCTGTGACCTCTTCTACCTCCAATGCCTCGAATTGACTCTCAAACCTTTTAAAATTCTCTTCGAGTTCTTTCGGCTTGTCAACAGGAATAGCGATTCCTTCTCCTGACAAAACGGCTAGTTAGTCCTTAATCGTCATCGCTTGGTTCATCAAGGCCGAAAGACGGTTTACGTTCTCAGAGTCAGAGATCGATTTCTTGACTCTACCCAACTTATCGTTGCACTTCACAACGATCTGATTGATCTCGTACTCTCGAGAAGCTCACAAGCGAGTCATCTCGCTGTCATGAAAGGTCTTAAGAGACTCCCTTTCCGCCCTCGCTTTCTCAAGCTCCTCCTCCGCAAACCTCGCCCTCTGCCTCGCTTCCTCAGCTTTTGCAGAGAGATCGTTCATCGCAAGATTCTTCCTAGCGATGTGCTCCTTTAGACCGGCTACCTTGTCGGCCTCCGCCGTTATACTAGGAAAACCCTTTAGCTTATCGGCGAGTCTCCGAACGCGACGTTCATACCTTAGGGTAAACATGTTCGCGTGGGTAACCGTCTGTCAAAACAAAACGACGAGAAGTTCAGTAAGCAAGCTAGGAGTAAAAAGTGTAAAAAAGGTTACAAGGTACGAGTCGAAAGCGAGGTCACCTCCATTGTGCTCCTCGCGAACACTTTGTACTCATCCCTCTCCACCAAAGACTCCGGATCGGGAAAATCGTACTCCGTATCGCAAGGGATCCTGGAAAGTAGGTCGGCGGATGCTCGCAAATTATCGCCAATATGCTCCCACCCACGGTAATTGAAGGTCAAATCGTAGGCCTCCGAATCTTCTGTGTTAGGATCGGCCTCGACCTCCGCTCCTCGCACTTCTTCTTCTCGCACCTCCTCAACACGAGCTTTTTTCTTCTGTCCGCTAGAAGTCCCCTCAGACGACTTTTCTTTCCCTCCTTCTTCTTCTCCCGGATCTCCCTTGCAGCCTCCTCAGATATCACCGCCATCTTCTTTCTGGCTATCTTCTCGGCAAACAAAGCCCCGACCTCTTTTCTAGCAATGGCCTCGGCTTGCTCGCTAGATTGAGGACCGACCCTTTCAAACGTGGCAGCGACCTCCTTCGAGCCCGCTGTCTTTCCGGGACCAGATGCCCCGATCTCTTCAGTATAGTTCACCTTCTTGAACGTGGCCTTCTTCTTAACCATCTTCGCCTCGTTCTTTTGACGAACTCTTTTGGGTTTGATCGGTGGAAAAGTGTAAGGACGTAGCGGAGCAAGCTCCAAGTAAAAAAAACCTGCAAGAAGCAAAGAGAGCTTATTTAAATTAATAACTCGATCTAAATGGAAACGTAGTAAGGAAGTAAAGCACCGACCTGTGAGGATCCGACCTATGCACTGTTTAATCCGCTGTTCGAGAAATTCTGGCCAAAGCTGAGGCGTCACGCTTCTTAAAATGTCGGTCAGCAAATCTTCTCTGAGTTTCGGCGGGAGAAGAATCCGGGGAACGACAGAATCTGCAAACAAAGGAAAAAATTAGATGTCAGCCCGGACAAGAAGAGTATAAACACATCAAAGGTTAAAACATTACTGTATCTATTATTTCAGCCAGCCCGAATAGGCCATCTCGGATTCGCCACCGACGCTGAGTCTATCTTCACAAAGAAATAGTATCGCTCTCAGTCCTCGGACTTATCACTATGGGAGTCCGGATCAACCAATTTGAATTTCGGACGGGCTGATACGTAAAAGCGACATGAAGGCCTCCTCCATTTGAAGTAAGTCATCACCTCAAAGGAGTCGCAGTCACATTCCAGCCCGTGTTCAGCGGCCAGCGTCATACATACTACGAAGTTACGAATTGACGTGTGGGTAAGCTAAGATAAAGCTATGCCAAGTCGAGCACAATACTCGATCAACAGTCGCGGCAGTGGGAAAAACAGCCCGCTATCCATAAAGAAGGATTCGTATAGACACATGAATCCTTCTGGAGGTGACCAGGGACGGTCGCGATCACCCGGGACTACGAACTCCACGCTGTCCGGCAAATCCCGGGAAGATCGCATAATCAACGACGCCTCATCGGACAACGTCTCGAAATCATCACAACGTTTTAGCACGATGTTACGACCTAAACCTGGCTCCGGAGAATCCATCCCGTCTTGGGGGAAGTCTGACAAATCAAAATAGTCGGGGTTTTCTACACCTCCGGTCCGACCTCCACCGGTTAGATCGCGAGCGGGAGGTCGACGCTCCACCTTGCGAGATCTGGGGTTAGCGGGCTCGGAGGTCCCGGCCTCCTCGTGATCCAACCCCCTCTAAGGAATCTCGACGGGCTCAGTCTCAACCTCACGCCCCAACGCAGTGCGATCAACCGAGCTAGACACTGAAGAAGAACTACCGAAAGCTTGTTCGGAGGAGAAATCATTCTGGGAATCGGTCTGGGTCGGTGAAGCCATGGATCATGTGAACACGGCGGTTTCTTTGAAGATGGATCGGAGAATTCAAAGACCAGACGATGGGACAGCAACAAAATTTATCAAAGACAAGAACCAGAAAAGTTAGAGAGAGAGGTGAAGAAAATATCTTAGAGAGAGAAGCTGGGCAGAGTGAAATGAGAGAAAAAAGAGCGGAGGTCCCATTTTATAGATCCAGAGAGGAAACCGAAATGTCACACCTTGAAAACTCCGAACTCTGCATGACAGACTAATTAATCGTCGACATGTGGCAAAATCAATTCGTTCAGGATCCAGATCGCAGATCTATTAGCAACGAAGCTCGGCCCATCTCATTTCGTTGACTGGGGGGGCCTACTGTTGACGATAGGAATCCTTTGAAGCCCAACTCATGTTCTAACCATGGTATGGTCAAACAAGGGTCAAATTTGGAAACCACAGTCAAATAAACCTAGGATGTACCTTCAACATTCTAGTATAAATAAGGAAGGATGATGTGACAATTCATCATTCATTCCTGGGAGAGAGTACAAGGGACCAGAAAACATTCTTTTTAGGACTCTGACTCACTCTAAAAGGACACTTTCGGGCAGTTACCGCTGACCGGAAAACACCAGAAAAGATATTCCTCGCAACAGCCCGCAACGATCTTATAGCCTGGGATCTGTCCGGACTAAAATTTCTTTCTAGTTAACAGCGACTTTGTAGCCCGAGAACTGTTCGGACTGCATTTTTCTTCTAATTCGTTACGATCTGATAGCCCGGGATCTGTCCGGTTTATCAATTCTGAAGTACTCCGTGACGATTATATTCCACGAACTCATTCCTTAATACACGACATTCTCCGACCTTCTATCCACTATAAATTCATTGTTCCGCTTTCGGGCTACGACAACAAATTTCAATACAATTTGTTTCACCTTAATCTTATTAACATTGGAAAAAAATGAAAAACTTACCTAACTTACATAATGAATCTTGCGTGAATAAATGAAATTTTACCACTATACATATTGAAGTAAAGCGGCCAAATCCTTGTCTAAATATTATAGTGGACTATGTTGGTCAACAAGCTTCTGCAATAGCCCAACGGACATGAAGGGCAAACTATGCATCAATATCCTAGGCATTGTGGAGTTGACCATATAGCCATTTCTTTTTGTTCCAAGAGCTCGATACCAAAGCATCATAACGAATTTATGCCACAATATTGTAGCAAGGAGTAATCTCCCAATGTGAGCAATGGTACATGCCAGTGCCTGCCTATTTTCGTCCATATCACAACTTCAGCATTAAAAAAATGGGACTTTACGGATGAGGAAACATAAGTGTTTCTCACTCCCAGCAATAACATCCCACGTATAGCTTGATAGCTTCACAACAGGGCATGATTTATGCAACCTACAATCTTGATACTTTAGTAGCCTCCCCTCAACATTGTAGATAATATCAGCTGTTAACAAGATGGAGATTCTATTCTATTCTACCAATATCATAATTTAGAAATCTAAAGATCCAACATCTTTCCAGACTTAGGTTTTACGGGCTTCACTTCATAGACTGGCTTTGATAACCCACAATACTCAGTCCGCAAGATATACGTTTTGTTCCCCAAGTTATCTCCAATAAAACCACTTAGAATATCTAGTTTAATATAAATCGGTTTTGTATATTTTGGATTTCAGTTGTTACTTTGCTTCTTTAAATACAATCCTCGATATAAATGTTGAAATTAACTTTGGATCGGTTAAATTCAGTTTTGATTTTTCGAATATAGAATGAACGAAATATTTTAACCATATTGAGATTTTGTTTTGACTTCCAAATTGATTAATTTGGCTAGGTCTCGGATCAAATCAGTTGGTCCGGATTTAATAACCTTAAATGATACAATGAATGGAAGTGAAAACTGTATTTCAACATAAAAAAATTCTTAGAACAAAACTTTCTGTTGAGTTGTAACTTATAACTTGCCCCAAAAAAAAAAAGGAATCAGGAACTTATTTCACGACGAAAACAAAAGAAATACATATATTAATTGTCTATACAAATCTGCAAGTGCTTCTGCTAATCCCTGGAGCGGAAGCAGTTGCTGAGTCTGGTCCATAATCCAGCTTTATCTATCTTGTTATGTGTCTCACTAGCTGGTTCTTTGAAATCGGCTTTAGTGCTTAACTCCTCAAATGCGTTGACAACATTCTGGAGCCTTGCAACAAACTCGATCAAAAGAGACGCAAATGTGGCTAGCGACAAAGAACTTGCACTCTCATATACTTTAGATTCTATCTCATTGATCATAGAACCGCCTATGAATGAGACGCTTGGCCAGTTTTCTCGGTTCCTAAGCATCATACTCTCTGTTGAAATCCATAGCTGAGAATCATTACCAGTGTGTGGATTCTGATGATGGTTGTTGTCCCAAATCTGGCTAAGGGATTGGATCACTTTGCTCTCGTCGTCTTTAGCTTCGTGATAGTTTTGTTGTGCTTCTTCAGCTTCGGCTTTCTCTTTCATAGCGGCCCAGCTTTCTGAGTTGACAAGAAGGAAGGAGTTACTGTCTATTTTCATCTGCAGTTCCTCTGCTGCTCGTTGAACTTCTTTAAGAATGTTTCCTGGACCTAGTTTCTCCATTTTTTCCACCTTTTCTCCAAACAACCTCAAGACTTTGGCTCCTTCGTTTCCAACTCTCTGAAGTTCGTGACGGAAAGCCTGTCTTTTTTCTGGAGCTGCCTGCAAATCACACACCCATTGATATCACAAGTTTAAGAGCATTCTCGTATTCCAATCAAAATACAAGATGCTCTAGTAAATAAGCACGATCGCTTTCATTCGCTTAAAAACGTGTCTATAAATCCCTCCATACTAGGAGAGTGAAGATTTTCAAGGGTGTAAATTGCATAATCTCTTTTTTCAACAACTCCTTAAAGTTATAACAGAAACCTTCCTCAATAATCAGTCAAAATCTAGAGCTGAAGAGCAAATTCTAAGCACTGAACGCAAAGCTTACTGACAAGTGAAGTGACAACCATTCACTAGTAACAACATATTCTAAAATAGAACATCACACTCTGCAGCAATATGGTTCCTTTAGATATTTTCTTGGTTTCAAGCACTTCTTGAGCAGTTGAATGACGGATGTTAGACTTCGTTCTCAGAGTAACACAATCTAGTTAAACAGGACGATTAACCTAGTAGCATTTGGAGCAGTTGGGCATAGTCTCTAACAATCATTATAGCAACTCATTTGCAAAAGGTACAGCCACAAACATCAAGAATCTCGGTGCCATGCCATAGATAGAATTGATATTACAAGAATATGGTAAGTTACCTGAATTTCCGAAAGAATGCAGCCATGCATTGCCATGACCATGAAAGCGCAATGCCGTACCGCACCACTAAGTTTGACATAGTTTGCCCACGGGTGATGGAAAGTCCTGTAAGGTCCATGTGGAGGCTCCCATACCGCAAAATCAAGCTGCAAAAAAGGAGATACCTTTTAATCATCAAAGTTCTTTTTAAGTTATCTAGTACTGCTCAACAAAATTACCCTACGGAAAACGCACCAGAGAATCTTCTTGGCTCGTAGATTGGACTACGGACCTGTATCCACTGTATAACGGGTCATCCGAAGCTTGGTACGTGAGAATCTTGGAAGGCACTCTCTCGTATTCAACACATTGCAAGTAGCCATTAACACATCCTGAAAAGTTAGGAAAGTAGAACAAAACCAGAAAAAGAAAACAAATCAGCCCAAACCCAAAACAAAACAAGAGACACATCCCATGATATTTATCTCTCTACCTTCGAGGGAACTGGCCACACTCTTGAAATTCTTAACCACTAGTTTATGGAGGTCTTCTCCAGCCCAAATGGGAAGTATAAATATATTCACACCCAAACAGATACTTGCACCAACCAGGATTAGCAAAAACCTGTAGTAAGCAGTGCTGAAAAATTCTCTAGTGTTGTTTCCCGACACAAGAACAATGCAGTATGTCAACAAAAACACCCTGAATGCATACTCATACGACTTCATCGCCGGGTAGAGCTTCAAATAACTTGCAGAAAATCCTGATATGGTTTTGAAGGATTAAGATAATGAAATGGAAAAGATTAAATTTTTAGTATGGATTGAGAGAATTTGGTAAATGGTGCAACCTGCAATGAAAATACTGACAATAATAATTTCTTCCTCGAAATCTCCAGCTGAGACAGAGAGTCTAGCTATGCCAAGAGCAAGTCCTCCAGCAGAGAGTGTGCCTATGGCTCTATTGAATCCTTTCACCAATGTTGCTCCTGCAAAAAAATCAGATTGAGTGATCAAACAAGCAACAGAT
Source organism: Arabis hirsuta (assembly GCA_964056655.1). Lineage (NCBI taxonomy): Eukaryota > Viridiplantae > Streptophyta > Magnoliopsida > Brassicales > Brassicaceae > Arabis > Arabis hirsuta. The sequence goes on along the minus strand of OZ053305.1, from coordinate 25,307,719 downwards.
TTCATGTGAATCAAACAACAAATTTCAGATTGGATTTTGAATCGAGAAGATTCAGGTGCGGATTTGTTGACAAGATTCAATGGAACTCCTGAATCGATTGGATCCGAATCTAGAAAAGATTCGTGAGTACCTATGCTATACTCGAAGACGACGACGACCGTAAGGATGGCCCAGACGGCGTATTTGCTAGCATCACGGAGTGGCTCTTTGAGGTAGATAACGAAGGAGCAGAGTGCGAGAGCCGTTCCCATCTTCACGGAGAAGTAGACTTTCCGGCGATCGGAACGCCCCATCTCGTACAATTTAGCTGCGATGTCGTAGAGAGCTTTCCAGGTGGCGATGATCCCGTCGGAGCAAAAACGGAAACACCGGAACTTAGATCGACGATCATCGACGACGATGCTTGAGTCATTGAAGCCGAAATCTGAACAAGCTTTTCGAGAGAGAAGCCCTTCTCTCGTTTGATCCTCGAACGACTCCAATTTGCCTGCCATTTTTCTCTCAGATTTGCAAGATCACACAATTCACAGATTCATAGACTGAGACTGATTAATTAAATAACAATTCACTACTTTTTTTTTCTTTTTTAATCAGACTGTTTAATTGGAAATTGCATGCATCATGTTTTTCTAATTTTTTTTATATATAAAAAATAATATTTTCATATAAAAAACAAAGTTACATGACTTTTGTTTTGATTTCATTATACTCGCTCTATTAAAAAATTATTTAACTTAAAACGACAAACGGAATCATTTGGAAATGTTCAAAAAAAAAAAAAAAAGTTAGCAACAGAAAAAAAAAAAAAAGCACACTGAAACTTTTAGTAACGGTTAAGAAATCCATCGTATGTTTATTTTATTTTATTATCATATTCGCACTTAAGCATTTCAACAAAAAGTTTCAAAAAGTTAAAAAAAAAAAAAAGCATTTCAACAAAAACGCGAATCGATATATTTAGAATTGTTTTTTTTTTTTTTGAAAAACAATAACTAATAAATAAATTAAATTTCAGTAGAATAGTTTCAAACAAAAAAAATATACATATATATATAAACATAAGAAAAGGTACATATAATTAAAAAGACTATAATAAAATATTTAATGAAGCCGAATGACATGTAAAGTGAAAGCTTGTCTTGTGTTGCTTTGTCGTGCTCTGATATGTTATGGACATGAGACACCAAAATTTGATGTTAAGCAATGATAGAAATTACGAGTTATATGCACACTTATCCATGCTTTGCTTCGGATAAACAGGAAACCTGTTTTTGTCGGATTGGTTATAGGAATTCAATTTCTTTTAAAATAAAGCTCACAGAAAAACAAAAAAATTTCACATTTCTATGTAAAATTTAATGTACCGTGCCTATTTATATTATGCAATATTTTTTTTTATTGGTGGGTTGTTTTGAATTATATATTAAATGATCTTTTTAATGTAAAAAAAGACAAAACAAAAAATAAAATTTGTGTTGTTTTTAAATTTTGCGCTTTTATCTAAAAAATCTTATATATTGGGACAGAAGAAGTATTTTATTTTATATGGACAATTAATAAATTTAAAAGTAAAAATAAAAATAAAAAATTAGTCACTAAAATTACATAATAACAATTAATTTAAAACAATAAAATAAGGTTAGAATAACAAGTATTGTGAAACGGAGTAAGTACTTCTTAGTGAATTGTATTTACGATTGGATATTCTTATTAGTTCAGCAATTTTTCTTTTATTTTTATTTTTTATTTTTTTTATTTTCCAAATCTTCCAAATGGCCAAACATTTATGAGATTTAAAGGTCGGTTGGGCTAATCTCTAGCTTATGAGACCGAACACACATGTCTTATTCATGATATTAGCCGAGATCAAGTGTTGATCGGGCTTATGATCCTCACGAGTTGAGTTGATTCAGTCGCTTTGGGTCGGGTTCATGCATATTATTAAATCGATTTCAAATCCGTGTAGGATCTTAATGGAAGGTACACATACCGTCTTTAATAATAAACTTTCCAGTTTAGCGATCGAATATTGTTAGGATATGAATTGATTGTGTCTCTTGTTGTAGACACAAGGCTTGATCATGATCGTTTATTAGCTAGGCAATCGAAAAGTCGCATAGGTTACAAATTTGAAGTGCCGCCAAGGGTTAAATGATTACTCTTGGTAATTGTTTCCCCTTTGTAAATACCCCATTAGGTCTCCAGTCCTTCACTTCAATCTCTACAACAAAAGTGTTGGACATGGGCATGCGGCCCACTAGCGACACGTTGGCCCACCAGAGTTTAGAGGCTCAACTCAGAATAGATGGTTAAACTCAATCATTGTCAGGATTTAATTAGGATTGTCTCCTGGGATTTAATTAGGATTGTCTCCTGGGATTTTACTATAAATAGGGGTCACCAATTCCATTGAAATGACATAGAATATTTCTTTAAACCAGCAGACAAAGAATAGAATATCCGGACAAATACCGTCGCCGGAAGTACAAACCGTTCTACGACCTATTTATTCTATAGCACGTCCGGCCTGTCCGACCTGTTATAACTCATATTTTCCTGCTCTATTGTAACACTTTTTCCCGGACTCATATTTCAATACACGAGGAATCCCGACCTTTACTTTCTTATAAATTCATTGGACGACCTATATCGAAGTTGAACAATTGGCGCGCCAGGTAGGGGACTTGGAGATTCTTCTTACGCAGGAAACATGAACCCAGACGAAACCACCGATCAGCAACAAAATGGGTTGTCGTGCAGACAACTCAGGAGCTGACCCATGGCACAGCCGATCCAAACCCAGTTGTAACACAAAGCACGACCAATGATGAAGCCGCGCTTCCAACGGCTGAGCCAGCGCCTCGGACACCCTTAATTGCCAAGTGGACTTTTCAACCATAAGAAAAAAAACAGATCTAGATTTGAAATATCTCAGATCTAAAGAGAAAGAGAGAGAAATTTGATTTGATTTTATGTTATTCAATCTTATCATGACACTATTTTTGTAGAGAAAGAAAAAGAGAAAGAAAAAAATGATATCTGTTTTTTTTTTACGAAAGAGAAAGAGGAAAAGAAAAAAAAAGAGAAAAAAATTAAAAAAAAAAAAATAGAAAAGAGAAAAATGACAAATTTGAATTTTGTTTTAATGAATAGTGGCACGGTTGCAAACAATTTTAAAGTGTGGTATTTTTGCAATGTGACATGAGACATGTGGGATTTTGTAAAATTTCTCATTTTTAAAAGTTAAAAAATTATGGTTTTAACTTTTTTTTAAAATCACGGCTTTTATTTAAAAATAAAAGTTTTAACAGTTATAGTGCAAAATCAAAATTTAAAGTGAGCCCTAACCAATCACCCTCTTCATCTTTTTCTAACTTCGGTCACTTATTCCCCATCAAATCATACAATATTTTTTCCATTGTTTAGAACCAACATTGACAATTTACAAGTTTTCTTCTTCTATATAATAATTTTGTTATTATAAATTTTAAGAATGTTTGATTTTGGGATTTGGATTAGATTAGATAAAAATTGTAATTTGGGATTTGGATTAGATTAGATAAAAATTGTAAACTTGTTACGCATAATTGATTAGCTTTTAGCATTGAGATTTTGTGATTGTATATTATTGTACCTTTACAGAAAGACTTTATATGTAACATGATTATTTGTGAAAATCATGTTTTATATAAATCAAAGCTCGTTTTTAGTTTCACCTCTAACCGATGTAACCTTAGGAACGAATCTGTTAGTCAACCATGTATTCTTATTTTTTTTATATGAACAACCATGTATTATTTCAATATCATTTTGCAAAATTGCTTTGAATTCTCTTTCCCATGGCTTCTCTCGTCTACCCCCTCCCTTCTTCTCTTTATCTATGAGGATATGGCTAGGTGCCTCGTACATGATGTAGGGAAAAGTGAGGAACACATAAATCAAGTCAAGTCAAGATATGGGCATTAGGGTTGGGAAAATTATCCGTTAAATTCGATCTGATCCGAAAAATTCGGATATTGGTTTTGAATCAAAGCGAAACAAATAATAAAATTTAGTATCCGTCTAAACCGAAGCAAATCACAAATACTAATTTTAAAAATCCGAATATTCGATCCGATCCGTATATTACTTATACATACATATAATATGGTAAATTTATAACGTATATTATATTTTTTGGCTTTTAAATATATTTGGCAAATATATTTATAGTAAAAATAGATAGATTCTAACTTTATTTGATATATATTTCTTAAATAAAAAATATATATTTCATTTTTACCGTTTTAATCTTTCAATTTTTATTTTTTAAACAATTTATCGAATAAAATTAGACTCATTTCATAAATTTATTAATTAATTAGTTTAAATTTTATATTAAAACTTTTTTTTGAAAAAAATATTATGGTGTTTTTTAAAAAAAAATTTGTTTAAAACAAGTATCGGCGAAGATCTGGAAATCCGCAAATATTCAGAAAAAATCCGGATATCCGTTATCATAGATATCCAAAATTTTATGAAACAAAGCAAATCAAAAAATTAGTTATCCGTTAAAAACAAATCGAATCACATATACTATACTGCATATTTTCTGGATATTCGATCCGCATTCAAGCCTAATGTGATGGTTTGTGTAACGATCGCGAACCAAATTACGGAATATTTGGTCGTGTGTCGATCGACACAGTGGGTGTGTGTCGATCGACACGAAAAAAAAAAAAAAATAAATAAAAAAAAAATAAAAAATAAAAATAAAAATAAAATAAAATAAAATAAAATAAAATTTCCCTATAAAAGGGAGAGAGTGTCGGCAGTGGTCTGGAGAAAGATTTCTCAGAGTTTTGAGAGGTTAGAGAGAGAGAGAGAAGAGTTGGGAGAGTGTGAAGTGTTTTTGGGTTGAAGACAGCTTCTGTTCGTGTTTTGGAGAAGACAAACGGAGGTCAAGATCACGACGGATCGGAGTGAAATTTGGAGGGTAAGTACTCCTGTCGTTGTTCTTGTCGTAGGAAAAATCCGTTTGTCAATCGGACGGTTAGATTGTTAGTTATGATCGTTCTAAGTTGGTCGGTTTGTGCAGCCTTCAACTGCGATCAGTCAACTTCGGAGGAGTTTTGCCGTCGTTCTGTTGTGACCCAGGAAGCGTTCTATATACGGTTAGAAAGCTCTCTATGTCTAGTTTTTAGATCGTGTTTCCGATCTTGATTCCGTTGTGTTTTCCGTTCCCAGTGTGCTTTCTTGTAAAACGGGTTATTTCTGTTCCAGTTCGGATCATCGAAATTGCGAGTTGTTTTCTCGTCGAACCGTTTTGAACCAAGAGACGATCTGTATACGGTTAGAAAGCTCTATCTGTCTACTTTTCAGATCGGGTTTCCGATCTTGATTCCGTTGTGTTTTCCGTTCCCAGTGTGTTTTCTTGTTCAACATGTCATTTCTGTTCCAGTTCGGATTGTTGAACTTGCGGGCTGTTTTCCCGTCGATTTGTAGGGAGTTAGAGGACGTTCTACATACCGTTGTGTAGCTCGTCGTGTCTAGTTTCCAGCGCCGGTTTCCGATTGGAATTTGGAGTAGCCGTTCGTAGTATACGTTGAGTTCTTTGGGGCGTGCGTGTTCTTGGTGTTCTGGGTGTTCTTGAACACTTTTGAATCCGTTTTCCTTCCCAAATCAAGGTGAGTGCGTGACCATGGGTGCGTGTAAGCATAAGAAGTGTTAGGATGCGTTTGTGTGTTGTTTGGGATCGAATTTCGTGTTGTTTGATAAATTATTATGCAGAAAATCGCGTGTGCGAGTTTTCTGGGTTTGGTGTGTCGATCGACACATATGGGTGTGTCGATCGACATGGTGTCAGTAGGTCACCGGGATGGTGTGCTGACGGACATGAGTGTCGGAGTTGGTGTCGATCGACACGGGTTAGTGTATCGATCGACACAGGTTGTTTTTACGCGATTGAGTTGTTTTCATGTTGATTGTTCATCCTGGTATTGTAGCATTGCTTATGCTTATATTTGTACATAGCCTGTTGATGGGATGACCGTCTCACTGGGTATTTATGATAATACTCACGCATCTCTTATAACCATGTGATGCAGGTAAAGACAGTCAGTGATCGTGGAATCATGGCCGGGACGAGGGGAATGATCTAGTGGCTCGTTTTCGTGTAATAAGTTAGAATTGCTAGGGTGTTAGCAATTTCAGAACTATGTGTATTACCGAATTGAACTAGAATTAATAAGTATGGGCTTGTTAAACGATAATTGTATTTGATTGTTGAATCATTGTTTCCGCGCTGTTTGTTTATTGGACCGTTGAGGATCACTATTTATGATAATAGTGATCCGGTTAAAATTTTTTTTTTTTTATTTGACGGGTTGGGTCGTCACAGTTTGGTATCAGAGCCCTAGCGGTTCTAGGGCTAGTTAGTTAATTGATTATGCGAGTTAGTCAATTGATTGTTGTGTGGGTATGGAGTCCCAGATCATCCCTTCCGAGCCTTCAATGAGATTCCACGGTATGTGTTTTGTGATTTCTGTTTTTTCTAGTACTTAGTATTCTGCTGGTTAGTGCAGAGTGATGGCTAGAGTGGCTAGAGGCAGAGGTCGCGGGGGCCGTAGAGGTCGTGGTGGTCGTGCTGGGCGTGGACGTGGGCGGGGACTTGGGAGTGAGTCTGCTGCCACGTGGGTGTCCCAGGAGACTACACAGGAGCGGGTAGTTGACTCGCAGGCGTTTCAGGAGGGGTCCGTGGGTGTGACAGCTACGGGTTCCAGTGAGAGGGCTGGAGGGGATAGTGTAGGTCCCGATGTAGCTGGTGGTGCGGTGGGCCCTGGTGGGGGTGCTGCCGTAGGCGTCGCCCCGGATCGAGATGATCGTCTGGCGGGTCTACTACAGATGATTCTGGAGAGGTTACCGGGAGGGGTGCCTGCTCCGGGTCATGCTCCTGGGGTGCAGCCGGGTATGGCTGGGGTGCAGCCGGGTATGGCTGGGGTGCAGCCGGGTATGGCTGGGGTGCAGCCGGGTTTGGCTGGGGTGCAGCCGGGTTTGGCTGGGATGCAGCCGGGTATGGCTGGGGTTGAGGAGCTTCCATCTTATCTGCGGATGATGGAGCAGATGCAGCGGATTGGTACTGCATTTTTCTCGGGCGGTGCTAGGCCTGAGGAGGCTGATGGGTGGCGGATGAGGTTAGAGCGTAATTTTCGCTCGATCAGGTGTCCAGAGGGATACAGAGTGGATATGGCGGTACATTACCTAGAGGGTGATGCGCATCTCTGGTGGAGAGGTGTTGAGGCCAGGAGGGTGCAGGCCGAGATGGTCTGGGAGGATTTCTTGGCGGAGTTTAACGCCAAGTATTTCCCGCAGGAGGCGGTGGACCGTTTGGAGTCTAGGTTTCTGGACCTGACTCAGGGAGATCGGTCAGTGAGAGAGTTCGATTTGGAGTTCAGTCGACTTCTGGTACATGCAGGGAGAGGCATGGAGGGCGAGGATGCCCAGGTTAGGAGGTTCTTGCGAGGACTTCGACCAGATTTGAGGACTCGTTGCAGGGCGAGTAGGTTCGCCACGAGGGCGGAGCTGGTTGAGATGGCTGCTGCGATCGAGGAGGATCTCGGGGAGCAGGTTGTGGTGGTTAGTCCACCGGTGCAGCAGCAGCAGCCGAGGAGATCTCAGCAGCAGACGAGTTCAGGCAGGGGCGGCAAGCCTGCTCAGGGACAGAAGAGGAAGTGGGAGAGCACTTCAGGGGCTAGTCAGGGCGGTTCGGGATGCTTCGGGTGTGGGAGCATGTCCCATCGTGTGGCGAACTGTCCGAGGAGGACCGGGACCGGGACTCGAGATGTGCGGGTCGGGGTTCAGGATACGCGGGTGTGTTATCACTGCAGAGAGACGGGGCATATTAAGCCCAAGTGTCCGAAGCTGCAGCAGTTGGCGGTGGCCGCAGTGCAGCCATTGGCAGTGCAGCCGTTGTCTCAGATTGCAGCAGCACCGCGTGTGTTCACGTCTGCGGAGGCGGGTGGATCTAGCACCAGACCGATCACAGGTATTTCCGAACTTGACTTTTTAAATTCATGGTTGTTTGAGTTTTTGTCTGTTGGGAAATTGTGAGTCTGTGCTAGAATGGTAGGGTTCTGAGGCACATGGAATTGTGCAGGGACCTTAGTTGTGGGCGGGTATGAGTCCCACGTGTTATTTGATTCGGGAGCTACGAATAGCTTTATTACGCCGGAGTGTGCGGAGAGCAGCGGAATCCAGAGTGATTCCGGGGAACAGGCGGGAGTAGTCAAGGTGGCTGGAGGTAGGACGTTGGCTACTTTCGGGCGCGCTCGTGGTGTGGATGTTCTGGTGGCGGGAGAGTCGATGCCAGCAGATCTGATCATCAGTCCGGTGGAGCTATATGATGTTATCCTGGGTATGGATTGGTTGGATCGTTACAGGGTCCATCTGGATTGCCACCGAGGGCGAGTTGTGTTTGAGCGAGAGGCGGGGAGGTTGGTTTATCAGGGTGTGAGACCGACTTCCGGGAGTCTCGTGATTTCCACGATACAGGCCGAGCAGTTGCTTCTCAAGGGCTGCGAGGCGTATCTGGTGACGATAGTGATGCCTGAGTCTGTTGGAGGGGTTGCAGTGGAGGATATTCGAGTTGTTCGGGATTTCCAGGATGTGTTCCAGTCATTGGAGGGATTACCGCCATCGCGGTCGGATCCATTTGTTATTGAGTTGGAACCCGGGACTACTCCGATATCTAAGGCACCTTACCGTATGGCTCCAGCAGAGATGGCAGAGCTGAAGAAGCAGCTGGATGATTTGTTGGATAAGGGTTTTATTCGGCCTAGTGTTTCACCGTGGGGAGCGCCGGTGTTGTTTGTGAAGAAGAAGGATGGTAGTTTCCGGTTGTGCATCGATTATCGGGGACTTAACCGAGTCACCGTGAAGAACAGGTACCCTCTGCCGCGCATTGATGAGTTGTTAGATCAGTTGCGAGGGGCTACCTGGTTCTCCAAGATCGACTTGGCTTCGGGATACCATCAGATTCCGATTAAGGAGGCAGATGTGAGGAAAACTGCTTTCAGGACGAGGTATGGGCATTTTGAGTTCGTGGTGATGCCTTTTGGTTTGACGAATGCACCAGCAGCGTTCATGCGGTTGATGAACGGGGTATTCCAGGAGTATCTGGATGTGTTTGTGATCATCTTTATCGATGATATTCTCGTGTATTCCAAGAGTCCTGAGGAGCATGAGTTGCATCTGAGAGTAGTTTTGGGGAAGCTGCGGGAGCAGAAGTTGTTTGCGAAGTTGAGCAAATGCAGTTTCTGGCAGCAAGAGATGAGTTTCCTTGGCCATGTGGTGTCTGCAGAGGGAGTTTCTGTGGATCCGGCTAAGATCGAGGCTATCAGAGGGTGGCCTAGACCGAGGAATGCCACCGAGATTAGGAGTTTTCTTGGGTTGGCAGGTTATTATCGAAGATTCATCGCGGGATTTGCGAGTTTGGCTAAGTCGATGACCAAGTTGACCGGGAAGGATGTTCCTTTTGTGTGGTCTTCTGCGTGCGAGGAGAGTTTCGGAAAGCTGAAGGAGATGTTGACGAGTACACCGGTGTTGGCGTTACCCGAGCCGGGTGAGCCTTACGTGGTGTATACCGATGCTTCGGGTGTTGGTTTGGGTTGTGTCCTGATGCAGCAGGGAAAGGTTATTGCGTATGCTTCGAGGCAGTTGAGGAAGCATGAGTGCAACTACCCTACCCATGATTTGGAGTTGGCTGCGGTAATTTTCGCTCTAAAGATTTGGAGATCTTATCTTTATGGCGGAAAGGTTCAGGTGTTCACAGACCATAAGAGTTTGAAGTATTTCTTCACTCAGCCGGAGCTGAACCAGAGACAGAGGCGCTGGATGGAGTTGGTAGCGGATTACGATTTGGAGATCGGATACCATCCGGGTAAGGCTAATCTTGTTGCAGATGCGTTGAGTCGGATGAGGGTTGCTTCGGCTCAGGAGCGTGATATGGAAGCTCTGGTAAGCGAGATTAGTACGTTGAGGTTGTGTGTGATCTCACAGGAGCCGTTGGGGTTAGAGGCAGCTAACCAGGCAGATTTACTGAGCAGGATTCGGGTTACGCAGGAGAAGGATCAGGGGTTGATTGATGCTTCTAAGGCGACAAGTTCGGAGTATGTGGTCTCAGCAAGTGGGATGATACTGGTGAATGGGCGGGTTTGTGTACCCAAGGACGAGGATCTGAGGCAGGAGATTCTGAGAGAGGCCCATTCGAGCATGTTATCGATTCATCCGGGGGCGACCAAGATGTACCGTGATCTGAAACGGTATTATCACTGGGTCGGGATGAAGAGGGATGTAGCTAATTGGGTTGCAGCGTGCAACGTGTGTCAGCTGGTGAAGGCTGAGCATCAGGTTCCGAGTGGTATGTTGCAGAGTTTACCCATTCCGGAGTGGAAGTGGGATATGATTACCATGGATTTCGTGACGGGATTGCCGTTGTCACGGACGTATGATGCGATTTGGGTGATTGTGGATCGTCTGACCAAGTCAGCCCATTTTCTTGCCATCAAAAAGACCGATGGGACGGTAATGTTGGCTAAGAAGTATGTGCGTGAGATAGTGAGGCTGCACGGGGTGCCAGCGAGTATTGTGTCAGACAGAGATCCGAGGTTCACGTCTGAGTTCTGGAGGGCGTTTCAGGCAGAGATGGGCACTAAGGTGCACATGAGCACGGCGTATCATCCTCAGACAGATGGACAGTCGGAGAGGACTATTCAGACTTTAGAAGACCTGTTGAGGATGTGCGTGCTGGATTATGGTGGTCATTGGGCGGATCATCTGAACCTGGTTGAGTTTGCGTACAACAACTCATACCAGGCGAGTATTGGGATGGCTCCATATGAGGCTCTGTATGGGAGGCCGTGTAGGACACCATTGTGCTGGACTCAAGTGGGGGAGAGGAGCATGTTTGGTGCGGATTTTGTTCAGGAGACGACGGAGAAGATCCGTGTCTTGAGATTGAACATGAGAGAGGCTCAGGATCGGCAGAAGAGTTATGCTGATAAGAGACGAAAAGAGCTGGAGTTTGAGCTGGGAGATCTGGTGTATCTCAAGGCAGCGATGTTGAGGGGTCCTAACAGATCCATTTCAGAGAATAAGCTAAGTCCGAGATTTATGGGTCCGTTCAGAGTGGTGGAGCGGGTTGGACCAGTGGCTTATCGGTTGGAGTTACCTCAGAGTATGAGAGCGTTTCATAAGGTATTTCATGTATCGATGCTGCGGAAGTGTCTACATGAATCTGAGGAGGTGTTGGCTAGGATCCCGGAGGATCTTCAACCCAACATGACGTTAGCGGCGAGACCTATGAGGATTCTCGAGCGGAGAGTCAAGGTGCTGCGTCGGAAGAGGATACCATTGGTGAGAGTCGTGTGGGACTGTGATGGTGTCGAGGAGGAGACTTGGGAACCAGAGGCAAGTATGAAGGCAAAGTTCTCGAAGTGGTTCGAGAAGCAAGCGGAGGCTTGAGTGTTTTTCTGGTTTTCAGTAGTTGTATTAGCTTGTTGCTATGAGTTGTATGTATTTTCGTTTGGGTTGTAACGATATGCATTGTTGAGATTTAATAAGATGGGGTTTTTCTTATTATCTTGGGTTATAAGACGGATGTTCTTATGGTATGACGGGGAGATCATGGGTTTGATGACTGGGTTAGGTCATGTGTGTAATGACGGGGAGGTCATTTGAGGGGCTAGGATAGAAGCTCTATGGGAGTTAGGGCTTGTCTAAGTATCTAGGGATGGGGGTCCTAAGGGATTAGGACGGGTAGATCCCTAGATGGTGCTGGAAAATAGAGGTTTTATGTGAGTTAGAACCTGTCTATTTTCTAGGGGGAGTCTGGAACAGAAGTCTTATGTGAGTTAGGACTGTCTTTTCTAGGGACTCCGATGGAAACACCCTGGCGATTGGGTTGTTTCAGATGACCTGGGGATTGGTCATGAGTGATATTCCGGGTTAGGGGATATCAAGATGGGAACCACGGAAGTAAATCGGTCGACAGGTGCTTATGATGCACGTTACAGTGTTACTGCTCCAGGGGATGGTGATATTCTCCTGCATATACTTTGAGGGACAGAGATCTCTCCAGAGGATGTGTGATTTCCTCTGCAGCCGATAGCTTGACGGACTGTGTGTCCCGAGAGTGGGAGGGGCTGGAGCATACCGAGAGCCGGTATGGTATACATCGAGAGCTCGTAGGGTGACGATCTTGCGAGTGGGAGTGGTGTATAGAGATATGAGTTTGAGCAAGAGTACCTATAGTGTGATTATAAGTATGAGATTTGATGAACTTCAGGGATCGGGAATGATCTCAGGTGGTTGTGGATGTCTAATATAGGGTTTTTACTCGAGTTTGGAACCTTAGTTCAGACGACCCTGGTAAACATATGTAGCCTCTTGGGTTGTACATGTTCTTGTTTGATTGTTGTGCGACCAATTGATTCAAGGTCTGGGTCTACGGTGGGTCGGGCATGTTCTTGTTTGATTGTTGCGCAATCTATCGGACAACCCTGATCCGGATCAGCGAGTGTTGCATCGTGGATGTTTCCTGGGGGAATTTGGTTGGGTTTCGGACGAGAGTGTCAACCTTAGTGAGACGGGTTAGGTGAAGGAGATCGAGAGATGATCTGAGTTGGAGCTGACCGGGTTGGTCAGGATTGCACCTGTGGTGGCAGTGCAATGTAACTAGTATGACACTAGTTGAGTTCTGAGATTGGGTGTAATCTCAGGTAGTGCTGGCCGGGTGGGGCCAGGGGTGAGGATATTAGTAGAGCTGGCCGGGTTGGGCCAGAGGACTGAGATCGGATGTGTTAACCGTAGGGTTATGATTTCACGTGATTCGAGGACGAATCCGTGTTAGTGGAGGAGAATTGTAACGATCGCGAACCAAATTACGGAATATTTGGTCGCGTGTCGATCGACACAGTGGGTGTGTGTCGATCGACACGAAAAAAAAAAAATAAAAAATAAAAAAAGATAAAAAATAAAAATAAAAATAAAATAAAATAAAATAAAATAAAATTTCCCTATAAAAGGGAGAGAGTGTCGGCAGTGGTCTGGAGAAAGATTTCTCAGAGTTTTGAGAGGTTAGAGAGAGAGAGAGAAGAGTTGGGAGAGTGTGAAGTGTTTTTGGGTTGAAGACAGCTTCTGTTCGTGTTTTGGAGAAGACAAACGGAGGTCAAGATCACGACGGATCGGAGTGAAATTTGGAGGGTAAGTACTCCTGTCGTTGTTCTTGTCGTAGGAAAAATCCGTTTGTCAATCGGACGGTTAGATTGTTAGTTATGATCGTTCTAAGTTGGTCGGTTTGTGCAGCCTTCAACTGCGATCAGTCAACTTCGGAGGAGTTTTGCCGTCGTTCTGTTGTGACCCAGGAAGCGTTCTATATACGGTTAGAAAGCTCTCTATGTCTAGTTTTTAGATCGTGTTTCCGATCTTGATTCCGTTGTGTTTTCCGTTCCCAGTGTGCTTTCTTGTAAAACGGGTTATTTCTGTTCCAGTTCGGATCATCGAAATTGCGAGTTGTTTTCTCGTCGAACCGTTTTGAACCAAGAGACGATCTGTATACGGTTAGAAAGCTCTATCTGTCTACTTTTCAGATCGGGTTTCCGATCTTGATTCCGTTGTGTTTTCCGTTCCCAGTGTGTTTTCTTGTTCAACATGTCATTTCTGTTCCAGTTCGGATTGTTGAACTTGCGGGCTGTTTTCCCGTCGATTTGTAGGGAGTTAGAGGACGTTCTACATACCGTTGTGTAGCTCGTCGTGTCTAGTTTCCAGCGCCGGTTTCCGATTGGAATTTGGAGTAGCCGTTCGTAGTATACGTTGAGTTCTTTGGGGCGTGCGTGTTCTTGGTGTTCTGGGTGTTCTTGAACACTTTTGAATCCGTTTTCCTTCCCAAATCAAGGTGAGTGCGTGACCATGGGTGCGTGTAAGCATAAGAAGTGTTAGGATGCGTTTGTGTGTTGTTTGGGATCGAATTTCGTGTTGTTTGATAAATTATTATGCAGAAAATCGCGTGTGCGAGTTTTCTGGGTTTGGTGTGTCGATCGACACATATGGGTGTGTCGATCGACATGGTGTCAGTAGGTCACCGGGATGGTGTGCTGACGGACATGAGTGTCGGAGTTGGTGTCGATCGACACGGGTTAGTGTATCGATCGACACAGGTTGTTTTTACGCGATTGAGTTGTTTTCATGTTGATTGTTCATCCTGGTATTGTAGCATTGCTTATGCTTATATTTGTACATAGCCTGTTGATGGGATGACCGTCTCACTGGGTATTTATGATAATACTCACGCATCTCTTATAACCATGTGATGCAGGTAAAGACAGTCAGTGATCGTGGAATCATGGCCGGGACGAGGGGAATGATCTAGTGGCTCGTTTTCGTGTAATAAGTTAGAATTGCTAGGGTGTTAGCAATTTCAGAACTATGTGTATTACCGAATTGAACTAGAATTAATAAGTATGGGCTTGTTAAACGATAATTGTATTTGATTGTTGAATCATTGTTTCCGCGCTGTTTGTTTATTGGACCGTTGAGGATCACTATTTATGATAATAGTGATCCGGTTAAAATTTTTTTTTTTTTATTTGACGGATTGGGTCGTCACAGTTTGATTCAAGTATGTTTCTCTATTTATCGTGTTGTATTAACTTTGTTGCATAAGATTGTAATACACTTTCGGTAAAAAAAAAAAAAAAAAAAAAAAAAAAAAAACAAATTTAGTGCATTTAAAATGAGTGTTACACGTGTAAGTGAGTCTGACCAAATTTTGACATTTACTAAAAAAAATTATGAATTACATTTTGTCATATATCAAAAGAGTTTTATCTATTTAAAAAGCTTAATATTATTATATTTTTAAATTGTGTTATAAAATATAGAACAATTGTAAAAATATTAGTTTTAGAGTACCAATTTTTTAAAATATTATTATAAATTATCTATTTTCAAAAATACCACAAACTATAGGATTTTTAAACTCTAATGAAAATATTAAATCCTAAAAAATAATTTGACATCTAAAAATCCTTAACTCTAAAAATTAAGAGAAATTTTAAGAAATGCTATTTTTCAAATTCCACTTTTCAAAAATGCTACATTTTTAAAATTTTTGTAAAAATATTATTTTTTCAAAATTATTTTTTCATTATATCATTTATGTTTGGGTTAACTATGTTGTATTAGAATTTAGTTTTGATGGTTTAAGAGGTTTTAAGGGTCAAAACATTTTTTGGGGTTTATAATTTTAATATTTAGGCTTTAAAAATTCATAAATAGTGGCATTTTGCAAGTGGACACCCCTAAATGGCATTTTTACAAATATACTTTCCAAAAGTGGCATTTTAGCAATTAATCCAAAAACTAAACCTTAATACAAAATAATTAATAATTTAAATAAATGGTATAATTTTAGTGGTATGTTTTAATAAGAAACTAAATATTGGAAAAATAAATATAAAGTTTCACGTTGATATTATTAATTTAATTTAATTGATTATTACAAATAAACTGGTTTTACTTTTTATTTATTTTTGTTTTAATGTTTTTTTTTTGTATATGCAGATTTTAATCTCGTATTAATCTAAAATTGAAATGTTTGAAGAAATTGAAAACGTTTTTGTTTGTAAATTGTTAGTCCATATAATATTATCCGGAAAAGGATGTATTTTCTTCCTACATTTGTTATTTTTTGTTTGAATGGTTCCAGGGAAAATAAAATCACTCCTCTTGACCAGCAGTAAATAAGTGAAAACGATTTTAACAAGTCAGATAAAACTGGGAAGTGAATATAAAGAGGGTGAAAGATCCTGAGAGAGAGAAATTCAGACAAGGACAAGGTAGGTGAAAGATCCTTTTTTAAATCCTCCACAATCTCTCTGCGTTTCTCCACGAAATTCATTAATTAAATCATTCTCTGAATCATTTCTTCCCTTAGATTTGCTTACTCTGACTGTAATATATGCTTTACTCTTTCTAAAAGATCTGCGTTTTCTTTGATTCGGGGTTTAAATCAAGAACCTTTATACACAGTTCGTCGTCTCTGGGAACTATCACGGATGCTTCGTTTTTTTTAAAGAAAATCATCGCCTTTTGATTCCTTTCTTCTAGGGTTTTAGGCTTTAGGTGTGTGTTGTTGTTTCCTTGCAATTCTTTTTTTTTTCTTTGCAATTCCTTTTTTTCTTGTGGGTTTTATCTGCTGATAGTGTTTGTCACTTTTCTTCTGGGTTTTGTCTTTTTCCAAGAACAGGAACAACATCGAAGTCGGATTTTTGGGTCTGTGAGAAGTAATCGGAGTAACAATAAAGCGTTTGTAACGCGGATTTATGTCGGCTGTGTCTGATTCGGCTGTGATTTCGTCTCTGTCTCACATCTCTTTTCCGATTCAATCGTCTTCAACCTCGTCTGCTTTGTTCTTTGGTCTGACCACTGTTCTTAACGCTCTTCGCTTCTGCTCAAAGCAGAGGTTTATTCTTGAGGTCCCATCCATTTCCATGGGCTTAAGACCTAAAAGGTATGGCCTTTCCTCTTTCTTCTGTGTGAATCTCTTACAGACCGAAAAGAATCTAAAAGTTTGTTCTTGCTTGATTTTGTGCAGGACTTGTTCTGGCGTTGAAGTATTTCGAGGGTTTCACAAAAAGCAAAAATTACCCTTTTTCATAGTTCGTTGAAATAAAGCTTGAGATTTCTTATAAACCCTTATCTGATTCAACAGCTTTTGAGTGGGGGTTTTTGCTGTTTTCTTGGTGTTTGAAGAAGTGTGAATCAGATATGAAGCCTAATAGAAAAGTTTTGTTGAGAAAAGTCCGTATTATTGTCAATGACCCTTATGCTACTGATGATTCCTCTGGCGATGAATGGATCGACTTACCTAAACCTCCAAAGGTAAAGCGTATTGTTCATGAGATTACTCTCCCCTTTCAGCTCTCTGTGAGCTCTCAGGATCGTTGCGGAACCACTAGAAAGAAAGCTCCTAGGCAATCTAACAAGCCTGCGGGAGTTAGGCTGAGGCAATCTAGCAATCCTGTGGGGGTTAGGCTGAGGCAATCAGGCAAATGGGGTGCTGAGATTAAAAACCCAATTACTAGAACTAAGAAATGGTTGGGTACTTTTAAAACTCGTGAAGAAGCTGAGAAGGCTTATGCTGACAAGAAACTTGAGTATGATGCATTGGCCTCTTCATGTCATGCTGTTTCCTCATCGGTTGTATCAGTGAATAGCCAGTGCTTGCGTTCTCCTTCTGCATCTGCTCCTTGCGCCAGTGGCGATGATTTGTCGAAAGAAAAGGTCAAAGATGTTGCTGCTTCTGGTGATTCAACCAAGGAAATGTTCTTCAATTTCGACTTTCCGGATCTGCAAATCCCTGATCTGAGCTTCTTAGCAGCAGAAGAGGAGTCTATGGTTTCTAGCGCAAATGGTGAGGACCTGGACTTTGATTCTTTCCTTATGGATGAGGAGTTGGGCCATCTGCTGGATGATTTCTCTTTGCTCGATAATGATATCAACATCGACGGGTTTGAAAACAGTGTTCCAAGTGAGCTACCTGACTATGATTTCACAGATGGGGAACTCGAGCTTGGTGATTCGACCAAGTTTGCCTTTGCAGATCAACTGGCACCGCCTCTCAATGTCGCTTGCCCCTGAAGTTTTGCAGCTCATAGGATTTTACCATATTATAAGACAAACAAGGTTTCGTTTGGTGTTTCACAAGAAGATGAAGAAGAATGTAGAAAAGCATCATCTTGTGGTTTGATCTCATTTGGATTTTTCATGCGTCCAAAGAGGTTTTTGGCACCAGATTTGGCTTTCACATGGTCTCATCTTTCTCAGTCTATGTTTTTTATATCTTTCTTTGTGTCTTTGTTCAGCTCTTTTGTCTCTTCGTATCTTAAAACCTCTCTTTTAATGTAGTCTGTTCAGAAAATAAAATCTAACCACTGAGATGGAAAACGACAGGTAGGTAACTAACAAGGTTGAGATTCTACAACGTAGGAATTAAATTAATCTAGTGTCGATTTTTCAATACATTACGTAAACAAAATTCCTATACAATAGCTGGATCCCATTTATGCTTTTAAAGGTGAATAATGAGCGAGCAAAAAAATGTAATGAAGACTCTCCAAAGTGCCATTCTCCACTACTTTTGTGTAAAAGAGACTGACATGTGTCCTTGTACCTCTCTTTTGTACGGACATGTCAATGTGCCAAACACGTGACACTATCCATGAGTTAACAATCTCACTACTCAGTCCAAAAAAAAACTCCACAAGGCATAAAGGAGATGATTGATAAAAGTTTGCAAAGAAAGCTTAATATAGTCTCTAATCCTAGGTCACATGCGACGTAGGAAAAGATAACAAGATAGACTCAAACTCTCCCTAGTAATTGCTTAGGAGCTAGATCATGAATGAAAGGTTTCAGATTAGACCCTTGTCTTGGAAACACTTGATACAGTCATCAAACATATCAGCTAATGATTTGAAGGACCCAAATCCAAGTTCATGGATCTTTCTTGGGTCCAAGCTATGAGGCATATCTCTCCCTTGTTCACTACCACACCTGAAACATCAAAACATGTCTTAGAAGTTTTGAAATCTATGGAGTATATATATGGACTACTTGGGAGTAAAGCAGAGGATATATATATATATATAGTAGTACTTGGTCTCAAATGGGTATAGTGGATATTTGGTTCTTAGCATCTCAATGATCTCTGACCAGTGGTGAGCCACGGAACTCGAACATAGGATTCTTCCTGATGCTTTAGGCTCTTCCATTGCCAAGATTTGTGCAGCAACTACATCGTCTATGTGCACAAACCCTCCCCTGAAATTTGGGTATTCTCCACGAGCCCCTAGTCCAAAACAAAGATCAGCTCGGCTCTCAGGAATTTTTGCATTCGAAATCGAAATGTTTGTGATTGTGAAAGTGATTATAGATTCTCTAACCTTTGAGAATGGACAGAAATACTAGAGGGGAGCTTGTGGGTTTTGGACTAAGTATTGGACCGATGGTAAACGAAGGGATTACCACCACTAGGTTTAGCTTCTTCTCGGCTGCAATCATCCAAGCTTCTTTCTCCACTAATGTCTTTGCATAACCATACCAGATCTACATTTATTTTCAGACATTCATCAATCATCAGACAATGGATTAGGCTAAAATTGATGTAACGTTGAGGAATGTTTCTCACTTTGAAGCGTTTGCAGTACTCGAGATCGCTCCAATCCGATTCATTTAGTGGATAAACTTGTGTAGCGTCAAAACGGTACCGAATTGAGGTTGAAGAAGATGTGAGAACAATCCTTTTCACAGTGTTTCTTGATTTTTCACAAGAGTTCATTAAATTCCTTGTTCCACTTATATCGGGATCGATCATCTTGTCCTGAGGAAGAAAAGCATCTAAAACATCAGCCGTTTTATAGTAGAGATAACTTAGAAAGCAAAATGGAATGTATCTTGCAGACCAAGTAGTATGGACCGTTAAAGTACGAATATGAAGCGAAGACCGTGAAGCCGATAATAAGCGTAAAATGTGTTTAATTACCCGATTGTTGCCATCCTGAATAACAGAAAACCGAGAGGCGATGTGGAAGACTCCATCGACACCGTTGACTGGCTCGTCAAAGCTTCCCTCGACCGTTAGATCGGCTTCGAAAATCTTCAACCTTTCTTTTGCTCCTTTCAACTCCCACAAAAACTTCACATTCTCTTCATCTTCAAAGGATAAAAAAGGAATAATAAGAAGGACATATAATATGTAACAAAAACTGTTGGATGAATCTTTTTGGTTACCTGAGTTTCTAACAGTTGTTCTTTCGTAATGACCCGATTCGAGAAGTACATTGATAACATGAGAGGCTATAAAGCTTGTTCCTCCCGTAACCAAGTACTCTGCCATTTTATTCGCCTCTTTCCTTCTGATTTGGTGTAATGAATAACTAGATCATGTGATTCACAATCCGGGTTAAGTTTGGTTTCTGCCTGACTTACTAGATCTCTAAGTCAAATTTAATATTATATAAATTTTGATTAGTCAATAATACTAGTTGGCCAAGTCATATTTAATATAGTACAAAGTACAAACTGGAGCAGAAATCACTTTACAGACAAGAAGTCAGGTCAACTATGTTTTTTTTTTCCTTTTGTTACATGAATTTTGTTCAGTTTCTTTCTCTAACTTGCTGTTTAATATTTAGGAGGAGACTAGAAATAATAATGACTTATTTACTTGTATTTCAGTGGATTGGGCCAAATATAAAAGTGAATTTAGGAGTTAATAAGATTAGTGCATTGAGAAACCCATCCCATGTTCCCACCCAACATACCATAAAGAAGCGGTCCCCAACCCTGTAACATGAAAATTTGAGATACCCGTTACCCGATCCAACTCTAACAGATAGTTTGAAAAGCAATATCTTTATCCGACCTGCAAAAAATGAATATCCTATACAACGGTTATTCGGCAAAAATTTGTTGACATGTCAAGTACCTGTTCTATTATCTTTACCCGCTCAATTGTAATATAATTTATCTAAAGTTAAGCAACTTGTATACCAAAAAAATAGAAGAATTATTACGAAAATAAACAAAAATCTCTTAATAAGTAACATATACTTCATAAAATATAATATTACAAACTTCAAAACTTAAAATTTGTAATCCAAATCATCGATGATAATTCAAAACACAAAAGATTGACGTTGTGAGTATTTGTACTATATTATATAGTATACAATTTATTTTATAATTAAGTTTATCAAATATTAGTAATATAAAATGCGAGTATTTACGGATCGGATAGCAAATCGAGTACGAAGACGAATAACAAGACGGATAGTAAAAAATGATACCCTATACCCGATCCTTACCTGTGGGTATCAAAATTATAGTATCCTTTACTCGACTCGAGCATTATGAATACCCTATTTTTTTAGACGGGTACGAATCGGATAACGGATAAAAGACGGGTAAAGTATGCCCAGCCCTATACATGACCATCAAACGTTACACTTGAATGTAAAATCGATTTTGCTGTCAAAAATAAATATTGAATGAAATAATCTTAAAATTGCAGTAAATTAAATTGCACGCTAAGTTTCATGTCATATGGAAACCAAACAAAAGGTTTCATGTCCATATTTTTTTATGCCATGCATAGTAATTTAACAATTTATCATTTACATAAAAAAATCTTTATTCTTGTTTCACAATTTTTCAAATATTTAGAGAAAATTGTTAGTATTGATGTAGCAATGAATTATATATCTGCGGGAAAACGGTCAGCTTTAACCCAAGTTTTTTTTTTCGTCGTGCACCTTCGTACTCGAGTTTTTCTTGTTAAATTTTTAATAAAAAAACTGATTTGTTCTTATGTTATGACTTATATTAATTTCTATATGCAGATATATTTTTATATTTTTTTGTTGCGGTTATATTAATTTCGTTTCCATGTTTTTATATCTTTGATTTTGTTGTTTTCCGCCCTTTCCGTCTTAATGTGTGTAAGGGTCGGATTCTACCCCGGTAAGATCAAAGCAGAAAAGCGGTTAAGTATGGAAATTGGGACAGAAATTATTAGGTAAACTCGGTCGTCCACTGTAAAACAAGATGACTAATCCGGCGAGACGGACTGCTCAACGGTGCTCGAATGGCAAGCCTGACGAGTGCAGGAACACTACTTGGCGACAAAGACGAGTTCGTAGTGTAGAAGTGGGCTTGCAAAAGCAGGAAGCCCATTACGAGGTGAGGACCAAAACTCCACCATGTGGACCAAGTCCGTGACATGACGAGATGGGCCGACACAACCCACTAGGTCTGGCCGACTTTGAAGAAAGGAAACTCCCTAAAGAATAGGAAAATTTTCTGTTTTCTCTAGGGTTGACCTAGTCGACCTGGTCTGATATAGATACTAATATAACTCTCTTGAAAAAGGGATCCGCAATTCTTTACAGAACCTCTTGTACTTTTACGACTTAGCAAGAACAACAATAAAATCATCTTTGACCTTTGCTCTTTGTGATTCCGTACTTGGAAAACTCAGTCCTCCTCTTTCAACCCTTGACAAATTCAACTGTGCAGTATTTGCCGTCCACAATGTGATATTGGAAAGCAAAAAGAACTTGAAACGTGAGGAAGGACTTGAACTCGAGGAGCAGCTTGTAGCTGAGAAAAATGGAGCTAAGGAACAACTTGTAGCCGAGGATGTGCAATGAGCTAAGGATGTACTTGAAGTTCCTAGTGGCCCTATGACAAGATCAAATACTAGTCGGCTCAACCAAGCCATTAAGACACTTCTATGTCATATTGAAGGCAACCTTAAACATGATGCTTGTCCAACTACTCTGGTTGTGATTCAAGCCGCTTACGGGTTGATAATGGGAGGTGCGTGACTTGTACTCTTTTTCTCTTGGTCTGGTTTTTCCCATTGAGTTTTCTAGACAAAGTTTTTAATAAGGCAAGTTCACACACTTATACATTTGCTCCATTGTTAACAATCCCATTGAAGAAGAAGAAATCACGTTTTTAGATCAATTTCATTAAAAATGAAGAGTTTTTTCTTGCATTTTTGAGAAGTCTTGACCTGTTTTCCAAGATTTCTCCCCTATATGTACTCGTGATACTTCTCAGTTTTAATGATCAAACCTTTTTTCTTTATTCTAACTCTCTGAAATCGTTTGATCTGAGTTGGTATGTAATATCCTTCTTAACTTGTGATTGTTCTGGTGTGTCATATCCAAACAAGAGCAAGCCTGATAGTTCAAGAGCCATCCACATCTCTTGAAAGTATCTCTCAATCCATTCGCTTTCCAGATCCGTTTCAAAGACAATCGCATCATCACGGATCTATTGCTGCTTGATCTTCAACCACACGGAGTATAATTCAAGGGACAGGATTTTCTAACCAGATTTATATTACGTCTCCTATCTATCTATAAATATCAATGGATTTCAGATATGTGGTAAAAATAATAGAAAACGTAAACATATCGGTAAAAAGAAAAAGCGGCGAAAAATGGCGGCTCTTTACCAAGTGGTGGAGGGACGATGATGCTCATAGGAGCCCTCTTCTTTAGGAGAATGACAAGACATGACTCAAAGCACGAGTCAAGGATAGAAGAAATATGTGTTTCCCATGGGACAACCTTTTCTAGATTGCATGTATCCCAATTATTGCACTTAGACAGAGCTTCAGTATGGCTCACTGAAGAAGAATTTGAGCTCCTTCTGTTCTTTTGTATTTATAATATAGTGGTAACCGAAAGCGTTATAAGTTTTTTAATTTGTAGGTTGGAGCTGTAAGCTGTACGACATAGTGGAAAATTGTAGAAGCTGTAAAAAAGTACAAATAAATCTGAATGTAACACTTGGTATCGGTTTTGTAATTGGTACGCTCTAAACAGTTATAAATTATAAAGTGACATTATGTTTAATAAGTTTGTTACCAAACTCAGGCATTTTGTAATATTCTAAACTAAATTAGGATCTGCGTTGATAGACGGATAAACACAATAAAAACTATTGATATAAATATTTAATTTTTAGTTAGTAATCCGCTGAATTACAAACATATTTTAAAATACTATTTAAAATGAGTCTTAAAACATTAAAGATCAATTTATGTCCTAATTCATATCATGCAGTCCCATATATATATAAGTGAAATTTGTTTTAAGCCATTATGAATAAATATTAATTATGTGATAAAATCATAAAAATAACTTAATATTATAGAATTAAATAAAAAAAAGTTCATATGAGTAATCTCATAAAAATTTATAATATATTATAAATAGTTTTATCAGTCATCACAAGATTGATAGATATATACTATTGATGTCACTGTTTTTATTTATACTCATCAAACATTAAACACTTTTGGATTTTAATAGCAATTTTTTTGTCACAAAAGATTTAAAACAAATATATTACTATTATTTTCTCTTTAATTGTTTTCTTTTTTACGATTTATACACTCTCTATTTTTGTTTACTTTATTTTTTTATTAGTTTGAACTAATAGAATTTTTTCATATAGTTAGTTTTGACTATTAGAAATTTTATTTTTTTATATAAATAGTTTGAACCATTGTTAAAAAATTTGTTAGGCTCTAGGCCCAGCACGAGCGTCCGATTAGCGCCTAACAAATTTTCTATCGAGGATTACTTGGGCCTAGTGTTCTCCAGTTTTAATATATATAGTTTAAATATAAACTATTAACCGAATATGCATAATCGCAGCGAATCCGCCTCACCAGCGATGACACAGTTGCAGAGGCTGTGTTTTTGACCTATAAGAATTTTTTTTTTTTACTATTTGGTTAGTTACGTCATAATGATTTTGTTCATTTTTTATTTGTATTTTTATATTTTTTTTAATTAATTTAAATTGTTAATACAAGTTATCATCTGATCAATATTAGTCATATGTAGCGATTTGGTAAGTTATAATTTTGCTTGCGTGTCATGCTCACGTTGAACGCAACTCCTTTATATAATAAACTAGAATCCCGCGTCAAACGCGGGATTAGAATATTTAAAAATAATAAAAATTATAATTTTTTTATAATATACGGAAAAAATTAAAAACAAAATCTCAAATGGTATATCTTCTATATAGATAAATATATTTTATCTAAAAAAATTTAGTATGCATGACACTTAGATTGAATGTAAGCGTTTTTAATGTAAATTGAATACTTTTGAAATTATGAATTTTCTCAAACTTATTTGAGTTTACCAAACCCAAAAAATATCGCGTTAGTATGTAAATTTTCGTAAATAAAAATCATACAATAATAAAAAGTGATGGTTTTCGAAATTAAACCATTAAATTTGTAAGGTTGTACGTTTATAACAAAAATGCAACTATAATTAGAATAATATGAGTACAACTAAAAGATACAAAATAAAATAATTATATTCAAACTAACATAAATACAATTTTAAAAAAAAAATAATTAATATCGGTAAATGATTCATTGTTAAAACATTATGTTATATAATATTTAACTATTAAAATGTTATATTTTAGTTAAATTTAAATTAGTAACATATGTATTTGTCAGATCATGTTAAAAAGTTAATGTAAATACGTAGAGATTTTTAACATGGCATATAGAATTAATTAGAATTTTTTGATTAGTTAATTTAATGGATGTGTTCTTTAAAATCGTCATTGAATGACACATAAGATTTTTTCACTTAATGTCTCCTTAATTATTATATAGAATTTTTTTAAATAGTTTTTTTTGTTGTTGTTGTATTAGTTGTTGGGAAAAATAAATTCACAAGCTAGTTAACTCCGATTAACCTTGATCTAACCTGGTTAAGCACTAAGACTTGCCGGTACATTATCAATGTTAGGTAAAGCGAGGTCATAACTTGCCTTTACCTGATAATACATCATCTACGTCGGGTAAACCAAAGTAATAACTTACTTATACCTGACGAGGGATTGTCTACGCAAGGTAAAGCCAGTTAACAACCTGTTAATACCTAACTACACGTCGTCTACCACATGCAAAGCAAGGAAATAACCTGCTAATACCTGGCAATATGTCACATATGTCATGTAAAATGGAGAAATGACTTGTCAGTAGCGAGTAAGACATCGTTACTATGTTGTTATCAAGCCGGTAACGTCATTACAAGGTTAGTTAACTTATTTGATATAAAATAATACAAGGCTTTTAAGATTTACTTGCAGAGACTTCACGATCTCATGTATTACGAGGTTTGTCATTATTTAGACCTAATAATATAAAGAAATAATATATTCAAGTATATTAAGAATCTCGATTATTAAGGAGATAAATTTGTACGTCAAGGCTAGTCCTAATCCAAAATGGATTTGACCAAGTCCTATAAATAAAGACGTCGAATAGAGAAGAAGGGGATGAGAAAAACACAAGAGAAAACCTAAGAGCTACATCTTCCAGCATCCCTGGCAATATGTCACGTAGTCATGTAAAATGGAGAAATGACTTGTCAGTAGCGAGTAAGACATCGTTACTACGTTGTTATCAAGCCGGTGATGTCGTTACGATGTCGTTACAAGTTTAGTTAACTTATTTGATATAAAATAATACAAGGCTTTTAAGATAGACTTGTAGAGACTTCACGATCCCATGTATTATGAGGTTTGTTATTATCTAGATCTCGTAATATAAAAAAAAAAAAGAGATTCAAGTATATCAAGAATCTCGATTATTAAGGAGATTAGCTTGTACGTCAAGGATAGTCCTAATCCAAAATGGATTTGACAAAGTCCTATAAATAGAGACGTCGAATAGAGAAGAAGGGGATGAGAAAAACACAAGAGAAAACCTAAGAGCTACATCTTCCCAGCATCAGATAGCAATAAGAGATCTAGCCTTGTTTTTCACGTCCAATGAAGTTTTTTATAACGCTTTAGACATCTAGACGTTGTAACACTATTCGGCTACAAGCCTACTTTGTTGATTAATAAAATTATACTTCTCTTTATCATTTCGTAGATCTGTGTACTTGCGAACCTGGTTAAATTTTGCCGAAACATTAATCACTGGAGATGATATCCTAGTAAGATATGCCTCCTATAGTTGTTAAGGATAAGAAAATATTACATAATCACATATTTGTCAATATACTTGCAAAATACGTTTGTATTTCGGTAGGGTCACTTGACCTAATGCCTTGTACTATATATACTCTTCTTAAACATTAATATACACTAAAGAATTCTCTGAACTTTGGCATGGTTTTTTTTTTTTGAGAACCATGCCGATTAATCTTTTAAGGTGAGTATAGCCATCGTGTAGCCTACTAACCAATTTTTTAATAGGTCTAGAGCTTGACACCATTTCGACTGACTAATAAAAAGTGGTTACATGATTCCATGTTTAACGAAAATTGAACTCTGGCCTAAACCCATAAAACAACTCTTGGCTCTAAAATTGAACTCTGGCCTAAATTCCATGTTTAATAAAAAGTGGTTACTTGATTTTTTTTAAATCCCTAAACTTCCTTGGCTCTTTCTCTTTGAGATATCTTCTCTCTTAGTATAGCATCATGACAAAACATGTCGATGTTTCTGGAAAATCTAGTGAAACAGAGACTTCTCTTGTTTCAAATGACCTTATAGAAAGAATACAAACGTATCTTAGACGTATTGACAAATTTGTGAATATAAAATGTCTTTATCCTTAACAATAGTAGTATTCCACTCCCATATTTTACCAAAAGAAAGTGGGATGTAATAGATTTATTCGAGTTTGTTGGGACGACACTATAGTTTTATCATTTCCATTCTTCACTTTGTGTGTCAATTCAAGTTACTATGCAACAAAGACTATGCAACAAATTTCTTTACTGATTACAACATTTTGATAAATTAATTCCTCTATCTATTACAGCGACGAATTGGTCGATAAAAAATATTACCATGAAACAAAGGGTTTCATCGATTACAACATCTTGAAAGTTACTTTTGAGTCTTTGAGAGACTATATGCGTAGAGATTAGAAGAAAGAAACTTAACAAAATAAAGAAAGGATACCATTTTTGGGGTGGTTTACTAAAGAGAAGTTACTAAAGGGGACAAGTGTCAAAGCATAAAAGTTGAAATAACAATCGCCAACATCCCAACCGAAAGCCATCCTTGAGATTTTGATGTATATGAAAAATATAAATACTAATTTGTCATATAGTTGAGAGTTGCAACTAATTCCTTTAATCACTTTAGTCGATAGACTTTTCCTGTTTTTATTAAGTGTCAATCTGTAATGTGCCGTGTGTATATATTTATTGTTAAAAGGAAAAAATATGGTTAGCCGCTGGTCGGTTCAACACCCCATAGATCTAATTTTGTATTGTTAAACTCATTAATCAGTATCCGTATAAAGAAGGAGGGCCATTGCTTAATATTTTTATACTCTACACGTGTATGTGTAAATGTACATACCAATCATATAATGGATCCTGACTATTTATCTCTGATTTTGCAGGACTTTAACTATTATTCTTTAATTTAAACCGAAAAAGGAAAAGGAAAAACGTACGTAACCCAAAACCCCTTGTCGTTTGTAACTTATATCCACTTACAATTTTTCGGTAATGGTATACGGCGGTTTTGGGGGTATCGCCATCGGATTCAACAATTTAAAGCCGTTAAAACTGTTAAACATTAATTCACTCCCCACACACACACACACACTGAAACGATGCGTAGTTCCAATTTCTGCAACATTAAAATACATAAAATGGAGTTTTATTGAGTAGACATTGATGACTGATTTATAGGATGTCTAAATCAATCATGTGACAGAATTCACGTGAGCAATGCTCTTAATTGACAAGTTTTTATTTGCTTTTCAAGTATGGCGTTTTTTTATTATCGCCAAGTTTAAGTTTTTTTTTATTTTTGATAAATTATAGGAGTTCCGAATCTTTGGTTCATAATCTGATCGGTATCCAGAGGCAGTCTTTGGATATTTCGATTTAAAGAACCTTCCATACCAAAAAAAAATTTGAACTGGGGTACAAAAGAACCAATCCCTTTGTGCTATGCTATCACACAATTGGTCAAGTTTAAGTTGCACACTAAACTTGAATACTTTCTATAAAATAATGAGATAATTTTTTAAATTTTTATATATTTATAATTAAATATGTCTTGGCTAATTGTTGGGTTGTGGCTTTAGATTAGCCACAAAAAAAAAATCATTCATTGGGCTGCAAGTAAAAGAGAAACAGTTTGATTAAGTGAGAGATCTGATGATCTGAAGAAGGTGAAAGACAATAAGAATAAGAGTTGCATGGAAGAACACATAATAAATAACATACTGGTTCTTGGTGTGTATTTTCCAAGGTTTAATGCTCTTATATGTGTTGTTGTGACAATCACATGGTGTAACTCATTGATGATTTTGGATTTCTAGATATGATTTCCAACGAGATGTAGAACTACGTACATCGATTTTCAAATTCATTAAAATTACATTCTCTCTTAAGATTTACTTCCACATTGAACGATAATCAAATTAAGTGATGAACCACTTTAAGATAGTTGGTATTCCGCGAGCAATCATCAATTAACTATGATTTACAACAAATGGTATATGAGTCAGGTCTTTGAAAGTTCTTGATATTTTTGGTTCGATTTAGGTTGTTGAAAAATGTGAACAACGAATGTGATTTTCATAGTAAAAAAAACAGCTATGCTTTGTTCAGGAAAACTTTGTGACTTAATGATCTTTATATTCAAAGGCCCATGCCCACGGTTATTTGTTGCATTTATGAGTTTTTTGTTAAAGAAATTTTGAGAAATACCACTTTTAAAGTGTCATTTTTCAAAAAATGTCATTTTTTCAAAATCTTTGTAAAAATGTCAATTTTTAAAAATTATTTATTCATTATATCATTTATGTTTGGGTTAATTATGTTGTATTATAGTTTAGTTTTGAGGGTTTAGGGGGTTTTAGAAGCCAAAACATTTTTTAGTATTTAAAATTTTAAGATTTAGGCTCTAAAAATCCACAATTTGTGGTATTTTTGCAATTGTCCTTTTTTTACTTGTTTGATGCAACCTACATAATTATTTTCAAAAAAAACCTAGATAATTAAGCGTTTTATGTGATTTAAGAGTGTTGTATTGAGTATTTAGAAAATTGGAAAGTGAATTTTCTCAGTTTGAACTAAAATTTTGTATATTTAGACTCGTCTATCAAAGATTTGTACACCGGTATTGCTGTTGAGTTTACCAATCACAGCCCGATGAAAAACCCAATACGCACAATTAAAGGCCCATTCAATAGAGTCTATGAGTTGGCCTTGCGTAACAGGTAGAAGATTCGATTGCGAACTGTGGATTAAAGAGGAGCTCGCAAATAACAAATGTACTCAGTCAAGCCTGAGATCTCCGAGCACGTGCTGAAGATCTGGGATCGTGTAAAGAATATGCTGCGAGAATATACATTAATTCAACATCAAAGATCAAGAATCATCAATATCTTTCGTGGAAGCTCCATTGATCCAGTGGTTGACTAAAGGTTAATTAATATTTCTACATCCAGAGGTCTGGGGTTCGATTTTCAAAATGATGCGATTTATCAACAAATATACAGATTAATGGAAGTAAACTTACCAGAGATCTCCAATGTAATTCAGCCAGATACCGCCAAATTCAGCTGTTACCATTTAAATTCTTATTCTGCCAGATTTCCGAAGAAGTCACCAAAAAATCAGCCAAATTCAGCCGACACCATTTACACCCCCTAATTTATAATAATTAATCCAAACCCAAAAATTTAAATTATAATTTTTTGAAAATTAATTTTTTCCATTTATGGTATTTTTAGAATATTTAATAAATAGTAGTATTTTTAGAACACTTAAAAATATGGTATTTTTGAAAACAAGACTTCAAAATGTGATAATCTAGAGAATTCCTCTTTTTTTCATGTGGTGAATTATTAATAATCTCAAAGCGAATTACAAACGATTATACTCAATCCTGCATCAAGAAAGCAATATACTCACAACTCATTCCCACTAGTCAATCACATACCCACGAATTAAAATCAGAAACTAGAGCAAACTTGTAAGGCTAAAACATTAAAACCAAAAGGAAAGAAGAGTTATAAACAAAGGAAAAAGATCCAAACCACTCTGAAGCTTCTTCGTTGATACTCAACCCAATATCATTGAGGGAAAGCTGTTGATATGCATCGCCGCAAGAAGAATTATTCGGAAAGACAGAGAGAGAGGAAACTTAGCCGTTGCACAGGGAAGACCTGCCCCAAGGACATCTTTATCATCACTGCACCTTCCAGAGCTTGAATCATCCTCTAAAATACAAGTCGGTGACGAAGAGGACATATCAAATCAGAACAGAGAGCGTCTTTGAAGCTCCGAGATATCACTATATATTTGGGGCCGAGACCCCAGATTAATCCTTACCTCCAAAGAAGCTCAAAGAGACCATATCTAAACCCCTTGACTTAAACCAGATCACATCTTGACTAATCGCCAACACCACATAGACACTCTAAGACGATAACGACAACGAAACAACCATACAATAAATGACCATCGATACGGCTTAGGAATCCAAACACCAAAAAGCTTTGAACCGCGATTTATGACCATCGACATGGCCTAGATAATTCAAACTACTTGAGCAAACTAAAATGGCTCTGGATCGAGGAGCAGCAATACCGAACCAGATCGATAACCCTTGACGCCCATCAACAGCAAGCAAGTGAAGCATAAAGGCCAAAATCCAAACATATCGAGCCTCGATAATACGCTAAAAGCTACCAATCTATAGCAAAGGTGAGCCATACCTGAGAGACAATCCGACGAGACACCGACAATGACAACAATAAACCATCAATCCGAAGGTCCGAACCAGTATGAGAAGGACCAACCGACGGTCAGATCTGAACAAAAAACAAACTCCCAGTGGCGAAACGAATCGGCAACCGCAAGACCCTTCCTTCTCCAGCCATCGGAACCACCACGCCGAGCCTCTGAGAAAACAAACCCAACCCAAGGGAGCAACTCCACGACCATGAGCCATTGAGACTAAAACCACTTAACTACAAAACAAAAACAAACAGAGGAACTAGACTAGAAGACCGGCGACAGCGCTGAAAGAGCCGCCCTACGCCAGTCAATCGGACTAAATCGAACTGAGGTCGGCGACTAGAAATTTAGAAGAGAAAATATGGCGAACCTGAAAATTCCTCTTTAAATCATCATAAACTTGTACTTCTTTTATGTTTTTTTTTAACTTTTTGGATTAATATACTAATATTATGATAGATAAAATTTCTTACTTGATTCATATACGGGTTAGGTATATTTTTCTCCGTTTTTTTTTTTAAAACTCATTGATGATTCTTGATTCCTAGATATTTTCTTCGTTACTTTCAATAGTTATGTGATTCAAATTATTTGCATCAATGCAATAAAAATTTCAGAAATTATCTAAAATATATTTTGCAGTTTTATTTCCAAAAATAGTATCAAAAATTATATTCCAAAAATACTATCAAAAGTTTTGGTTTTCCAAAAATACCACAAACACAAAAGTGAATTTTAAGGGTTTAGAATTTAAATTTTGGGTTTGGGTTAACTATTATAGATTTAGGGTGTAGTACTTTTAACACTGCATTTTTATTATTATTCTATTATAAATTATGAGAATTGTTACATCGACGATTCCACAACGGACAAGTCTACCGCTTTGATCCACGCCAAACGATTCTAACTTACCCCACGGTGAAGATCTCCTGCAAACTTGTCTCTATTAATCTGCACATATAATAATAAATTGCATCTTCTGGTATTCGAACTCCGGACCTTCTAGTGTAAAAACATTAATGATCCCTTGATCAACCACTAGGCCAAGGGGATTTCACTTTTATTTTTTTTTAGAACCAGGGGGTAATCCGGGGTTTTACTACCCGACGAATCCCCCCATGGTGAGTGTATCCATCGAGTAGCACACTCACTAGGTTTTCTAATGGACCTAAACTGTGGCACTACTTCGACTGGCCAAATAGGATTGGTTAGATAATTCCATGCTTGAGGAGAATTAAACCATGACCTAGATCCACATAGTGATTCCTTCCTCAAGTGGAAACCACTAGCCCACCACCACTTGGCTGGGTGTAGTTTTGGGTTTAAGATTCGTTTTTTAGGGTTTTGAATTTAATTTTAAAGGTTTAAAATTTAATTTTATTTTTGTGGTATTTTTGGAAAACTAAAATTTTTGGTGTATTTTTTGAAATATAAACTAATTTTAATTACTATTTAATAAATTTTCAAATTATAAAAAATTTGTAGATTATTAAATAAAATCTCCCACTTTCATAAAGATTTGAGAAAGTAGGTCTTTATTCTAAAACTAAATGGTAACTCGCACAAGCGCAAGTTTTTATTTTCCAATTTTATTGAATTTAGTGAAAGAAATTTTTTATTTATCTTATAATTTAGTATAGTTAACAAAACAACTAATTTTTTATAGATAGAAAATAATTTTTGATTGGAAATGAAATTAATTTTTTCTTTTATTTATAATGCATGAGAATATGAAATGGTTCTCAATTTTTGATATTGATGGTTACTATTTAAAAATAAATATGTTTATTTGAAATTTTGTTATCTAAATTTTTTTACACTAAATAAATCATGTTATATATATAACCAATTAAATTTTTTAGTTTAAAATTATTAATTAATTTTTAAACTCATTCAGCAGTATAATTAGTTATCATTTTTTTCCTTTATTGTCGTATTATCTTATGTGTTTTTATATTTTTCATTTTTGAAAACTGATTTCTTTCTTATGTAATTTTCTTCTTATATTTTTGTGTTATTTTTAGTTATATTAATCTTTTAGTTTTATTTGAAATATAATATATTTTATGTTGATATTAATTTAATTATTTACTTGCTTTTGTTATCTCTTAAACTATCTATAACTTTACTAAAAATTTTAATCAGTAACTTTTGTAATGTTAATTTTTTGTTTAAATTGTCGTTTCTTACCTTTTTAATTAAGAAATACAAAATGTAAAATTACACATGTTTTCCCAACTTTTTCTTTTATTTTAGTTGAAAGATTGCTTGAATCACATGTTATATTTTCGTAATTATTTAATAGTATAGAGCTTTCATTTTCGTCCTCTCCTATAGTTACTTTTGAATTATTATTTTTTTCTGTAAAAGATAAAGCTCTTATTTTATATTAACAATATTAATATAAATTTCAGATTTGTAGTTATTTAAAATAAGGAAATGACTTCTCAAATTGTTTATTCAATTGTGTTTTAGTTGAAATAGTAGTTGCATCACATGATATATTTTCATATTTATATAACAGTATAGAGCTTTTATTTTCTTCCTCTCCAATAGTTACATTTGCTTTTTTCTGTAAAAAATAAACCTATTATTAACTTTATTAGTATATATTTTTGAATTTATAATTTTATTTAAAATGAGAAAATAAATTTTCAAATTCCAATAATAATCCAATATGTTAAACAACAATATAATTAATGTGCATCCAAACTTTAAATTAAAAATTATAAAATATAATTTAAAATATGATGTGGTATCTAGGTAAATATAATTTTTGTGTAGATACATCTCTAAATAAATATTCCTTTCAGAAAATGAGTACTCCTTAATGTTATCCGGTTCAATTGAACTGAGTGTGTAAAGTGTGAAATTGGGTTAAACCGATCGATTTATACAAAGAAATTTGTACTGACAAATCAACTCTCAGTTAAATCGAATGCGCAAGAAAATCAGCTGTGTTCCGCAAATATGCAAGGTAATCTTAAACCTTTTATTATACAGTAATCTTTTATTATACACATCTCAATTCTACATTTTCATACATATCTAATATAATATAATAAAGTTTTTTCAAACCAAAATTATCAGAAACTGTCATGTGTCACCTTCTCTTTTGACATATGTTTTTCTTTTTTAATTTATTTATTTAAGAGAAAAATAAAAATTTATATTTATTTTTCTCTTTCTAATAAATTTGACAATCAATTCAAACAATTTAATAGCAAATTCTAATGTTAATTAATTCTAATAAGTAAGTTGTAATATATATTAGCCATTGATTTGTTTTTTTTTGTACCCATAAAAAATATGATTCCAAATTAAATGTGTTATTGTAAAATTTTAAACGGTTTGAAAAATATATATTTTATTTATTGCACCAAACAATACACTACACCAACAAAACTTAATAGCACATAAAAAAAATTGTGCAATTATTAAATTAAAACCCAACAATATACTACACCAAAAAAACTTAATAACACATAAAAGAAAACAATTAGTGCAATTTAAAATTTTTCTACTAGAGAAATTATTAACCAAGACTTTTGAAAGAAAAACCTAGTTCACCACAAATTGTGAATCTATAAAAATTCTTTTTTATTTTTATTATTCCTTGCACACTGTAATCACGATGAGAAAAACATAATATAATTCACCAATGAGTCGATATGAAAGATAAAAATCATATCAAAACGATCAAAAGAGAGACAAAAATACAATCAAGCAATAATTATTCTCTTTTTACAATTCAAAGTTCTAATGAAATAAACATAGAGATAAGTTCCAACATCTCTGTTAAGATGATGCATATGTTTTGGTAGAGGTTCCAAACGTACTACAAATTGTCGGATCAATAAATTTTTTTTAGCGAACGTGTTTGATGCAAAAAAAAGAAGACCAAACATATTTCTTAACTTTACTTTACATTTTTATTAACTTACATAATATATATCTCCTACAAGTTTATGTCAATTCATATACAAATTTTTATTAATGAACAATCTTTTTTTTTAACATATAACATTGTATCAATAATTTGCTACAAATGTTTAGTTTTCGAACTTAGATAATTATTTAGTATAAATATCAAAATTTATAATATTAAATTCAATACATAATCAATAAGTTAAAATATTATTGCATATTTTATAATTTTAATTTTTAAACCCACGCATCGCGTAGGCAATCTCTAGTATCCTATATATACTAGTTCACTTTCACTCACAAGAAGTTGACACATCATCACTCCTTATTTTGACACATCATTTTAAACAAATTAAAAACAAAAATAACCATTAATCAATCGTTAATCAATTTTAAAAATTATCAAACCAATATTCTTGATTAAGTCAAAAACGTAATAAGTGGGAGTTAGAGAGAATTCATCTCCCCCTAGAAGTCTAATAACTCGATTAAATTGTGTTATTACAAGTGCATCCCTCTGTTCGCTCTTCTCACATTCTCAGATGTCATTCATATATTGACGTATGAAATGTCCGATCTAAATGTTATTATTATTTTTTTTAGAAAGTAAAGATAAATATCTTAGGTTAGGAACTCGGTACATAGTTTTGTCGTCGTGGATTAGGAGTTTGGTCTTCCTCATTGGTTTACTGGAAATTCCTACCATGGATTTAATTTGTGGTGCATAATCATATTACATACAGAATATTCAATAAGTGGTACTAATGATAACAGGAATCATTCTTTTTATATACTATATGGTTCACAAGCTGTAGACAAATATTTTCATCAGGCATGTTCATTTTGGATTAAAAATCTGGTAAAAGCAAGTACATATTGATTAATTAGTATAAAAATACTATAAGATATGTATCTTTAACATCACTACATGAACTCTCACTCGATCGAGTATGGGTCGGATTTAAGTATGGGTATTTCATGTAATCACGTGTAGTTATGGATAATTTTGAAATTGGATAATTTTGTTTCTTTTCCCGGATAATTTACCATACACATTGATTCTTTACCTATTGGAATAAATAATCTTGTTATACAATTTGCGAGATTTTATTATAAAATTTATTAAATTTAATATTTTTTAGTAGTTTAGTTTTTTATGTTTGATATCACCAAAAAATCTTTGTAGATACAAAATAACATTTGATTTGAAATAAATAAATAGTTTTCTGATTTAATATTAAATTTGCTAGTAAATATCAAAGTTGCCATTTAAAAATATATATGTTTAAAACTTTGTATGTACATAAATTTAGACATTAGATAAATCATGTTATCTAAATTACTGATTACGAATTTAAAAATAAAATTTATCAATTATTTTCTAATCGATCGTTGTAGTATGATTACTAATCGTTTTTTTGTTTCTTTTATTTTTCTCCATAGAAAATTGTTTGAGATTTTAGGATACTATTTTTTAAATTTTGGTCTTCCTAATAGGTTGACAAATAAAGTAGTTAAGATAAGTTTTCAAGTTAAATGTGCCATTAAAAAAATGGAAATTAGATTGAATGTAAGATTTTGTTTTATTAAACTACAAACCTTTTAAATAAGAAAAAAGCCTTTCATATTTCATGGGATATATAACTCTTAAAAATAATCTAGAAATATTTTTTTTCTTTTAACATTTTAGAAATATGGTTAAGTTGATTTTTACTAATTATTTCAAATATAAAATCCATAAACACATTTAAGTTTTTTATGTGTAATATATATTTTTGGTTAAACCAAACTCATATTATCACTACTTAAAAAATCTTGTATAGTCTTGTATTTATTAATTTTCATTTTTATTCAGTTTACTTAATCTTTCACGTTTTTAATCTTATTTAATATGTTTATTAGCTATAAAAATAAATAAATATGATTTAATATGTATAAATGACTAATTTAAAACTAATTGTTTTTGAAAAATAGTTTTGCCTATGTGGACACTCTCTATGGAAAGAGAACTCCCTAATTATATAATATTTTGTTTCTTTTAACATTTTAGAAATATGGTTAAGTTGATTTTCTTACTAATTATTTCAAATATAAAATCCATACACACATTTTAGTTTTTTATGTGTAATATATATTTTTGGTTAAAGAAACTCATATTATCACTACTTAATTATTAATTTTCATTTTTATTCAGTTTACTTAATCTTTCATGTTTTTAATCTTATTTAATATGTTTATTAGCTATAAAAAAACAATAAATATGATTTAATATATATTAAATGACTAATTTAAATTATGTGGACACTCTCTATAGAGAAAGAATTCTTTAATTATATAATAGATTATATGAGACATTCGGATCAGTTATGGGTAGAATCAAATGACAGGATCCAAAATTTTAAACATGTTACTGTATTTGTTATTAATTTTTATTTTAAAAATTCGAAAATTCCACTTAAAATAAAAGTATACAAATATTTATTAGAGAAAATCCTACGTGTGTACGTGGGATATCATCTAGCTCTTCCTAAGGAAGAAAGGAATTCATGCTCAGTGAGATAAATTAGAGAGCAAAGTGGTTAAACGTGTTTACTCCTTAATCATTGCTCCATAAATGATGTTTCTCTGGCTACAACTGGAATTTAATAAAAAAAAAAACGAAATAAATTGGTAATTGAATCATCCTATAGTAAAATGACAAAATTAAATAGAAATGGGTTGCGAGAAGAGAGCGTTGAGTGATGTGAAACTTGAGTCCTTGCATTAACTCCTCTCAACGCTCTGTTTCTCCTTTATATCCCAAACCTTTCCTCTTTCCTTTCTCCCTCCAAATCTCATAGCAAAAAGCCCTTTACGATGCCTCCCAAAATGCCCGATCACTCGAGTTCCGTGAAGCTCAAGTACGTCAAACTAGGTTACCAGTACCTCGTCAACCACTTCCTTACACTCCTTCTGGTTCCAATCATAGCCTCTGTGGCCGTCGAGCTTCTCCGAATGGGTCCCGAAGAGATTCATAATCTCTTGAGCTCACTACACTTCGATCTCCTTCATGTCCTCTGTTCTTCTTTCCT
Organism: Arabis hirsuta; assembly: GCA_964056655.1. Lineage (NCBI taxonomy): Eukaryota > Viridiplantae > Streptophyta > Magnoliopsida > Brassicales > Brassicaceae > Arabis > Arabis hirsuta. Next base: position 25,269,342 of record OZ053305.1, on the reverse strand, counting down.
CATCATCTTTGTTTCAACTGTTTACTTCATGTCCAAGCCACGTACCGTCTACCTAGTAGACTACTCTTGCTACAAACCTCCCGTCACGTGCCGTGTTCCGTTCGCTACGTTCATGGAACACTCTCGTCTCATTCTGAAAGACAATCCAAAGAGCGTCGAGTTCCAAATGAGAATGCTCGAGCGATCGGGCCTTGGAGAAGAGACTTGTCTCCCGCCGGCTATTCATTACATCCCTCCAACTCCAACCATGGATGCCGCAAGAAGCGAGGCTCACATGGTTATCTTCACTGCCATGGACGATCTCTTCAAGAAGACAGGTCTTAAACCTAAAGACATCGACATACTCATTGTTAACTGCTCTCTTTTCTCACCAACGCCTTCTCTCTCCGCCATGGTTATCAACAAGTACAAGCTTAGGAGTAACATCAAAAGCTTAAACCTTTCCGGGATGGGATGCAGCGCTAGTCTTATCTCCGTCGATGTAGCACGTGACTTGTTACAAGTCCACCCTAACTCTAACGCGGTGATAGTCAGCACGGAGATCATTACTCCTAATTACTACCAGGGTAATGAGAGAGCCATGTTGCTCCCAAATTGCCTATTCCGCATGGGAGCGGCCGCCATTCTCCTCTCTAACCGCAGATCCGACAGGTGGAGAGCCAAGTATAAGCTTTGCCACCTCGTCAGGACCCACCGTGGTGCGGACGACAAGTCGTTCTACTGCGTTCATGAGCAAGAAGACAAGGATGGTAACGTCGGAATCAACTTATCTAAAGATCTCATGGCCATCGCCGGAGAAGCCTTGAAGGCTAACATCACCACCATAGGTAAGAAACAATACTATTAAAACATGCTTTTACCATTACATAATTTTTTTTCTTTCTAATTCTGAATTGTTGTTGTTTAACCGTGTAAGAATATCATGTTCTGTTTTTGATTTATCTAAGACAATTATTGGATTGAATAGGTCCTCTTGTGCTGCCAGCATCCGAGCAGCTTCTCTTCCTGTCATCTCTTATCGGACGTAAAATCTTTAATCCAAAGTGGAAGCCTTACATACCGGATTTCAAGATGGCATTCGAGCATTTCTGCATCCACGCAGGAGGAAGAGCGGTGATCGACGAGCTGCAGAAGAGTCTGCAGCTGTCGGGAGAACACGTGGAAGCGTCGAGAATGACGCTGCATAGGTTTGGTAACACTTCGTCGTCTTCGTTGTGGTACGAGCTTAGTTACATTGAGGCTAAAGGGAGGATGAAGAGAGGTGATAGGGTTTGGCAGATCGCGTTTGGGAGTGGATTCAAGTGTAACTCTGCCGTTTGGAAATGTAACCGTACGATCAAGTCAGCAACAAACGCATGGTCAGATTGTATCGACCGATACCCTGTCTTTATCCCTGAAGTTGTCAAACTATGAACAAAACCTCTGCCTCTTCGGTAATTCGTTTTAAGAGATTGGAAAATAAAGAAAAATGAAAACAAAGACAATAAAAATACCATAAATGTTCATATCTGCCTATACTGAAATCTCTATTTTTTTCATTTGGAATATTTATTGTTTTTTTTTTTTTTTTAGTTATATTTCTCGTGATGTAATTTGTGATGTATCAAATACAAAACTTTTACTTATTTCTTTAGTCTATCGCAGGGCCGGCCCTATTCCGTTTCCACTGAATCTGTTGATTTGATCTTATGTAAATTACTAAAATATTGAGGTGATAAAGGCCGTAAAAAGACAGAACAGAGCAAGTATATTTTATTTTTTTTGGTCTGTAGATTTTAAATAGAATAAAGCAACTTTGGGGTTGACCTATAAAAGGGAGCCGTAATAAATGTGGGTAATAGAGGGACATGTGCGCATACCGTTAGAGCATTGACAGCTTTACTGAAGTCCGATTTGACTTGAGCCCGGAAACTCTGGTGGGAACCTTAAAATTAATCGTTTACTTTTTTTTTTTTACATCCCTTTCTTTCCTTAGAAAATTGCCACGGGTTATGCCTTAGAAAATCTTGAACATGATTTACATTTTAGTGGTTTGTATTAATGTTGTTGATTAAAATTCCGTATTATTCGTATGTTATTGATAATATGTTAAAAATATATCGTATTTCTTATTTTATAATATTATTTGGATAGTCAATTTTTAATTGACATTGAAAGTGTTTTTAAATATATATTTTTTTTCAAATTAGCTTATTTTATTTTTTAGGTAAAAACTCTAAGTTAGCCAAGTTTTTTTCCCATGTTGATTGTTTTTTAATCGTCTGAATTTTATTATTATTTTATTTTAAATTATGAAAACTGTTAAATCGACGATTCTACAGCGACAAAATCTTCCGCCTTTATCCAATGTCAGATGATTATATCTTGCCCTATCCTGAAGATCTCATGTAAACTTGTCTCCATTAATGATAATAAATCGCATCTTCTGGATTCGAACCCCATACTTCTTGGTGTAAAAACATTAATGAACTTTTGATCAACCACTAGACCAATGGGACTTCTACTGGCGATTTTTCTTTTAAAACACACAATAAAATATGTTTTTTTTTCACGAGGCACAAAAACTTCTTGATTAACTAAACACATTCGTATTTGGAAACCAATGTGAAGTAGACGTGATAACATAAGAGAAAACTAAGTTTCGATGTCGAGCGGTCCGGGCCAGTATGTCAGCCTTTTCATTCCGTTCCTTAGGGCAATACTGTAAAGTAAAGTCAGGGAACCACGCTCGTAGTCCCTTGCATTCCTCCAATTCTGTCCTGAAACGCGGCTAGTTGTCCGATTCTTGTATCATTGCAACTAACTCATGGGAATCCGTGGCAAACAACGCACAAAACCGTCTTTTCCGCCGCAGGCTCTGAAGGACCCACAGTAGACTAAGCAGCTCTGTGTGTAGGGGGAAGATCCCCCTGTTCACTCCTCGTAGTCATAGAAGATCAATCTCCCCATCTTGCAGTTGAAGTGTCCAGCCAAGCCCACTCGTGTGGTCTCCCTCCTTCCAGGAACCATCAATAAAGCATGTAAAGATGGCCAGTGGCAGCACCAGAACAGTAGGTAGCTGTGCTCTACTTACTTCTTCAGTTGCCTTCTCATTTGCTAAGAACCAGGTCGCAACCTCCTTTCTGGCTAGGCACAATAAAATATGTTCATTCTAGGAATATATGAATAATATGACCGCAATAGATATTTTTGAATGGTCTTTTATCTTCTCTATCGCTTTGATGTACTTTTGCTTGGGTTTTGACAAGAATAAAAATATACAACTTCAGATATAGGATTCGACATAAACGAAGAAAAACAACTTCTGAAAGAAAGCATACAAGTTAAATGGACAAGAATATAAGGCCATTGGTAATCCGAACCTGAGAGCCAAAATCATTTATCCGGCAGACAAATTTGTTGTGGACAGTCTAAATAATCTCAAGCAAATTATATGAAATTATAAAATTAAGAGATAATTATTATATTCATGGTGCATGTAGATAAATCACCTAGTTCAAATTTAAATTTCTGAAATCCAAAAGAGAGGAAACAAAACTTAAAAATGGAGAAAGGAGAACTTCCAAGTACTCATCTTCCCTTTTTTTTTGTATATGACCATAATTTTTATTTGTTCAAAACTAATAATTTAGTTTTTTTTTTAAGCAACTAATATTTTAGTTATAACTGTTAAGACTTAAATTGTTTATTGTAAGCGGAGATTCGAATTCAGATATACAGGTTCAACTTCGCCACAAGAACTAATAATGAAGTGGACTATTGTTGGATGAAAAGTAAGAAATTAGTGGGTTGTGACCATTTTAGGACGAGTTACGACTTTCATTGAGATTATCTTAAAAAATGGGTGTCACATGAGAAGTTTAATGCGAATATTAATCTTCGGCGGTGATACTCTACACATACGCAGTGAATACCTACACAGACTATACTATAATTAAAACGTAAAAACTTATATTAAGTTTTGAAACTTCTGTAATATATCACCCGTTAAACTCTAAAGATAGGACCAACAGCCTAAAAAGTTTCAAAATCATTAAATAAGATGAGTAAGAATTGAGATTTCTAAAACTGGAGTCTTATAAATCGTAATATATTCCATGAAAATAGTAGTTGTATTTAGACGAGAAATGTTAATTGTGTATTAATTCATTCCTATGTGACTCTAATTACTTTTATCTCATTAATGTATATTTAGTGGGCCCATTCGTCAAAAAAATAATAATTAACAAATAATTTAGTCCATTCGTGAACTAAATTGTCAGTCTAGAAGAAAAAGAATGAATGAAACTTGTTGAAGGGGTTAAGAGATATGCATTGTCAGTCTCACAATAATTGGATTGGGATAGATAACTACAATATAATATTGGGCGGATCTTTTAATTTTGTAATAAAAGCAACAATGCGTTTGTAGTACGTAAAGATATTGTCAATTCATGTGGTTAGTAGTTGCCTCTACTCTCTCCCCAATGCTAAAAGCAACAATGCTATTTACCAACAATATATCTGCCTCTCTTGCCACATCCCCCTTTTTTTCCTCCCAATGAATCTGGTGAGTGGATTATTAAAGCTTGATAGTGAAGATCAATGGTCGATAGTTCGAGTGGAAAATATTTTGTAGTAATCTAAGAGCTAAAAAAAATTGTGGCAGTTGAGAAGAGTTATATATTAAAAGTTGGTTCGAGTTCTAGGAAGTGAACCGGCCTCGGCCTATAACTTTCTAGGTAACTATTGGTTTATGGTCGGTTTGCGCCCATGATTTGGCAGCATACCGGACCAGTTTAGTTAACCGGTAGTTATGAGATGTTGAACAATCATAACTCTACAATTGACAATCATGTTTTTTTGTTGTTTATATAAGAGACATTTGTAGAGAGAAATAAACACACTTGTGTCCATTGACACAAGAAGAAAACTCTAGATAGAGAGAAAAACGGTCTTGAAAAAGAAAGTTTCGAGAAATCAAACATTTGGCATTTGAACGGTGGCTTGTGGTTGATTTCCGTCTGTGATCTCAACCCCGATCTCAGCGTCGATTTCCAGTCGAATCCGTGCCAAGTTCTTCCCCAAACCAGCCAAGGTATGTGTTCTGGTTTAATGCTTCCGCATATAAGAATTAACATTAGTATCAGAGCATTAGGATTCGGTTCCGGCATGTTTTCGTTCTTAGTTAGAATGTTAGAACGGCTTATTCATGATGAATTGAAGAAATCGGTTAATGATATGAATGGTTGCAAATGGTAACTTCGTGATTATTTGATGAAATTAACTGAAACTTTGCATAACTGTTCTTCATATTGTCTTGAATGTTTCTGAAAATTATCGCATTGAAAACCGAAACATATTGCACGAATTTGGATAAATTGTAAATAAATCAGAATTTTTGTTTTGCTCATATCTATCTTCTCGATGATCGGAATCGCGCGGTTTTGGTGTCTGTGCGTAGATGCTAAACCTATCTTTCTAATGAGATATAAAATGCGCGATTTGAGAATATATTCAGAGAGATATAGGGGTCAAAAGTTCCGGCCGAATTGCTGTAAAACTATATGTGTTAGAAAGAATATGAACAGTAACCGCCACATGTCAGTTTCTGGTTTGTCTGAAAATGCATATTTTGTTTTATTTTATAGAATGTGTTTGGTATATCAAATTTAAAAATAAAATTTTTGCTAGATTCGTCTCTTTGTGGAGATTTTGAATATGCAATTAATATTTATTAAAATTAAATTAAATTTTAGTAAAAATTGTCAATATGTATTATAATGTTTCATTTGTTGATTCATATTGGAAAATACATTGATCAAGTGGGAGTTCTAATTTATTTTGAACTCAAAATATTGAGTGGAACAAGTTATTTTGTTGTGATAAGATTGTAATACGGGTGATGATTGGGAACATAGTGAACTCTCGATCTTGTATTATAAATTGAGTTACTTTGAATTAATTTGTGTTTATTGCAAAATTGTGTGTTGTGTGTTGGAAATATGCAAACAAAATTAATGTCTCTGAATGTTCAAACATGCATGTCATCGGTTTGTAAGAACATCATTGCTGAGCTTAATCGAGGAGACAAACTGGATGGTGATAATTACGATATTTGGTATCATAAAATCCAGTACGTACTCGAAGAGCAAGAGGTGAAAGAGACTCTTTTCCATCTCATGGAAGAGCCTGAGCAGGGTACTACATCTCATCATAGGAGAGATCAAGAGGCATATGTTGCTTGGAAAAGAAAGAATAGAATCGCTCGCATTATGTTGCTGAGTTGCATGCAAGATGATCTCATGTGTGAGTTTGAGGAGTAGAAACTGCAAAAGGCATGTGGGAGGCCTTGAAAAAGAAGTTTGGTACATCAGCTACCAACCTTAGGAGACTTAATCAAAGGTTTAATGACTACAAGAAGCGCCCAAACCAATCCATGAGGCAGCATTTTAGAGTCATGTCAAACATGATTAGAGAGCTCAAGACTGTTGGTCAGATTATGTCTGATGAACAACAAGTGCAAGCTGCTCATTACCTGAAAGTTGGGACTATATGAAAGTTCAGATGACACACAATATTAATGTGAAAATATTTGAGAACATATCACGTCATCTTGAGTTAGAAGATGAGCGCCTAGAGGCGGCTAAACCCTTTAGTGAGGCCAACGTTGCGGGTTCGAGCTTAGGATTGAAACGCAAGAAAGATAATAGAGGAAATGAGGCTCCCAATCAACCTTATCCTAAGAGACAAAAGAAGTTTGCCAAGCGTGGAGGAAGGAAGGATAAAACCAAAATTAAATGCTACAATTGTGGCTCTTTGGGCACTTTGCTCGTGAATGCACTGAGGCAAAGAAGGTATTATCCTTGGACTATACTTGTAAATATGCTTATGTTTCTAGTTGTGCAATGATTGCAGAAACTCATCCTTTGTGGATTGTAGATTCAGGAGCAACAGACCACGTAGCTAGAAATCGAGAAGCCTTTATGTAGTATCGGCAGATACCTAAAGGTGCAAGATGGTTATATGTGGGGAATAACTCCAAAGTTCTGATACTGGGTATTGGTACATGTCAGCTACACATGCGTGGCGGGAGGACCCTTATCTTACATGATGTCTTGTATGCTCCTGAAATTCGCCGGGATCTTGTCTCTGTTTTAGTTTTACTTAAGTTAGGATTTGGTTTGAATTTTCATGATATGTATTTACACATTTCTCTAGGATATGTGTTTTTTTTGTTTTGGTTATGTTTGTGATGGTTTCATTGTACTTGATTGTACTACAGATGTTACTAGTAGTAATGTTGATCGTTGTTTTTCATTTGTCACAAGTTCTACTAATGTTGAACCAAATGTGTGGCATACTCGACTTGATCACATTGGTGTCGATCGAATGAATAGATTGGCTAGAGAAGGGCTTCTAGGCGCACTCGCCAGAGTTGATCTTGACATATGTGAACCATGTTTAGCTGGAAAAGAAAAAAGGAAACCATTTGGAAAAGCAATGAGAGCTGAATATCCATTGTAATTAATTAATTCAGATATTTGTGGTCCGATGAATGTAAGGGTGAGGCATGGAGCTTCATATTTTATCACTTTTATAGATGATTTCACTCGATTCGGGTATGTGTACATGATTTCTCACAAGTCAGAAGCATGTTTTAGACGTTATATCACTTTGGTCGAAAATCAGTTGGAGAAGATGATCAAGTGTTTAAAAACGGATCGAGGTCGTGAATATGGGTATCGAGAGACAGTTGACTACATCTTACACACCGCAACAAAACGGTGTTGCGGAAAGAAGAAATCAAACGCTTCTTGAAATGGTGAGGTCCATGATGGCACAAGCTAATCTCCCAGTTTCATATTAGGGAGATGCATTATTGACTGATGCCTATATACTTAACCTTGTGCCATCCAAATCTGTTACTTCTACCTCTTATGAATTATGGAGGGGAAGAAAACCTTATTTAATGCAATTAAGACCTTGGGGGGTCTACTGTGTTTGTTTGTCATACTTCACACCCTCATGGAAAATTAGGTCTGAGAGGGAAGAAGTGTATCTTTATAAGATATTCTGAACAATCTAAGGGTTATGTGCTTATCGGCGAACAATCGAATGGAAGTAACAGAAATCGAATAACGAGATGTTACGTTCTTGGAAAATGATTTTCCAAAAAGAGGAGAGATTGATAGGGAATTTCATCTTCAAGAGATGGTTAATCCAACTAATGTTTCTCCCAATAACCAATTTGTGGAAGTTGGTGAAAGTTCACGTGAACCATCCCAACTTAGTGGGAGAGAGACATTGGTTAATGATTCTTCTAGAGAAGAATCACATGAGCTTGAGGTGCATAGAAGTAACCGTGGAAAGGTTCCTCGATGTCATTTTAAGATCGAAGGAGAAGCTTTTATGGTTGCTCCGTATGATGACTTAGAACCTAAATCACTTCATGAGGCTCTCTCTTCTCCAAACTCAGATAAATGGAATGATGCAATAGGAGAAGAACTAGAATCTATGAAGGTAAACCAAGTATGAGACTTGGTTGATCTTCTGCCAGGATGTCGAGCGATCGAAAACAAATGGGTTTTCAAAATCAAACGAAAGGCGGATGCATCCATTGATAGGTATAAAGCTCGCTTGGTAGCGAAAAGACATACTCAACAAAAGGGTATAGACTATGAGGAAACGTTTTCACCTGTGGTGAGGTTTGCCTCCATTCGTCATATTCTAGCCATAGTTGCCGAATTGGATTTAGAATTACATCAAATGGACGTTAAGACTGCGTTTCTTAATGGGGAGCTAGAAGAAGAAATTTACATGGAACAACCTGTTGGTTTCATTTTGAAAGGCCAGGAGCATAAAGTTTGTAGGCTCTGACGTTCAAAATATGGTCTAAAACAATCTTCTAGACAATGGTATCTTCGTTTTCATTGAGTTATAATATCTTATGAGTTTACGATTATCAGTGAAGACCACTGTGTCTATGTCAAGAGTATTGGACAGTCCTTTGTAATTCTATCTTTATACGTCGACGATATCTTGTTGGCTGGAAACGATATGGAGTTTCTCATAACCATTAAGCATTGGTTATCATCTCATTTTGAGATGAAGGATATGGGAGAAGCTGATTATGTACTTGGTGTTAAGATACACTGAGACCGATCTAGGAAATTGTTAGCTCTTTCACAAGAGTCATACATTCGTACAATCCTAGAAAAGTTTAAGATGCATGATTGTTATCCCATTGATACTCCAGTCGCTAAAGGTGAAGGCCTAAGCCTTGATATGTGCCCTAAGACCCGTGAAGAGAAAAGCGAGATGGAAGAAGTCTCATACTCTAGTGCTGTGGGAATTTGATGTATGCTATGATGTGTACGTGGCCGAATATTTGTTATGTTGTTGGCTTGGTAAGTCGTTATCAGTCAAACCCCGGGAAGAAACACTGGATGGCGGTGAAAAGGATACTTAGATACTTGAAAGGAACTATAGACTATTCCTTATGCTATGAAGGAAATAATTTACGCTTGACGGGATATACATATGCCGACTGGGCTGGCGATCTAGATGAGCGTAGGTCGTTTTCAGGGTACGCTTTCTTGTTGAGTAATGGTGCCATTACTTGGAGTAGCAAGAAGCAAACTTCTACAGCTTTATCAACGATGGAAGCTTAGTTCATGTTCAACATCAGTTCAAGAAGCTGTATGGCTGAGGAGGTTCTTACAAAGCTTACAAGTCACTGAAGAGGCTTCGTGTCATATGCCATTTCATTGTGATAGTCAAGCTTGTATTGCTTATGTGAAGGATCCCAAGTATCATAGTAGGACAAAGCACATAGAAATCAAGCATCATTTTGTGAGAGACATTGTGGCAAAGAAAGAGGTTGTCCTTAAGTACATTTCTACGCATAGGATGGTAGCTGATCCGTTTACTAAGCCTATTCCTAGAGATGTTTATATTGCTCATGTTCGAGTTCTAGGTTTGCGTAGAATTTGATGTATGTACTAATGGAGCTTTGATATTTGACATTGTATTTATGTTTAAGGATTTATATATCTAAAGATATTTTAGACATAATTTATGATGCTCTTTTTTGTTGCATTTGCATATTTACACACACATATTAAGCAGTGTAACCAAGTAGAAGAGTAATTCACTCACATGAACAATCGCCTCAAATTCTTTGTGAAATGTTGAGATGAGACATGGCGAGCTTGGCGCTAGTGGGAGCTTGCCTTGTAAGGCTAGTCAATGTCGCCTTGAAAAAGTCAAGATGAGATATGCCCATTGAGATATCGATCATGATAGACCCAAAATCATAAATACTTGGAAGAGCTAGATAAGTACATAATCAGGCGCTAGATAGTGAGTTGATAGTAGCTTGATCCACATAGTAGTATTTGGTTTAACGAATTAGTTAACTGCTATGACATGTGATTCATACCACATGTGCTAGTACGACCATATAGGAAGCGAGTGATATTATATTTATAATCTCTATCACTCGCAATGTGAGTTCTTATTAACCTTATTATGGTTTCAAGTGTTACCCTTAAACCTTCGTCTATGTTCTTGAAGGGATAAGCTAGTGTTTGCTACTTTAGTATGTTTTCTGATGGTGATGGAATATTTAGCCTAATAGAACATGTTAGGAAAGCGGTTAGTTTGGAACAAATGGACATGAGTACGGAAGGGAAAAACAATTTGTTTTTACATTGACATATGTGTTTGCTGCCAGTCACTATATTGCTCAATTTGAGTTTGAATATATAGTGAACATATGATGTGAAATGTCTAACATATGCTATAGGGATAAGATAAGTTAAGATTGATGTAAAACATAAATAAGTTTGGGGAACAGCGAGACATGCTGAAATGTAAATATTTTCTCTGGGGTTGTAGCAGTTATGTATCCCTAACAGGTGCATAGTTTAGCTCCCAAGTGCAGGTGTACTCGCAGGGTCACACGTTGTCGTATGATTTCTGGATTATGATTGTCGAACTTAATCTCCAAAATCTCTCTAATACTAATTATGCTCCCTATCATGTGCGAGTGGCAGATGTTAGTTAATGGTCAGTTTGCGCCCATGATTTGGCAGCATACGGACCAGTTTAGTTAACCGGTAGTTATGATATGTTGAACAATCATCTCTACAATTGACAATCATGTCTTTTTGTGCATGTCTTTTCGTTGTTTATATAAGAAACATTTGCAGAGAGACATAAACACACTTGTGTTCATTGACACAAAGAGAAAACTCTAGAGAGAGAGAAAAAACTGGTCTTGAAAGAGAAAGCTTCGAGAGATCAAACGAAAGGTATTTGAACGATGGCTTGTGGTTGATTTCTGTGTCGAATCCGTGCCAAGTTCTTCACCAAATCGGCCAAAATATGTGTTCCGGTTTAACGCTTCTGCATATAAGATTAACAGTAACAATATAAAAAGGCTTGATAATTAAGATAATCTTCCAAATCTAACGTGAAATATATCCATTGTTATTGTTTTTTGAAACTTACCAAAATAATAAAGAAATACAACATTTTTATCGCGAGCTTTCTATCTTACATGGCTACGTCTTTGGTATTGTGCCTGAAAACAAATCCACTAAATTCAGAAATTAAATAACACCATTCGCAAATATTACGTGAATTCTTTCGAGTTAACTATTTTTCAACTAGACTCCACCTAAACATGCATTTCAACCACGATGAGATAGCATGAGGAAGACAGGATGTACAAATAGTTAAGTTCAATGACTAAGTCTTAGACTAGTTTCAGCACTAGTTTATAGGAGAGTCTCTTATGAATAAAGAAAAATTAAAAAAAAAGGAAACGAGAAACACAAAAATTTGTCATTTGGAAAAGGAATTTTAACGTAAAATGTTAACTCTGTTTAACACTGAGAAATAAATAGAGAAGTCACATTTTCTTGTGGTCTCTTTCATTATGTTATTACCTAAAGACCTTGTAGCTACTATGGTTTATAGGTTGTGACACTTTAATATACGATTTCACGTTGAGAATATATTAGACATATTAACTAATATGATCGCAAGCTGCAACAATTTCCATGAGCCCTCTTTGATTAACATGTACAAGGTCAATCAACATCAATTGACAGATGCCAAGAAATATAAACCATTTCAGACTTCGATTGCATATGGCCAGATCTATCACTATAACTTCCTTCGTTCATTGCCTTTATAATCAAATATGCGTACTAGTCTAAGTAAATGTTGCCTTTGAAATGCAATGAACAAATTCATTTTACAACTTAGTTTTGGTTTCATCTATCTACACCATATTCTGGTTTGAGGGGTATTTTTCTCAGGCAAATTTAAGATCACATCCTTACTTTTGCCCGATTCATGTACATAGCACTACCAATGTAAACTTTGACAACCTAGAGAGAAAAGGAAGACATGTTAGATTAAGGGAAAGAGTATGAGAATGGCGTTTATTCATTCCAGGTTCCCTTACATTATCTCTATCCAAGAGCATATTCGAGAGGTTCATATGTTTATGTAAGACCGTCTTGAGAGAGAGAGAGAGAGTCAAGACCGCATATTTGTTTTGCTGTTAGTTGATGAGGTTCATATGTTTTTGATCTCTCTCCGTTACAAGTAGTTCTGACAAGGCGCACACATTTCTGAGATGTTATCAACTGTATCTGCAAGATCCCCTACTGGATTAACCCCATATATAACTTCAACGACCTGTTAGAATCAATCAACCAAGAATTATGTTTATCAGAAGAAACTAAAAGCTCCACAACCTGGGAGAGATTCGAGTGTAGTAGAACTTACTCGATCATACTTTTTGTCGACCCATTTCATACGGGTACCACAAGGGATGGCTTGAGCATCTTTCCCATGTAATATCTGCATCAAATCCGTCACTTCCTTAAATTTCTCAGAATTCTCTGGTTTCTTGCGGAATAAACCACTGTCCATTGCAAACCAAACAACTACTCAATATCACAATTAAACTCACTTTTCTTTTATGCAAACAAGCAAATATTAGTAGCGGTATCATATGCCAACAAAAATTATGGTTCGTTTCTTACCTTTTTAGACCACCAATGATAACGGAGCCCAAAGTTTCGAGCCTCTCCTGCGTTATGTTGACTAACGATGACAAAATTTTCTTCACTTGTGAATATACCAAACAAAACATTCATCATCAAAGTTATACCGCAACAAGTGTTTGACATGATCATGGTGGCAAATCTACTCACCGAGGACTTCTCCAGTATAAATCTAGATTCAAGATCAGCAGATTTATTCTGATCTCTGAAAAACTGAGAAGAGGATATGGACTTGGCGTTTGAAAACTTCTTTCTTGCTTCATCCGATTCTTCAACCTAGTAATCAAGTTAGTTAGAAGATGACTGTAACTGGATGCTATCTCTGTTTCCCAGTTTCACTAAAACACATGGCTTACTAGAACTTTCGATAAGCTCAATGACTTTAGTGGTGCAACTTGGCTAAGCACTAGTGTACAACCACTGGCGCCTTGCAAGTGGTCATTGTACTCAAGCTGAGGGGCAAAGGATGAAGCAGCTAATGCTTGGATTTCACTGTTATTAGTTGCAGGAAGAATTGGCGCCGATTCTTGCTCATATAGGTTTTCTTTTCGCTACGTATTACCCGAAAGAGAAAGAAGAAAAGAATCTGGCATTTTAATCTGAATAAGACAGAAAAAACTAACAAGAGACTTACATTAGTAGTAAGCTTCCGTGCACCAAAACCACCAGTTGTTCTCGTCCTTTTTCCAGAGATAGGTTTTGTAAACGTAGTGGAAACAACTGAATAAGAAGCTTTAGGCGAAGAAGTGGCACCGGTAGCTTCATGTATTGGTAACTCTTCCTTGGCAGCATTAGATGCTTCTGGTGGGCCAGTAGTAGTTTCTTCCGCCATGTCTTGAGCAACTTCCTTAGCAAGAATCTGCCTATACGAATCAGCAGCTGTGGAAGTGTACTTGGCCTCAATATTGCCACCGTTGGTCCATCCATATTGCTTGAAGAACCCCTGAGCGCGGTTATTGCCACCAAGCATCATCGTTAACAGCTCCTCACCACTCCATGAGCCTACAATTGTTGACCAATACAAAAACGAAAAGGTTGTTTCTTGACCACCGAGATTTCGATGAGCAGATGAACAATCAATGCAGAGAAAATCCCGTATGTAATCGATGCCCATGTCGGATCCTTCGAACCACAATCAAAACAGACCTAAATATCCAAGACACGCAAAACCAAACCTCAGCATAAACGAACTGCTTCCCGATGGGCAGACACACACAATCAAATACACGACTTTCTAATAAATAGAAAACAAATTGAAAAGGAAAGAGGAGAAATCATTGATAGAGTTCTCCAACCTTTTGCTATAAGTTGTCGGAGAAGAATAACTTTGTTGGTAAGACTGTGAGAAGCCATCCAAAGAATAGAGCATTATACTCGAAATTCAGTTTTTTTTCAACAAGGGTTCGTTCTCTAGTAGCTATTGCAATCGAGAAGGCAATTTTAAATATAAAAATCAAAACTTTTGTGTGCAGCGAAAAGAAGCTAAAAAATCGATTTATTATGTTTCCACAAAGTAGAATTCATAGTTTGGGATTTTTATTTATAATTTTATGGCAAATGCTGTAATTAAATGGGTTCTACCAAATTCGTTTGTAGTGGATGGTAACAATGGATATGGAGGTATAATTTGTTGCTTAAATTTTCTTTTCCTTAGTAAAAGCACCCACATGTTTACTGCATTACCATTTTCAGAACATGGTCAGTTTTTTTTATGGTTAGTGTTAAAGCGTGTTTGTAAAGAGTGATTTGATCTCAATTTTGTATGTGGCTTTCTCAATTTTGTTGGCTTTGATCTCACCATTTTGTCTCTCAAGGACATGATGCGTATAGCAGGAAGCGAATGGAGTGAACGAAATAGAGATCGTAACAGGACAGCTTTGACACCAAATTAATGTGTGTTTTGGGCTGCGAATGTTTCTGAAACCAATCCGAACAGAACAAAAGAAACTGGATAGATAGGAAGATACGGGATAACCACAACTCGTAAAGTCGAAGCACCAGAGCTGATAAAGAAACCTGCTTAACTAGCACCATTCCTAGATAAAGTTGCCACCACCAAAAGATAAAAGCGCTCGAAACCACCACCAATGACTCCCAAAATCAAAGGATAAAGGTAAAAGATCTAAACAGATCAAAAAGGGTCACAAAGACACTCCAAATTCTCAAACTCGTTTTCTGTCTTTTATTCATCAATAAGAACCTCATTATATAGAGGGGATACAATAAAAACGTTAATAAATGGTTCTCTCCATGCAGAGTACCTAGAAGAAATAAATTTAAACTTTAATCTACATGTAAGAGAGAGAAACAGCCTTAAGTTAATGCAGTTTTGACTATGGACGAAAATATCTCTTTAAATGGTTATTTGGGCCTGAAAATTACTCCACAAGCTTCTCTTCATGAAATCTAGCCTAACAGTTGTAGTCCACGTTTTTAAAAGCTTGTATGGGCAAGCAACTCATAATTCTTATTTGATTGTGTATCTGCTCCCGCATCATTCCATCCGGGTTCAAAAGGATTTGTCCTCAAATCCAACAGCTCTTCAACTTCAAGATATGGAGAAAGACCTTTAACTGAAGTATTGGAAATATCATACCTCTCTAGGAACTTATGCTCGATCAATCTTCGTCCATCCCTATTTGTCAATTAGAGGATCACGTCTTTGATTTTATGCTCATGTATCAAACTCCCAAGATTGGAGAGGATTTGCCCTAAAATCCTGCAGCTTATAACCCTTAAGAAGCTTAAAATTATGAAATGAAACTGTTTCTGCAACTCCATCTCCCCCATCTTTTTCGAATTGTTCAAGATCTCTTTGACCCTTTCCTTCGCATCCAAAATTCAGGAACGTTTTCCTTTTGAACAGCTTGAAGTATGAAAACTTCTTCCCACTGCTTGGATACAGAACTTCAAGTAGACATATTCTTTTGTTTTTTGGTTTGCAGAAAGCTCCACCTCCAAAAAACAAGATTAACTTCTACTCTTTTCAAGAACTCATAATCCAAAATTTATGGATTGTGTATAGAAAACAGAGAATACCTTTCTGAGAGTTCATGAACTTCATACTTACTCTTTCCAACTTCATCTAGAATCAAACCCTCCTCTGTAGGTTTCTTATTTCTCGGTATGAATTGAAGCACCAGAATTCTCTTTGATTTGTATCAATCCTTGAGTTGGTGCCATGACTCTTCTCCTTTGTTTCTTCAAAAAGAGTACAAGACGCAATGCTCCCAACACATCTCCATGATCAGATTGTTGACTGTATTTTTCGTCTTCTTCTTGCTGCTTCCAAATCTAGAGGATTCTGTTTGAATTCTTCTTTAATCTCTTGAATCTCCTGATTTGTATTGACATTTCGATTAAGGCAATCCACATGTAGATTTCCACAACCCTCGCACTCTGAACACTTCTTCTTCTTATTGCAAGCTTCAACCTTAATAGCCTCCAACGGATTCAAAGAAGAATAAGAATTATAAGGATTAGTGAAAAACTTCGGATTTGGTTCTTCCTTATAAAAATCTAGTACAAATCTTCTCTTAAAAAGTCTTTTTAACTTCTCTCATGACCTGATCCGACTCTTACCTTCTTTTACACGCTGCATTTTAAAAGTATTCCACCAAAGGCTAGCATAACCCTTAAACCTTAACGTAGCCACTTTATACTTCTTCTCATCATCGTATATCTTATATTGAAATGTCCTCTCCATATATCTCAACCAAATAAGAAAGTGAACTGGATTCAGATTACCTTCCAAATCAGGAAAGTTTACTTTGAAGTCTTCTTCACGACGATGTTGCTACTTTTGTGGATGGTTATCTTTTCTCCTTTTGCCATGTTTCAACACAATACTTGGATCAACATCATATCCATGAAAAGAACCTCCACTTTCATCATAAGACGTTTCAACTTCCATGACTCTTCGTGTCCTTGGCTAATCTTGAATATTCACGCCATTAAATGCTTGAACCAACTACTGCATCTGTTGCCTTAGATCCGCCATCTCTCTAGTAATACGTTCAGCATGTGCTTGATACAGTGTCAATCCTCTAGGAAGATCCATCAAAAATGTTTCATAAAGAGAGGATAACCAAAAGTCTTCACTCCAATAACCTGAAATGCTCTACATGTTTCCTCATATATATTATTGTCTTTGCCTTAGCTTGGGCGGATGATTTATTTTCCTCTCTAATGGTGTCGAATAAATTTTTTGCTTCCATCTAGAATTCTGCATTGGTTGTCCATACTATATAGTTGGCTCCAGTAATTTTGAGAGTTAAAAACTTAAGCTTCTCAACGTTGGTCATTTGATTTCTAAAAATAAAATCAAAAATATTATTAGAAACCTAATATGATTTTATTTTAGAATGAATCGTTTACATTAATGATAATAGCAATTAGAGAAAACATTATTGCATAAAAAATAAACTAATAGTTATGGTAAATTCCATAAGAGTAAATTCTTCAACGAAGAGAAAATAAATAGAAGTAACAATTACACCGATAATAAAAATAAAAAACCAACTAACATTTTTCTTACAAAATGGAAACTAAAATATATTTTTTTGTAAAAGTGTTTGGGAAGAATCAGATATAAAATATTGGTTTATTTACGGTTAATTCTCCTTAAAGTGATAAAATATTTGAGTGATTTGAAAGAGTGAAATATGAATGTACTTATAGATTGAAATTACTGTTCATAACCGTTTGAAAAGTAGATGAATTTTGAAAAAAATTCTTTGTGACCGTTAGAGGTAAAAAAATCATAAAAACAATTAACTTTAATAAGAAAATCAGTTAAATTTATCAATTTCAGATAAATATAAATAAATAAATATATATATATATATATATATATATATATATATATATATATAGGTTAGTGAATCTCTTTGTGTAATGATCATAATGTAGACAAATATTAAACAGTAATATAACAGTAAATAAAATATGTTGCGGCTTAGCCGTCCAGTAAGTATATAGGTGTAGTGCATTAAACAACCATCACATAAGAATAGTAAAATAAAACCGAGGCGAGAACCGCCTACAATAAAATCGATTAATAGTGGTGCGCTAAACAACCATTGAAAAATAATATATTATTATGGAGGCGACATAGTGTCCACCATAATAAATTATATAATATAAAATATATTTAATAATATTTAGCATACTCATAGAGTGATTGTGCTGATAACGTATCTTGAAGATAAATATAAATAAAGACGAAAAATTATACCCGATAAAATACAGAATACTTAGAAATATGAAAGAAATAGAGAGAGATGTTTGTTACTTTTTATTATTGAAGTTATCAAATTGTGTCTTACATCGATCGAAACTACATTCTATTTGTAGGCGTAAAAAGATGTTATTGTATGCGCATAATGATGGTGAGCCCTACACAATAAATTTTACCATATTTTACTCGCGTATGTTTGTGACATTTGTAAGTCTTCTTTTCTGAATTTTATAACATAACTAATATTTTTTTAAATAAAGTGGAAGTTTATTTAAAAAGAAGAAGTATTCAACTTATTTGAAATTTAAAAACTTTTTTATTAAAAAAATATTTTCTTTATATGCTAAAATATAATCGATTAATTAAGAGAAGTGTGTTTTGCATAGTATAGAAATACTTTTTCTATATTGTAAAAATAAATGCTGTAAAATTCAAATACTTACAAAAATACTTTAAATAAAATTATTATATTTTAGCATATTTTATAACAGTTTTTTACAGTAAAAAATCATAGAAAGATTTTTTTACATTAAAATTTTACTACCAAAAAATAAATAAATAACAAGAAGTCTTTCAGTAGAAAAAAAAAATAACAAGAGATTGGGCAGGGAAACCGACAAGACGGGTCACACAAGAAATCCACTGGATAAAGAAACTGACCAATTAAAATACTAACATTAATCTCAAATATATTCGATTTACATTAAAACGCTTACATTCAATCTAAATTTTATACACATTCAATTTTGTAAGTTAAAATATATTTATCTATATGGAAGATATGTCATTTGATACTTTTGTTTTAAATTTCTCGAGTATATTATAAAAATGGTTTTTTTTTATTTTTAAATATTCTAATCTCGCGTTTGACTCTGTAACAAAAATCTAGTAAGTAAAGAAAAATAGAAAAACTAAATAAATTACAACACAATATATATTCATCATCATAATTATCAAAATATTTGAAAATTACAATAATTAAGTAGTAATGTTTTAGTTAGATTTTTCATTTTTCCCAGCTGACGAAAAATATTAAAGATACAAAAAAAAATTCCAATATTTTTTCTAAACTAAACGTGATTCTAAGATGTTAGACTCGCTTGTTGAGAAAGAGGGTTTCCAAAGGATTTCCCAAACAAGACTGAAAATATTTGTATATTTATAATAAAAAAAACATCAACAAGCACGAGAGTGGCATTTACGGATTTACCCCTAATCTGGACTATAAATCTCTCTGTTGTCGTCACTCGTGGTGAGAGAGTAAAAGAAATAACAAATTCTGGGCAAACAACTTGGCGTTTTCTTGGAATGGCGTTAGGCGAGTGTTCGTCTTCTTCGAGAACAAACAGAGAGAAGATGTTCGTCTTCAATCGATTCTCTTCGAGGTCCAGGTAATCATTTGTTCATGAGCATTTTGGAAACTGGGATTATTACCGATTAGGGTTCTTCGTGCAATGGTGAGTTTATCTCTAATTGCGTCTCAATCTTGTATTGTCTTTCAAATTTTGATACTTTTCTTCTTGATTAGAGTATGAAGTTCCGTAATCTTGTCAGTCATGGATAGATTTGATGGTAGGTACCAGAACAGAGAAGTTTTGGATAGAATGACTATCGTTAGTGAGTTGTGCTGCTGCTTTGGATTTTGTAGATTTATGAGTAACCATTGTTTAGACTATGGGATACTTGTTTTGTTTGTGCCACACAGAGACAGAGGCAGAGTTCTTCGTGAACATGTTATTTATGCTTTATTTACCTTGTTGTATGTGTGGTATGCTCGTTGTTGGGTCAAGATTTGCCTTATTATTTCTGAAAGTTGGGGATTTAATATCCTCATGTTAAGGGACAAGTAGGTTTGCACTAATATTAATGTTATCCCACTTTCATAACACTTGTCTTGATGATCTTTCAGATATGAATCTGAATACCAAGATACACTTGTACACTTGCGCCTTGGCAGAAGAATCTCAGAAGCTTGCATATGAGATATGGCTGAATGAAAAACAAACATCCTCTTACCATAAAGTGGCTTTTGCTTACAAGCTAGATCTAGATCTTCATGCCGAGGTAATGATTATTGTGTATTTCTTTCTTCTCTAATATTATTTATTTTCCTGTTTACATTCTTTCTCCTTTGTCTTTGGTTCTAGCTTTCCTCGATCCTGTCTGAAAACGGATTGAAGATCTGCAGTGCAGATTCATTTCCAACTAGTGATGGATACTCGTTGGACGTGTTTCTGGTCGAGGGTTTGCTTGGCAAAGGCCTTGAAGAATTCTCCAACATGCTAAAATTTGCAATAGCTGAAACTGAGGTAATCATATCTGGTGCTTAAACGTCTTCCTTGAATTCAAAGCTTAATTAATGTTCGTGTATGATATAGGAAGCCATCATATTACCAAATCTTGAGTTTGACTTGGGGCTTATAGCCATTAGAGAACAAATCTCTCTTGGACTTGCCAATATGTGAGTCTTTTGACTCATTCATTATGATTTATCTCTTCTTTTTTTTGTGTGTGCAAATCTGATATTACTCTTAAGTAAGCAATTTTGATTTTATCTTTTATCTTTTCAGTCATCGAGGGACATATCAAGCTCAAGAAGTTGTTGTGAAAGAGCTGCCAAACGATGCAGCTTTGTTGGTACCAGAAAATGCAAATTTGGAGGTAACACATCATTTGGCTTTAATTGTTTATGTCTGTTTGGCTTATATAAAATTGATAAACATTAAATTGCAGTGGACTTGAACATCCAAAGGTGGTACGATGTCTTGGTGCCAATACAAAAGGCACTTTAAAAATCGTGACAGGTTTGAGCCACTTTTCCTCTCAAACATAATAACCCTTTTGTTTGATTGTCATTTATGTTTGATTTAAGCAAATTATCTTTGAGTGTAGAATGTTTTGACTCTGGAACTATATGCAAAAAAAGCATGAAGTCTTGACTCTCTCTCAACGCTTGAAATTGGCAATTGATGTTTCTAAAGGAATAGAGTACTTGCACGAGAAAATGGTCCTACATAAAAGTCTAAACCCATGGAATCTGCTCTTGAATAGAGATGATGTAAGGGATTAGGAATGAAGAAACGCCATTGTCATATACTTTTTTGCTTATTCTAACATGCTTTCTTTTTTTCTCTAGGTTATAAAAGTTGACACTGCTAGTGATTTGTACATGAATTGGGCTGGGATGGTGACCACTCCCAAAACTAATGATGTGATCTTAAATTTGGCTGGGACGAATACCCCTAAAATCAGAACATGGTGCAAATGGACATCACCAGAAGTAAGTTAATTGTATTCTATTTGCTCAATTCATTTCAAAAGCAACATTGACTGTGTGACTAATATGCATATTTGATTATTAAAGGCTATGAACGAAGGACGTTATGGTACCTTGTGTATATCTGCAGATTATAACATAAGTTTATGTATTTATTTACCTATCGACTTTCTTAATTTGCAGGTCCCCTATGAAGAATTGGACTGCAGAACTCGTAGACACACCCTACTTCGTGAGGCTTAGATGTATTTATCTTACTCACTGTGTTGTGTGTGAGGACGATAACCTATCTGGTGCCTTTATTCATCAGGGACAAAGACCAGTAATACCAGCAGAGACAAATCTAAAACGGAAGAAAATGATAGACAAGTGACCCTTCCTACAGGCCTCGCATCTCGGAGGTAAGATCTGGCCTGGAGTCGCTCCGACAAGATCACCCTCTCTGACAACACCAGCTGCTCATACAAGATCACCCGCTCCGACGACACCAGCTGCTCCAGCAATATCTCTAAGTAATCGATTTGATTGCTTACCAGATAGAGAGTAAAACACAAGTCCAGGTAGTGATTACAAGAAGGAAAACATTGGTCCCAGAAGTTAGATATTAATGTCTTCGGAATTTTTCTATGTTATGTTCTCAGGGACAGGAAGCTATAGGATTACACATGTACAATGAAGCTACAGGATTACACATGTACAGTTGCATGCAGTGCCCAAAACGTTTTTGGTTTTACAGATATTCTTGGGATTTTTTCCTCATTTTTGCATAGGTTTTTCCTGAACCAAGTGGATCTTGATATCAAAAATGTTAAATGACTTCATTTTTTCTTAAATAAAAAAAAATAAATACTCATTCAATTCGTAAGTCGGTTTGAATATCCTTGATTTGTTTATATACATATAACTTATGATTTAACATTGCAAAATAAACCTGTTGCTAATGCAAACAAGTATCTTGATTCTTGTAAGGCTAAATTATCAAAATAGTTTAAAAAGTCTATCAGACTGTCTTCCATCTCCACAAAACACTAGCGATGTAATGTTCTCCTCTTTGCACTTTCTCTTTCTTCTTTGTAAAGGCATTGGAGAGACAAGAGGAATAGGATTTAATTAGAGAAAGATATTATGCGGCAAAGATCCATGTTGTGTCCCTACTCCCATAGCTCTCCGTGTTGACGGGAGCCATGAGAGGCTGAAGAAGACAAAGGTGAACATAACCAGCGTTAATGAATAGAGTTGATAAGGCTTTGGTGTGTGCACATAATCCTCATGGGAGCAATCTCTGAGTCAGAAACGCCTCAACTTTCCAAGGTGTGTTTGCTGCTTCAAAGAAAACAAAATCCACATCACCAATCAGGTTTTGCAGAAAGGCGAAGAAAGCAAATAACAAAGCCATATATCCATGTTAAAGTCATACATATCCAGCATTAGTCGCCAAAGTCCATTCTACAGCAGATAAAAAAATCACATAAGATAAGAGTTACCAAAAAGAGGAATTTAAATAGGGACCCGGAAACAGGTATTATAAGAAGGATTCTTGATTGGAAAATGGGTGATGCTCTGTTACTAACGGCCTTGCGAGTGATCAGCCATGTATGCTTTTTGAAATGCAATCCATTGACCTACAAAAACACAAATTTCATTACCACTTAAAGGGTAAACAAAGTGGTAAAATCCCAGGTAACCACCTGAATATTAAATCATTTCTCGGGCTGACCTTTTGGTCTTGAGTTATGTCCGTGACACTGCCCATGCAAAAATACAAGTAGATCTGTCTCAGCCACTAGTAGTTCTATTGAAATAGAAAAAAAAATGGCTCAGTTCTTACAATTGTGGTTGACTATGTGAATCTTACTCGGTTGTGCATAATTGGCAGGTAGTTCGGACCAAAGCTAGCTTGAGTGTTGCTCCCCTAGAAGCTTACAGTGGGTTCCTCCTCAAGCCACCACCATAACCATTATTCCACGTAATGGATATATCCTACATTGGAATAGAAGGTCATTTCCCATTACTATTGGACGTGAGTCCCTCTCCACCTCAATGAATTGAGGAGGCTTATCTGAAGCAAAATTAAAGAATTCAATGGCTAAGAGAGAGTGAATCAGATACCTTCTACATCTGATAGCTCGCCAAGCTTCCAATGCAATAAGATCTCTTACTGCAGAGGAGGGATCTGTTATTTCTGAACCTGAAGAGATCCTCCACAAGCTTACAGTTGCCTATCATAAGTAAATCACTGACGACACTCAAATAAATTTGAAGAAAGCAAACAAAGAGTGAAAGAAATGATGATCGACCTGTTTCCTAGACAAGACAGTCAGAGTTCAGGTCCAACTCAATAAGAGAGAATAGGCTTGTGTTAAAGATGGAGGAGGATTCATGAGCCTGATACGTGCTTTCGAACTTGTTATCTCTCTGTCCAAACCCATCAGAAACCCGCAAAGCTTCTCCTTTTCTCTCGCCTCTGAGGCACGTTTTGCGACGTCTCAACCACAACCACCGCACGCACACTGCGGCGAGGGATGATACTCCGACAAGTCCTGCCGAGCAAGATTCACATTCCTGAAACAAAGGACCAGCGAGGAACCATTTTGCCTCCGCATGGCGATCCAATGGCGAAGCTGGTGGATCTTCCAATCGACGTTGAGAGCATAAACAAGAGAAGTGGTGATACTTATGTCATTGTTGGAACCAAACAGAAACGCAAAAATCTTCTCCTTGTCTCTCGCCTCTTTTGCCCGTTTCTGATTCCAAGGAATTCTAGAGCATCTGATAGACTCTATGTGCCGTTGGCCCTAGTGAAGAAAAAGAAGAGATCGGCAAGAATGGTCTGCAAGAATATTTGGTATGTCAAATACCAAATATTTGTTATGCGTTGTCGTTTTGAGAGAACAGTAAGTTGTATTTAAACCGGCCCATTTATTAGGGCTTGAGATATCATAAATTTTGACAAAGAAATCCTTGTGTTAAACTGCACCAGTCACCGGCTGTTGACAAACCCCCATCCCCCAATAGTCACTGGCTATCATTGGTATCAGAGCTAGCAATGACGACGACGACCAACCCCGATGCCGAACTGGAACGAGAAGGAGCGTTGGGGGAGACACGCGGAGAAACCCTCGAACAACGATTCGACCGATTGGAGCAGAGAGCGGACAAGAACGAGAAAGAGATGGCCTGGGCGAAGGAGGCGTTGAGCCACCTCTTAAGAGCCCAGTTTGGAGAAGCGACACCGGCGGGCTTCACGACCCCCGTCGTAGGTGGCCAGATGCAGATCCCAAGCCGGTTGTTCACACCGACCACAGAGCAAGTCAGAGAGGGAGAAGGTAACCGGACCCCGCCAATGACCGCACCTCCGGGAGCTCTACCAGAGAGCTCGGAGACGACCCCGGCCTTCGTCTAGAGCGACTGGGTTCCACAACCTCCAGATGTGGGCACTGAACCGCCCCAAAAAATAGTGGAACTTCCCCTATATGAAGGACAAAACCCGGAGGAGTGGATATTTCCGGTTGAAGGATGTTTTGCAGCCAACAAAACCCCAGAGAAAGATAAGGTGGAGCAAGCCTTAGCTGTCCTTACGGGTCCGGCGGTCACTTGGTTAATGTACGTCCGAGACAGGGTGACTCTTAACGATTGAAAAGGGTTCAATGAGAAGTTCAGGAAGAGGTTTAAAGCCAGCCGTGGTGGCTCAGCAGTGGATCAGTTCATGAGTGTAGTACAGACTGGAACTGTTGAGGAATATAGGGAGAAGTTTGAGGAGTTGCTAGTGCAAGTTCTCCACATTCCTATAGACGCGGTGGAGTCAGTTTTCCTTAAAGGCTTGAAGAAGAGTCTACGAAATCAGATGCTCAGGTATAGACCATCGGGATTAGATGACATAGTCGAGGCGGCCTTACTGATAGAGTGATAGAGAGCCAGGAGAATGATAGCAACAACTATCAATTCAGACCGTCGCCGCGAACCAACCTTACTCTTAACCCGGCTCAAAACACTCGATTCTCTAGCTACTCTTCACAAAGAAACATGGAAACTGGAGCTGCGAAGAAGTCTATAGAGTTTGTGAGGGATAACAGGAGGCCAGGGAATAGCAATGAAGTCAAGAAGACGAATAATTGCCGTCATTGTGGAGACCAGTACTTTTCGGGTCACCGTTGCAAATCACAGCAGAGGCTTAAGTCTCTGGAAGTCGACGGTGAAGAGGGGGTTGAAGAAGGGTTGGAGAACGGTGAAGGAGAAGCATCGTTGAGTGATCTACAGTACCAGGAAGAAGGGCAGGCTGTGGAGCAGATATCCTTGTAGTCTGATAACCTCGGGTAAGTCTATGCGACTGAAAGGCAAGATCAAGGAGTCAGAGGTTGTGGTGTTGATAGACTCTGAGGCTACTTGCAACTTGATCTCCAACCGATTCGCAGAGCATAATGGCCTGAAGGTGACTGAAACAAGGAGGTTCGCAGTGGTAGTGGGCAATGGTCAAGTAAATTTGGGAAAGGGGAAATGTGAGGCAGTCGTTCTGGTGGTGCAAGGGATTGAGATTATGGATGAGTTCTTGTTGTTTGAACTTGGTAGCACGGATATAGTGTTAGGATACTCTTGGTTGGAGACACTTGGGGACACCAGGATCAACTAGAAACTGCACACCCTGAGTTTTCAGATACAGACTGAGTGGGTCACTCTAGTAGGAGATCCAGCCTTGGTAAAGTCACAAGTGTCCTTAAAATCATTGGAATCCAACCTAAAAGGGGCAGAAGTGGTGTGCTTGCTGGAGTTAACCACCCTGATTGAAGACGAGTCATCGTAGAAGGCAGGGCCTCAGAATGAAAGGTTAGAGGAGCTGTTGCGGGAGTACAGTGATGTAAAAAGAATGCCACCGGGGTTATCTCCAGTTAGGAACAGGGAGCATTCCATCATTTTACTAGAGAAGACACCTCCCATCAACATCAGGCCTTTCAGGTATTCTTTCATATAAAAGAATGAAATAGAGAAGTTAGTCAGAGAGATGCTGGCTGCGAGGATCATTAGGCCAAGTGTCAGTCCTTATTCCAGCCTGGTTCTGTTGGTGAGAAAGAAGGATGGGGGCTGGAGGTTTTGTGTGGATTACAGGACCCTTAACAAGGCCACCATCTCCGACCGATACCCTATCCCAGTAATAGAAGAGCTGATGGATGAGCTACATGGGGCATCCATATTCTCTAAGCTGGACTTGAAGTCGGGATATCATCAAATCAGGGTGAGGAAGGAGGATGTAGAGAAAACTGCTTTCAAAACCCATGAAGGCCATTATGAGTTTTTAGTAATGCCTTTTGGCCTCACCAATGCTCCATCAACCTTCCAAAGCGTGATGAATGAGGTATTTAGGCCCTACTTGAGCAGGTTTTTCTTGGCATTTTTTGACGATATATTAGTTTACAGCTCCAACCGCACTGAGCACATTCACCATCTGGAAGAAGTCCTAAGGTGTCTAAGACAACATCAGTTCTTTGTAAATGAGAAGAAGTGTGTTTTTGGACAGGCAGAATTGGCCTATTTAGGCCATGTGGTTTCAGGAGAAGGAGTCTCTGCAGATGGTGAAAAGGTGAAAGCCATGCTGAAGTGGCTAGAACCAAAGAATGTGACTAACTCAGAGGGTGTCTGGGGTTAACAGGGTACTACAGACGGTTTGTTGAAGGTTATGGAAAAGTGGCCAAGCCTGTAACGGAGTTATTGAAGAAGAATGGGTTTGAGTGGAGTGAAGGAGCAAGAGGAGCCTTTACACAACTTAAGAGGGCAGTCACTAGTATGCCAGTTTTGGTACTGCCAGACTTCAACAAACCTTTTGTCATTGAAACAGATGCATATGGGGCAGGAATGGGAGCAGTGTTATCTCAAGAAGGAAGACCAATAGCTTACATCAGCTAAGATTTTTCAAACAAGGGCAGGAGTAAGTCGGTCTATGAGAGGGAGCTGATAGCAATAGTGTTTGCAGTGTCAAAATGGAAACACTATTTAATAGGGAGGAAGTTCATTATTAAAACAGACCAAAAGAGCCTCAAATACCTATTGGACCAGAAGACAGTAACCGGTGATCAATTGAGGTGGGCCTCAAAACTTCTGGCCTTAGATTACACCATAGAGTACAAACCGGGGGTAGAGAACAAAGTCGCTGATGCTTTGCCTAGGAGACCTCTGGAAAGTGTCAAAGAGTTGCTTGTTACAGCCCCTAGCTCTTTGGACGTGGAGGAGCTCTCCAAATAATTACGAGCTGATGCAGAGTGTTCAACCTTGATGGATCAATTGCAGAATTGAAGTTGCAACAAGGCCGGGTATACTTTGAGAGGGGGACTCATCTACAAAGATGACAGGTTGTTGACACCGCCAAAATCTCAGCTTACTGTCAAACTGTTACACCAGTTCCATGCCAGCCACATTGGAAGACATGAGGGGCTGCTGAAAACTTACAAGAGAATAGCCCGAGAAGTGTATTGGAAGGGAATGAGAAAGGATGTGGAGGAGTTCATCATGAAGTGCCAGGTTTGTCAGACTAATAAATACTCCACTCTATCACCTGCTGGATTACTATCTCCCTTACCCATCCCTAAGAAGATCTGGACAGATGTCAATCTTGACTTCATAGAGAAGCTGCCAAGATCCAAAGGTTTTGAGGTAATTCTAGTGGTAGTGGATAAGTTAAGTAAGTATGGACATTTCATACCCCTTAAACATCCTTTTTCTGTAAAAATGGTGGATGAAACTTTCATTAGGGAGGTGGTTAAATTGCATGGGTACCCAGAAACTATGGTGTCTGACAGGGACAGGATATTTGTGAGCAATTTCTGGACTGAGTTGTTTGCTACCTAGGGGACTGCCTTGCACAAGAGTACAACCTATCACCCACAAACAGACGGCCAGACTGAGGTCCTGAACCGTTGCCTAGAAGCTTATCTTCATTGTTTTGTCATGGGGAAGCCATCTTCTTGGTCCCAACTCCTCCCATGGGCTGAATACTGGTACAATACTTCCTATCATTCTGCGATAAAAATGTCTCTTTTTCAGGCGGTTTATGGCAGGGAAGTTCCTCGGCTGCTTAGGTTTGGGGATGTACCATCAGCCAATGCTCAGGTGGAGGAGCTGGTTAAGCAAAGGGATGACTTACTGTCTGAACTAAGAGGGAACATGGAGGCGGCCCATAAAAGAATGGTTGCTGCTGCCAATAAGCACAGGAGGGATGTTGAGCATGAGGTAGGAGACAAGGTTTATCTCAAGCTAAGGCCCTATAGGCAAGCGACTGTGGCAAGGAGAAAAAACGGAAGCTTGGACCAAGGTATTTTGGACCCTATAAGGTCATTAAGAAGGTGGAGAAGATAGCATATAAGCTTCGCCTGCCTGAACACAGCCGCATTCACCCAGTTTTCCACGTCTCTCTACTTAAGAAGGCAAGTCCAAATGACCAGCCCGTTCAAGAGATTCCGGAAGTGCTTTCCAGCGAATTGGAGTGAGTCACTGAGCCAGAGTCGATCCTTAATATCCGCAAGGCTACTCATGGTCAAGGAGCTGAAGTGTTGGTGCATTGCAAAGGGCTGCCCGAGTTTGAAACACACATGGGAGCCTCTTAACCGTTTGTCAGCCCAGTATCCTTCCTTTGACCTTGAGAACAAGGTTAGTCATTTACCGCTGGGTAATGATAGACTCTATGTGCCATTGGCCCTGGTGAAGAAAGGGAAGAGATCGGGAAGAATGGTTCGCAAGTTTGAGAAGAAGAAGAAGGCAGTGAAACACTCTTAGTGAGAGAGAGTATTTGGTATGTCAAATACTCTGAGGGAGAGAAAGTATTTGTTATGTATTGTCGTTTTGAGAGAACAATAAGTTGTATTTAAACGGGCCCATTTATTAGGGTTTGAGATATCAGAAATTTTACAAATCCTTGTGTTAAACCGCATCAGTCACCGGCTGTTGCCAAATCCCCATCCTCGATAGTCACCGGCTATCAGCATCTCTCTTCCAGATGAAGTAATTGTCTTCGGCTGCGTTGAGTGTGACCGTAGAGAGTTTGTTTTTTTTCTTGGACTAAAACCCTTCTCTTTTCTTTAGGCCCACTATATCACCTTGAGGCCCACACGAAAATAACAAGCCCAACTCCTCTTCTTTGTTTCATAAAACCCAATTAAGATTAAAAACTTTGGTCACAGGTAAAAAATTCTGAACCCTCTGCGATTCTCTGAGATTAACTGCAATACTTTCAAGAATCAGTCATCAGTAGCATAACACTTAAGACAAAATCAACACAACCACATTTAATCAAGAACATGATGGGAATTAAATTGGCAATGATAGTCCACATGTCATAATCTATAGTGGCTTTGAAAAACCTTTTGACACATATTTTATTTTACTTTTTTCAGGAAAGATGCAACAGAGACTGACTCAACACATAGCTTGCATCACATACTTAACTCGTCATGATTCATAGCGTCTGACCATCTTTAACTCCAGTGATTAGCTTTCACACTACCATGTCTTTATCTTGTCGTTGGCCAGTTTTCAATTGAATGAGATAGCTCTATCACTTGACTTCTCAAGAACTGTCTCAGGGCTTTTTACCCTTCAGCTTCTTAGATTTTTCTTCAAAGTGAAACTTGTACTGATGTCAAGACAAGACGACATGATAAGTAGCTCTTTCTCACTAATGTTTTTGATTCCAAACAGAATCTGAGCCTCATACACACCTTGAACCAATACTTGTATCATTTATGCACACTTCCCAAACGATTAAATTCCACAAACACCAATTGAGTTTCTTAAGATGACAAAACGATTAAAATCCAATGGTTTTGTGAATAAATCGGCCAGTTGTAAATCAATGACAATGTGTTCTACCACTACCTGTTTTTCCTCCACTAGTTCTCGAATAAAGTTGTGTTGAATGTTTATGTGCTTTGTCCTTGAGTGTTGCAGTGGATTCTTTGATATGATTATAGCACTTTTGTTGTCACAGTGAACCAAGAGAGATCTAGAATCCATTCCATAGTCCGCTGACATCTGTTTCATCCAGAGAAGTTGAGTGCAGCAGCTCCCCAAGGCAAAATACTCTGCTTTAGCAGTAGACAGTGATACAGAGTTTTGTTTTTTGCACATCCACAAAATCAGGTTGTTTCCCAAGAAAAAGCAACCGCCACTTGTGCTTTTTCTATCATCCATACTCCTTGCCCAGTCGGCGTCAAAGTAACCAACCAAGTTCTTGTTCGAGCCTTTAGAATGCCAAATTCCCAGATTTACCGTGTCTTTGACATACCTGATGATCTCTTAACTGCTTCAAGGTGGGACTGTTTTGGTTTCGCCTGATATCATGCACAAATCCCAACACTTAAACATAGATCCGGTCTACTTCTTATAAGATAGAACAAGCTCCCAATCATGCCACGGTATAGCTTGACATCCACATCGTTTCCTTCATAGTCCCAAGATATCTTGGTTGTAGTACTCATGGGAGTATTAGCTTCCTTGCATTGATCCATCTTGAACCTTGTTAGAGCATAGGTACTCTAAGAAATAAAAACTCTTTCTTCCGACTGTGTTATTTGTAACCCTAGAAAGTACTTCAATTCTCCGACAAAGCTGTCTACTAACCGTTGAGACGTGCTACCAAAGATGATATCGTCTACATAAATTTGTAGCATCATAATCTCTTTCTTCTGCTCAAGAATAAAAAGCATTTTGTCCACACTGCTTCTCATGTATCTTTTTCCATCAAAGTCAGCCTCTTGTACCATGCTCGTGGAGCATGCTTCAGCCCATACAAGGCTTTTTCAGCTTGTACACATAATCTGATTTGAATGGATCTTCGAATCCCTTGAGCTGTTCAACATGGACTTCCTCTTGAAGGAATCCATTTAAAAAAGTACTTTTGACGTCCATCTGATACACTTTGAAATTCAGAACGTATGACATACCCAGGAAGAATCGAATGGACTCTAGTCTTGCTACAGGGGAAAATGTCTCTTCAAAATCAACTCCTTCAATCTGAGAGTAGCCTTGTGCAACCAACCTTACTTTGTTGCGAACTACAACCCCAGTTTCATTAATCTTATTCTTGAAAATCCACTTCATTCCAAAAATGTTGATTCCTTTAGGTCAAGGAACCAGGTCCCACACATCGTTTCTCACAAACTGCTCAAGTTCTTTCTCCATTGCAAGAATCCAGAATTCATCTTCAAGAGCCTGTACATGATTTCGTGGCTCAATGACTGATACAAAACATGCAAACTGCACCACCTCATGATTCTTCTTCTTCTTCAGGCACATCATCTCTCGATAGTCCTTCTTAACTCCCCTGGTTTTCCTCCCTTTATTCATCGCTCATGAGATCAGATGTTGAATGATTCCGAGGTACATGCTGAGCTATAGTGTGTTCTATATCAGACTCGTCTTCTATGATAAGTTGTTCTTCTGAACCAACCTATCCCTCTGTACCAGTATGCTCCTCTTTGCTTCTAATTTCAGGATGTTTCGGTTCATTTTCCACGCTAACTATTCTGTCCCCAATCTACTTTGTATAGACATAATCGTCGAACACCACGTTCACTAACTCGATGATTACCCCTGATCGCTTATTGAGTTCTCTGAAAGCTATACTACTCTCTAAGTAACCCATAAACACTCCTTCGTCACTTCTTGAGTTGAATTTTCCTAAATAGTCTTTGTCGTTCAGTATGTAGCACTTGGTCAACCATTTCCTCACATATAATCTGTTAACGATGTAACAAGACGTGCTCACTACTTCAGCCCAGTACTTTCTTGGTATGTTGTTCCCATGTATCATGGCTTTTGCCATTTCTTGAAGCGTTCTGTTCTTCTGCTCTACTACACCATTTTGCTGTGGCGTCTAGGGAGCTGAGAATTGGTGAGCTATACCATGATCTTCACAAAATCTCTCATATATCCATTTTGAAATTCACCACCATGGTTACTACAAATTCTCTTTATTTCGCCACATTCATTGATTAGTTGAAGAGCCCAAATCCTGAAGCTATCAGCTGCTTCTAATTTTTCACGAAGGAATCTGACCCAAGTGTATCTAGTGTAGTCATCCACTAGTACAAAGGCATATCTTTTTCCAACACTCTCCACTTGCATTGGCCCCATCAAATCCATATGCACCAGATCTAATGCTGAATTAGAGTGAATATCAACCACTTTCTTATGCTAAACCTTCACTTGCTTTCCTTTGTTGCAAGGTCCACACACAAATTTTTCTCCTCCCTTCAGGTGAGGTACTCCTTTGATTATCTCCTGATTCGCCACAGTAGTGAGACTTCTCACATTCATGTGTCCAAGTCATTTATGCCATAGGTTCAGATCATCAGTTGCACTAAAGCATTTAACTATTTTTTGCTTCCACATGTAGCAGTTATTACCTGCTCAAACCCCTTTCAAGACTGTCTTCCCATTGTTAACAACCGCCTTGTAGTCAATATTCGTGAATATCACCGTTAACCTTTTGTCACACAGTTGACTCACACTAATGAGATTAACTTTTAGTCCTTGTACTAGATAGATATTCATCAGTTGAGGTAGGCCAGTGTCACATGTATTTCTCTTCCCTTGAATGACACCATGTCCTCCATTACCAAACGTAACCTTCTCTTTCTTGATTTTCTTGAAACTCTCTAGGTTACTCATGGTTCCTATCATGTGTCGTGAACTTCCACTATCAAAGTACCACAGACCAGTATCCTCTTGCTCTTCTGTGACAACCGCCATATATACACCAAAATCCGAGTCTTGAAGCACTATCTGAAGCATTTCTTGTAGCAGTTGACCTTAGGTCAGATTTCTTCACCCAAATCTGATCACGGTATCCATTCCATGTGAATTTCCCTTCATATATGAGCTGTCTAATCCTCTCCCAGTACTTGTAATAGAAGGCTCTTATGTTTCCATGCCTTCCACAAAAGTAACATCTAATCCTATGTGTTATAGTAACTCCAGTTCTCTCAGTTCTGCAAACAGGGTGTGACGACACACTAGCAGCCACGAACTTTATGTCTTTGGCCTCTGAACCATCTCTTCCAGTGTATCCTAGACCTCTTTGAATGTATTCAGTCCTTCCGTAAGATAGGATCTTGTCCAATTGCCTCATACCAGCAAACATGTGAATCTTCTTGTACTGCAGATCAAATTGTGACTAAAGTTGAGCAGATATCTCCTTCTCAGCGTGCAGTTCCTTCTCCAAATTATCTGCCTTGACATCTAGATTGAGTTTCTCTTTCAACAATAGTACACTTTCCTGACTGAGTTTTCGTTCACCCTGTAGTTCAATCTACAGCGATTCAACAAGTGCTTCAATTCGCTGCTTCTCCTTGATCAGAGCTAGATTCTCATGTCCCAATTTGATGAGAATCTCTCGTACTTCCTTGTAACTTTCAGCAAGCTCATCTTCATTGGATTCAGAACCAGAATTTTCATCCTCGACTCCAACCTATATGATCCCCACAAAAGAAACAAAGTTGTTCAGAACCTCTTCATCCTCATTATCTTCTACAGAATCTTCTTTAGCCAACATAGACCTTTCTTTTCTACGCTTCTGATTGCTTATACACTCCAGCTGAGTATACCCGATTCTTTTACATCCAAAGCACTTCATTTCTCTTCTCTTGATGGATCTGAAGTGGCCATATCCTTTGCATTCATGACATTGAAGTTCAGACTTCTTGACATGTTTATCTCCTTCTTGTGGCTTTCTGACTGTTCCTATCCTTCTCTGACCTTGCCATTGCTCTACTTTCCTCAAGGCTCGATTAAACCTTTTGACCAACAAACTCATAGGATCTTCATTATGAGATTTATCCAAGGTTTTCTCACACGACGTTAGTGTCAAGTTTTTCATCTTCTTACCATATGACGCTGCACTCTCCAATTCCATCTCATGAGCCTGTAGCATCCCAACAACCTCACCAAAGCTAAGTTCCTTAGTGTTTTGAGACACGTTCAGAGCAGACTTGTAAGCCATAAATCTGCTTGGAAGACACCTTAGGAATTTCTTAACCAACTTCTGGTCTTTGTACATCTTTCCTAGTGTTGCAGCTTCTTGTACAAGAGATTTT
The DNA here is from genome assembly GCA_964056655.1 of Arabis hirsuta. Classification (NCBI taxonomy): domain Eukaryota; kingdom Viridiplantae; phylum Streptophyta; class Magnoliopsida; order Brassicales; family Brassicaceae; genus Arabis; species Arabis hirsuta. The sequence goes on along the minus strand of OZ053305.1, from coordinate 25,234,683 downwards.
AGCTTGAAACTGAAATCAGAAATCGATTCATGCTCTTCCATTCTTAGATTTTCGAATCTCGAAGCAATCATGTCTTTCCTCGAATTTTGAACCTTTTGGGTTCCTTCAAAGTGAGTATGTAGAAGATCTCATGCCTCTTTTGCTGTCTCACATCCCTGAATCAGTTCGAATGTCTTCTTTGACACACTGCAATGAATGGCGGAAAAGGCCTTGGAGTTATACTTGGCTTTTCTTCAACTCATCTTCTGTCCAGGTTTCTTCTGGTTTGGGAGTTCTGAATCCTTCATTATCAACCACAGTAGGAGCTTCCCACTGAACCAAAATTGATCTCCAAGCCAGTACATCAATCCCACCAATCAGAAACTTCATCCTCGACTTCCAGAACCCGTAGTTTCCTGAATCCAGTATTACCCTCGAGCTGTTCACCAAATCTTGGTACCTTTCCATTTTCTCCACAGGATCTCACCCGTAACAATAACGAACAGATGCCCGCTCTGATACCAAATAAAAATGTATCAGCTACTACTACAGAGATTATCGGAGGTACTATAGGAACTTAACACAATACACAAGGTTTTTCTCAAAAAACGCTTTACTAGATTGAATGATACGTGCACTTACAATTTTTATTCGGTCACTTTAATCCTAGCCTCACGTGTTCACAAGTCACACACAATCTTGTGAACCTCTCACTACCCCTTAAGCCCTTGAATCAAGATCTCCCTTTTTACTGAATAATCTTAAATTCCTTTGCTAAGAAATCTGCTTTAATTATGTTAACCTATCCCCAAGTTAACCTATACGCAATAGGCAAAATGGCCAGACCTAGGCTTGGCCCCCAAGTTCAGATTATGCTAAATCTTCACTCAATATCTTCTTTCCTTATTATTTGGCAAGATACTAGGACAATCTTCAAGCTCCTTGATCCTCTTCAAGTTTTGCCTCCAACTTAGCTAGAGCATCAAGTCACGTCCATCCTTGCTCGACCCAGCTCACTCTTCAAGCCCACGAAGCCTTAAACTCAGCCAGTCTACTCGTACAACCTCCTGTAGTACTTCACGACTAGTACATGTCACTGCTACTGGTCAGTGCTACAACAGCTGCATCTTCAACCAAATTTTTTAGATTGGAGAAAATCTCAAGAGAAGAAAAAAAATTTCTCAGACAATAAAGACAAAGAAATTATGATTAAATAAGTGGATTGGTAATTTGGGAATATGAAAAGAGGTTAGTGGCAGGCTTGTAAACATTTAAAAACAGTATCAGTTTTATAAAGTGGCACTTAAGATGTGATATTTATCAAAATTTCTCATTTGCAAATGTATTTTCTTTCTTATTGTTGTCATTTTTGTTTTGTTTGAGTTTTTTCTATTATACTAAGTCGTTATTGGGTAACTTGTTTTATAGGATTTCGAGTTTAATGGAAGTTGAAAACAAAAACTTAAGAAACTTGCAATCAAAATTTTGGTCATCTTAATTTATTTATTACACGTTATGAAGATACAAAGACGATAAATTCAATATGATCCTTATTTAGATCCACGAAAAATAATGTTTTTACTCTAAATTTATGATGAACATTTTCTACTTTTAATACGTGGAATTATGGCAAACGATTCTACTTTAGTTAAAGATTAATTAAATTAGTTATATATTTTATTATGGATTAATTTAAATTAGATGAATTTTTTTTTTGTAAACTAGATGAATTAACTTTATATAATAAAATATAACAACCCGAAACCTTTGCTACCAAAAAAGAAGAAATAACAAAAACCACAAAAAAGTCTTCAATAGAGAAAAAAAAAAATAACAAGAGATTGGGCGGAAACCGACAAGATGGGCCACACAAGAAATCCATTGGATAAAGCAACTGACCAATTAAAACACTAACAGGAGGATATCTTCAGAACTCAACCAATCAAAAATCAGATAAGGCCTCCAAGTAGGTCCCAGTTCAGGACATAAACACCCAAAAAGTGCATAAAATTTTATAACTTAAAGATTTCCACTGACAAAAGGGTAACACAGTTCATGCGGGACTTGTCCTCTCAATCTCAAACCCTCTCTGCCCAAATTCTAGTAACCCAATTCTCTAGGAGGACACAAAATCTAACTTTTTGAAGAGAGCAATAACTTGAGAAAAGATTCAATTATTGAAGTTGAAGTCAGAATCAAGACTCTCTTGCTAGCTAGTATTAGAGTTTGTAAAAAGAAGATGAAAAGTTTGGCGAATGCTGTTGGAGCGAAGACGGCGAGAGCCTGCGACAGCTGCGTGAAGAGACGTGCACGGTGGTACTGCGCCGCCGACGATGCTTTTCTTTGCCAATCCTGCGACGGTTTGGTCCACTCAGCGAACCCTCTTGCTCGCCGCCACGAGAGAGTCCGTTTGAAGTCAGCCAGCCCGGCCGCCGCAAAGCGTAGCAACCACGAAGCCACCACGTGGCATCACGGATTCACTCGTAAAGCTCGGACTCCACGTGGCTCTTGTAAGAAGAACCATCAGTCGGTCTTCCATGACTTGGTGCCGGAGATAAGCGTTGAGGATCAGACGGACAGCTATGAGCTTGAAGAGCAGCTGATTTGCCAAGTGCCGGTTCTCGATCCAATGGTGGCTGAGCAATTCTTAAACGATGTCGTTGAGCCGAAGATCGAGTTTCCTATGATGATGAGAAGCGGTGTAACAATCGATGATCAGGAGGAGGAAGAAAACGTCGTCGAGAGTTGTCTGAATGGTTTTTTCCCGACCGACATGGAGCTTGAGGAGTTCGCTGCTGACGTGGAGACTCTACTCGGTCGTGGGTTAGACACGGAGTCTTATGCCATGGAGGAGCTACGGTTATCTAACTCATCAGAGATGTTTAAAATCGAGGTACAGGAAGAAGAAGAAGAAGAAGACGGAAGAAAAGCCATGAACATGGAAACATTCGATGATGACCGGGAAGATGAGAATAGAACGGTACCGTTTGAGCTAACCTTTGGTTACGAGTCACACAAGACATGCGAAGAAGGGGTAATAAAGAGTGTTGAAAGAAGTAGTGATGAATGTATTAAGGTGAAGGAGGAAGAGCAGAAGAATGTCCTGATGCTGAGATTAAACTACGACTCGGTGATATCCACATGGGGAGGCCAAGGTCCACCGTGGACTTCAGGAGAGCCACCGGAACTAGACATAGACATCGTCAACAGTTGGCCGACTGTTTCCATGGTATGTTATATCAACTCGTTCTATAGAAATCAAATAAATGTGATTGTTCTCTAATAGCTGAAGTTGACAATTGTGTTTTTAGGGAGAAAATGGAGGAGAAAGTCATCAGAAGCAATACGTCGGTGGATGTTTACCTTCAAGTGGGTTTGGGGATGGAGGAAGAGAAGCTAGGGTTTCTAGGTACAGAGAGAAGAGGAGAACGAGGTTGTTCTCTAAGAAGATAAGGTACGAGGTACGTAAACTGAATGCCGAGAAAAGACCTCGAATGAAAGGAAGATTCGTTAAGAGATCATCGCTCGGTCTTTCTGCTGCAAATTCACCATTAGGTGTGAATTACTGAAAACATTCATGTCATATCTCTCTTTTTTTTCATGAAAACATTTAAATTTTGCTAAACTGTTTTTTCTTCTGCAACGACAGAAGTTTCTTTTGCACTTAATTGTGCTTAGTGGACTTGGTAGCATGTACATAGGAATAACCCAATAATGTGACTTTCTTGTATGAATAGCACTGATTGTTAAAAATGTGAAATGCATTTTGATTGCTAAAAATTACTACATAGTAGGGTTCAATAAGTGTACCTCTCAAATTAATCGAAATTGAACGAACATAACTTCTCAAACCAAAACTGACCGATTTTCTTAAAACAGGTACTGTATATATCAGCACCATTACTCTTATAGCACAAAGGAAATAAAAACTAAATCGGTACCAATTTCAGTGCAAGCAAACTAAATCCAAGTCCATTCCAAACAATACTTTGAGTTAAATATATATTAAAGATTTATTTTGCCAACCCTTTATAAACTTTTAACACACAAAAACCCCCCTTTGTAATAAGAATGATTAAAATTTATAATATTTATCTATATTTCCGTTATTTTCTTACCCTAAATTGTGCTGATGCTACGACAATGAAAGCTGTTTTATCATCTAAAAACATTTGCGTCTGAACTGGTAACTTATTTTCCAAACTAAAAAAAAAAAAGAGAGAACAAACTAAACGTAACCAAACCAAAAAAATCGATGTTTCACCTTCAATTAAGGAGAGCTTCATTAAAAGAGAAAGTTCAAATTTAATTCGTACAACTTTTTGAACGACTAAATTATTTTAAAAGAATCAGAGTTACAAAATTGGGATTTCAAAATAAAAAAAGGCTAGGCAGCCAATTACAATAAGGACAATGAACCAAGTAATATGTGAATGTGAATCGTAATTGTCCCTATCAATTTATGTAGCATTTTTCTGTATAGTCCAATTCCATTTTAATTTCTGGCTAAGATGAAATTGGCAACTAACTAACCACACAAGCGTATACTGGACCAAATATCCATCAGCGTTATACAAAATATCATTATCAATAAGCCATTATTGATTTAAATCTGTGGTACAGAAGAAATTTATTTTTGGTGGCGCTTAAAATTTTGGTAGGATGGATAATTTCAAACAAGTTTTGTTTGGAAGTGCTATCATCTCAGATTATTTGAAGCTACTACGTAGAACAAGTTAATAAAGTATGGTTAATACATTAAAGAAACCTTTTAAGTTATATAAATGAAAAAGGTCTACTTCATAGAGAAAGACAGTACACAACTGAAACATGTAGAAGTCACATCGTAAGATGTTGTTATGTAGCTGAGAGTTGGGTCCGCACGAAGAAGCCTTATTGATGCCTTGGCCTTGTAAGTTAAATTACATTCAACCTTCGATTTGCCGCTTCTCTTATTACAGTTACTGGATAGTAGATCAAATGTACGTATTAGAAAAGTATTAAATCGAATAATATAATATTTTTTAAAATGTACCATACTTTAGATTTTTTTTTTTTTCAAAAATACTACATTGTGCTTTAGAAATCTTTTATATATTATATTTGAGAAGTAATTTTGTGGAATTTGCTTACATGTCAACTTTACAATCATTATCTCATATAAATGATTATATGAAATTCCCTTTATTATGACATGACAATTTTTTTTTATTAATATTCTTATTAAACTCAAGTATTGTTTTTGATAAAACTCAAACAAAAAAAATATCTCTAGCCCATTTCGTTTCTGATAAATTTTTTATTAATATTTTGAATAAATATTAAATAACTAAATTAATCTCTTATTAAAGATTGTGATAAGGCCCAAATAAGTCGACTCTAGCAAATGTCGTTTACCAAATAGTCCAAATAAATATGTATTTCATTCGGTTTATTTATGCAGTATTTTTCAAATTAGGTAAATATTCTTTAAATTGAACATATATAAAGAAGATGAAAGAAGTATTTTTTAAATAACTTATTTTAGTTAAAAATTTATAAATACATAAGTTATAAAATATTTCACCATTAGTGTAATTTATTTAATATTGAAAAAATAATTTTAGTTGAAAACACCTAATCGAAAACTTAATTTAATTATAAACCTAAATTTATATAACAATAAATTATATATTTTGTTAATTTGAATACAAACCAAAACCATAGTAGATCGTTTTAATATTTGTTTTAACTTTTATATCTATAATTCATAAACATAAACTTAAAAATTGAAAATAAAACCTACAAAATCAAAACGAAATCTAAAATTGAACACTATTAACATTTTTTAACCATGAATTGTTAAACATAATTTTATACCATTTTTGAATATATTTGGTTTTTGAAAATATTGATTCACGTATAACGCGGAGAGTCATCTACTATACTTAGTACAACGTAGAAGACTTTTTTTTTTTGGGTGCAAACTTGTTTCATTCCTTAAACTTCAGAATAACATAGCTTCATAATACAATACGTAGAAGACTTCGTTCACTTAATATGATTCTTCCTAAATGCATCCTGAAATAAAAATTGTGATATTTCTGAAAAAAAATACTAGTAATCGTATAAATTATACATTTTCCATCATTAGTAGAACCTTTATCAAAATAGAAATAAAATTAAATAAAACAACAATATTGTTAGGATTAGATATTGTCTCTAATTTTAAATGAGTCTCTAAGCGTCATTGGATAGTTAAACAAGTTTTCGAAATATTTAGACTTGACTTTCTGTTAGCTTTTTTCCGTATGTTATGACTACGACGTTATATTTTAAGATTGATTTTTAGCATGTTTAACTAGGATTAAATTGATGATACTATTTTTGTAAAATAAGAAAGAAAAAAGAAGAAAGAAAGAACCTAATTGTTGTTCCCACTTGGCTATGCCACATATTGATCTAAGCTTGATGAATCAAAGAATTTGCTATATTCTATACCACATCACAAACTGTACCTAGAGAAGATAAAGAGCCAAACATATACCATAAATTTAGTTGGTAAAGAAGTTCTTAGATTTGAATATTGGAAATTCAAAATTGTTTTTGAGAACATAGTGCATGTTTTGGTCTCGAATCTGAAGGAATATACAGATTTCGACTAAAAACTTTTGTAATCGACTATACAAAAGAAGAGGGAGAGTTATATTTTTTTACATGAGAGAGAACTTAAAAAAATATAGTTATTGTTATGTCAATTTTTATATCTTTTGTATCTATAGAATGTAATAGGGCTGGGCAAAAAAACCTGTACCCGAATACCCGAACCTGTACCTGACTCGAAAAACCTGAACCTATATCCGACCAAAAATTTATAGCTACCTGTATGGGTATAAATTTTTTAGACCCGACAGAACCTGTACCCGATAGTACTCGAACCTGTACCCGACCCGAATACCCGTATACCTAGGACTAGGTATTTTTTGTCACATTTTTAACTAGTTTAAATTTTAGATTTGGTATTTTAAATGTTTTGTATTGTGTTTTATTCAAATATTTTCATTTTATAGGTTATTTTTTTGTAGATTTTAGAGAAAAAAATAGTTTTAAATACAATTGAACGTAAAAGAACTGTACCCGAACCTGTACCAGATTTTTTTGGTATAATTATTTGTGACCAGATCGGAACCTGTACCCGAACCTGTACCCGAAAAACTCGAACCTGTATCCTACCCGAAAATTTGTAAGTACCTGTATGGGTATAAAAATTCTATACCCGACAAAACCTGTACCCGATAGGACCCGAACCTGTATCCGACCCGAATACCCATATGCCCAGCCCTAGAATGTAATGTTTGGTTTAATCGTTTCTAAAAAAAATATTTTTTTCGGTCGCGCAAACATATAGTTTCCTAAGGCTAATCAAAGTTATTTTTCATATAAACAGTCGGAATTCCAAACTTTTACCTCATAATCTCTTCGATATTTGGAGTCAGTCTTTTGATATTCTGATTTAAAAAATAACCTTCGTATTGAAACCGAAGCACAAAGAAACCAATCCCCGTTGTATTATCACTAGACCTCCACACTAATCAAAGTTGAACGTCTAAATTTTAAGATTTTTAAATAGTTTTGGCCAAAACTGAGATTTTGTTTTCGATAAAAGAAAAACAAAGAAAAACTGTGAATTCCATCTTATTTGGACCAAATCATTAGAGAGATTTGCAAAGATTGAAAGGGCAATCGGACCCACCAAATTAAATTGAAATTTTGGAATTTTGTAATAATATCATTCATTTTAAGAGAAGGGTGGCTCATGGCTGGATTTTCGGGCTGAAAACTGAAATGACATGATTGTGGTCCTCTCCCCTCTTTTAAAGTCTTTTTAAAAATTTAAAATACATCTTAAATAAATTGAGTAAATTCCAAAACGTGAGGGACCGTCGTTTTGATAAAACCCCGTTTGGCATCCCCCCTTTTTCCTATGATATTTTCATGGGGACCCTTGCTTAATATCTTTACTTTTTTTCCCCCTCCATAATTACTTATACTGTTGGACATAATAATGCTCTTCTAAGCGAACTTGAAAATTTATATGACTCTTTCCATCAGAAGTTAGAATCCTCAATAAAAATTCTCAAAAGAATTTATACGACTCTTTTCATTATATTCTTTGTTGCCCGCAATAATGTTTGTGCAGATAATCTTGCAAAGAGATTAGTTTTTTTTTTTTTATGTGAGTAAGTGATTGCTTGGTAGTGGCTATTATTGCTTGCTTGGTAGTTTTGTTGCATAGATTTTGGTTGTAAATGTTGTAACTATTACTTTAAATATTAATAAAAATTTGATTGGTTATTTAAACTATAGAAGTTGTGTTTGTTATTTTAATTTAATAATTAAAGATAATTTTTATAACAAAATAGAAATTATGATATAAATTAGATAAAATAATATCTAAAATAAATAAATCTCATTTGTATTTATAATTTGATGTTTTGGTTTAATAACCAAAAGCTTCCTTTAAGCAACGGAACAAAGTGAAATATATATATATATATTTTTTTTATTATGCATAACACAAATAACAACTAATTTTCACCAAAACCCGTTCAATTAAAAACAAAACAGTCAACAAAAAAATACGTCTCCAATAAATTTATTTTTTATACTATACCAATTCTAGCTATTTCTCTCCAATAACAAAATTGTTTTTCTCATTGATTTTGAGAAATTTTGGTAGTTTATGAATATACATAAAATAGATTTCAAAAGAATAGAAAAAAGATAATAATGAATCAATCAAAAAATTTTAGTAATAAATTATATATAAATCTAACCAGAGTTTTGAGTACTCTTGAGAAGAAAGAGAGAGAAAAAATAATTTAAATGTATTTTATTTTTAGTTCTAAAGCCACATAAACGAGATTTTTTGAAATAAGGGTAAAACAAATCAAATAAAAGAAAGGTTTTAGAGATTTTTAAAATAAAAATGATAATAAATCTTGCTTGGCGAAAATTAAGTTTTTCAATGCTGTTATAATTTCTAAAACTTTAAAAGACACTAGCCAAGGAACACATCATTTATTGATTAGCTTCTTTTTTAAGAACGGTTTTTCGTCAACTTAATGCAATATGGCGTTTGCGGTGTCCAATTTTTTATTATTTATATATGCAAAATGAGATTCGGTTAAAGTTTAATAAGTCAAATGTTGTAATTAACATGATTATGACACGTGTCAAATCGGTTAACCAGATTTTGACACGTATATACATGTGTAAAAAAATTATTTTTAATTAGATTTAACCATATGTGAAAAGATTTATCTATTTAACTATTTATTTTTCTTATAAAATATTATAAAGTAAACCTAATTTAAATAGGATTAAAAAAATCTAAATCTATTTTAAATAAGATTAAGAATAGCTAATTATTTAGAAATATTTAATATATCTTAATTGAAAATCAAATAATATAAAAAATAAAATACGAAAATAATATTGATAAATATTGGGACGATTGAAAAAATGTTATTTTTAATGTGTACATTTGCAAAAATACTACTATAGGTTGTACATTTGCAAAAATACCACATATTATGAATTTTTAGAACCTAAATCTTAAAATTCTAAACTCTAAAAAATATTTTGACCCCTAAAAACCCTTAAACCCTCGTAACTAAACGCTAATACAACATAACTAATCCAAACATAAGTGATATGATGAATAAATAATTTTTAAAAAATGACATTTTAACAAAGATTTTGAAAAGATGGCATTTTTGAAAAGTGGTAATTCAAAAGTGACATTTATCAAAATTTCTCAAAAATATTTGATAGTATTTTGAAGTGCTATTTTTTCAAAATCTTTGTAAAAATACCACTTTTTCAAAATTATTTACTCATTATACCATTTGTGTTGGATTAATTATGTTGCATTATGGTTTAGTTTTGAGGGTTTAGGGTTTGTAGGGGTCAACATTTTTAGGGTTTAAAATTTTAAGATTTAGGTTTAAATTTAGTGGTATTTTTGCAAATGCACAACCCATAGTGACCTTTTTTTGCAAATGAATAACCTATAATGTCATTTTTAAAAATATACACACCAAAAGTGACATTTTTACAATTATCCCTTTTGTCTTATGTTTTTTTTCATGTTTGATTTGATTTTACGAAGGTTATAAAATATGTAGAGAATAAAAATAGTTTAAATACAAATATGAGAGTAAATTTATCAACATTTAACAAAATAGATATTTGACTATTAAAATAAAAAAATAAAATAAAAAGGTCCACCTAATTTAAATATGAATAAGAACAGGTAATAATTTAAAAATATGTGATAAAATTTAATTCTAAATCAAATAACAAAAATATCAAAATTAATAAATAAATTTTATATTTCTCAATTATTGTTTTATAACAACGTTCTCACTTTTATTTTATTTAATTCAACAGATGATGATGTAATTTTGTTTTATGCAATTGATATTATTTTTTTACAGATTAGAGATTAAATTAAGAATCTTCATATATATGGATTTTTTTCTAGTAATATATGAGAATTAAAGCAGACGGCACAAATCGTAATCGACCATTCATCTTAAAATAATAAAAGAACATATATGAGGTCTAAATGGTAACCATATTCAGTAAATTCAGCAGATTTAGCAAATTTCGCAGTTACCATTTAAGTTTGACATATTATTCAACAAATTTCGCAATTCAGCAAATTCTACAATTCAGCAAATTCTGCAATTCAGCAGAAATTTAGCAAATTCCGCAATTCAGCAGAAATTATGCGGTTACCATTTATACCCATAGAATTTGGAATTTTAAGATTTAGACTCTAAAAAATTATAATTAGTGATATTTTGCAAATGGACAACCCATAGTGACATTTTTGCAAATGTAACCAAAAGTGGTATTTTTGCAATTGTCCCCTAAATATATATGTAGTGTGATTAAATCTTACTAAATTTGCTTGACAATTCTAAAATAATATTGTAATATTTTAAAAATTAGGTTTAATAAAAAATAATTCAATTTCAATAGCAAAATATTATATAATAAATTATGTATATAAATTTGTTTTATCAATCCTATTAATTTATTTAAGGGGTAATTGCAAAATGTCATTTTTGGTGTGTATATTTACAAGAATGCCCCTTAGAGGTGTCTATTTGCAAAAATGTCACTAATTATGGATTTTTGAAACCTAAATCTTAAAATTATATTCTCTAAAAAATGTTTTGACCCCTAAAACCCCGTAAACTCTCGAAACTAAACTCTAATACAACATAATTAACCTAAACATAAATGTTATAATGAAATTTGTTTTTTTTTTTAAATGACATTTTTACAAAAATTTTGAAAATGTGGCATTTTTGAAAAGTAGCATTTTTTGAAATTTCACTTTATTTAATTAATTATTTTTAAGAAAATTCAGCAAATTCTGCAGTTACCATTTAAGTTTGATTTTATTCAGCAAATTCCACAAAAACTCACTAAAAATTCAGCAAATTCAACAATTCAACAGTAATTCAACAAAAATTCAGCGGTTACTATTTATAGCTTTGGTTTATTATGTGATTGATTCCACTTAGCCGTGGACATCGCTGTGCACCCATTATTGTTTCTTACGTGAACATATATGGTTTCTTATGTGATTGATCCCATTATTGTTTCTCACGTGGGGTGCTACTTAAACCAGTGAATATAATATAATGGTTTGGAAAGGAGGTATTGAAGTAAATTTGGGCTTAAAATTTTGACCCTTATTTATAAATAAACCAAAGTCTAATGAGCCATTTCGGCCCTCTTTGTCTGTGTAGCACTATGTTGAATGCTAGTCAATTTATCACGACCCATTTTTTATATTTAAAAAATGGAACTATATCAAAATGATGAGGCTTTACAATTTTTTTTTTTTTAGCTGTTTCCCTTTGTGATAAGCAGAAAATTTAAGGAAACATTTAAGGATATATGTTTTAGTTGGATCATGTTGTTTAGTGGAGTTTGCGTTATGTCCAAATATGAAACTATCTGGAAAAAAATGAGTATTCCCAATAAACCAGAATTTGCTGGATTTTAGTTAAGCCATATAAAAAGAGAGTGGGGAAGTTGCAAATAAATTACCATCATATCTCGTTGGTTACAAAACAAAAGAAGAAGAAACGGTCATCTGGACACTACAGGAAAACAGTCAATTTCCTAGGGAAAATTTCGTCGGAAAACCTTCGGAAAAGGGCTTTTCCGACGGATTTCCGAGGAAATATGGTCGTCGGTTTGAGATGGTCGGAAACTCAAATCCGTCGGAAATCCGTCGGAAATTTGACTTCCTTCATAATCCACTCTAAGAACACTTCTTTCGAAGGCGCATCTAATCTGAATAGAGGGATTGGTGCTTTCCCATTTGGCATGACATGAAGCTTTCTTCGAGAACATATATCAGGTAAATCCAATCTAGACTTTAAATTGTCTTTTGTCTTTCCTTGAACATTAAGTACGGTGTTCATGAGATTATCGAAAAAGTTTTTCTCCGTATGCATGACATCTAGATTGTGCCTCAACAAAAGATCCTTCCAATATGGCAAATCCCAGAAAATACTGTTCTTGTGCCAGTTGTGAAGATCGCCATATCCATCAACGACTTCATGCCCATTACCACCGCACACCGCTGTCTTCTCAGCACCAAAATCACGTAACTGGGTCAAAATATCCTCGCCACTATACTCAGGAGGTGGACTGTCAAAGACTTGTCTGTTATTTGTAAATAATGTGGTGTTCCAACGATAAGGATGATCTTTAGGTAGCCAACGTCTGTGACAATCAAACCAACACATTTTACGTCCATGTTTCAGCTGAAACGCGTTGGTGTTATCTCCACAATGCGGACAAGATAACCGGCCGTGCGTTGTCCATCCCGATAACATACCATAGGCTGGAAAATCGCTTATAGTCCACATAAGCACCATCCGCATGTTGAAATTTTGGTTAGTTGAAACATCAAAAGCTTATACACCATGTTCCCATAACATTTGTAACTCATAAATCAATGGCTGGAGAAACACATCAAGTGCTTTCTTAGGATGATCTGGCCCAGGAACAAGAATGGTGAGGAAAAGAAACTCTCGTTTCATACACAACGATGGCGGCAAATTATAAGGTGTCACGATAACTGGCCATAATGAGTATTGTCTCCCATGCTTCCCAAAAGGATTGAAACCATCTGTAGACAAACCGAGATAAACGTTCCTTGGCTCATACGCAAAGCTCGGATACACTGACTGAAAATGTTTCCATGCTTCTGCATCTGAAGGGTGCGCAATTACACCGTCTGATGTATGTTCTGCATGCCATCTCATTGATCCCGCTGTACGCTCTGATTGATACAACCTCTTCAACCTCTCTGCTAAAGGCAAATACCACATCCGTTTATATGGTATGGGAACTCTTCCACTGGTGTCTTGATACCGAGGTTTACGACAAAATCGACATGAAGTGCGCCCTTCGTCTTCCCTCCAATATATCATACAGTTATCACTGCACACATCTATCACTTGATATGGTAGGCCAAGTCCAGCTACAAGTTTCTGCACCTCATAGTACGAAGCTGGTGAAAGATTATCTTCCGGTAAAATTTCTTTCACAAAATCAGTAATCGCATCAACACAACCCTCAGACAAATTCCAATCCGTCTTTATACCCATCAACCTAGTTGCAGCTGATATTGGTGAATGACCTTTCTTACAACCATCGTACAACAACATATTAGCTGCATCTAACATATCAAAGAATCTCCGGGCTTCTAAATTTGGTTGCTCTGCTCTATCTCCATCCTGAACGAACGACGGTGCATTTTCCCTAAACGCATCGTTCACCATCTGAAATGTACCACGTCTACATCCACCGATGGTTCCTCTACACTATCCGGAATATATTGTTCACTAGTACTACCAAAATATACCATTGACTCACTCTCTCCATGTGCATACCATATCTTATAACCCGGCATAAATCCATTCTTAAACAAGTGCCTCCTAACTAAAGTAACATCAAGATTTCTATAATTCCGACATTTTGGACAAGGGCATAACATAATACCTGTTTGTAATGTTATGTCCTGGTTTGAAGCGAATAACATGAATTGCCTAAGCCCTTCTTTGAACTCTTCTGTAAGTTTGCCTGTCTCTTCATCGTATCTAGGTTTGTCCATCCATGAACGAAAATAATCATAAGGATCTTAAGACATTATTGTTGGTATTGTTTGTAGTTTTGGTTTCATCAAATGTTAATGGGGGATGGAGAATATATAGACGAAATTTCCGACGGATTTCCGACGGATTTCAGAGGACTTTTAAATTGCAACGGCTAAACCAACGGATACATTAACGGCTAGGAGGGCAACGGATATATTTGCCGACAGTCCTGAGAAATCCGTCGGAAATCCCTCAGAAAATTCAAAAAATTCCGACGACTTTCCGACAGACGGGAATCCGTCGGAAATTGTAGAGGGATTTCTGAGGGCTTTTTTTCCTCGGAAATTCCTCAGAAATCCGTCGGAATTCGGTCGGAAATTTCTGAAGAAATTTTTTCCGTCGGAAATTTCGTCTGAAATATCCACTCTTTCTTGTAGTGGGAGTAGGATGCATGATATATGTGACTGACGTTACACCCAGTGGGCGAGTATATTCCTGGTCGGCAAACAATTTCTCATAACCAAGTAACATATGAATACATGTTTTGGGATGCAATTTTCGAACCGTGCCGCCGAAGTTTAAGGAACACAACATTTCACAGGATGGAGCGATCACAAAATTACAGAGGAGGAGTTATATTATAAGATTTTATGTTGTAATAATTTGTCTCCACATTCTCTTCCTCTTAGATTATAACTTATGTACACAAGCTTGTTCTCTTATGGGAAATCGGGGTTAAGTTGGTCTTGAAGTAAGTGGTGGAGTAGAACCAAACTATGCGAGGCAATCTTCACATAAAACCCGAAGTACGTTTGAAGAGTCCGTTGTTTGAAAAAGGCGTACTTCATGATGCATTAACATACACTCCATCGTCATAACAGTACTCATAGTTTTGTGTGTAGAGGGAGAAAGACTTTGTTGTTGTCTCTTAGCTCTTAGTAGTAGAAGTTCTCCATCTGTATTATAAAAATACCAACCCAAGCTAGAGGAATGATTCTCATCCTTCCACGAACCAATAATCGGTCATATTCATTTATTGTCAGCAGTTGGGGTATTGAACAGATACCATATACACACAGGGCCGACCCTGAGGGCAAGTCGGCCAAGCCCATGCTTGTGACTCTTATATTATTACAAAAAAATCGGCCTTCGTTTCTAAAAAAAACTCGTTAGTCTAGTGGCCAAAAGCCATTATTTCTCTTAGAATGAGTCATGAATTCAAAATTCCATGTTGTTTTTATTTTTATTTTGTTTTTAAGACGTTTTTTCTTTAATAAACAGTCCATTTTTTGTTTTTAACTTGCGCTCAATCAGAACTCAGGGCTGACACACATGCTATTTTGTGCCACCCACCATGCTAGGGCCTCACTCTTTGCATTGTAGAATTTTGTTATTCTACACTTTCTATAGGAACCATAAGATTCACACAAAGAAATTTTGTTACATAACTACGGTAGGCATTTTCCAAAAATTGATAACCTAAGTTTTCTAAATTAATGACGGTATAACACATTGAGACTGAAAGTATATCAAACAACGCCGATGTTTATGTTCTTGATAGCATTCAGATAAATCATGATTATTAATTTCTTCCTCCATTTTGAATCTTTAGCATTGTGTGTCACAATCAATTCTTTGGGAATTCAATAGTAATTTTACTCCTACGCCTCTAGATGTCATTTGATAGAGACAATGATAGCAAAAAGGCAACATTCAATCCATGGAATGTTAGTTGTTTTGACAAAGAGCCCCCACCATGTAATACTCACTAATCAGATATGATTCTGTAATTTTTTGATTTTGTAAACGTCTAACCAATTTCGTGCATTATATAAATTGTTAATTATATTTCTCTGATTAATCAAAATATATACTGGATTACCATAAGATTTAAAGAACATATATAAGTGTCCTCATCGACGTTTTGGTCGAGGCCAATCATCTTTGATCTAATGATCTCAATAAACTGGGATTGAAGTAGCCACTTGTTTTATATAACCTTCTCTTTTTTTTTCCGTCAACAACTATATTAAAACGGTTTAGAAATCCAAACCGGAGGAGAAGAGTTTACATACGAAATATAGGTCGAAACACATCACGCACCACGCACTAACATATCGGCTTTGTCATTTCCACTGCGAGGGATGAAACCTAAGGAGAAGAAGGTGAAAGCCGCCATGCATCTCTCTAAATCTTCTAACTGAACTGTGAACGCCGGCCAGTCGTGTGGGTTCGTCACTATCTTGATCAGTTCGGTATAATCTGTTTTACATAACCTTATGCCAATATAAACCGAGATGATATTATGCTTCATCATCTATCGAACGAAGACTAGCATCGTTTTTACATCATGGATTTAAGTCACGATATTAGATTTCCAAAGCAAAAAATCTCTCTAAATCCCAGGAGACCAAACTGAGTAATGTATTTTTGGAGCTTTGTGTTCAATTATTAGCCAATCAAAACATCTTTACATGAAAATTAAGTTTTTAGGGTAGAGTGTTTTGGTTTTGAGATTGGATTTGAATTATTTAGGTGAAAATCTATTGTACCAAAATACCTAAAGCAATTCAAATATAATTTGAATTATATTTTTTGAATTTTTTATATTGTTTAGAACATAAATAATTTGATTGAAATAAATCCAAATTTAAGGTAAATCAATTTTATTTAGATTTGTTCCTGTAGTTGAATATTTATTAATTTTCTTAAATGACAATAACATTTAAGAAAGAGATGATAAGACAAAATGATATGGACCAAGCCTTCTAGATGAGAATAACATTTATAAATTGATACATTCTCCTCCATTTTAAATTATTTGTGGTTTCATGTTTTTTCACACAAATTAAAAATATTTTTTTTTTCTATTTTATCTTTCACCGAACCAAAAAAAAAAAAATTGTGAAAGACGAGTTCCAAAAAAAATGAAAAACCAGTAGAGTATGAGTATATACACACTATAAGAACATCCACAATAGTGGAGACCATGGAGTATCTTCTGTGGGTTTTTAATTTAAATTATATTAATATTCTATTATAATTTACTTATTTAATCAAATTTTGATATCTAAAAAGAAGTTGTCCATTTATAATAAACCATGTGACATGTGAGTTTCTTATGAATTTCTAGATTTAGAATTCCATCTCTCTCTTTTTTTTTACCTTTTTTAATTTTTTTCCCAATTTTTATTATATAGATACTTTTTTTTTTTTTGCTAAAAATTACATAGATACTTATTATAAATAATATTGGAAGTATCTAGCATTGGAAGTCCTCTAAGACCTACACACTTCTTCAATAAATATTTCCTCATACGTGAAAAGAAGGTGTCAGTGGAGAAGATACCGAGGATCAAATATTTCTTTATTTCCTTTTAATTCCTTTCTACTTTTAATTCCTTTCTACTTTTAATTCATCATTTTTTGTTGTGTTATGTTTCTAATGAGATTATAGGTTTTTTAGAAAACCGTTCTCAATAAAACCCAAAAGTACTTGTTCTGAACAAAAGAAAAACATAAATAGATAAAGATAATGTGTATTGGTGATATTGTAACTATTGTTTAAGGTTTAATTAGTACGACCTAATGTTATTTTATACTAGAAAACAACTTTAAAAATTTGACCAAAATAAAGGACAGGAATATGATCTGATCAATAAAAAAAGAAGAAGACAGGGATATATGAATAAACAAGATAAGAAAAGTGTCAATCGAAACAAGAATATAATATGAACCAGTAACTGGTAATATCGCAGTATATACTATAACTTTCACAGAAAGTGGCAAGAAAGTTCCGAAAGAAAAAAAAATCGTTACATTTACAAATCCGGAGAAGAAATCCTGATGATAAGGAAAAAAACTATAAACAAGAGACAACTAGTTTTTTTTTATATAAGGTTAGACCATCCCTATCGATGAGATATACACTATTTCTTGTCATTAAAAACTAAACAAAATAATTTAAAAACTAATTAACTAAGCAATAATTGTGTGATATGGATCAGTGGGGTGAGACGCATGATACATCTGAGCGATGCCACATGTCGCCACCATATTGGACCACAACGATTTGTGTTGACGCAAACGGAAAATGAAAAAAAAATCATTTGTTCTTTTCTCTTCCTTTTTCTTCTTCGGCGATGAGAATGACGATTTTCCTCTTCCTCTCTCTCTTGATCGTTGCCGGCAAATCTCGTCACTGATTCTCCTCTCCTGTCTGTCTTCTTTGTTTGTACGGTGGTGATTCTCCTCTATTCTTCGTCGTTGTGATAGATCTAAGCATAGATCATAGTCCAGTCTCCTTCTTTGTCCTGCATGTGTAACAAAAGAGAAATTCGAGTGACAAGATTATCATAACGATGAGTGTAAGTCCTCTCTCTTCGTTTTCTGGTTGTAATTTATAGGATTAGAGTGTTCGATTATGTGGTTTAGGGTTTGCAGAAATCAGATGTTGACTTGAATCGAGTACTTTTGTTTGAAATCGAATCGACTTCTGGTGTTTCGATTATTTTCTTGCTGATTCAATTCATGGTTAAAAAGGCTACGCCTACTTCTGAAAACTTGGTACCAATTCGATTGAAATTATTCAAGGCTAATAGAAAAAAGAAATTGGTCAAGTAACTTGTGAGATTATGGACTTTACAGAAATATTAGTGTGTCTTTTCAATTGTTTGATATTTGGATGTTTAGAGAATTTGATTGTGTTTCCTTTTGTGGCTTGTATGGAGGAAATACTTGGACTGCCATATTTGGACTGCTCTGTTTGAAAGTTTAGCTACTTCCACAAAGATCATTGTAGCAGAATCTATTCTTCATGGTTACAACTTTGACTGGTCATTTTTCTTTGTGGTGTCTACATTATAATTTAATTTGTGTTCTGCATACAATGAAACTGAACATTCTTACGTTTTTGCAGTGTTTTGTGAGTGACATCTTTCCATTAATCATGCTCCAATGATCAGAAGGTAATCCTCCAATCCTCATGTCTTTTATTTCTGTATTGTAGACAATTGAATTAAGTTACAATAAGCTAACTAAACAAGGTTAGAGTTAGTGAACTAAGCTAGGTTAGAGTAAGTGAAATAAAACTGAACAAAACTTAAGTAACTGAATCTTAATGAAATTTATGGCGATGGAGATATTAGCCATCTAATAAGTCAGTGACTTAAATTGGAATACCTAACCCAAATTTAATACAAATTAGGTAGCTCATTTAGTGAGTCTTTGCCTTTTGTAATGACTCCATTTCTCAATGGGTCAGAACACTCCAAAACCTATTCTGATCTCTTGATTAGTTCATTTACGAATCTCTTGTTTATTTCCTTTCCACCTTCTGGTCCATTTAGTTCATTTAAATGGATTATTCTGATCCATTTAGTTCCTCTCAAACCTTCATTGATCTCTTGAACCACCAACAAGAGATCAACACTCCAGAAACTTATTCCCAAACACAGTCACCTCCAAACCAAACAACTTCCCCTGACTGTAGAGAAGCTAGGCACAGATGGAGTCTCCCTGAAGAAAAAGTTCTTATAAGTGCTTGGTTAAACACAAGTAAAGATCCCATAGTGGGGAATTAGCAGAAAGAAGGCACATTCTGGCAAAGAGTTGCAGTTTCTTATGCTGCAACTCCTGCTATCTCCAAGCTTCCATTGCGAGAGAGTAATACATGTAAACATAAGTGGGCAAAGATCAATGAGAGTGTTAGCAAGTTTGCTGGATGCTACGACTATGCATCACATCAATACCACAGTGGGTAGACAAAAGACAATGTTCTAGAGCTAGCTTACAAGCTGTACTTCCAGGATCAGAAGGTGAAGTTTACCCTGGAGCATGCTTAGAGACTGCTTCGATCAAATCAGAAATGGTGTAATTTGAGTACTTCAAAAAATAATAGAAACTCAAAAAGAAGTAAGCTCAATGATGGTGTTGCTTATTCCTCCAGCTCCAACACAAGCTGCCATGTAGAGGAGGAAACAATGGAGAGGCCTATGGGATTTAAGGCATCGAAGACCAAAGGGAAGAAGAGAGTGAGGACAAAGAATGAAGAAAGTGAGGCGAGTTCTCTGAAGGAGTTTGAGGGGTTGTGGGTGATAAAGAAGAAAGACTTGACTATTAAGAAAAAAAATTTTAAGCAGAAACTTCTTGATAGTCTCATTGCCAAATCTGAACCACTTTAAGAAATAGAACTAACTCTAAAAAAAAAGCTCATTACTGAGATGTTGTAATGTTGTTGGTAAGTCTTTCTGATTTGTTTGTTATTTGCTTGTTTCTTAATCTGTTTTTTTTTTGTTTTTGTAATTGATTAGTTTTCTTGTTGTCAATGCAGGAGACATGAACGTGGATGTATCGGCAGACTAAGTCATTTGGTAGGTCATTTGATTATTTGTTAATCTGGTTTGTTTGGTAGGTCATTTGGATTTGTTAAAGACTGCTTGTTTTGTACTATGCTTGTTGTAGACTGTGGATGTTATTTGCTTGTTAATTGTTTCTTTGTTAATCTGGTTTTTTGGTAATTGATTAGTTTTTTTGTTGTCAATGTGCAGGAGACATGAACGTGGAGCTAAATTTAAACCAAGTAAGTGGAAGATATGAAAGTGTTGTCTTTATTAAAGTAGTTGTATTGTTGTATCAAACTATTGTGAGAAATGTATATTTTAAATACAAGTTGTTGTACCAACTTATTGGTGTTAATTTTTTGTTTGTCTACTCTTTATAAATATTTAATCGGTTTGTAGACAATGTGTATATCTCTTTTTTCTACTCTATTTATTTTGCTTCAAATCACAAAAAAAACATTTCAAACGAGCTTGTGTCTTTCTTCTACTCCATTTCCATTGCTTCAAATTTTATTTGTTTCCAATTCATTTTTATTCAAATTCTCTATCGTCTTCACAATAAACATAAAAAAATATCATGTCATCTCATCCTCACACTTCTATATTTGATGACAATTTTGATGAAAATTTAGATCAAAATTTCGATCAAATATTTGAAACGCATTTTGAAGATTGTCTAGACGATTACGGTAAACGTCAAGCGGCCAAAAAAGTAAAAAAAAACGAGATTTTATAGAAAGAGGCCACGAGAAAGGACAAATCCGATTATGGAATGATTACTTCAGTAAGCAACCAATTTATCCTAATGGCATATTTCGACGACGCTTTAGAATGAACAAGCGAATGCTCATGCATATTGTTCAGAGACTCTCCAACGAAGTACTTTTATTTCAACAGAGACAAGATGCTACTGGAATGTCTGGTCTGTCTGGTTTACAAAAATGTACAGGCGCCATTCGTATCATGGCATATGGTTTTGCAGCAGATGCGGTGGATGAATACCTTTGGATGGTTGAAAACACTGCGAGCAAATGCTTAGAAAATTTTGTGGATGAAATTATACATTTGTTCGAAGATGTGTACTTGAGAAGGCCTAGACTGGAAGATCTCCAACGATTACTAAATATTGGAGAATTTTGGAGATTTCTCGGGATGATAGGAAGCATTGATTGTATGTATTAGGAGTGGAAGGATTGTCCAACAGCTTGGAAATGACAGTATTCACGTGGACATAGAAAATCCACAATCATTTTAGAGGCTGTGGCTTCACAAGATCTTTGGATTTGGCATGTATTTTTTGGATCTCCAGGTACATGTAACGATATCAATGTTCTTGATCGCTCACCAGTTTTTGATGATATATTAGAAGATCGAGCTCCAAATGTCAATTATTGTGTTAATGGACGTCAATACTATACGGCTTACTATCTCACAGATGATATATATCCGAAATGGGCAACTTTCATCCAATCAATTTCTCGGCCACAAGGTCCCAAAGCATCATTATTTACTAATTATCAAGAAGGTGTCGGAAAAGATGTCGAGCATGCTTTTGGAGTCTTACAAGCTCGGTTAGCTATTGTTCGAAACCCAACTCTTATTTGGGATAAAGCAAAAATAGGCAAGATAATGAGAGCATGTATTATATTGCACAATATGATAGTAGAAGACGAACAAGACCAATGCACTCAATATGATTTATCAGAATTCGCACAAGGAGAAGGAAGCGGGACTCACAAGTGGACTATACGTATTCTACGTAGACATGTACAAATGTGAACAATATGATGGCAATCGAGCTCGAGTTCGCGATGACAGAATGCATCAACAATTGAAAGCTGATTTGGTTGAGCATATTTGACACAACTGAAGGCTAAAGCCGAGTTAATTGTGTTCTTCATCATGCTTTTATATGTTTTTTTATCATTCTACGTTTTTTTATTCTACTATATGCTATTTTATGTTTCAATTTGTTTTTACGGATTGTAATATACATTTAAAAATTTATGAAACATAATAAATTAGTGTTTTTTTTATATAATCTTGTATATTTATATATAGTAATTTGATTATCTTTCATTTTATTTTTATTTTTTTAAAACTCATTGAGTATCACCATTGGACATACAAAAATTAGAAAAAACTTAATGAGTCTCAAAAATTAAATTAATATTAAAATTAATACTAAATTAATGTTGGTGATACTCTAAAAGTATCACCTTTAATGATGCTCTTAACACAAATAAATAACTGACTACTCTGAAAATAGAATTTTGTTCATTTAGGGAATGTGCATTTGTCATATCTGGATGTGCACTAATAAATTATAAAGATATTATATTATTATTACTTTTTCTGTACAAGTGATTTTTTAGAGAATTTTTTTTATGTCAAATTAGTTGATTGTTTTATTATGCAAAATTTTATAGGATTAGTTGAAATAATTTTATTTAAATAATAAATAATTATTTAACATAGAAAAAATCATCTAAAATGATAATATTTGCTAAAAAGATGTATTATTAGCACATGGAGCTTGGTGAAACAGCAAACTCATGTAATCATTTTTATGTTTACAACGGCTAAACGATCCTTTTTTATTCCAATGTTTACAGTAACCAAAATGCCCTCATTTACAAAGTGATCAGGTAAGAAAACGAGGGTAATTTTGACAATATGAGAATGAGAGAAGAAGGTGGAGCAAAATTATAAAAGAATAGAAGCTATAAAAGAACTTAACTAGTTGTGGAGGCGATCTGGGGAGCTAGGGATCTTTCTGTTGGAATCTTCAAAGCGAGTGTCTGTGTTGTTTGGAGCAAAAGATGTTCCCTTGAAATACCTTTGGAAGAGTCGTTGAACATCAACGTCTTTCTTGTTCTTGAAGACGAGGGTATTTCCGTCTCTTCCGACTTGTTTTTCTTCCGACAGTTGCGGGACTTGTCCTCCCCGGAAAAGCCAGATCTGGAAGAGAGAGATGAGTAAGAGAGCCACTGAGAAAGTCAACAGAATATCTCGACAACCCATACAGACACGAAAAAGGATGAGAACAAGAAGAAGAAGATGATAAGAAGAAAGAGAATGTTTCGATGAGGAAAAACGAACATGAGAGATTTTTATTTGATATGACTAGAAGGTCAGAGATTATTATATTCAGACAAATCCATCTCTCTCTCTCTCTCTCCCCCTCTCCCTCTCCTTCTCCCTCTCTCTCTCTTTCATGACGGGCATGCAGTGTTATTGATTCATTTGTAATTTGAGTAAGTCTCTGTCTCTGTCTTTTTCTGTGTCTCTGTAATGTTTTTTTGTTCATATATGTATAAATGAAATAGCTGTTATGTGTAAATATTCGACGTAAGACCTATCTACTAAGCCATAATGTAACTACAAGACGTACGGGCAGATTATATAACAGCTTTTTTTGTTGATAATACTTAAATCTAATTTCTCAATTATGTTTTGGATTTGCTGAAATGGGTTCCTGAATCTATGGCACAAGTCACATGTATGTTCCTTAGATATTCTCTGTTTATTCCTCGGTTGGTTAAGAATATGGTCCAAGTTTTGCATATACGATTCGTTAAATTTAGAAAAAATGGAGTGGTCCAACAAGAAATGTAGACAAAGAAAAGATCATAATCATGAGTTACATTCCCAAGATAGGTGCGATTTATGTAGCGTTGGGAATTAAATGGATGCGATTTATTAGGCAGAGCAATTATATTTCTAGCTACCCGACGAAGATGTAAAGAACAAAATGTACAACAGTAGAGGATCAAGAAAGAAAAAACATTATGAAGAAGCTAAAACCTACGTTTAAATTGTGTCGGTGATCAAACTTGAAGATCACATATCGATGGAGGCGAAGTAGCAACGTTGATTTTAAATTTTAATCATGTAAAACAAATTCTATAATGTAATAACTATCTACGGAAAAATTATCTGTTACTTTATTCGTTTCAAAATGTAAGATGGTTTGGTTAAAAACGCGGAGTTTAAGAAACTATTATTTTTCAAAAAATATTATTTAATATATATGATAAGAATAATTTTGAAAACTATTCTTAAATGCGGAGTTTAAAAATTATTATGAAACTATTTTTCTTTCAAAATGCTATTGGCCACACAATATTCAATAAATTTAAAAAATACATAGAATTATCAAAACAACTTATACTTTGAAACAAAGAAAAACCTCCAAAATATCTTATATTTTGAAATGGAGAGAGTATTTGATAGTGTCATATATTTTTTGTTTTGTTTTTGGATCAAAGTATTGAGAGATCGAGAAGTCGAGATCGACCAAGATTGAATGGTCAAGATGACCAACCAAGATTATGGAAATATTTTCAATATCGAAGAATATGAAAGTTAATATTTGTGTATAAATATCAAATATGTAAAAAACTTGTTAGACAAGTTATTATCTTGTATAAATAAGCCTATTGGCTGATGAATAAAATTGAGAGAAACTATTATATTTCTAAGGATTCTTCCAAAATAAAATCAGAGAATAGTTTCTCTCAATTTTATTCATCAATCAATAGACTTATTTATAGAAGATAATAACTTGTCTAACAAATTGTTTACATATTTGATATTTATAAACAAATATTAACTTTCTTAATGTTCGATATTAACAATATTTCTATAATCTTGATTGGTCATTTTAATCATTCAATCTCGATCGATCTAAATCTTTCGATCCCCCAATACAAAGTGTCGTATAATTGTGTGTTTGAAATATAGCAAATTTGTATATGATACTGTTAACTTTTGGGACCTTCAGGTAGTCAAACAAATGTTAAATATATTTTATTCACAAACAGGATATTCATGGTCAAGACTCGAGGAGTGTCACATGGGTATGTCTGATAAGAGTAATAAAAAGAAAAAGAAAATGTAATATATATGTAACTAGAATAGAATAGAATAGAATAGAATAGAATAGAATCATAGTATAATGCGGATAAATATAATTAAAACTAATAAAATAAATATTTTAATTTTAATTAATATCCTATTAAATTTAAAATATTATTTAATATGAATTATAAAACCAATAGAAATCAATTTATATCATAATTATTATATTATAATTCACATAATGTAAATCCAAATATATATAATCGGAATTTAAATCATATTCTTAATGATAAAAAAATATATTTTAATTTATTATAAATATTTATGAATTATGTGATATAAAATAAAAATAATAAAAATACTATATAATTAAATCAGAAAAGAGTAAATTTTATGTTATTAACCTCACAAAACTATAAATAATATTGTGAACTATCGGATAAGTATATGATTGATAATTTTATTTTATAAATGTCATTATTTTATGATAGAGGTTTATACTCGCCAAACTTTATACAATATTAACTAAATAGTAATTATAATATTATCATTTTTAACTTATATAAATATTCAATATATATACTTAGAGAGTACCAATAGCGTCATAGGTAAAAAATTTCCATTTTTTTTGTGATATTCTATAACTTCATATTGATAAAATAAGTATATCCTTAAACTTTTAAATTGAAGTTTCAATAACCTTCTAACTTTTGTTTTTCAAATTTATATACTTGCTTTTTTATCATTCGTCTTTTTATTTATTTTAATTGACATTTTTATTTTGTAAATATGATTTATTTCTTTTATGGCTTATGTCATGTCTATGTTTCATTTTAAATTTTGTTTCTTAATTAGTATGGATAATTAGAAATATTACATTTTTATTATTTGATTAGTAATTGACAATTACTTTCTATTTTAAATTTTATTTTTTTAATTAATTTTAAGTTTTAACACATTCATCATCTGATTAATATTAGATACATTTCGCGATCTCGTGAGTTTTAATTTTGCTTACATGTATTGCTTATATAAAAATGCATTGTGGTAAATACTTTGGATTTTAAAATTGATAAAGTATATAATTTGACAAATGTAATTAGATTCTAAATTACAACTTACAAATTTTTAATTTTTTATTATATCTTATTATATTTATTGAATCGTCAATTTATTATATTTATCTCATACTAAAACTATCTCATACACGTTATTATATTAGCAAAATAACACTTACAATATGACATCTCTTTTTTTCTTCAATTATTTTGATAAAATGGAAAGAATGTATTTTATAATATAATAATTTAGAAATATTATCTATTTTAATAGGGTGATTTTGTTTTGTTAATTAGTCCATAATATTTGGTTAAGATATATTTCTTATTTTCTTTTTTAAAATTTTTGTTAATATTAACATATGTTATAATCTTAATTAAAAATTATATATATCATGATCTCATGAATAAGAATTTTGCCTATGTGTTATATTCTTGCATTATTTTTATATAATAAGATACCAAAAATCGTACAAGTGTACTATTTGGGCTAATCAATAATTCAATTCAGTAATTAGACCCGTCTTCTCAGGTCCATGAAAGCCCACGGCTAATCGTAAATTACGCTTGTTTTTTCTTTAATCAACCACACATCCACTAAAAAAAAATCCAAGTGGACAACTGTCTGGTTTACTCCAATCTGTTAGTACTCCTGCCTGGTATATTCTTCAATAGCCTGACGTATTTTTTTCCGATTTGATACAACTAGTTGTACCATAGTACAACTTGGGTAGTAATACTCAATACAACAGTTGTACTATGGTACAACTATGATACTAATTGGTACAATTATTAAGATTGTATTATAATTACTTAATACAACTGTAGAGACATTGTACAACTAGTTATTTGGTACAACTAAAGCAAAAAAACCACATGGTATATTAATTTGAGAGACATTGACTTGACTTGAGCTTCCAGACATTGATTTGGTCAACATGAGTTTGAGAGACATTGACTTGGTCAACAGGAGTTTGAGAGACATTTACTCAATCTAAATTGATTGATTACTGAATATTAATTTGCATAAAATATTTAGAACAAATATATATATATATATAAATCGAAAATATATAATATCATGGAATATGAGTTATTTAGTTTGAAACTAAACCAAGTAAAGTATTGATACTACGATTTGTATTGAATGTTCAACAATTCGATAATCATATACACTTAACTTGATAACATTTACATGTATTTTAACCAAAATATAAATAATCAAAATAAGGCTTGTACACAGTTGGTTGTGGATACGAGATGGCTTGATATAGAGAATTTTTTTTAATTTTTGCTCCAGCAACCAGTAAACCCACTCTAGGAACTGATGTAAAAAAATTGATACAACAAACAAAATCCGCGATTTTTTATAGCAAACCTTTTATGGGACTCTCGTCGTTAATGAACTACTCACTCTATTGGTATTGTTCAAAACGTGGAAACCCAGGGGGAAAAAAAATCACATCCTCTTCGCATGTGCCCCTACTTTACAAATCAATATGACAATATCAAAGATATTAGGTACGTGTTGGGGCTGGATTCGTTAGCGAATCCGGTCCGTTAAAAGTTCGAGTCAAATTGTTTTATTTTGATCATATTAAATGGGCCTGCGGCTCATATTGAAGCTACATCCCGGACAAGAACGTCTACGCCCCACCTAGATGCCATAGAAACAATCGATAGCGATATATTCCGGCGGTACGCTGAACAAACTCAAGCTGAACAGCGATTCATGAGATCATGCGTCGAAGGGGCGATAAGCTCAGCCCTAGACATAGAGCGGGCCATCGAAGAAACTCGGAGGATCCCATTTACAGAATGATCGCAAACACTCCGATAAGAGACATCAGGAAGATTAAGTTTTCGGAGTTCTCCGAGAACAGCGAGCCAAAAGCACAAGTTAGGGCGTTTATGTTGGCAGTCACGCGAGCCCATTTTTCCAAAAAGGAAAGAAAGGCCATACACTGACGCCTGTTTGCGAAAAGCTTAACGGGACCAACCCTCGAATGGTTTGCAGGACTGGATAGCTGCTCAATCAGCAGTTTTGATCATCTCATAGCTGTTTTCCTCAAGCAATACTCCGTGTTCATGGAAACAAGGTCCTCGGAAGCCAGTCTTTGGACACTAGCCCAAAGACCAACCCCCTACAGAGCTATATTGCACGATTTAAGGAAGTTAAAGCCAGCCGGGAGTGGCTGGGGTTCAGCCAGGAGTAGTTGGTGTGCAGCCGGGTATGGCGGTTGCAGAGGAGCTTCCATTATACCTGAGGATGATGGAGCAGATGCAGAGGATTGGCACCGGGTTTTTCTCGGGTGGTGCCAAGCCTGAGAAGGCCGATAAGTGGCGGCAGAGTGGCGACACATGGGATTTGTGCAGAGACCTTAGTTGTAGGCGGGTGTGAGTCCCACGTGTTATTTGATTCGGGAGCTACGAATAGCTTCATTATCCTGGAGTGTACGGAGGGTAGCGGTATCCAGAGCGATTTCGGAGAGCAGCCGAGAGTAGTTAAGGTTGCTGGAGGCAGGATGTTAGCTACTTTCGGACGGGCTCGTGGTGTAGGTGTTTTGGTGGTGAGAAAGTTGATGCCAGTAGATCTGATTATTAGTTCGGTGGAGCTGTACGATGTCATCCTGGGTATGGATTGGTTGGATCGGTACAGGGTCCATCTGGATTGTCATCGAGGATGGGTAGTGTTCGAGTGGGAGGCAGGGAGGTTGGTTTATCAGGGTGTGAGACCGACTTTCGAAAGTCTCGTGATTTCAGCAATACAGGCCGAACAGCTGATTGAAAAGGGCTGTGAGGTGTATCTGGCGAAGATAGTGATGCTAGAGATTGTTGGGGAGGTTGTAGTTGGGGATATTCGGGTTGTTCAGGATTTCCAGGATGTATTTTAGTCATTGCGGGGATTTCCACCGTCGCGGTCGGATCCATTTACGATTGAGTTAGAACCGGGGAAGACTCCGATATCTAAGGCGCCTTACCGTATGGCTCCAACAGAGATGGCAGAGCTGAAAAAGTAGCTGGATGATCTGTTGGGGAAGGGATTCATCCGGCCTAGTGTTTCACCGTGGGGAGCGCCGGTGTTGTTCATGAAGAAGAAGGATGGGAGTTTTCGGTTGTGGATTGATTACCGGGGACTTAACCGGGTCAGTGTGAAGAACATGTATCCTCTACCGCACATTGATGAGTTGTTGGATCAATTGCGATGGGCTACTTGGTTTTCCAAGATCGACTTGGCTTTGGGATACCATCAGGTTCTGATTGATGAGGCGGACGTTAGGAAGACGAATTTTCGGACGAGGTACGAATATTATGAGTTTATGGTGATGCCGTTTGGGTTGACGAATGCGCCAGCAGCGTTCATGAGATTGATGAACGGGGTGTTCGAGGAGTATCTGGACGTGTTTGTGATCATCTTCATTGATGATATCCTTGTGTATTCGAGAGCCCGGAGGAGCACGAGGTGCATTTGAGGTTAGTTTTGGAGAAGCTGCGGGAGCAGAAGCTGTACGCGAAGTTGAGTAAGTGCAGTTTCTGGCAGCGAGAGATGAGCTTTCTTGGCCATGTGGTGTCTGCAGAGGGAGTGTCTGTGGATCCAGCTAAGATAGAGGCTATTAGAGGATGACATAGACCGAGGAGCGCCACTGAGATCAGGAGTTTCCTTGGGTTAACAGGTTATTATCGGAGGTTCGTCAAGGGGTTTGCGAGTATGGCGCAGTCGATGACGAAGTTGACAGGGAAGGATGTTCCCTTTGTGTGGTCTTCAGCTTGTGAGGAGAGTTTCGGGAAGCTGAAGGAGATGCTGACGAGTACACCTGTGTTGGCGTTACCCGAGCCTTATGTGGTGTATACAGACGCTTCGGGGGTTGGTCTGGGATGTGTATTGATGCAGCAGGAAAGGTTATTGCGTATGCTTCGAGGCAGTTGAGGAAGCATGAATGCAACTACCCTACCCATGATTTGGAGTTGGCTGCGGTGATTTTCGCCCTTAAGATTTGGAGGTCTTATCTGTATGGCGGAAAGGTGTAGGTATTCACAGACCACAAGAGTCTGAAGTATTTCTTCACTCAACCAGAGCTGAACCAGAGACAGAGGCGCTGGATGGAGTTAGTTGCGGACTATGACCTGGAGATTGGGTACCATCCGGGTAAGGCTAATCTGGTTGCAGATGCGTTGAGTCGGAAGAGGGTTGCATCAAATCAAGAGTGGGATATAGAGGCTCTGGTGAGCGAGATTAGTACGTTGAGATTATGTGTGATCTCACAGGAGCCGTTGGGGTTAGAGGCAGCTAACTAGGCAGATTTGTTGAGCAGGATTCGAGTTATTCAGGAGAAGGATCAGGGATTGTTTGATGCTTCTAAGGCGACAGGTTCAGAGTATGCGATCTCGGCGAATGGGACGATACTGGTGAATAGGCGGGTTTGTGTATCCAAGGATGAGGATCTGAGGCAGGAGATCCTCATAGAGCCTTATTCGAGCATGTTATCGATTCATCCGGAAGTGACCAAGATGTATCGTGATCTGAAGCAGTATTATCACTGGGTCGGGATGAAGAAAGATGTAGCTAACTGGGTTGCAGCGTGCAACATGTGTCAGTTGGTGAAGGCTGAGCATCAGGTTTTGAGTGGTATGTTGCAGAGTTTGCCTATTTCGGAGTGGAAGTGGAATATGATTACCATATATATTTCGTGACGGGGTTGCTAGTGTCACGGACTTGTGATGCGATTTGGGTTATTGTGGATCGTTTGACCAAGTCGGCACATTTTCTGGCCATCAAGAAGATCGACGGAGCGGCAGTGTTGGCTAAGAAATATGTGCGGGAGATAGTAAGGCTGCACGGAGTGTCAACGAGTATTATGTCAGACAGGGATCCGAGGTTTACTTCAGAGTTTTGGAGGGCGTTCCAGGCTGAGTTGGGCACTAAGGTGCATATGAGCACAGCGTATCATCCTCAGACGGACGGGCAGTCCGAGCGTACGATTCAGACATTGGAGGACCTGTTGAGGATGTGTGTGCTGGATTATGGTGGTCATTGGGCGGATCATCTGAACCTGGTAGAGTTTGCGTATAACAACAGTTACCAGGCGAGTATTGGAACGGCTCCATATGAGGCTCTGTATGGGAGGCCGTGTAGGACACCATTATGCTGGACTCAAGTGGGGGAGAGGAGCATGTTTGGTGCAGACTTCGTTCAAGAGATGATAGAGAAGATCCGTGTCTTGAGGTTGAACATGAGAGAGGCTCAGGATCGGCAGAAGAATTATGCCGATAAGAGTCGGAAAGAGCTGGAGTTTGAGCTGGGAGATCTGGTGTATCTCAAGGTAGCGATGTTGAGGGGTCTTAATAGATCCATTTCGGAGAATAAGCTAAGTCCGAGGTTTATGGGTCCGTTCAAGGTTGTGGAGCAGGTCGGACCGGTAGCTTATCGATTGGAGTTACCTCAGAGTATGAAGGCTTTCCACAAAGTCTTCCATGTTTCGATGCTGCAGAAGTGTCTACATGAGTCTGAGGAGATGTTGGCTAGGATTCCGGAGGATCTTCAGGCCAACATGACGTTGGCGGCGAGACCTGTGAAGATTCTCGAGAGGAGAATCTAGGTGCTGCATCGGAAGAGTATACCGTTGGTGAGGGTCATGTGGGATTGGGACGGTATTGAAGAGGAGACTTGGGAACCAAAAGCGTTGATGAAGACAAAGTTCTCGAAGTGGTTCGAGAAGCAAGCAGTGGCTTGAGTGTCTTTCTGGTTTTCAGAGTTTGTTTTAGCTTGTGACTATGAGATGTGTGTATTTTCGTTTGTTGTTGTAACGATTATTCATTTTAGAGATTTAATAAGATGAGTTGTTCCTTATTAAATGTGTTATAAGATGTGTGTTCTTATGGTATTACTGGTGGGTCATGGATTGTGATGACTGGTAGGTCATGTGGAGGTCTAGCGATAGAGTTCTATGAGAGTTAGAACTTGTCTATCGGCTAGGGAGGCTAGAAATGGAATTCTATGTGAGTTAGGACTGTCTATGTTCTAGGAGGATTATCTGGGGATGAGGTTCTATGTGAGTTAGGACTTGTTATTCCCTGGATGGCGCTGGAAAATAGGGGTTTTATGTGAGTTAGAGCCTGCCTATTTCCTAGGGGGAGTCTGGAATAGAAGTCTTATGTGAGTTAGGATTGTCTTTTCCAGGGACTCTGTGGGAACACCCTGGTGATTGGGTTGTTCCGGATGACCACGAGAGGTGATTCTGGTTGATATGTGCTAATGATGCACATTACAACATGATTGCCTAGGGAATAGTGGTTCTCTTGGATATACTTGAGAGGACAGTGAGGTTCTCTCTGGGGAAAGTGGTTCCCTTGCATATACTTTGAGGGGCCGAAGCCTCTCTAGGGGATGTGTGATTTCTCTGCAGTCGATAGCTTGATGGACTGTGTGTTCTGAGAGTGGGAGGGGCTGGAGCATACCGAGAGCTGGATGGACGACGGTCCTAAAGGTGGGGTGGTATGATATACATCAAGAGCTCAAAAGGTGATGATCCTGGGAGCGGGGTGGTGTATATAGATATGGGCATGACCAATAGTGTCTGTAGTGTGATTATAAGTATGAGACTGGATGAACTTCGGGGATCGGGAGTGGATCTCAGGTGGTGCTGACCGGGTTGGGTCAGGATTGCAGCCGTGGTGAGACGGTGCAATGTGGCTAGTATGAGACTAGTAAAGCTCGGGGATCAGCTGTGATCTCGAGTGGTGCTGACTGAGGGTCAGGAGTGTGTATGTGGATGTCTAGTCTAAGGTTTTTACTTACATTTAGAACCTCGTTCGAACGATCCTGGTAGCATATGTAGCGTTGTTGGTCGTGCATATTCTTGTTTGATTGTTGCGCGATCATTTGGTCCAATTTTTGGGTCAACGGTTGGTCGTGCATGTTCTTATTTGATTGTTGTGCGATCAATCAGGCAACCCTAATCTGGACCAGGGAGCGTTGCATCGTTGATGTTTCTGGGTAAATCTGGTCGGGTTTTAGGCGGGAGTGTTAACCTTAGTGAAACGGATTCGCGTGATTCGAGGTCGAATCCGTGTTAGTGGGGGAGAGTTGTAACGCCCGTGAACCAAAAAGTAAATTTTTGGTTGGGTGTCAATCGACACAGGGTGTGTGTGACGATCGACATGTGTGTTTTTGGACTTATGAGAAGTCGTGTTCTGGGGGTTGTGTCGATCGACACAAGGGAGGTGTGTCGATTGACACGAGTTAAAATTGGACCGATCGGTTTGGTTCCAATTATCCAGTTCGGATGACTGGTTTAGGAAACCCTAGGGTTCCAGTATAAAAGCGTGAACAGTCGCTTTTTGTTGGTTTTTGGCCGAAAATCAAAAGGAACCAGTGAAAAATCATAAATCAGAGAGAATTGTGAGAGTTGGGTGATTCTTGAGAAGGATTGATCTTGAGAGGTTGTTAGAACGAGAAAGGATCATTGCTATGGGGATTTTGGGTCTGTGAGGACGAAATCAGAGGCTGGTTCGTGGTTGTTCTTCGTGTTCTTCGTCGTTCTTCCTCTTTTCAATCTGTTTTCGAGGTGAATGCGTGACCGTAGGTTTATCTGGGTAAAGGATTGGATAGATTACGTTTGTTGTGGTTGTTGGATTGGATTTTGTTTGTTTTGGTGCTTGGATACGTGCAGGAGATCGACAAATCGCATGGGGATTCGAGCCATGAGAGGATAGGCTCATTTCCTGTGTATGCGATGTCGTGTCGATCGACACACTTGCTTCATGTCGATCAACACAGGTGCTCATGTCGATCGGCACCATGGTGGTGTCTCGATCGACACAATGCAGTCTGTTGATCGACACAGTGCAGTCTGTCGATCAACACCTAGTGGTTGTGTCGATCGACACAGTGCTTCTGTACTGGTTCATGTTGATTGCTTCGTGTATGCTCATTGTATGCTCATCATGGTATTGTATCTCTTGCTTATGCCTGTGTGTATAACCTGTAGACAGGATGACCGCGTCGCTGAGTATTTGTGATAATACTCACGCAACTCTTTCTGCCATGTGTTGTAGGTAAAGAGAAAATGTGATCGTAAAATTATGGCCGGGAAGAAGAGATAAGCTAGAGTCTCGGTTTCGTGGCCTTGTTGTTAGAATTGCTAGGTTGCTAGTGAATTCTGGAATTGATACTTGGTTTGTTATTGGTTATTGAATTTGATTGATATTGATTTATGGAATTGAACGGTTTAGTTGACTGATAAAGTATGGGATTCATTGACTGGTGTATTATTGTTATTTTAATTGTTCCGCATTGGTTGTGTTTGGCCCATTGAGGACTATAATCTGTGATGATAGTAATCCGAAGGGAAATTTTTTAATTTTTGGGTCGGATCGTTTCAGGCGGTGTGGACCGGTATCGGGTCGCGTGTGTCGCGGGATGAGGCGGGACGAACGCGGGTGGTTTGGACGTAGGATGGTTGGTGGGTGGTTTGAGACGGGACGGGTGGGATCGGGTGTCGCGTACGGGTAGGGATTACGGTCTGGTTGGCGGACCGAAATCGGGACCAAAACTTACGTTGGTCAAGGCGTGGGTCGGGCGGATCGTGTCGTGACACGAGTGGGATGGTCACGGGACAAGGGTCGTATACCGGTCAGAGTTTTCGGTAGGTACTGCGGGTCGGTATTGCGAGACGCGGGAAAGATGCGGGACGAGGGTTCGTGTCGTGGAACGCGGGACGAACACTAGACCGAGTATCGATCGGTGGAACCGTCCTATGCTTGGAGATGCGGGGGATGATTGTTGTGGGATGTGGTGAGTTACGGTAGGATGCAGTGAGATTGCGGTAGGAATGCGGGGAAATTTTGCTCGAGTACCAGTCACAATTTTTGACTGGTACCATGGCCCGACACCGAGACGCGGGACGCGGGCAATGTGTCGGTCGTGTATATTGGTCGGCGGGTTTGACCGGTATTGTGTTGTGGTAAGGGGTGCGTTGTGTCTCGGGAAGGATGATCGTGTCGCGGGAAGGATGGTCGACTCGCGGGATGGGGCATATCGTGTCGTGTATTGGTCGCGAAATTCGACCGATACGCGTGACTGATACTGGTCACTCGTGTCGCGGGGTGATCGGGACGCGATACCGGTCGAGGTCGCGGGTCGGCATCGGGTCCGGTATTGGCATCGTGTCGTGGTCCATGCGATTTTTCGTCGAGTTTTTTCTTCGTCTATACACATCGGATTTGAGATCCGAAAGATGCTACGAATTCTTGAGAACGAGATATTTCCAATGGTATGAAGATTGCAGCCTGGTTCGTCGTGGCTTGAACTGTGAAAAAGCTTGAAGTTGCGGCTTCGTAACCTTCCTTGACGGTCTTGTTCAATCGGTCATAACTTGCTAACCGTAATAGCAAATCATGTTCTGCTTTTTTCCTATAGCTTCATAAGACTGTCTCCTTCCTGCATACCAAATTTTAAAAACGTCCGGGCTGATAGAGTACTCCATTCATTCCATGAACTGAACAAGTCGTGTTCTATCTCCTTTTCATCGTTCTTTTCAAAAACATATTTGTTTGTATTTTTAAAATTTTTTGTAAAAGTCTGAAAATTCATAAATAGATAAAATAATGAATAATAATGTTTAGAAAAATAAAATCAAATACAAAAAATTAGAATAACCAAATTAATAAAATCAAAAACAGAAATATGGGTTGCCTCCCATAAAACGCTTGATTTAAGTCTTATAGCTCGACTCCTTGGGTTTTTAGGATTGTGGAAGGTCTTCTAAAGGCTTGAAGTTGCCTTTATCATATAAATGAGGTCTCCTTAAGTCGTGTTCTCCATCTTCATTGAATTGGTTTGGCTCATTGATCGACACTTCTCTTTTCTCCGAAGGAATGTATCGAGTTTGTTTAGCTCGAAATCCCGGCGGTGCGGCATAATGATAGACACGAGTGTCTATGTTAGTGAAAGATATCCGTCCTAAAGGATAGTCCATGATAGCTCCAGCAGTTGCCAAGAATGGTCTTCCGAGGATGAAAGGTGATGAACAATCGTTCATAGTCGCCACTTCAAAGTCTACCGGAACAATGCAATCTCCAATATTCAAGGGGCAATTGTGTATTTCGCCCAATGAAAGTGTAGATGCACCATCGGCGAGTGAAATTCTTGTTCGTGATGGCCAAAGGTTGGTGATCTTCATTCTCACAAGAGATTCCGAAAGAACATTGATTCCGGCTTTCGAATCGCAAAAGGCATCGTCAAATTTAAAACCACGAATAGAGCAGGAGATGTTGAAAGGACCTGGATCGAGGGTCTTGCAAAGGATCTTAAAGTACTTGTGAGGATTCATAGCTCGATCAAATAGCTCCTCAATCATGAAATCTTCTTCCTTGCTTTGTGAGAAACACTTTCTCAAAGATGGTCTTTCTTTCCATACTTCTTCAAAGGACAACTCTTGAGGGAGTTCTTTCACAAGAGAATTGAATACTTGTAGTATCTCATCACTTGTAGAACGTGTCCTCTTGGTGGACCTTTCGGCAAACTTTAATCCGTTAGGGCGAGGTTTGACCGAAATTCCCGCCGTGAGCTTTCCTTGGCTCGTATTCACCTTCTTCAATAGTCTTGAGACTTTGTCTTCATCTTGATTAGAGGTGGACTCGTCCTCCTTAAGAGCAGTAAGAGTGCAGCAATTTGCATTAGGTGTAGATTCTTCTTCTATTGTTTCCAATTGAAGGCAAACTTGCACCGTTTCTTCGATTCCCTTCAAATGATCGTCTAGTTGCTTCACATGGTTGGAGGTACCGATTGCTTCTCCTTGTAGCTTTGTTGTCATGTCAATGATCTCCTTATCATGGTGTTTAAGGTCCAAACGAACAACTTTAAGGGTTTGTACCGTTAGCCTATTATCGTTCTCCAATTCTTCTACTTTTGAGGTGAGTTCGCCTTGGTTGGTCTTGACTTCTCCCACGGCTTGAGAAGCTTGGTAAGCCTTAATAGCTACTGAATTGAGTTGATTATTAAGCCTTCCAACGTTTTCCTTAGTGTCCTTTACTGTTTCTTCCAATTGGTCATAAGTTTGATCAATCTTATGCTTGATATCTACGATGTCGTCTTTATCTTTGTGAAGATGTCTAGTATGAATATCTTCTATCTCCTCCAATTAGACCAAGCGTGTTTCAATTTTCAAAAATTGAACAATAAGGACTTCAAACCTCTCCTTAAGAGATGAATTTATGGTCTCGACCTTGGTGTCGACATCATGAATAGCCTTTTTAGTGTCTTCCATGAATCGATGCATCAAAGCTTCGAGTTTGTCTTTTTGGCGGTTTGAGTGGGGACGGTGGTGGGACTGTGGTGATGGTGGCAGACGGATGTGATGAGGATGAGGGCAACTTTCTCCTCCATAAACTTCACAAGGTCGATACAAGGTTGGGTTGTATCGGTTGTTGTGAGAAAGCGGCGGTTGATGGAATTCGTGAGGCATGGGGATGTAATCTCCAACTTTTTCACGAGGGTAAGGGCTCGCCATTCTCCTTGGATTGTGATACTCCATTGATGAATCTATGAAACACACAAAGATTAAAACCAAAAACAAAAAGGAAAAATTAGAAAAATTAAAAAGGAAAAACAAAACTTAGACTTAATCTTTATCAAAAAAATTGTAGGCTATCAGACAAAAGTCCCCGGCAACGGCGCCAAAAACTTGATGTGCATAAAACTTCGATGTAGGGATTATATGCAATTAGGTTTTAAATTTATAACCCTAGAGAACTGCAAGTGCACAGTTAAGACAATTGTAGTACTTAGGGGTCGATCCACTGAGGACTAAGTGATGAATGCGCTACAAATCTATATGATGCAAATTAAGCTAAGTAAACATATTATTTGGTTTTTGGGGTTTTATGGAAGCAAATAACAAAGAAATAAAAGTAAAGGGATAGATATCAATTAAGATTAGAATTCAAGCAATTCACAAAACATATGCAAAACACAAGCAATCGATTTAGGATTTTAATACTAGTTGTTCTAGAACTCATATCACTAAGGTAAGGTCATCCCACTGTCGTGACGTAACTAACCTTCTACATATTTCACCCTAATAGACTCAACTATCGCAGGTTATTATATAGGTGAAACATGCTTTATGCTCAAGATTGATTGTTCACTAGATTCTTAACTAACCTATCGAATTGTTAAGACGCCTAGCTCATCGAATACTAGGTCCGGAGATATAACAAGCTTTTGGAGAGTATATCAACCTAAGATCAGTCCCTGGGTAGCTAAGCCAGTTCGTGCTTTGAGTATAAATAAAGATGAAGAATCAATTCTAGAATAAAACTTTAAACGATTAAGTATGTAAAGACATAGAATTAAGAAAGTGCATATAAATCAAATCAAAGCTAATACTATAACATGTTTTGCAACACGTAGCAGTAAGAGTAAAGCACATAGACATATTATAAATCGTTGATCTATCTAAGCGTAAGGTGTTTGATCTCATCTCTTCGCAATAGGGCAAAGTCAATCTATCCTTAAAATCTTATAGAATCAAATATGCATTAAGAACAAGAGAAAAACGAAATACATGTTTAGATATTGATTTAGGTTGTTATGGCCGGCTGCTTGAGTTCCTAGAGAGGCTAAAACCAAGTATATATAGGGGTTTAAGGAGGTTTAAGTCGGCTAGGTCTTCTTCGGGCAAAAACGTCTTTTTAGTTGAAACTGAGGCAATACGGTCACAATAATGGTTGGGCTTCTTGACCGGTATTAGAGGCTTCTATGGCACTTCTAGAAGGTCGGAAAAGGTCTGGATCATCGGTCCATGGGCTGGCCCAGTACTTGACTCCATTCTGCACTCACTTTACTTCGAATGCAGTTTGACATGTTCTCAATGTTTCGGGTGTATCGTCCAAAGTACAGCTCCAATTGATGAAATTCTAACTCCATTGGAAAGCTAACTCAAAGGAATATCTCCATACCGAGTTTCATAAAAGTTTCAATTGATTTGATCCTCCGTTCATAAGTGAACGTCTGGCGTATACGTTCTGTCCAGTTTGAGAATGTGCGTTATCTTCAAGTTAAAATGACTTGGCTTGGTTCCTTTGACTTGGATGAGTAGCTGCATCATATATGACACTCTTTTTGCTCCATTTTACATATTTTTGATGATAAAACCAGTTAAGACCTTAAAATCTACATATACGAGAAAACTACCTCTTTTGGTCCAAAAGCTTTATTAATATATATAAAAACCATAGTAAAATGTATATTAAAAGTGGTAAAATATAGGGTATATCATATATCATTAAATATAAGAAAGGCAAAGAGAATTTCGTGGCAGATGTCTTGTCTTAGAGATATGCGCTCATCGCCACTATGGAAGCCAAGATTATGGGATTTGACCACATTAAGGATCTATATAGAGAAGACCCTGAGCTTGGAGAAATCTTCCAACAATGCAACAAAGACCCTCACGGTTCGTTTTATTTACAAAATGGCTTTCTGCTTATAGATAAATGTTTGTGTATACCGCATGGATCTATGAGAGAATTAGTGCTTAGTGAAGCACATGGAGGAGGTCTAATGGGGTATTTTCGTATCGACAAAACATTACCCATAGTAATGGATCAGTTCTATTGGCCACACTTGAAAAAAGATGTGGAGAGATTATGTTCAAGATGTGTGCAATGCCACAAAGCAAAATCCAGGTCATATCATCATGGTCTTTATTTACCTTTACCAATACCTAACACCCTTTGGATAGATATTTCTATGGATTGTGTGCTAGGATTACCAAAGATCGAGCACAAGGACTCTATATTTGTGGTAGTAGACAGATTCTCGAAGATGGCTCACTTTATACCATGTAACAAGACCAATGATGCCACACAGATTGCTAATCTTTTATTTAAGGAGGTGGTTCGGTTGCATGGGATTCCGAGAACAATTGTGTCGGATAGGGACACTAAGTTCCTTGGTCACTTCTGGAGGACATTCTGGAAGAAGCTAGGTACTAAACTATTGTTCTCTACCACTTGCCATCCTCAAACAGATGGCCAAACTGAGGTAGTAAATCACACACTTTCTACACTCCTTTGAGCTACACTTGGTAAAAATATGAGACCATAGTTAGAATGCATACTTTTTATTGAATTCGCAAATAATTGTGCTACTCACTCTGTATCTAAGTTGTCGCCTTTTGAAATTGTCTACGAATTGAATCCCCTATGACCGTTGGATCTTACACCCATTCCACAAGCTGATCAAGCTAACATAGACGGATTAAAACGAAGAGAGATTGTCAAGCAGGATTCATCTTAAGGCCAAGGAAAACCTTCAAAAGAAGACCAAAGAGTATAAGAGGAGAGCTAATAAGGGACGGAAAAGCTTATCTTTGAGCCAGGAGAGTGGGTTTGGTTACATATGAGGTTATAAAAGGTTCCACAAAAGAGGAAATCCAAGCTAGCATCTAGAGGAGATGGTCCTTTCAAAGTCTTAAAGCGCATCAACGACAATGCTTATCAACTTGAGGTCCCTGGTGAGTTTAACATATCACATACATTCAATGTTGCAGATTTATCTTCCTTTGATGTAGGAGAAACTATTTTGGGGTCAAAACCTCTTAAAGAGAGAGGGAATGATGAGGACATCGGTTCAGACCACGAACCAACTCCAATTCCAATGCTCATAGTTCAGTCCGATCCAATGACAAGATTCAAGTCCAAGCAATTAACCAAAAGGATCAATTTTGCTGTTCAAGTCTTCATTGCATCATTATCACCCAAACAGCTCCATCACGACATTGGCTCTACCAAAAAACGCCAAGACACTTCTGAAGTAATAATCACAACACAAAACAAAGACGAAGAAGACATCTCCACGACTGATCAAGAGATGGAATCATAAGAAGAAGAGGAGGAGGAACTTGAAGACTCAAAAGAGAGCTTCTACTCCAAGAATCAAGTTCAAACCACATCAAATGCAACCGGATGTCAAGGTGAGTTGTTCAATTTATATACTTTCTTTGCAGGTGATTCAAGCATCCAATGACACTAAGAATAAGTGCAAAACGACATCACCTTTTATTTTTTAAGTTATGGCTATAGCTTTTTCTGGTTTTAATGAAACTCTGCACTTTGTTTAGAGTAGTTTTTGAATGTTTTGCTGTTTTCTTTTAAAAGTCCTGTTGTTTTTGAGTCGAAACCTAGAAGGCTCAAGATAATGGACTGTTTATAAAGT
This sequence comes from Arabis hirsuta, assembly GCA_964056655.1. Lineage (NCBI taxonomy): Eukaryota > Viridiplantae > Streptophyta > Magnoliopsida > Brassicales > Brassicaceae > Arabis > Arabis hirsuta. Next base: position 25,193,045 of record OZ053305.1, on the reverse strand, counting down.
CCTACTGCAGCTTTGTAGCCACCACAACTTTTTACGTATTAATAAAGAACCGAATTTTCTTTGAGCATTCTTGAGCGAATTCTCAGCCTTGTTTGAACTTGTGTGTGATTCACATAGGGGAAAACATCAATATCGTATTAGAGAATAATCATCCCTCTGTGTCATGCTATCGATCCATCTACACTTCTCACCTTCTGATCTAACACGAAAGAGTGATCACCATCGTGTTGGATTCCACCTTCGACCATTAACACCATCACAAGAAAGAGCGAAGCCAGCTTGTGATTCCATCCACGGTTGCTAGATCATAAGCCTCACCACCGAGTCTTATATCAATAAATCATAAAATTACTTGTAATCTTTTATATTCTATGATAATCATATATTTGCTTAGAGAAAAATAAATAATTGAAACAATTTTGTTAATTCTCATGTACTACATAATTATTTTAGTAATTTCATTTGATTGTATATTTTGTCATCTCACCTTAATATATAAAAACAAAGAAAATTATTATTATTTAATATTTTTTTAATTATGTGCCCCACAAAAGTGGAGACCCCACACAAATGTTTTTTTGGGAATGTCCTCAGGGCTGGCACTGCATTGGAAGTACCGTCTTACACAATCGACAAACACGTGAAGACCACACGATTGGGGGTGTTTGTCGATGATTCTCTGACTTTCAAGTTGGAACATAAGACAAATGAGAGGGAGAGAGAAGGAATACCACAAAGAGTCGTTGAGAGTAAGAGAAAGAAAAGTCAGAAAAGGAAATACGAAACAAAGATGGTCCAGAAAGTATCTAAGACTTTAGAGAAGAAATTTGGTGGTGAGAGAGAGAGAGAGAGAGAGAGAGAGAGAGAGAGAGAGAGAGAGAGAGAGAGAGAGAGAGAGAGAGAGAGAGAGAGAGTATGTGAAGTTTCGACCATAAGATAGTTGGATAGTCGGAGCATAAGATAATTTCAGGAATGGTTTGGAGAAAACGGTTCTAAACAACCAGAAAGAATCTTAAAGGACTAGAGAAGAGATTTTGAGCTCCAGAAAAATGGGTTCTATGTATTAGGTCTTAACCAAAATTTTGGATCCTCCTTTATAGATAAATATGGGTATTTATACACAATTACATGTTCGGGTTTGGATACCGGGCTCTACATTCTTTAAGCGGTTTGGGTAAGGACTTATGGGTTTAATCCGGTACAATTTAAGTGAGTGCTTTTCACCTACTTTCTTTGTCTTTTTGCATCATTTTGCCGACCATACGACCTATGCTGCATTTGACCTTCTGTACTGTTTGCAGCATCTGATACGGCAGATTAGTCGTCGGATGCTCTTTCGAAATATGTTCCTTTATGCTTTAATCGCTCCTTAAGTGTAATACACTTGATTTTATCCTAACACGAATAGAATGAAGTGCTTTTACCTTTTGACTGAAATATCAAACATTTGAATCAAGAAAAAACTGAAGTTGGATACGAGATAAAAAATAGTTTTTACGTAACCCGAGTTCTTGATACAAGAACTCTGGCCACGTATTTTGTCTCTGAATGGCAATGTATGGGTCCTGTCCTTTTAATACATGATATTGGGTTCCAATTATTTGGGTGGCAAGACGCGCTGCCCTAAGTTTCTATTGGACTTTAATGGTGTCTCGGCTTATTGATGTCCGAACTCTGGGGAAGTGCAAAAATTTCTATCTACTTTGTGAGACAGTGCTTGCACATACCCAAACTTGATAAAAACTGAAATTTTTTACGCGAACTTTTAAAATTAGGCGTAAACAGACCTAGCGGATAACGGTGATAGATTTTCTGTTAACGGTGCTGACTAGGATGCTTAGTCATTTAAACATTTTACGAGTCATATTAATTTTTGTTTTCAAAAAAGTATTTTCATCTGAACAAAACGATACCGTTTTGATGTTTTAATAATTTAAAAAAAAAAAATTCGTAAACACAATGGGTCTTTGTGTCTTCTTCTTCTTTCTTAGATACACTATAGTTGCATTAGACTCGAATTTTTGTGTTTTACTTCCACTAGAATGAAGATTAATAACTAAAATAAAACATTGATTCAGATAAGGAAAAAAAAGTAATAAAAAATAATACATTGATTAAGATTTGAGTAGTGAGTGAAGAGTACAAAAAATCAATTTTGCTTTCTTCATCATGGTTCCGCCTTCTACTGCTGAGATCAAATCCCTTGGTATCTCCGATGATGCTCGTCCGATGATCTTCTTTAATAAGTTCAGATTTATGCATACCGGGCACACCACCGTCTCTGTCTCCATCATTCCCACTTCCTCATATCCGGATCTAGAGGCTTCTTGTCTCAGTTTCTTCTTCCTCTCCGAACAATTGCTTCATCATCAGAGATCTATCTCCTCCGCCAAATTACCAATGCAATGAGTCTTACCTCGTTACTTCCCCATATACTCTCTTTCCTTCGCCAAATTTTGGTACGGACATTTACAAAAAAATTCCAACAGTTCTAAAGACTATTTCCCGCTAGATTCACCCAGTTACCGATTCTCTACTTTTTCCTCTGCTATATCGTTCATCGAATATATCTCCTCATGACAAGGAGAAGAAGAGAAGCTTTGGTTTTAATTTGTTTTAAGGAATTAATTTTTTATTATTTCAAATAAAATGTGAAAACAACGTCGTTTTGTTAATACGAAATATTTAAAAAATCAATATAATTTGACATGTAATTCTAGTCAGTACGGTTAACAGAAAATCTAAAACTGTTATCCGTCAGAAATGTTTACCTCTAGTTTTAAAAGTTTGGGTAAGAAAATTCTATTTTTATTAAATTTGGATATATGCAAACATTATCTCACAAAATAGGTAGAAATATTCGAACATACCTAGAATGTGGGTATGTATAAGCCAAAATGCCGGACTTTAACGTCTTCACCTATCAGTTTGTGTCTTTGTGGATTTATGCCCAAATTTTGAAAGAATTATTTTATCGTCAATAGCACGATAGTGCTTTTAAATTTTGACAAAACTTGATTTGAAAATTATAAACTACACATCAAAAGAGACAAAAGGATCATAGATGCATATAATAAAATTTAAAATGTAATTTAAATTTAATAATCAGGAATTAAAATGAAGCTTAAATTTAATAATCGGAAATTAAATCATGAGATGTGTCGTAATCTCATCAATTATTGACACATCGTAATCTCGGAGTTGGATTCTTACTAACACATCTAACATTATATTATACCCGCTATTGTTGATTGTTTGCCTACCCTATAGGCAAGACCGTGCTTTAAGCATTAAAAACAAGGCAATCGCCTACAGTTTACACTTTACACAATAATTTTAGGCCTTTAAATTTTATATAACTAATAAATCAATTGATAAATTTTTTATATAAGTTTTTTATTTTAGTTTGTATTTTTTATAATAATATTCTATAAATTGATTTGGATTAACTTGTATCACATCAGAAATTCATACTTTAAATACTCAAATTATTATATAAGTTGAGAATTTTAGAAACATGCCATTATTAAAATATCAATTTTAAAAAATACCAATTATGTTATATTATGGTTTAGTTTTAAAGTTTTACAGTTTGTTTGGGATCAAAAAATTTTTTAGAGTTTAGAATTTAAAGATTTAGAATTTAAATTTTTTAATTAACAGTATTTTAAAAAATAAACAATTTATAGTGATATTTTTAAAAATAGATAAAAAATAATATTTTTACAATTATCCTTTTTCAATTTTCCATCTCAGTTTAAAATCGTCTAGTCTCGGATCTCGAAAGTCTCGGATCTCGAAAGGCTAAGTGTAGGGTAAGCAAAGAAAAATCCAAACCGAACAAAGATGGATTCGAGTTTATAACGGTTTAGTTCAGTTTTCTAAGAACCAGCCGAACCAAGATTCATCCCGGGTAAAGATAAGTTAATTTTGAACTTTTGAGTTTATAACCAATTCTATTCAATTTTAAACAAAAAAGCGTTCCACTAACAAACATTGCTCGGTTTATTATATTTTTATTTCATAACCGGAAAACCCAAATAAAAGAGGCCGAAATCCTTAAATTTAGGATATTTTTCTTGTCGGAAAAAAATAAAAATAACCATGATCTAACTTTATATGGAACCCTACGAGATCAAAACTAATTTTGATTACATTATGGTTCATACTAAAACCGAAAATTCCAAAAGAAAAACAAACCGATTGAATCCCAAAACAAAGGATCTCTCGATCGACCTCAATCTTTTCTTATGTTATTATTATCTAAAGGAGGCAACTGAGTGGAAGTATTGAAATTCCAAAGATCATCGTCCCACACAACATCATTGAACAAAACTCCATAGATTTTTTCAACGTCCCAACATGAAGGCAACCAAACGGTACTCCACGTCATGAGCTCATCGACCAAAACATCTTCGGCCTTGAGTGTCATCCTCCACAATTCCTCCTCCTCTTTCGCCGCCGCAGCCGCAGCCACCGTTATCGCTGCAGCCAATGCATCACCTTGCTCCACCACCGCAACCGCCACTTCCATCCTCTCCTCCTCCTCCTCCTTGCGTTTCTGTTTCTTCCTCTCCCTCTTCATGTGAATGATCAATGCATGTATGTGTGAAGGGAGAGAGAATATTTAAAAGGAAGGATCAGAAGAGGAAAATGGGTTTTGAAGAGAATGTGTATTGAGACATGGGTTTGGGACACGGAAGAGAGAGAGACTTCAGTTGCTTAACCACACACCATCTGTCTGTTCCTTTGGCCCTACGTGTCTTCCATTACTTTTTTCCCACAAATATCGTTGAGAGTGGTTCACAAGAATAATAACTCGAGGTTTTTTTCTTTTTCTTGTTTTTTTTTTCCATGTGTTGAAAAAATCAAAATGCCGCGTAGATGAAATTGAATCCCCGACGTAATTTTATTTTTTCTTATAATTTAAAGCAAAAGGAAAAAAGAAAGAAATTCGTTTGATAATACTTTAAAATGTGGTAAATGATATTTTAGTTAGTGGAATCTCACCTGGACCGGAAATAGACAAAACGTTCATGAGAAAGAGACAAAAGTGTAATTTGGAAAGGTCGAGTTGGGATTGTGCGCCTTCGAAGGGGCAATTCGTAAGTGGACCTTTCCTTCTCACACGGACACGACCATGACGATGTAAATCACTTTATTTTCTTCGTTTTGATTTAGTCCGAATACATAAATGTTTCCAAATTAGCACATTTATCATAATGGTCGGCGACGAAATAAAATAACAGGGCTTTCGCGAATGCGGAGGCACTTGTGTAGCAAGGGCTACTAATTTCAAAATATCTATTATACAATTTCAACATTAATAATAAATGATTCCATTCAAATTTAATGTTTAATCCCGTAATCCAAACACAATAATAAAACAATCTAAACACATGAAATGAACAAACTCAACATACTAAATTTGGGTTCACGTTAAATTCTTAAATCCAAACTTAGTATAATTTTCCATAATTTACATATATAGGTTTAATTAAAAAAATGCACCTAATTTATATTTCAAAACAAACAGAATTATAATTCATCTCATATATATGAATGTTTGAATCGCCAAACAAAACAAAATCCTAAATTATTATTTGAAGAGGTATAAATGACAAAAAGTAAATAAAAAATTTTAAACAATGATTGAATGTTTGCTATCTTTTAAAATTTTCTTTTTATTGTTTATATGATACGTTTTTAGTATTTTTTTTTATCTCGATTAAAAAGTATTCTGACTCTGCCACTATTCGCGATGCAAGTATAAACTGGCCACTAGTATTATGAAACTATAAAAAGACGAGTACTTGTTGCCTCCATGACAATGCTTTTTTCCTTTTTTCAACATACTGTCATCGAATTATAATTGTAACTGTAACACGGATTTAGAAATACAATCAATTCCTTAATTCATTCGAGTGTTACGGATTGGGAGATTGCAAATGAACTGAGGAACAATCTATAGAAACAGTTCTCTATTTCAAATAAAGTTTGTGTGCAAAAATTGACAAAACTACTTCCGTAATGCCGGCTACTAAGTTAAGTCTTTTCTCTTCCCTAATTAAATAAAATAGATTCATGTTATCAAAAACTTTATTTTTTTGACTGGTGGGTTGAGAAACACAAAAGTGAAACTTTTCTTCTAGTTGTGATCGTGATGCACCACAAAACTTGCAACACAACTCAAAACAACACTTCCGAACATAATTCAGAACGTGGTTATGCTAACATTGTGAATGTAGGACATACTTTAAAAACTCTAACTCACACAGGATTGAACTAGAACAATGTTAGAGGTTGGTTAGATTTTTAGACAACGACACTACGTCTTAGTTGAGCAGTAAGAATTTTTCTATAAATAAATATGTGATAGCTATGAAACAAATCATATGTGTGACAAACTTGAGTTGTTTGTGAAATAATTCACAAAAGCTTCAGTTTTATTCATTAACAAGAACAAGTATTTATACACAAGTATGTTTTCTTATACGATAGACTTAAATCTAAAGCGTATATTTTTGACATATATTTTCTTGGCCAATACCCCCCTCAAGTTGGTAGTACGATGCGTTGACGTCCAAATTGGGAGTTCGACGCATCGTACTACCAACTTGGACAGTAGATTGACGAATGTTGGTCCTTTAGTAAGTAGGTTTACAACTTGTTCTTTCGTAGAGATGTAAAGAGTGGTAATTAAGCCAGCTTGAAAAGCATCACGCACTTGATGACAATATGATACAATATATTTAGTACGCTCATGAAAGACAAGATTGGCAGCGATGTGGATGGCGGCTTGACTATCACATTGTAGAGGAATAGGAGTTAGATGATCAAAACCGAGATCGCGAAGAAGTGCTTTAACCCATTTCAGTTTATGGAGTGTGTAAGCCATAGCTCCATACTCTGCTTCAGCAGAAGAGCAAGAAAAAATGTCTTGTTTCTTTGTCTTCCAAGAGGTAGGGGAAGTCCCTAAATACACGACATAGGCTGATAGAGAATGACGAGTGATTGGGCAAGCAGCCCAGACGGAGTCGCAATAAGCAGAGATAGTAAGACCATTGTCAGACCGCAGAAGAATACATTGAGCTGAAGAACCTTTGAGATAGCGAACAACTCGGAAAGCTGCTTCCCAATGTGGCACAAAAGGTTTCTGCATGAACTAAGACAGAATATGAACAATATAGCTCAAATCTTGACACGTATGCGTGAGATAGATGAAACGACCAACAAGACGCCGATATTGTTCAAGATTTGAGAGAATTGGACCCGTGACAGAGGTGAGTTTATGGTTGACTTCAACAGGAATAGCAAAAGGCTTAGAACCCAAAAGACCAGCTTAAACAACAATATCGAGAGCATACATTCGTTGACAAAGATTAAAACCATCAGGACCCTGAGAGACTTCAATTCGAGAAAGTACTTGAGCTTGCAAAGGTCCTTCATATGAAAACATTTTTGAAGGTATGCTTTGAAGCTTTGAATGGTAGATAAGTCGTTGCCGGGAACAATGAAATTGTCGACGTATACAAGAACATGTAGTATCTCCCCACCTTTGATGAGTGAGAACAATGACTAATCCTGATAACTCTGAGTGAATCCAAACTGTTTCAATGCCGTAGATAACTTTTTAAACCAACAACGTAGAGCTTGATGAAGACTATATAGAGACTTACGGAGACGACAAACTTTATTAAGATAAGAGGAGTGGAAACCAGGCAGAAGTTTTATGTAAACTTCCTCCTCGAAATCACCATGGAGAAAGGCATTGTGAACATCCATCTAGTGAACCTCCCATTCTTTGGCTACTGCAACACCAAGAAGATAACGCACCGTTTTCATTTCAGCTACTGGTGCGAAGGTTTCTTTAAAATCAATGCCCTCTTTTTGGCGATTGCCCAAGGAAACAAGACGAGCTTTATACCGTTCCAATGTACCATCAGAGTTGAATTTCAACTTATAATCCCATTGACTACCAATAGCTTTCTTCTCTGGTGGCAGATCAACAACGTCCCATGTATGATTAGCTTCAAGAGCACTAATCTCACTTTTCATGGCTTCACAATATTATTTAATAAGAATTGCATCTTTGAAGTATTTAGGCTCTGTGTTATCAAGAACTGTAGCCATGGATATGATTTGCTGAAAAGCCACTGTCAGATAAACACTCGACAATAGGATAGAGAACCTTACCAGAAATCGTAGTCGAGTCTGAGTTGGAGAGACTAGGTGAAGAAACATGAGAGAGAGAGAGGGGAGTGTACATGCTTGGTAACAAAATCCTTGAGTAAGACCGATGGTTTGCGAGAGCGGTGACCACGGCCCAATAATTCTGGCAAGCTTGAAGATGGCGGCGTATCAATTTTGGAGAAAGTAGGAGGAGATGATGAAGACTGAGGCTCCGTTTGTTCGGAAACTTGAACAGCAACTGTCACAGAAACTGGTACAAGAACTTGTTCAGAAACTAGTACAAAATATGGTACAGAATCTTGTACTGACACTGGTGCATGATTTGAGACATGCAACATCGCAGCAGGTAAGCACCAATCATCACCAAGAAGTTCATTAAAAGTAGTAGGTAGTACAGAATCAGGCTTAGCCGAGTCCAGAAAGGGAAACACATCCTCTTGGAAATGAACATCCCGATTAGTGAAAAATTGTTCTTTTTCTAGTCAAATAGGTGCCATCCTTTCTTCCCATATGGATAACCGATAAACACACAATGACGACTACGAAATCCAAATTTGTCCTTATCAAGAGCTCGATGATGTGCATAACACAAACATCCAAAAGTACGTAACATAACATAAAAAGGTCGCGGGCCAAAAAGTACTTCATATGGAATTTTACCCTTTAAGGCAAAAGAAGGTGTGCGATTAATCAAGTGAGTTGCTGTAAGGATGCTATCACCCCAAAACTTAATGGGAAGACCACTCTGGAAAAGGCAAGTGCGAGCAATATTTAGAATATGTCGGTGTTTACGTTCCACCCATTCATTTTGTTGTGGTGTATCAACGCAAAAAGTCTGATGGAGAATGCCATGTTCTTGAAAATATGAGGTAAGGCACATAAACTCTGTGCCGTTATCACTACGAAAAGCTTTGACAAGCTTTCCAAATTATCTTTCGGCCATGGCACAAAAAATATGAACCAAACGAGATACTTTAGATTTTTCAGACATAAAGTTTATCCAAACGGAGCGAGAATAGTCGTCAACTAAGGTGAGGAAGTAAACAGCTCCACAAGAAGAAGGGGTTCGATAAAGACCCCAGATGTCACAACGCACCAGCGAGGAGCAACCATAAGCTTTATTAATGCTATCATGAAAGACGGCACGTGTTTGTTTAACGCGAAAACAAATATCACAACTCTTGATCTCTTCAAAGGCACTAGAGGATTGATCACACTTTGGTAAAGAACGCAGAGCACCAGCAAACGGATGTCCTAGTCGACGATGCCACAAGGCTCCTGAAGCAGATACTGGCGCAGATACAGATATTGGCGCAGATACTGAAGCAAATACTAGCGCAGATAGTGAAGCAGTCTTTTCTTTAAAATTTTTGTTATCATGAGCAGCCAGAATTTTAGTAAAATAGTACACTCCCTCACGCTCTTCACCCGCTCCAATCAAAGTCCTAAAAAATGATCATGTAAGAAACACAGCGTATCAGTAAAGATTGTGATACAGCCTGTTTATCGTAGTAATTTAAATGTGCAATCAAAGTCAGGGAAAAATAACATATCGTTAACTAAATAAGCTGAACTCAGAGCCAATGCTCCACGTTTAATAGCGCGAGATGCAGCCCCATCCGGGAAAGTAACAGCGGAAGGAATAATGTCTACTACATCCACCAAGAGAAAACAATCTCCAGTCATATAATGTGATGCACATGTATCAATAATCACATCATTAAGATGAGTTTGACACGACAACCGTTCCAAAGATATATTCAGGCGTTGAAATTGTAGAAGATTAATCAGATGAACAATCTGATAATTGATTGTAGCAGTGACTGAAGCAGTAGTTGAAGCAGTGATTGATGCAGAACGATTGTTATTACATCGACTTCATCCATCATGCGTAGGTTTTCCATTGTGTTGAACTAATCGTGAATCTGTATTAGCAAAAGAAATCAAGCAGGACGATGGTGTTGATGTTGTTGTTGTAGTAGTAGTATGATCAACGGTGGTGGTGATGCAATTGTTAGACATGATGTTTTCACGATGATGGAGCTTAGGGTAAAAGAAGAAGGTTGCGGCGAAAAAGAGAATACAATTGTGATGATGAGCTCACGATGGTGAAGCTTAGGAATGAAGAAGAAGAAAGCGGCGACAGTTTACAACGGCGGCGGTGAATGAAATTTTAGTAGAAAATTAGGTCTAAGAATCTTATTTCTCCCATACCATGAAATAATTCACAAAAACTTCAGTTTTATTCGTTAACAAGAACAAGTATTTATACACAAGTATGTTTCCTTATACGATAGATTTAAACCTAAAGCGTATATTCTTGACATATATTTCCTTGGTCAATAGTTTGATAATTTGTGAGATGTTACTCCATGTTAGGTTAGTTTTCCTGATAGAAAATTTATGATTTCATCTTAGGAAGAAAATGATTGTGATGCTAGCATTTTAGTCAGATAGTTCAGCTTTTGTATGTATGGGAATTGGAATGAAGTTTGATTTATGTATTTCAGTTAGTTCATGATCTGCATTGTACTAGTTTTGTTTGACCCAAATAATTGCGTCGGACATGCCGCACAATGTGTGATTTGAAGACTGTACAAGAAGTGGAGTTATATGGCATCGAATGACTGGAAATATATGAAGATAATTAGCAGGAGTTAATAGTGATTGTCATTAGAGCTTTTGAATTGTGAATGTCATTTAGAGCTTTTGAATTGTGATATTTGTTTACGTGCTAAACAATGCTGAAATGATTTTTTTTTCCAAATACAATTAGAAGTGCTAATATTTTTTATATAGTATTTGTTTATATGATATATGTGCTAAACAATGCAGAAAGTAGTTTATGCATGTGGTGGATTCACATGAGTAACCATTTCTTGGAAGAATATTTATTCACCAATTTTGATTAGAAACCTGTTAACGTTTGGAACCCAAGTCACAACTTAAAGCATAATCTACCGTAACTCTAGCATATTCATTTCCAAACCTATGCACCCACATGAAATTGTTATTCTTCTTTCTGTGTATGAAGCAAATACAGTGGATCAAATGCTCATATCTCCTAAAAAAAAGAAACTTAACCGTACTACCCCATTCAAATCCAACTACCCTACAACATAACTTTTCACAACTCTACCCTTTATGATATTTAAAAAACCCCCAATTAAATTATCCAACAACAAATAATTAAATACCCAACAACCAATTAAAAGTAAAATTAATTAATCTCTCTTCCCAGCCCACGCTTCTCCTCTTCCTCTCTTCCGTCGCGAGCACTGAAGCAAAAAAAAAAGAGCAGCTTGTGTTCTTCTTGGTCGAAGCACTGAAGCATCCTCACGTGAAGCAAATTCTGCTTTCTGTTCTTCTTCCTCGAAACAGCCTCTATCACGCTTCTTCTCACTTTCTCACGGTACATCGAAAAAACAGAGCAAATCGACATTAGTAGCTGGGTCTCTTCTTCCTCACGACATTGAATCTGCATATTAAAGGTTACTCTTTCTATTTAATACAATTTCCGTGTTTAGGGTTAAAGAGGTTTGAAAACCCTTCTTATAATATATTATTACTTAAGCAAATTTCCGTGTTTCAATGTAGTATTACTGAAACAAATTTTACCTCACCATCACAATAATTATATACTAACGATACTTGTTATTATTTTTCAGGGGACAATGAATAACACCCAGTTCACAGTGATTTGTTTTGATTATGGAGGATGTTATTCAATGGAAGGTGATTTTTTAAGATGGAGATCGGGAGGAAATGAAATTTACACTGTATCGATGCGGACAAGTATGGAGGAGGTCACTTATTTGGCATTGGTTGGTAGAATTGGCAGAAAGATGATGACAGATGTAGCCACAACGCAACTTAAACTGAGTTACTTTCCGTTGATATTGAATGTTAACGCACCATCCTATATCAAGAATGATGATGATGTTTTAAATTATCTATTGCAAGTGAATCAAGATGGTTGTAGGAGTCTTTTGCATGTGGAGCTCATCAAAGATTTGGATACAAATCATGGATGTGTGCAACTGACAAGAGAGGTTCGAGAAAGTGAAGCTGGTTTAGGTGATGGCATGATGACTCAGTACACACACGAATCATCGGAACACTATGCGCTCTTAGAATGAGGTATAACTGGTATAATTGTTTGATAAATTTTATGTGTTTTCTCTGTCGGTTATAACTAGGTATAACTCGGTATAATTGTTTGATAAATTTTATGTGTTCTCTCTGTCTGGTATAACTAGGTATTACTCGTATAACTGTTTGATACATTTTATGTGTTTTCTGTGTTTGGTATAACTAGGTATAACTCGGTATAACTGTTTGACAATTTTTTATTACAGATGAGGAGGAATTTGCAAACGAAGATAACTTTGATATGTACGAAGAGAATGAGCCGCCATGTGTCGTGGAAGTAGATGGGCATGTTAACAATGAATGGGAAGATGGTATCGGTATCACTCTGGGTCAAGAATTTGGAAGTAGGTTGGAAGTGAAAGATTTAGTTCAAATAGCTTCACATCAGAATTGTTTTGAGTATGATGTAAAATGGTCGGATCCAGGGAGATATGTGCTAAAATGTAGTGCAGCAAGTGCGGGTTGCAAGTGGTATATACGAGTTGTTCCACTTTCGGATTCACATTGTTGGTCGATTCGAAAATACAACAAGATGCATACATGCTCTCGAGTTGATGCAAGTACAAGGAGGAGCAGAAGGAAAGGGACACCACAAATAGTTGCATCTATTTTGCATGAAGATTATCCAGGCTCTTTTCAGACTCCAACTCCGAAAAGTCTAATACAGTTGGTTAAAGGGAAAGCTAGTGTGGAGATATCGTACTCTACTGCGTGGAGAGGTAAGAACATTGCTGCGAATGTTGTGCGGGGAAGTCCGGAGGAGAGTTATTTGATGTTGGAGTCTTATTTGTATATGCTAAGGAAAAATAATGAAGGTACACGGACATGTGTGGTATGGGATAAGGAACGCAGGTTTGAGTATTTATTCTTTGTGTTGGGAGCTTGTATAGAAGGATTCAATGCCATGAGACAAGTGATAATTGTGGATGCCACCCACCTTAAGCATGCATTTGGTGGAGTTATAATTGTTGCGATGGCTCAAGATCCTGAACGTCACCATTATCCAATTGCTTTTGGGGTAGTTGATGATGAGAAAGAAGCAAGTTGGATGTGGTTTATGAAGATGTTGAAATCTTTGATACCGGATCATGCTAAGCTGGTTTTTATATCTGATAGAAACCTAGCGCTCATCAAGTCAATACGTGAGGTGTTTCCGTTGTCTCAACATGGGTTTTGCATATACCATTTGTCTCAAAATGTGAAAGGAAGAAGCAAGTTGGATGTGGTTTATGAAGATGTTGAAATCTTTGATACCGGATCATGCTAAGCTGGTTTTTATATCTGATAGAAACCTAGCGGTCATCAAGTCAATACGCGAGGTATTTCCGTTGTCTCAACATGGGTTTTGCATATACCATTTGTCTCAAAATGTGAAAGGAAGTGTTTCTGGTGTGAAGAAAAAAACTGTTTGCAAGAAGTTCAGGGAATGCGTTAAAGCTTATACAGAGGTTGAGTTCCTAAACTTTATAGTGCGTTCAGACAAATGTATCATACTGCGGCCTTGTATTTGGATAAAAGTGTTGATGAGAAAAAATGGGCAAAGTGTTATTTTCCGGGAGAAAGGTACAACATAGACACGACCAACAGTGTGGAATCGATGAATAACGTATTAGTTGAGGCAAGAAAGTACTCATTACTACCTATGATTGATGCCATCATTGCAAAGCCTGCTGAATGGTTCAACAAACACAGGAAGAGTTGCGCTGAAGTACCGGAGTCACAAAAGTTGGTGCCTAACGTGCACAATATAATAGAGTCCAGAGTACCGATAGCAAAGAAGCTAGTGATGCAAGAGTTAAACGCCATGACCTTTGAGTACAATGTCATTGGACGTGATGGGAAGAATTATTTGGTTAATTTGACCGATAAAACTTGCGATTGCAAGTATTATGATATAGACAAATACCCATGTGAGCATGCACTAGCTGCTATCGTCCGATTAAGCGGAGAGACGGAGCTTCGTCATTATGAGTTTTCTTCGGTATATTATTCGATGGAGAAGTGGAAATTCGCTTATACTAGGACGATATATCCTGTACCCCATGTATTAACTTGGATTGTACCTGACAATATACGAAATTCGAGAGGGTTGCCTCCGCCACACGAAATTAAGACAGGAAGAAATCAACAAACACGATACCCATCAGCTGGAGAATCTCGAAGAAGAGGAAGAGGAAGAGGAAGAGGAAGAAGACGAGGACATATTTACGACTACTTGTACAACGGCTCTAATGTGCAGGAACCCAATTTACATGATCCCAACTAAGTAGAAATTGTGTACTTGAAAATGTGTTCTCTCTGTCAGGTATTACTAGGTATAACCAAGTATAACTGTGTAATAGTATTTGTTGTGTTCTCTCTGTCAGGTACTACTAGAGATAACAAAGTATAACTGTGTAATTGTATTTGTTGTGTTCTCTTTGTCAGGTACTACTAGGGATAACCAAACCTATTGTTACCAAGTATAACTGTGTAACCAAGTACTACTAGGTAAAACTGTGATACACATGATTAGAAATATTGATCTTATAGTAAAACATAGCTTTCTTCACTAAACCTACCTTATATATATGGTTAAAGTATATTCACAAGGTTGATTGATATCCCAAACACAAAAATTTGTGTTTTGAGACATGTTAATATATGAGACTATTAGAAATATATTAAAATAGATCAATTGCATCAATACTACTAGAAAAATTAGAATTTTACATAGGTATAACTAATTATACGTGAAAATTAGTAAAGTATAACTGTGTATAAAATGATATTACTGCAGAACTAAGTATAACTGTGAATAAATTTTATTATTTTTTAATTCAATTGACGGTGCATGTGTTAAACATGTTTTATTTTTTTATTCTTAATTTCATGCAATCAGTTTTACATAGTCATAGTCATACTAGTAGTACAAAATCATCTAAATAGTACCTAACAATACCAGTAGTACCAAATCAATTCACTTTTCCAAAACGAGTTCAACATTACGAATTTTACCCAAGTACACATAAGTGGATATCCCACAGAAGTACTTAAAATCAAGAGTTTACAATAAAATAAGAGTTCAACATTCCTAGACTTTAACTACTTAATTCATCCTAAAACATCATTCTTTTTTTTTTTCTGTTTGGTCCTTCTTCCTACACCTTCAGGATTTCTAACCCTTTTAATCTTCTTCTCCACTTCATCTTTAGAATTCCTAGCCGTTTTGTTGCCATCCTCCATTTCAGCTCCTGCATCGTTTGTTCTCTTGTTCTTACATTTCCCCTCTGTAGATGGAGGTTTCTTAAATTTTGATGGTTTTCCTATCCTTTTTTCTGCTTGGTTCAGATGCGCTTGGTTCCCATCAGCTTTGACTTGGCTTCCTTCTCCTTGTTCTGTCTCTTCTTCTCCATCTGCCGTTTTCTCTTCTTTCTCCTCATCTTTCTCTTTCACTTCTTCTTGTTCTGTCTCTTCTTCTCCATCTGCCGGTTTCTCTTCTTTCTCCTCGTCTTTTTCTTTCACTTCTTCTTCTTGTTCTGTCTCTTCTTCTCCATCTGCAGCTTTTTCCTCTTCATTTGTCTCTCCTTTCTCTTTCACTTCTTCTTCTTCTTGTTCCGTCTCTTCTTTCTCCATTTCTTCTTCTTCTTCATTGGTCACTTCTTTCTCTTCAAATGTCTCTTCTACTTCTTTCTCTTTTTCTTCTTTCTCTTTTTCTTCTTTCTCTTCATTTGTCTCTCTTTTCTCTTTTACTTCTTTTTCTTGTTTTGTCTCTCCTGTCTCTTCTTCCTTCGTCTTTCTCTTCATTTGTCTCTCCTTTCTCTTTTACTTCTTTTTCTTCTTTTGTCTCTTCTTCTCCTCCATCCACATTTGTATCAAACGAAGCTCCTTCATACTGATTATCATATCTCTCAATCATATTGGGGTAAAATAAAGATGTATTTAACCTTCCTCGAAGAAAATACATAAGCACGTAGCCAAGAGATTCCAAATCGTCTCTCCTACTTTGCTCTGTGTAAGAGGTATTAAATTAGAACTTTAAATTTATTGAATTATAGAGTGTCAAGTGCACGCAAGCAATACTCACCAATTCCAAGATGAATGTTAACACTTGCATATCGAGCTGTTCCAGTAAGATTCTTGTTTTCCCTAAGAAGTAACTCTTGATTAGCAATGTAAATGACATGGGGGGAATAAAACAATGTTGCAACGCAGGAATAATAAGAACACTCTTTTGCTGAGGCAAAATATGTACCTGTAGGGAATGTGCCTGTGAGTTTGAAGATCTCTGTACTTTTTCGCAAGTCCGTAGTCAATGATGTACACCTACACAGGAAGAAAGAAGACATGTCAGGTATAGATATCACTAAATGAACTTTTTTACACGTCTGAAACAATAAGTATTATGAGGTAGTAGCAAAAGAGCATTGAAAGAAATCCCAGAAACAAAACAAGTATAGTATCATTTAACACAAAAAAAGTCGCATACCATAACTACTCACCTGGTTTGCTTTGCGTCCAAGACCCATCAAAAAGTTATCTGGCTTAATATCACGATGAAGAAAACCCTGGACATGCATATACTCAACTCTATTTATCTGAAGGAATCAAAATGGAAAACAAAGTATGAATAAGTAGAGTAACGTAATAACTCAAAATATCAGGACAAACAAAGAGAATAACTAATACCATATGATCAGCAAGCATTAGAACCGTCTTTAGATTGAACCTCCGGCTGCAATAATTAAATAAATCCTCCATGCTAAGGTCGAGAAGGTCAATCACCATGCAGTTATATTCACCCTCAACCCCATACCATTTCATGTGTGGAATTCCAGTTTCAAGAAAGCAGATCTAAAGATTAACAAAAAGAAGGGTAAGTGACGACTTAAAACCGAAGAATGAACACTCCAGGCAAAACTTACTTCCTCCTTGAAGAAGCATATAGAGCTTTGACTCATAATGAAGTTGAGGATGCCTAGCTCGAGCAGGTTCCTGCAAGAAAGAGGCGAAATTTGATGATTAAATAACGAGTTTACGCAGTCAGCTATCTAAACCAGTGTCACTAAAATCATGGAAACGAAAAACATATAAATCTTGATCGCACAAATATCATTGAATTGAAAAAGGGCAATAGCCAACGTCATGACTTACAAGCTTCACAGCCACTTCTTCTCCCGTTTGCACATTCACCCCTGAAACAAGACAAGCCGAGAAGAATTAGTAAAGGAAACTTAAAACTAACCAAAAGACATAAAACAAGAAGCAACCCAAAAGAACCTTTCAAATACCTAGAAAAAGTTCACCAAATGACCCACTCCCGAGTTTACGTCCCAACTTATACTTGCCACCAACCACATGATCCATGTTGAATGATTCCAATCAAAAAGTACCCTCTTTTCTTCGATGTATTTAACCCTAATTCACCTTAGAGTTTACGGTTTTTCTCCGGTCAAACGATCAATCAAAGCGGATTTACCAAGAGGGCCTTGTAAACAATTCAACACTGACGTTATCATAAAGCTGATTAAGATCTCTACAAACACTAATCCCCTAAATTCAAAGCCGATAAATCTCAACAAATCCGACATATCTACACTTGAAATCAAAACCCAGATAAATTAAAACCCTTCATCACCAATCAATACCCAGTTGAAGGAAAATCCCATTCGGAAAATGGAGAGGTGAGATTGGATAACTTACCTTGAAGTCTCGTTGATATCTCTGAGACAGAGACGACGGTGACAAGAGACAGTGACAACGGACGACGAGACGAAAATCAGAAACGACGAATCAGAAAATCGCTACGGCGAAGAGAGAAAAAGGGAATTAGATTGGATTGTTTTAATTTGGAATCGGGATCCCTAATTAGTTGTTCACCCATATTTTTTGGGTTGGATCCGAGTTCGGATTCGGATCTAGCGGTTGGGTTGGTAATTTTGGTAATCAAAACCCTTATTAGTCTTTAACCAGCAGTTGATTTAAAAAATAATCTTTTACTAAATAATTTATTAGAAGAGGGCAAATGAGGTTAATATTTTCAGTAGAGATATGAACATTTGATCCAAATACAGTTGCTTGTTCTTTCACAATGATGACGTGGCAACTACATCAAATTTAAGGACTTCCCTTCTGCTGCTGCTACTGTTACTGTGGGCGCAACAGCCCCATAAGAGACATTCACTAGTTGGGCTGCAGCACGAGCAGCTGCTGTTGCACGATCAGCGCTAGCTAGAGCAGCCCGAGCTCTCTCCATTACGTCAGTCTGATCTCTTCTAGTATCAGGAGCCGTTTGAGAAGGGGAAGTCAGCTTAGATGATGGAATGCTTTTGCTGACTGGGTTTTGAGCTTGAAGCTTCTGGAGTCTCTGTGTGGCCTCTGCAGGCAGAACTTCAGCTTCCCTAGTAACCGAAGACTGAGTGTAGCCTTGTTGGGATGGTCGAGAATCAGAGAGACCATCTTGAAGACGTATTTGCTTAGCTCCACTCTACAAATGCCATTCGAAACCAAACCATCAACTTATATATTTGATATAAAACGTTCGAAAAATCAGTGAAGCCCATAAAATAAAAGAGAAGAAGCTACAAACTGAACCCAACTCATTAGGAGTGGAAAGATTATCAATTTACTGCTATGCAGACATATATTAATTGTCCTATTTCCCTATTGAAAATCTACAAGACCAAGCAATGACTAATGGACACATACAGGAACGTTGCACAGTAAATTTCGTCAGGAAGTTCTTAAAAACGATGCACATGTTAAACTGAAAAATCTAGGTTCAGAAAATGGTACATGCAGTAGGTCTTCATGGCTCTTCATGAACTCTGCTTCCGTGGCAGAAGAATCCCAATTTACATTGTACTCCTTTGCAATTTCTTTCAAAATCTTAAGCCTTGCCTCTCCCGATGGACTGGCAGGTGAAAGTTTTTCAATGATCTGCCCAAAAGGCAAAACAATCCAACTAGTTTTAAGCACTTCATTCGAGACTGCATCTCTCTCGATGAATATATAAAAACATTGAATAAGAAGAAGCTACTAACGGTACGATTGACACCAGAATCCGGACGGAGCTCAGAAGAAACCATGATAAATTCTTTTCCATATTTTGTACCAAAGAGATTCTTAATCTGAATAAGATCAGGCACTTCTGAGCACCTTGGAGCAGCAAAGATGATGCTAGCAATAGCCTCTCTCAACTCTCTCGGGCACTCCCTATTACATTAATTGAAATCCAAAGAATCAGATTCTAATCCTTGTTGCAAAACTCTGACGAAAGAAATCCGAAAACTCACTTTTGACTTTCAAGAATTGGGACACGGGCAAGTACAAACTCGCAGAATAGCTCTAATATCTCATAAGCTGCCCATACATTCATTTCTCTGATCACATGCTCCACCTAAAACGACAAGAAGAAGATAGGATTTGTTGGGTTTTTCGATTGTAAGACATAACAACAGAATCGGAATGAGATCAGAACATACCCTGATTCGAGCGATTGGTTCCTGTCCAGCTTGTAAGAAGTTAGCTATCTCTTTCTTCATATGTTTGAGCTGCATATCTCTCTTGTTCTGCAGCAATTTCATCCGAGCAATCGCCAAGTTCAAGCATGTTTTGCTGCCAAAACTATATCTGTTAAAAAAATTCTCAACAATCAAGAACATAAACTCTAATTCATTGGAGTAAATTTTTCTGAAGAACCCTAGCTTCAAAACCCAGATCCTAAACGAGACAAAGTATAAGGAAACAGAGAAAGAGCAGAGTTTGGAGCGGTAAAGGGAACGAAGAAGAAGGAGAAAGAAACCATCTGGCGCCAAAGACCCCACGGTTGAAGAGTTGATTTAGCAGCGACATCAAATCGGAGATTGGTGAACTCTTTCAATGGCGCTCGATCGGGTGATTAAGGAAAAGGAAAACGAAGATAGTGGAAGAATTGGCTGCTCCGCGGAACACAGTTATCAGGTAGGCGCATAACGCTACCCAGTAATAATAATAAGCGTACGTGAATCTCACTGTTGAAAAGCGAGCGTGGGATTCGTTTAATCATTAATTAAACATTAACTATCACATTTAAAAAGGAAAAGGCAATTCTTAAAAATTCCATAAAAGTTTAGTTTTCAAAGTTTTTTTTTGTTTAACACTTTATTTTATTAAAAGTTAAAACTGATTTAAAATAGATTACGTTACTAATACAAAGAAAAACTAATGCTTTTTTCGCACCGAAAAATAAGTTAGGATAATAATCGTTGACGACACATTACCAATACCAAAATGATCTTGTTTCGAATTGAAGGTAGACAATTAGATGTATCCGAATCCAGAATAACAGCCGGACTTCTAAAATCTAATACGATAATATGATAAAAATTTCTTAATTTAGATAAAATTTCTTTTTTGATTGCCTTTTATCAATTTTGTTCCGAGTTAGTTTCAATGAAGTGTCGTTGAACAAGTTTGAACTGTAAAACTTAAATCAAAGAAATAGCTAAATATAGATCTTACACGAACGAAAAATCTCAACTAAAAATTCACCCAAAAAACCTAACACCAATAAAGAGAATCACAATAACTCATAAAATCCAAACAGACAAATAACATCCCATTGTCTTCTGACCACAAACTCCAAGACATCCTCTAGACTTCAAGTCGAACGTAGAAACTACTAGTTTCCAACCAATTCCCTCTCACGATGCCGGTAAAAACATTGGACATCGAAGAGAGGGTAATCTCAAATTACTTTTTTCTCTCCCTTTGTCTCTAACGGCTAGGATTTTCCTTAGGCTTTTGATGGTTTTATTTTATTTTGTGATTTAGTTTTTCTGTTCCTCTAGATAAATTGAGTTTTCAAAGTTGAAAGTTTAGTTTTATCTTTCTAGTATCTTTGTAAACTAATTTTTTTTCCATTTGGTGGTTTTTAAAAAAAAAAATTTAAAACAATAAACTAGCAGTGATATATTTGAAACAAAAATTTATTTTTGTAATATTTTAGAAAATTTATTTATTTTAATTTTATTAAAAATAATGATTTAGATTTACCCTTCCATTGCTAATAAAAAAATTACAAAACAAAACCAGACAACAAAAATATTTATTAAAAAATTAAACTATTTCAAACTAATATTTATTTAATTTTTATGAATTTTTAATTTATTTCGACAATGTATGGCTAAACTTACAGATAGATTTTTAGGTTAATTAGTTCAATAACATATTTGAACATATATATTAATAAATTAACATGTGTAATTTGTTAATTTGGTAACTAGCAAATAAAAATTAATTTTGACTCATTTACCCTTGCAATAAATTCAAGAGAAATTTTAAAAAATGTCACATGTCCCATGCCACTTTGCAAAAATACCACCTTTTTGAAAGTTTTGCAAAAATGTCATTCTTTTTTTTCATATCCCTAAATTACCCTCTTTTAAAAGAATCTCTCTTACTCCGATCTCTCTATCTCTCTCTCTCTCTCTTTTTGCGATCTCGATCTCTCTCTCTCTTTTCTCTCACAAAGAGAGATCGATCTCGATCTCGATCTCACATAGAGAGATCTCTTTGCGATCTCGATCTCACATAGAGAGATCTCTTTGCGATCTCGATCTTTCTCCCTCTTTCTCTCTCACACAGATTTGATTCTCGGAATTTCTGGGAATCGGATTTTCTGGGAATCAGATTTTTCTGGGAAGTTTGTATTCGCTGTTGCTGAGTCGGATTTTTCTGGGAAGTCGGATTTCGCCTCCGTCGTCTAGTCGGAATTACAATTAAGGTTATAATTTATTTTTCTTTTTGATTTGATAGTCATATTAGCATTACAGGCGGCTAAGCAAATTTAATTTATTAACAATTGATTTATAATAGTGTTTATAAACCTTTAAGAAATCTTATAAAATCCTTAATCGTCCTTAATCCTTAAAATCAATCTTTAATTTCTTTTTATTTTAACATGCATTAATGGTTGAGTTGTATTCTTTGTGTGGACTATGGAGGATGACGGATGACAGACATTGGGATTCTATGTTTGATGTCGAAAGGGGATCATCTCTTAGCTTGGTCGATGAAGATATTAGTTATAGTGATTTATTACGGGTTGTGTTAGAAGATTTTGTTGTGTGCGGAAGTTTTGTCAAGCTTAGTTACATGTTACCAGATAGAACACATCTTCCTCCGATGTATATTAGGAACGACAGGCAATTGCACGCATTCATGAAGAAGTTTGTAGAGAGTGGAGGGCGCATTCACTTATATGTGTCTGTGGATGAAGTATGTTTTGATAACTACTTATGGAGATATGTGAATTCCTGTTTTTAGCATTTACGAACAAGTTTGTTTAATGTTTTTTTGCGACAGGGAGAAACAAGCTTATATACAATGACAGAGCAAAGCAACATGAAAAATAGAAACGAATATCAGTTTAGTTCTACCAACTTTTGTGTTTCAATGTTATCTCTCTTTTTCTGGCTAAATAGATTTGTTAAGCCTTCTGTATTTTTTGTAGGCACAAATGAATTCAAATATATTGATAGATGAAGACAGTAACGAACTTCGTTTCACTGCTCCTGCTGTTGTTCCTGCTCCTGTATCTCACATTCCGAATAAGGTATTTTTTTGTACAAACACCTTTATAAAATTACTTTATTATGCGTTTAAAACCCTTATAAATAGATTTTATAAAGCGTTTAATACCCTTAAAAATCTTTAAAAATCTTTATAAACTCCGTATAAAATCTTTATAAAATCCTTATAAATCCTTATAAAATCCGTATAAACTCTGTATAAATGTCTAATATACTGAAGTTGCATAAGCTTTTGTTTTATGTAGAGCGTGTTTGGATCAGAAACTTCTGGTAATTGTGTTGAACGGATGCCACGTCAATTTCCAACTTCTGGGTTGGGTGACAGTGGTTCTTCAAATTTATTTAGTAATGGTAATGAGTTGTGTTGTGGGATGAGTTTCAAAACGAAAAAGGATTTGTCTAGAGCATTGAAGGCGTATGCAATGAAGAAAGGCTTTGAGTTTAAAACATATAAATCAGACAGTTTTAGGTTTTTGCTAAGGTGCATTGATGAAAAATATACTTGGAGCTTGCGTGCAACTAGGCTTCATGCCTCAGAAAGTTTTGTGATTCGCAATATAAAGGATGAACATAGTTGTGATGGCTCGCTAAGTAATTTTAATCATCGTCAAGCAACAGCAAAGACATTAGGTGAAATTGTGAGTCACCATTTTGATGGAGGGAAGAGTGGACTTGGTATGCCTAAACAGATGATGGAGTTGTTTAGGCATGATTTTGGACTTGGTATCCCTTATGCAAAAGCGTGGCGAGCTCAATAACATGCAACCGACCTTGCTAGGGGCACACCTGTTGATGGTTATGAATCATTACCGAGCTGGTTCCACATGATGAAGTTAAAGAATCCCGGTACTGTGACATAGTTAGAGGTTAATTCTTATAACAAGTTTAAATATGGATTTCTGGCATTTGGTGCATCACTCAGCGGTTTTAGGTTGTTGAGGAAATTAGTTATTATCGATGGTGCACATTTGAAAGAAAATTTTAAAGAGACTTTACTTGGTGATTCAACACAGGATGGGAATTTCCAGTTGTACCCTATTGTTTTTGGGATAGTGGATTCTGAAAATGATGCATCATGGGACTGGTTTTTGAAGATGTTGAAGACTGTTATCCCTGACGAGCCTGATTTAGTATTTGTGTCTGATCGTGCGACGTCTATTGAGAATGGTCTCTTGAACAATTATCCACTTGCTCATCATGGAATCTGCAATTTTCATTTGTGGAAAAATCTTCAAAGCAAATTTTATGGTTCTATGTTTATTCATGTTGCAGCAACGGCATCTGATGCTTACACAATAAATGACTTCGATGAAACTTTCAGGTATGTGATTATATATTTATAAGCTTTTTTTAACTTTTTTACTGGGGTTAAAAAAAGATTTAAAAAACCTTATAAAATCCTTATAAAATGTTAAAAAAACTTTTATAAATATTATCAGTTATTATAACACACTAATTTTTGTATTCATATACAGGGAACTCATGCTTGCAGATCCAAAAATGGGAGATTATTTGTGGAAAGGGGGTTTTACGAAGTGGTCATGAGTTCATGCACCAGCCAATCGATACAATATAATGACATCAAACCTGGCTGAGTCTTTGAACTCCATGCTGAAAGATAGTCGCGATTATCCGATAATGTGTCTTCTTGAGACGATCAGATCGATTCTGACTAGATGGTTTCATGAACGACGTGAGGAGGCTAGTAATCATAGGCATCCTGTGACAGATAATGTGGTGAAAAGGATGAAGAAGGAATGTTCAAAACTGTCACGCAATCTCGAAGTTGCTCAAGTTAATAGTTCTGAGTTTGAGGTGAAAGGAGATCGGCTTAAACATGTTGTGAATTTTGGAGATAGGTCGTGCACCTGTGGTATGTTTTCTATCGAAAATTTCCCTTGCGCTCACGCAATAGCGGCTGCAAAACATGGCAATCTGATAGAGTACGATTATGTTGATGATTTTTACTCTACTGAAAGGTATTTTTTTTTATTACAATTTACAAAACGTTAATAAAACTTATAAAGCTTATAAATATTAAACTTACAGGTGGAAGTTAGCATATTCAGAGAGTATTCGCCCAGTTGGTGATAGGAAGTTTTGGGACATTCCAGACGATGTTGCTGCTTTTGTTTGTAAACCACCTACTACTCATGCTCCTAGTGGCAGACGAAAGAGAAAAGGATACCTTCTGCTTGGGAGTATGGAAAGACTCGAAATAATGCCAAATCTTACAAATATGGTAGGTGTGGCAATCTTGGACACAACAAAATGTGTTGCGTGAATCCAATCAACTGAATATTTGAAGTTACAAACTTTCTCTTAGATACCAACATTTTATTTGCATTTTATTTTTATTTTCACAACAGTTTAAGAAATAAATGTAAGTGAGGCTTTTTTTTTGGGCTTATTTTACTTTAAAAAACTTTATAAAAGTGTTTAAAAAACCTTATAAAAATATTAAAAAAACCTTATAAAAATGTTAAAAAAACCTTATAAAAATGTTAAAAAACCTTATAAAAAGGTTAAAAAAACCTTATAAAATCCAAGAAATAACAGCTATTCAGATACTAACACAGAATAAACAAAATAAAAAGTATCGTGCTTTTTCAAAAGCTTCTTTAAGGATGAAATAAATGAAAAACTAGGTAGACCGACGAGACCCACGACGTCTTACATTCCTTGAGGATTCACCTTCATCTCTCGGGCGGATTCTTACATTCCTTGAGCATCCAGCTTCATCTCTCGGCTGGGTCGCGCGAAGAGAATGTTGAATTTGGATGTAACGAGCCTGAAGTTTTTCCAACCGGAATTTGGTTGCTTCAATTTCTTCCATCAAAAAATTATGTTTACGTAGTATCTCTGATTGATTAACAGCCTGGACAAGCACCTAAACCAAACAAATAAGAAGAGTCAGTAGAAGACAAGTTTGATTTTTTAGACAAAATCTGTTTTAAAAACTAGTTATAAAAGTATTAAAAAAACTTTATAAACCTATTAACAAAAATGTTGCAAGGCTGCAAAATGCACCAACCTAAGAAGAACTTCCAGTCACAGGCGCAGCTGGAGAACTTTCGTTGTCATCAGAAGAAACCTCTTCCTCATTACTCGTATCCGAAACTTCTTGAAAAAAAATCATACATGTTACGTGCCGCTACCAAATTCTCCATATTCTCTGCAAAACGAAGTTACAAAATGTTAAAAATCTAATCAGAACTGTATTTTTTGCTATGAAAATATTTTCTTAATGGGGGCTCACCATGGGGGATGTATGGGGCATTGAGAGATGTGTTTAGTGACGTTTTGTCCACGACACGAGGGTGCAACAATACGGCAGAATCCCTGAAATGTCCTTCCACCAAGTAGAGTGTTTTAGGGAACGATTCATCAGGAATCACATCCTCTGATACAACTCCTGAATAAAATATAGACCAACAAAAATTTATAAGTATTTTGTACAAGTTTTTAAAAGATTTTATAAGGATTTTTTACAGATTTTATAAGAGTTTTTAACAGATTTTATAAAGCTTTTTTACAAACTTTATAAGTTTTTTTAACAGACTTTATAATAGTTTAAAACAGTGGGGTATAAGTGTCCATACCTATGTCTAACCAGTAGCTGCGGACTCTTCCAATTCCATCGTGGATGATATAGAAGAAATCTCCACCATCAGCACTTGCATCCAGCCACATAGGAGGATCAACTGGAGATCTTTCACCTTCGCAAAGTTGGAGGTCGAATCGTCGAGAATTGCCTTCAACACTAACAAGCCGAAATGAGTGTGCGACCATCTGTCTAGAGATATCAAACCCAGATAAGTCGGACAAGACTTGGAGAGAATGGATCAGTCCCCAAGCTCGGAGAACCATTTGGCTTGGTGCAATTTTCATCAATTCACAGTATTCTGTCAAAATCCACGACAGATATCGCCGAAATCCAACAGCAATGCATGAATGATACACTGTTGTAGCAATCGATGTAGGAGCAGCCGACGGAGACGATTCTCAATCTCGATTTATTTGCACTTGTTTGTGCATGTTTAATATGGCCAGATACGCCGAGTATAAATCACTTGTTGGATTAGCCATCTCTGAATCAAGAATATATGCTTAGTATATATCACTGCAATGTTAAAACCATTAAAATTGTTGGCTTATAAATACGTTTAAAAATTCTTATAAAATTTCAGTAAAAGCAATAACTCTAATATATTAAGCAATTCTGCTTTCAATATCTTTCCCTATCAAAGCAAACAGATAGAGTAGGAACATACAAACAGATACGCAACCAACATTTTCCAAAAACCAAGTTTTGTCTGATATGGCTGATACGTAAACAGATATGTTTTGATATGGCTATTTATCTCTCATAAGCCATCATATATCCGTTTAAAAAACTTATAATTCAACTTTTTTGCCCAGACCAGTTGTTTCTATGGAACCGAAAATGGATTTGTTTTGAGATGCGAAACCATGTTTATCCGAAATCTCATTTCAATTTTCATCCAAAATCAGTAAAACCCTTGTTGTTTTTTTTCCGGAACCCATTTTTTTTCTTCAAAACACTAGTTTTCGGAAAGAGATAGTGTGGAAACGGTTAAAGTTAGTGATTTTTATCGATTACAAACCCGATTTCACAAATATCTGACCTAGATTGATAAAACCTCCAAATTTTTTCTTCAAAAAATACGGTTTTAACCCTCAAAAACTTAAACTAAAATGCGAATACATTGTTAAATATATAGCGTCGAAGACTTTAAAGTTAGAGATTTACCTTTAAAAACGCAGTTTCTCTTTTCACTGTTCTTCAAGTTTTGTTGCCGGTTCGTTGTCTCAGAGAGGAAGAAGAAGAAGTTAGGATTTTTTTTTTAGTAAAAGAATAAAAAGGACCGCATATATATAACTGTAGGTGGTGGGCCATCTTCTTTTTTAAGTTACTGGGCTTTTTTGTGTTGGCCTTTTTCACAACAACTTAATATATAAATGTAAAAGGGCCTTTTCCTGCGCTTATTTTGTTTTGTTTTTTGTTTTTTTTTTTTCTGATCCGGCGTTAAAAAAACCTTATAAAATTATTAAAAAAACCTTATAAAAATGTTAAAAAACCCTTATAAAATCCAAGAAGTGATTGGTTCGATTTTTTTGTCTAACACAGATCAAAGAAATTTAAAAATGGTCCTACAAGAAAATAACAAGTATCGTGCTTTTTCAAAAGCATATTTAAGGTTGAACAAACAAATAAAAAGTATCAGCTATTTAAATACTAACACAGATCAAACAAATTCATGTTTAACTTTACACAAATAGCTGCTAACGTTTAAAATTTTTCATCTGGGCAGAATATATTTCTTCCTTTTTCTTGGCTTTCTCCCATATCTCCCATTCTACCTGTAATTGTAACGAAATGTTTAAGTAGATATCTATTATGAAGATAACTTTAAAAAAACCAATACTTAACAAATCAACACAGTTACATTCATACACTTGGTAATTTTGTCTGCCAAGTATATGCGTTCTTCATCACCTTGAGACTGTTTGTCTGGATGAGTGATGATCATTGCTTTTTTCTTCAATTTCCTCGCATCTTCCAAAGTTTGAATATCACTTTTAGTAATTTTTTTTCAATTACTATCAGGCTAAATAATCTGGATCATCCAATCAAATCATAATTAGTTAGATATATTATAAGGTTCTTTTAAAGGTTTTTTTAGGAGTTTGCAAATTTCTTTCATTTTGTCAATATAAAACATACCTCGTGCAATGTCAGCAGCAGGTTCCTGAATGTCTTATAGCTCGCCCAATCTTTGAATTTTTTATCAATTGCGAGTTTTTGTTCTAGACTTAAAATTACCCTTTCATGGGTCTTTCGCTGGCTTTGCTGCCCCTGGGAGCCCTGCCCCTGGCTGTTTTTCCCCTGGCTTTGCTGCCCCTGGTAGCTCTGGTCCTGTGTACCTGGTGCTTGGCTATTTTTTTCCTGGCTTTCCTGCCCCTGGCTGGTGTCTTGGGGATTTTGCTTGTTTTCATTTTCATCACCAGACATATACACAATATCTGGCTCTCCTTCATCCCTTTCATCATCACTTATGTCCATTGCTTCCTCATCCGATTCAAGTTCTGGCTCTTCCTCATCCGATTCAACTTCCTCCACAATCTAATTGTAAGATATATAAAAAAATTTGTAAGGCGCATAAGATTTTTATATGGCACATAAGATTTTAATATTTACATCAGGCGATTCATACCGGATCGGCATAAGAAGCGTGAGTTTCGTCTTCTTCAAATTGATCTTCAACTCCCACATTCTCCACGGGATCAGTTGAAGTCTTGTCTTTCGCAGCCTACACGTTTTGTAAAGGGTTAGAAAATTATAAAGGTAAATATATTTATAAATCTTGTAAAAAAAACGTTATAAAATTTTAAAAAAGTGTTATAAATCTTTATAAAACATTGTACAATAGTTTTTATAAAGTTTTTCAGAGAATGTAATTCTTATATATTTACATCAGGTGATTCATACCAGATTAGCATGAGAAGCGGAAGTTTCGTCTTCTTCATAGTGATCTTCAACTCCCACATTCTCCACAAGATTAGTTGAAATCCTTTTCTCCGCAACCTACACGTTTTGTAAATTGTTAGAAAATTATAAAGGTAAACATATTTATAAAACTTGTAAAAAAAGTTATAAAATGTTTTAAAAAAGTGTTAAAATCTTTATAAAATCCTTTAAAATTTTTTATAAAACATGTTTAAAAACGTATAGAACATTTTGTGTGAAATAATGTTGAAAAGCTTTATAAAACTTGTAAAAAAAGGGGAGAAAGGCCAATTCCCCCATAAACTTAAACGTTCCCATTTTTTTATACGTGATCTTTTAAAATACGACTCCTTCCCCATAAACTATATATAATTTTGAATAACCCCCATAAACTATTAAAATGTGGTCAATTTACCCATACCGTAGACGGAATTACGGTTCCATTAACAGAAATTGACAGGTGGCCAACGAGGTTGGTTTTGGTTTAGGCTTGACCAAAAACAATCGATTTTCTATTGGTTTGGTCACAAAACGTAGCCGTTTTGTACAGTTGGGGGAAAAGAAAGTTTTTGGCGATTTAACGCATAAACAGACAAAAACCCATGACACTAATACACAAGAAATCCTCAGATTTCGCACAAAAGAGAGAACTTTCCCCTTCAGAGAAACTGATACTTGATACTGAGGAAGAAGAGAAGAAATTCGAAGACTTTTTCGAGAAATTGAGGAGAAAGGCTAATTTGGGGTATATGGTAAGAACAATGGCTGCTTAGCTTAAGGTTTGTTAGTTTGTATCATTATGAACAAATCTCCATTTTACACGGACTTGTCTAGGTTTCGCTACTATCTGTTTTCACCAGTCAAATCAATTTCTTCATCTTCTTCATAAAATGACCTGGTTAAGAAATCCGGTCCGGGTTCTAAACCCAGCCTTTTTTTTGTATCCCGAACAAAACCGGATAAATCAAGTTAAATATCTGAAAACCAGATATATTGCTTGCACCGGTCAGTTTGTGGTTTTAAATAAACCATTCACCGTCTTCTTCCTTTCGTCGTCGTCGTCGTGGATTCTCAGGCCAACGAGCCACGCGTCTCTGTTTGCTTCTCTTCTTCTTCGCTTTTCTGTTAGGTAAATTACATCAGAGCGATGCATTCGGAGTCGACTTTTGCTCTGACTGATGATGGTGGATGCTTGAGATTTTACTGGATAGACAAAACTGAAGAAAAAAGGTAAGATTTTTGATTTTGTAGTTGAATTTTTGCTTAGGAATCTTCTGAATCAAATAACCCAATAATTAATTGAAACAAAAATTGGAACTTTGAATGCAATGTGATTGGGAGAAATTAGAAGATCAATTTGTCGGGTTTTTTCTTAAGATGCATCAACTTTTTTTGTTGCTTGTACAAAACGGCTTTGTTTTGTGACCAACCCAATAGAAAATCGATTGTTTTTGGTCAAGCCTAAACCAAAACCAAACCCGTTGGCCACCTGTCAATTTCTGCTAACGGAACCATAATTTCGTCTACGGTATAGGTAAATTGACCACATTTTAATAGTTTATGGGGGTTATTCAAAATTATATATAGTTTATGGGGAAGAAGTCGTATTTTAAAAGATCACGTATAAAAAAATGGGAACGTTTAAGTTTACGGGGGAATTGACCTTTCCCCCGTAAAAAAACTGTTAAAATTTTTTATAAAACAGTGTACAAAAAGCTCTGATCGAGCTGTTCAACAATATTTATAAATTTTTTTAATATGTTCTCCTGCTGTTCTTCATCCCCTCCGAAAGCTGAAGTGTTGGAGGGTCCTGCCTCGTCATAATCCTTGAAAACAAATTTAAAAAATCAATGTTAAAAGTTATAAACTGTATAAAATATCTGTAAAAATAATCTTTCTATAAGTAGGTATTATACCTCAGTTTCTTTATCTTTATTCTTCTCTTCAAACACAATTTCTACATCATCACTTGAGTCATCAGAAATGTGATGATCATCAACATTGATTGGACGATTGGCCTGCAAAAACAAATATATAATATAAATAACTATAGGTACAATACAAGATACAACAGATAACATTTATTTTTTAGGGTTGTTAGTTCATTTACCTATTCCTGTTCCTGTTTGTCTTTGATAACTTTTTCAATTACCACAACATGGTTGAGAAGATTGTCACATTTATTCAGAATCATGTCAAGTTTCTCATCCAGAGACATTCGTCTTCGTTGTGGATTTTCTGTCTCAGCTTCCTCACCTGATCGTTTCCTATTATAGACCGGAGAAGCACGAAACCTAGAACTGCTACTTCCAACTTCTTTAGTTATTGGAAGTTCATCGATACTGCCTAATCGTTCATTGATCTTTACCCACCCATTGTTCCAGTCGGCCTTCTTCAACATGTAACCTCCGTTAATAAGTTGAACAAGATCCATCAGATCCTTGTCCTCAGGGTCTGTCGGCAAGACCAAATGACCGTACACTTTAGGGTCACCGATGAAAGTCAAAAATTTTACCTGACAAAAGATTTATAACTGTGTAAAACAACTTTATAAAATTGTTAAAAACATTAAAAAGATTGTTAAAAATCTTTATAAAACTTGTAAAAAATGTTATAAAATCCTTTAAGAATCTTTATAAAATCCTTTAAAAATCCTTATAAAATCCTTACAAAATCCTTACAAAATCCTTATAAAATCCTTAAAACGTACATAAATTTTTGTTGAAATAATGTTGTAAAGCTTTATAAAAATTGTAAAAAAACTGTTAAAACTCTTTATAAAAAATTGTACAAAAAACTATTCTGGTAAAGAAATATGTACCTTGGTCTTCTCTGCGATTATTTCTACTTCTTTTTCCACCGGTGTTTTGGTTTCTGTCTACTGCACAATCAGTGGCTGACGGTGAAGATTCTCTCTTCTACCAAATGCATTACTTAGCTCCTCAACTGAAGTTAATGCCCATACGTGAAAGGCAAATGCAAAACCTTCGAGGGTTTGTTGTTTATTACTCATCAGTTTATCAGCATTAATCTTTAAAATGCCTTCAACCAATGATGTATATCCAATTCTTCCCCAACTGTAGCTGCAATACTCTTCAAAAGATGCAGCTCTTTGCATATGCAATGGCGCTAAATTATTAGACGGATTCTTCGCTTTCACAATCCACTCCCCTACTAAGAACGCTGCTAGACGAAGTTTTCGTTGTCCGTCATAACTGTGCCAGTCAAAGTTGTCAGGAGTTTTTTCATATTTGTTTGAGTCTTCATCCACGGGTCTATTACCCTCTCATACGGCTCGCTCTTCCTTGTATCTTCATCGGGCAATCTTGTTATCAGCACAAATTCCCTCAAAGAAAACCTCATTGGTTGCTCTCCGAAAAGAAACCACAACTCCTCTGATCTAGTTGTCGAAAGTCTTCTTTTCAAAATGTGACCGCAAATATTTCTTGAGAAACATATGTCGTCTTGCAGCAGGTACTCAATGATTGGCCCAAAGCAACTGGCTTTTAGCCTCTCGAAGCATTCTTGGCTTAATGCATCCTTAATAACAGTCATCACTGTGTTTTTAGCTGTATGCAAGACTATCCTTGGGACTGTACCATTGTTTACAGCGTGATGTGGTACAATTGTTGCTGGCAGTTTCAACTTGTTTGCAGTATTCATGTTGCTTATCTGGAAGAAAAAAAGAAAAAAAACAAAAAATTAATCTCTCATAAGCCAATATATATCCGTTTAAAAAGTTTTTAAATCAACTTTTTTGTCCAGACCTTTTGTTTCTCTGGAACGGAAAACGAATTCGTTTTGAGATGCGAAAACCATGTTTATCAGAAATCTGATTTCCATTTTCACCCAAAATCAGTAAAACACTTGGTTTTTTTCCAGAACCCATTTTTTCCCTTCAAAACATTAGTTTTTGGAAAGAGATAGTGCAGAAAACGGTTAAAATTAGTGACTTTTACCGATTACAAACCCTTGTACCACATCACGCTGTAAATCCTTATAATATCCTTGTAAAATCCTTAAATGCTTATTTTGTTTTTATTTTTATTTATTTTTTTTGTTATCCGGCGTTTAAAATCCTTATAAAAATATTAAAAACCCCTTATAAATATGTTAAATAAATCTTACAAATCGAAGAAGTGATTGGTCCGATTTTCTGGCTCTGTTAATCAGCTATTCAGATACTAAAACAGATAAAATGAATTTAGTATACGAAACTTATAATAGAAGATACAAATGTCATGAAAACCTTAAACGAGTTGGTAGCTAACGAATAGAAAAACCTTTACACAAAATCATGTTCAAAAGTGACTAAGCAAATTCTGTCAACTCATGGAAAATGTCAGCAGCTAACTTTGTTCTCATATCTTGAACGCTGACTTCCGCAAATTTGCTTGAGTACGGGATCCCCATTGAACAGCATTCGATTAACTTTAACATGAAGATTCCTGAATCTTCTAAAGTACAACTCTGGTATACAAAATAAATATTATTAGCTTGTTAGTAATAATTCTTTTTTTTTTAAATTATAATTTACCTTTGGCAAATATGTCTTTATGGTAATTTCATATGGAGACACATCCATTTGGTTGTCTTCTCTGATGTACCTTATGAAGTAAGTAAGCATCTCGGAGAAAGATTTAAATCTTTTTTTTGTCTTCTCCTGTAGAATGTTTGGACGGGAACAATCTTCAACATTAATTTCCCTGTTTAGCAAGTCAATTACAACTGGCACCCAACACTTTGCCTTCACCAAATAGGGTATACAGATGACCACAATGTCTCGTCCAAAATCTTCTTTTTTGATCCCTTGTGTTGGGAATTCATAACTCTCCTTGCCGTCAAGAAACAAAGCATACACGTCATCAATCAATTTGAAGAATGACGGTTTAAGAATCACATATCCTTTGCGGAATAGGTCTGGATTCTGTTCCTTACGCTTATTAATCATCTCCACAGCTATCAAATCATTTATAAACATTTCTACTTCAGTTTATAAACATTTTAAACAAAATTTATAAAAGAAAAATAAATCACAAAGACAATACCGTTTGTTGGACAGCTTTGCCTAGCATCTCTAGGTATGTAAACCACTTTGAATCAACATCTACTCCTTCGATTGACAGAGATCTACATTTTTTTATTAAAGGGATTAGTTTCTAACTTTTTAAAAAATGCTTAATTTAAACAGATTTCTGATGTAAAACTAAATTTACTTGTAAAACTATTAAAAACGTTACAAAACTGTGTAAAACTGTGTAAAACAACTTTATAAAACTATTAAAACGTTACAAAAGATTGTTAAAAATCTTCATAAAATTTGTTAACAAAACATTATAAAATCCTTACAAAATCCTTTAAAAATCCTTATAAAATCCTTGAAAACGTACAGAAATTTTTTATAAAATTATTAAAAATGCTTACTTTAAACAGATTTCTGATGTAAAACTAAATTTACTTGTAAAACTGTTAAAAACATTACAAAACTGTGTAAAACTGTGTAAAACAACTTTATAAAACTGTTAAAAACGTTACAAAAGATTGTTAAAAATCTTCATAAAATTTGTAAAAAAAACATTATAAAATCCTTATAAAATCTTTGAAAACGTACAGAAAATCTTTATAAAATCATCAAAAAATTCTTATAAAATCCTTAAAACATCTTTATAAACTAAACTTACTTGTTTTTCCACACGGTCTTCCATTCAGCCAATTTGGCGGCCCTAGCTGGAGCAACTTTTATAAACGAATAAATTGTTGGGTGCTTCTTTTTCCCACCCGTTCCCTGGAGCAATACTCTGAAACATGCATCAAAAGTACCTGTCGACTGAAATCACCTCTCGTGGTCATCCGAAACAACCCAATCACCAGGGTGTTTCGCAGAGTCCCTGGAAAAGACGATTCTAACTCACATAAAACCTCTTTTCCAGACTCTCTCTAGGACATAGACAAGTTCTAACGCGCATAGAGCTTACATTTCTAGCCCCTCCTGGAACATGTACAATCTCATTTCCAGCCAATCCTGGAACGTAAACGATCTCATTTCCAGCCACTCCTGGAAAATGAGCAATCTCATTTCCAGCCCCTTCTGGAACATTAGCAAGCTCTAAGCTGCGCAAAACTCCTATTCCTAGCCATCCTAGCCGATAGGCAAGCTCTAACTCACATAGAACTTCTATCGCTAGACCTCCACATGACCTACCAATCATCAGAAACCATGACATCACTAGTCATCTCATAAGAACCCATATCTTAACCACTCATCTAATAAGGCAAACTCATCTTATTAAATCTCAAAAATGTATACCCGTTACATCCACAAACGAAATACAATATCACAACATAACAACATGCTAAGACAGACTCTGGAAACCAGAAAAGAAACTCAAGCCACCGCTTGCTTCTCGAACCACTTCGAGAACTTCCTCTTCATCGACGCCTCTGGTTCCCAAGTCTCTTCCTCAATACTGTCACAGTCTCACACGACTCTCACCAACGGTATACTCTTCCGGCGCAGAACCTTGACCCTCCTCTCGAGAATCCTCACAGGCCTCACTGCCAACGTCATGTTGGGCTGAAGATCCTCCGGAATCCTAGACAACACCTCCTCAGACTCATGCAGACACTTCCGCAGCATCAAAACATGGAAGACATTGTGAAAAGCCTTCATGCTCTGAGGTAACTCCAACCGATAAGCCACCGGTCCGACCCGCTCCACAACCTTGAACGGACCCATAAACCTCGGACTCAACTTATTCTCTGAAACAGATCTGTTAGGACCCCTCAACATAGCTGCCTTGAGATACACCATATCTCCCAGCTCAAACTCTAGCTCTTTCCATCTCCTATCGGCGTAACTCTTATGCCGATCTTGAACCTCTCTCATGTTTAGCCTCAAGACACGGATCTTCTCCGTCGTCTCCTAAACAAAATCTGCACCAAACATGCTCCTCTCCCCCACTTGAGTCCAGCATAATGGTGTCCTACACGGCCTCCCATACAGAGCCTCATATGGAGCCATCCCAATACTCGCCTGGTAACTGTTGTTGTACGCAAACTCAACCAGGTTTAGATGATCTACCCAATGACCACCATAATCAAGCATACACATCCTCAACAGATCCTACAATGTCTGAATCGTTCTCTCTGACTGCCCATCTGTCTGAGGATGGTACGCTGTACTCATATGCACCTTAGTGCCCATCTCTGCCTGAAATGCCCTCCAGAACTCTGAAGTAAATCTAGGATCCTGGTCTGACACAATACTCGCTGGCACTCCGTGCAGCCTCACAATCTCCTGCACATACTTCCTAGCCAAAACTGTCGTTCCATCAGTCTTCTTGATGGCTAGAAAATGTGCCGGCTTGGTCAGACGATCCACAATAACCCAAATAGCATCAAAAGTCCGTGACACCGGCAACCCCATCACGAAATCCATGGTAATCATATCCCACTTCCACTCCAGAATGGGCAAATTCTGCAACATACCATTCGGAACCTGATGTTCCGCCTTCACCAGCTGACACACGTTGCACGCTGCAACCCAGCTAGCTACATCCCTCTTCATCCCGACCTAGTGATAATACCGCTTCAGGTCACGATACATCTTGGTCGCTCTCGGATGAATCGACAACATGCTCGAATGAGCTTCCCTCAGGATCTCTTGCCTCAGATCCTCGTATTTGGGTACACAAACCCGCCCGTTCACCAGTATCATCCCACTCGATGAGACCACATACTCTGCACCGGCCACCTGAGAAGCATCAATCAAACTCTGATCCTTTTCCTGAGCAACCCGAATCCTGCTCAACAGATTTGCCTGGTTAGCTGCCTCTAACCCCAACAGCTCCTGTGAGATCACACACAACCTCAACGTGCTGATCTCGCTAACCAGAGCCTCCATATCCCGCTCCTGATCTGAAGCAGCTCTCTTCCGACTCAACGCATCTGCAACCAGGTTAGCCTTACCCGGATGGTACCCAATCTCTAGGTCATAGTCTGCGACTAACTCCATCCAGCGCCTCTGTCTCTGGTTCAGCTCTAGCTAAGTGAAGAAATACTTCAGACTCTTGTGGTCTGTAAATACCTGCACCTTCCCGCCATACAGATAATACCTCTAAATCTTGAGTGCAAAAATCACCGCAGCCAACTCCAGATCATGGGTAGGGTAATTGCACTCATGCTTCCTCAACTTCCTCAAAGCATACGCAATAACTTTCCCCTGCTGCATCAACACACATCCCATACCAACTTTTAAAGCATCTGTATACACCACATACGGCTCACCCGGCTCGGGTAACGCCAAAACTGGTGTACTAGTCAGCATCTCCTTCAGCTTCCCGAAACTCTCCTCACAAGCTGAAGACCACACAAACGGAACATCCTTCCCTGTCAGCTTTGTCATCGACTGCGCCATACTCGCAAACCCCTTGACGAACCTCCGGTAATAACCCGCCAACCCGAGAAAACTCCTGATCTCGGTGGCACTCCTCGGTCTAGGCCAACCTCTGATAGCCTCAATCTTAGCCGGATCTATAGAAACCCCCTCTGCTGACACAACGTGGCCAAGAAAAACTTGTCTCTCGCTGCCAGAAACTGCACTTACTCAACTTAACGTCCAGCTTTTGCTCCCGCAGCTTCTCTAGAACCAACCTCAAATTCACCTCGTGCTCCTTAAGGTTCCTCGAATACACCAGGATATCATCAATGAAGATGATCACAAACACGTCCAGTTACTCCAAGAACACCCCGTTCATCAACCGCATGAACGCTGCTGGCGCATTCGTCAAACTAAATGGTATCACCACACTAGATCAACCCGCGTGATCTCTGAGGTCCACATCTAGTCCTATGCTTATCCACACGTTTTCAGACATTCATTGCTCCCAACTCATCAATACACCTCTCAAACTCTCAGGAACGCATCCTTTGAGATCTCGGTATCTGCAGGGGAACAACCATCCCCTCGAGAGAACTAACCATCTCCCCATGAGTTTTTCGGGTATCTACTTATACCCTAGAGCAATAAATTCTTAAACATTCAATAAGCATTTCAGACCAGAGCTACCTCCTGTGGTCTAATCAAGATATTCCCGGAAGTTGGCCTCACACCCTGATAAACCAACCTCCATGTCTTTCACTCCAACACGCATGTCCTCGATGACAATCCTGATGGACCCTATACCGATCCAACCCAATCCATACCAAGGATGACATCGTACAACTCCATCGGACTAATGATCAGATCTGCTGGCATCCACTCCCCGCCACCAGAACATCCACACCACGAGCCTGCCCGAAAGTAGCCAATGTCCTTCCACCAGCAACCTTGACTACTCCCGGCTGCTCCCCAGAATCGCTCTGGATCCCGCTACCCTCCGCTCACTCCGGAGTAATAAAGCTATTCGTAGCTCCCGAACCACTCTGACCTCCCTGGCTCGGCCCTGAAGTGCTCTCCTACTTCTTTTCTAACCCTGAGCAGGCTTGCCGCCCCTGGTCGAACCCGACTGCTGCCTCCTCTGCTGCTGCACCGGTGGACTAACCACCACAGCCTGCTCCCTGATATCCTCCTCGATCGCAGCAGCCGTCTCTACCAACTCCACCCTCGTGGCGAACTTACTCGCCCTGCAGCGAGTCCTTAGATCCGCTCGAAGTCCCCCGAGGAACCTCCTCACCTGGGCCTGCTCGCCCTCCATGCCCCTACCAGCATACACCAGGAGTACGCTGAACTCCAGATCAAACTCCCTCACAGTCCGATTTCCCTGAGTCAGATTCAGAAACCTCGACTCCATCCTGTCCACCGCTTCCTGCGGGAAATACTTGGCGCTGAACTCAGCCAAGAAATCTTCCCAAGCCATCTCGGCCTGCACTCTCCTGGCCTCGACGCCTCTCCACCAGAGATGCGCGTCACCATCCAGATAGTGAACCGCCAGGTCCACTCTGTATCCCTCAGGACACCTAATCGAGCGAAAATTACGCTCCAATCTCCGCCGCCACTCATCGGCCTCCTCAGGCTTGGCACCACCCGAAAAAAACACGGTTCCAATCCTCTGCATCTGCTCCATCATCCTCAGGTAGGATGGAAGCTCCTCCGCAACCGCCACACCCAGTTGCACACCAGCCACTTCCGGCTGAACCCCAGCCACCACTGGCTGCACACCAGCCCCACCTGGCTGAACTCCCGGAGCCTGACCCGGAGCCGGTACCCCACCTGGTAACCGCTCCAGAATCAACTGCAGCAAACCCGCCAGCGATCATCTCGGTCTTGGGCCACACCTACGGGAGCACCCCCACCCGGGCCCCCCGCACCAACAACTACCTCGGGACCCACACTGGCCCCACTAGCCCTCACACTGGCACTCGTAGCAGTCACACCCACAGACCCCTCCTGAAACGCCTGCGAGTCTGCCACCTGCTCCTGCATGGTCTCCTGGGCCACACTCACGGCATCTGACTCACTCTGAAGTCCTCGCCTACGCCCACCACGACCACCACGGCCACCACGGGCCCCACGACCTCTGCCTTTAGCCACTCTAGCCATCACTCTGCCCTAACCAGCAGACTACTAAGTACTAGAAAACAGAAAGTCATAAAACACTTACCGTGGAATCTCATTGAAGGCTCGGAAGAGATGATCTATGTCCCCAAACCCACACAACAATCAATCAATTATCACACAATCAATTAATCAATCACCCGCCCTGGGAACCATAAGGGCCGCCCTAGAACCATTAGGGCTCTGATACCAAACTGAAACGACCCGACCCAAAAAATTTTTAAAAAATTTCCCGTCAGATTATTATCATCACAGATAATAATCTTCAATTGGGTCAATACAGTATGCGGAAAACATAAAAAATATTAAACCAATTCAATCAATTCAATAATCTCATACTTATTAAATCTAACCGGTTCAATTCAACAATCCAAACAA
Source organism: Arabis hirsuta (assembly GCA_964056655.1). Lineage (NCBI taxonomy): Eukaryota > Viridiplantae > Streptophyta > Magnoliopsida > Brassicales > Brassicaceae > Arabis > Arabis hirsuta. The sequence continues at coordinate 25,152,682 of OZ053305.1, read as the reverse complement.
TAACCAATAACCAATGACCAATAAACCAATTAACTACAACTCAGAATTCACTAGCAACCTAGCAATTCTACAACAGCACACAGCCATACGAGACCCTAGATCATCTCTCCTTCCTGGCCATGATTCCACGATCACATTTTCTCTTTACCTGCAACACATGACAAAAAGAGTTGCGTGAGTATTATCACAAATACTCAGCGACACGGTCATCCCGTCTACGGGTTATTTAAGTATAGACACAACAATCAATAGAAATACCAGGATGAGCACACAAACAAACAACAAGAACAACCAATCACGAACAAGTACAGGGACTCTGTGTCGATCGACACAACCTCTAGGTGTCGATCGACATGACTCTGTCCTATGTCGATCGACACACAACCATGGTGTCGATCAACACGACCACCCAGAATCGAGCCTATCCTCTCGTGGCTCGAATCCGTCGCGATTCATCGAGTCACCTGCACCATTCCAACCACAGAACACACGAAAACAACAAACAACCGCATTCCATCAATTCCTATGCCCACACAACCCACGATCACGCACTCACCTCGAAGAATCAAAATGAGAATGGGATCAACGGTTACAAAAAGACTCGTACACGACGAACCACTGGTCCAAAACCAAAACGAACGACTGTTCTGGAAACTAGACAGACACAGCTACACGTCGGTATGCAAATTGCCTCTAGAATTCTTCTGGTTCGATCGGAAATCAACCCCGAAGCCGACTGATCGCAGACAACCTATCTGCACAGACCCATCGAGTTCAAATAGCCATAACTCGATGAATAATCAACGAAAAGATGAAACGTTTTCGCCTATATCAAGAGAAGAGATCGGAGAACTTACCCACCAAGTTTCACCCCAATCCTCCTCGAATTGCCCAGCCGTTTTCCCTCTCAAACACTCAAGCAGAAACTGTCCTTTACCCTCAATCACACACAACTCACAACCTCTCTTGATTCTCTCTCAAATCCTCCTATTTCTCTGATTTTCGGCCAAAAAGAGACCAACACGCGTCTGTCCAGCCCTTTTATACAACCCTAGGGTGTCCCCTAAACCGGCCCACCAAACCGGCAATCAGAAACTGAAACCGTCGGTCTGATTTTAACTCGTGTCGATCGACACACAGCCCCTTTGTCGATCGACACCCACCAAAAATCCACTTTTTGGTTCACGGGCGTTACAAGAAGAGATGATCGCAAAAGCATCTCTACCCCATGGTTAGCAGCAGTACTGATAAAAATCCGAAGCATATTTGAGGCGGGAGTATGGAATCTTCTCCGTCAAACTAACGCCTATTAGAATACCTTCGACAAGTACAACTAATCCAAGGCACTGCTTCTCATCATCTGCTTCTCATCATCATCACCTTCGACAAGTACAACTAATACCATTAACAGACGATCCTCTGGAATAACTCTTGCCCTAGTGCAGTTCTGACAGTGTCAACTAATTGCAGGTTGACGTGTTGCTGGGCTGTTTTGTTATCATCTGGTTCAAAACCAGGTTTGTACACTTGGTCTGGCATCTTCATGCTCTGGAACATCTCATAATCTGTTTGATCCATCTGATAAGTTGTTGAAACACTTGTCAATAATTTCTCATAATAATAACTCTTTAAAAACTATTAAAAATCCTTATAAAAATGTTAAAAAAATCTTATAAAAATCTTATAAAAACCTTATCAATGATTTTGCACAGGTATAATTATTATTTGTCATCCAATAATCCATTAGAGAAAGAGAGTAGGATTTAAAAAATTTTAAAAACGTTTATAATTTTTTTCTGTTCGATGCAGGATTTTATAGTCCACAGATATTCTAAAGTCAAATCTACCGAGACTGGACTGATATCAAGAACAAAAACTGCTTAAAGTTTTAGCTGTACAAAGTCTGCAAAAAATCCTTATAAAATTTATTTTAATATGTTTGCGAGATCCATGTCGCTAAAAATTACCCAAATCGACAAATCCAGAAATCGCTAATCAAAAACCATTGAAAATGCAAATAAACTATAGAGCGACTACAAAATCTCATCGTACAGACACAAAACGACGAAATAGAGATTTAGATCTAGAAATCGCAAATCAAAATCAACATATCTAGATCTAGAAATTGAGAAATCGCGAATCAAGTTACCTTTAATTAGCTTCGACCTTCGTCTGTAAATTAGCTTCGAGCTTCGTCTGTTAATTAGCTTCGATCTTCAATCTGTAAAAAGGCTTTCGCTTTTGTGTGCGAGAAAATTGGAAATGTTTTGAGTCTGTTTCGTGTGGGAGAGGAAAACGAATCGTGTTTGTTGTGACAAGGGCAAAGTTGTCCGTTTGTGATAAATATGTGGTATTTTTGCAACAGTGCTTCTTGACGTGGCACGCTTGTAAAAAGTGACCATATTTGTTGCATTTTTGTCAATCCCCCTAAATTCAATTAAGGTTGTCATCTTAATATACATTTAATGAAAATTTCTCTCTTAATTAAAAACCAATAATAGTTTTTTTCTAAAAATAAACTTGAAGTTGACATATATAAAAATATATTTATTTTTCGACTTTTTCTATATTTTTTGTTTTTCTTTTTTGTAACTGATTATTGTTTTAAAGTTTGATTATATAAATTATATAGTGAATTATATCATAAGCTAGATATCATTGAAATAAATAGTGAACTATTTCACATAAATAGAAATAGTAAATTTTATGTTAATATAATTAACTACTTATTTGATATAATGAATTATAAGTTTCATAAACTGAAAATGCATAATAGTAAACTATTTGTGAATATATTTAACTATATATAGAATAATGAACTATTTGTGGATATAACAAATATAGTTGATTGTTTGTGAATAAAGTTAACTATATAGATAACTATATGTTTATATATAGCTAACTATATGTGAATATATAACTAACTATATTTAAATATAGTTATTTATATTTCTAACTATCTAGATAATAGTGAACAATTCATGAATATAACTAGCACAGTTGACTATTTGTGAATATAATTAACTCTATAAATAATTATTTGTGGGTATATAGTTAATTACACAAAAATGTATATAAGTAAATATATTTAAAAATTGTTAGTTATATATCTACCTATATACTCATTTACACACACACACAAAAAAAGTAGATAATTGTAAATTATTCGTAAATATAACAAGTATAGTTGACTGTTTGTGAAGAAAATTAAGTATATATTTGGGTATATAATTAACTATATAGTTAATAAAAATGAAAAATCTAGATAAATATATTTAGATACATAGTTAACTACGTATATAAATGTATAATTAGATAATTAATAGAAATAAAAACTCTATACCTTTTTTTGGTCAACAAGTCTATATGTTTATGATATTGGTTTTTGCTTTTTTCTATTAATGTAAAAAATAAGAATATTATTTATCTTTAATCATTTTTAGACATGGGAGAGAAAAAAATTGATATGAAAAATGTATTAAATGAGATAATAATAAAAATGAGATATGAGATTACTTACCATAACTACATTAAGGTAAAACTGGAATCTCAGGTAAAATGTTAGTTACTAAATTTTATTTTATTTGATGTTAAATGAAAAAATCCAACCTGTTTTTTTTATAGCATCGAATTAGCATTCTCATAAATACTAACTCTCAACATGCTAAATTCTCAATCAACAACAAACCAGCGAAAATCAAATAACAATTAAATCAAATCAAACCATCACATCCATCAACCAATAATTATAACCCAAATTACTAAACTAAGTCTCAATTCCCACAACCACGTAAACCAATTCAATTCAATCTCGAACCAGTTCAACAATTCCAGAATTTCTAACACCCTAGCAATTCTAACATTCTAACAGACAACCGAGACTCTAGATCATCCTCTCTTCCCGGCCTTGATTCCACGATCACACCTTATCTTTACCTGCATCACATGATTAAAAGAGATGCGTGAGTATTATCACAAATACTCAGTGAGACGGTCATCCCATCTACTAGGCTATACACATAGGTATAAGAAAATGATACAATACCAGGATGAGCAATCAACACATGCAAAACACAACAACCAGACACGATTCAGCCAAAAAGATCATGCGTCGATCGATGCACTGCATCTGTGACGATCGACACGCAACCATGGTGTCGATCGACACGATGCGCTTGTGTACTAGTCAACATCTCCTTCAGCTACGCGAAACTCTCCTCGCAAGCTGAAAACCACACAAAAGGAACATTCTTCCCCGTCAACTTCGTCATCGCCTGCGCCATACTCGCAAAACCCTTGACGAATCTCCGATAATAACCCGCTAAACTGAGAAAACTCGTAATTTCAATGGCATTCGTCGGTCTAGGCTACCCTTTAATAGCCTCAATTTTACCCGGATCCACAAAAACTCCCTCCGCATACACTACATGGCCAAGAAATCCAATCTCTCGCTGCCAGAAACTGCACTTGCTCAGCTTAGCATACAGCCTCTGTTCCCGTAACTTCTCCAAAACCACTCTCAGATGGACCTCGTATTCCTCAGGACCCTTCGAATACACCAGGATATCATCAATAAAGATGATCACGAACTCATCCAAATACTCTTGGAACACCCCGTTCATCAGCCTCATGAATGCTGCTGGTGCATTCGTCAACCCGAAAAGCATCACCACGAACTCATACTGCCCATACCTCGTCCTGAAAGTCATCTTCCTAACGTCTGCCTTGTCGATAGGAATCTGATGGTAACCTGAAGCCAAATTAATCTTGGAGAACCAGGTAGCCCCCCGCAACTGATCCAACAACTCATCAATCCGCGGTAAAGGGTACCTGTTCTTCACAGTGACTCAATTAAGTCCCCGATAATCAATACACAACCGGAAACTCTCATACTTCTTCTTCACAAACAACACCAGCGCTCCCCACGGTGAACTACTAGGTCGAATGAAACCCTTACTTAACAGATCATCCAACTACTTCTTCAGCTCTGTCATCTCTGCTGGAGCCATACGGTAAGGCACATGAGATATCAGAGTCATCCCAAGCTCCAACTCAATCGGGAAAGAATCTGACCGAGACGGCTGTAATCCCTGCAATGACTGAAAAACAACCTGAAAGTCCTGAACAACCCGAATATAACCAACACCAACCTCTCCAACAGACTCTGGCATCACTATCATCGCCAAATACGCTTCGCAACCTTTCTCAATCAACTGCTACGCCTGAATCGCCGAAATCACGAGACTCTCGGAAGTCGGCTTTACACCTTGATAAACTGACCTCCCTACCTCTCGCTCAAACATGACTCGTCCCCGATGACAATCCAGATGAACTTTGTACCGATCCAGCCAATCCATCCCTAGAATGACATCGTATAACACCACCGGACTAATAATCAAATCTGTTGGTATCAACTCTCCCACCACCAGAAAATATCCACACCACAGCTCACCTAAAAGTAGCCAAAGACTTCCATCCAACAACTCTAACTACTCTCGGCTGCTCACGGGACTCGCTCTGGATACCGCTGCTCTCCGCACACTCTGGAATAATGAAGCAATTCATCATTCCAAAATCAAATAAAACATGGGATTCACACCCGCTCACTACTAAGGTCTCTCCACAAATCTCATGTGCCTAAGAACTCTAATATTCTATCACAGATTCACAATTCCAAAACAGACAAAACTTTAATCACCAGAATTTAACAAGTCAAGTTCTAAAATTTACCTGTGATCGGCTTGGCGTTAGATCCCCACGTCTCCATTGAAGTGAACACCCACAGCGCCGCTGCAATCTCATCCACCACTGCCATCTGCTGCAGCTTAGGACACATGGACTTGATTTGCCCCGGCTCTCTGCAATGAAAGCACACATGCGCACCCCTAGACTCACTTCTTTTTGGATAGCTCGCCACCTTGTGATCCATGCTTCCACACCCGAAGCATCCTAGACCACCCTATCCTCTCTGACTCGGCCCTTAAGCACTCTCCCACTTCCTTTTCTGTCCTTGCGCAGGTTTGCCGCCTTTGCTTGGACCCACCTGCTGCTACGACCTCCTCTGCTACTGAACCGGTGAACTAACCACCACAGCCTACTCCCTCAGGTCATCCTCTATCCCAGCAGCTGTCTTAACCAGCTCCGCCCTCGTGGCGAACTTACTCGCTCTACAACGAGTCTTTAAATCTAGTCAAAGTCCCCTTAGGAACCTCTTCACCTCGGCCTGCTCGCCCTCCAAATCTCTACAGGCATGAACCAGAAGCCGACCGAACTCCTCATTGAACTCCTAGACCGACCGGTCACCCTGCGTCAACTCCAAGAATTGCAACTCCAAGCGATCCACCGCCTCCTGCAGAAAGTACTTGGCGTTGAATTCAGCCAAAAAGTCCTTCCAGGCCATACTGGCCTGAGCTCCCCTAGCCACCACACCTCGCCACCAGAGATCTGCATCACCATCAAGATAATGAACTGTCAGGTCCACCCGGTATCCTTTTAGACACTTGAGAGATTGGAAATTATGCTCCAACCTACTCCTCCATAAATCTGCCTCCTCAGGCTTGGCATCACCCAACCTACTCCTCCATAAATCTGCCTCCTCAGGCTTGGCATCACCCGAGAAAAACTCGGTGTCAATCATCTGCATCTGCTCCATCATCCTCAAGTAGGATGGATGCTCCTCCGCAGCCGCCCAACATGGCTGCACACCAGGCACTCCCGGCTAAACCCGACCACTCCCGGCTGCACACCAGCCCCACTTGGCTGAACATCAGCCACACCCGGCTGCACTCCCGGAACCTGACCCTGAGCCGACACCCCACCCAGTAACTGCTCCAGAATTATCTGTAGTAGACCCGCCAAACGATCCTCACGATTCTGGGCAACACCCGCGGCAGCACCCCCACCTGGGCCACCGTACCACCGGCCACACCGGGACCCCCACCAGGCCCACCAGTCCTTACACTAACACTCGTAGTGGCCATACCCACGGACTCCTGAAGTGTCTGCGAATCCGCCACCCGCTCCTGCGTGGTCTCTTGGGCCACATTCGCGGCAATAGACTCACTATCGAGCCCCTGCCCACATCCACGACCACCACGACCACCTAGGCCTCTACAGCCACCCCGAACTCTGCCTCTAGTACCTCTCGTCATCTCAATATGTACTACCAACAACAGAAAACTAAGCATACTAAAATCCAGAAAGGTCAAACAACATATACCGTGGAATCTCATTGAAGACTCGGAGAAGATGATCTAGGACTCCATACCCACACAACAATTAATTGAATAACTCGCACAATCAATCAATCACGTGCACCTGCCCTAGAACCATAAGGGTTCTGATACCAAATTGAAAAAACCCTACCCATTTTTTTTTATAGCATCAAATTAGGATTCTCATAAATACTAACTCGCAACATTCTAAATTCTCAATCAACAACAAACCAGCGGAAATCAAATAACAATTAAACCAAATCAAACCATCACATCTATCAACCAATAATTATAACCCGAATTATTAAACCAAGTCTCAATTCCCATAACCACGTAAACCAATTCAATTTAATATTGAACCAGTTCAACAATTCCAGAATTTCTAACACCCTAACAATTTAATCAGAGATTGTGATTGTGAGGCTGTAGAATCGTGTTTGATCTGTGTTCTTCGCGAAGGAAGAAGGAAATCCGGTTCTAGGGAGTTGTAGCCTCTGATTGTCGTGTGTTCTACGTGTTCTTATCTCAATCCTTTCCAAAATTGAGGTGAGTGCGTGACAGTGGCTTATCTGGGTGGATGGATTGTTAAGATTCGTTGTGTTTGTGTTGATTGGATGAATGATTGGTGTGTGATTGTGTTCGTGTGTGTATACGGTTTTGTTTGGTGTGTTTGTTGATTTTTTTCGTTGCAGAAATCGACTTGGTGCAGGCTTGAATCGAACCAAAGAGGAGAAGGTTCGATTCTGGCGACACTGCACCCAGTGTCGATCGACACTAGCGATTGTGGTGTCGATCGATGTCATCGTTTTGACGTATTATGTGTTGTTGTGATGATTGGATTTATTGTGTGTCTTAATAATTCATCGTGGTTGTGTGTATAGTCGGTAGATGGAATGACCGTCTCACTGAGTATTTGTGATAATATTCACGCATCTCGTTTTGCCATGTGATGCAGGTAAAAGCAAAATGTGATCGTGGAATCATGGCTATGAAGAGGAGGATGATCTAGGGTCTTGTTGAGTTGTGATTTTATATTGTTTAGAATTACTGGTTAGGTTGCTGGTTATTCTTGGAATTATTGGTTTGATGAATTGGTTATTTGAATGGTTTAATTGAGTTTTGCTTCCGCTGATTGTTATGATTGGTTTACTTGTTGTTGAGAATTGTTATTGAGGATCAATATTTATGAGAATATTAATTCAAATTAAAAAAAAACGGGTCGGGTTGTTTCACTTTCCCAATATCTAGCGCTGTCTAACTTGAATGATGTCTTTGACGGGAAGTTTTCATTAATCTAAGAGAGTAGAAAGAGTCAATTGAGTTGAAGTTGAGATTTTTGCAAGGACATAGATTTAGAGTATGGACATGTTGTGAATTCATGACAGAAGAAGATGACAACGTCTATGAGCTAATCTTGTTTTTCATGTTGATTACAAGTTTAGATTTCAACGCAACGATCCAAAGGATATGTGAGTTCCCGCATTTTCAAACCTCTTTTCTATTCTTGAATTTTTCTTGAAGACAAGCAAGGTTTAAGTCTGGTGGAGTTGATATGTCTCATATTTTACCTATTTTACTATGTATTTCTATATATTTTCTATGCATTTATCTACGATATTACGCCTTTAAAGGTAGTTTTCTTCGTATTTGTAGTTTTAGAGTCTTAATAGGAAAATCACTCAAAAAGGATTAAAAAGGACCAAAATAGGTGTAAATCAAGCTATAGAAACTTTCACAAGCCAAATATATCATCAAGACCAAAAATTTCACAAGATACAACATTCTACCAAGTTGGACAGAATATATACGTCAGAATTTTAGCAATAAACGGAGGAACAAATCAGCTTTTAATTGGATAAAACTTGGTTAGAAGATAGATAGTTGAGTTAACTTCACAATGGAGTTTGAATTATATCATTTGGAGCTGTGAGCAGGAAGATACACCCGATTTACTGAAGATATGTCAAACTATCTCAGAATTGAAGCAAGTCCAGAATAGAGCCAAACACCGACCCACGCCGTGGACCATTGTTCCAGCCTGATTTCAGCATACAAGAGATGTCATTTTACTCCCAACACCGGTCGTGTTCCTTTACCGATGCTCGTGACCGATGTTGGAGCAATTGCGACCAAATTGACTATTTTGCCCTAACATTAACCCTAGAAGTATATACTTGTTTTTAGCCTCTTGTTAAGGGTGTGTCAAAATATTAGACTAGTTTTATCATAAAGAAGCATCCAACATGAGTTCTCTTGGTGTTCTTCATAGATTTGAGTTTTAGGAGCTTTCCGGTGGATAATCTCGCTTTGTACTTCGTTATAGAGAAAAATCTTCTAAACTTTACTCTTTATTTAAGTTTATCTTTTATGAATTCATCATCTATCTCTTCTATTTCGTGCACCATGTTTGAGCAATTTACTTGTTGGGTTTAAGGGTTTTCAAAGGGAATTCATGGATTGATCGTTAGGTTATTGATTAGGGTTAGAGTTCTTCATCTAAATTCGTACTTATTGTTTGTTGCTTGATTGACCATCTAGCTACTCCATGTTAGGATAATAAACTCACTGGAAGTGTTGTTGAATTAACTTAACTAATTTAGGTGAGCAAAGAATCATAACCTACGGGAGTAGAACTATGAAACTTTGTGAAACCATCGAACTTGGCTTTCATATGCATGTTTAACTACTTGACTACCTGCGGGAGTTGTGTGATTTAGGTTGTTTAAGCATATAAATTGTTGGTACGGAAGTGATCAATTAGGCTTTGTTGTTTGAGTTTAAGAACATATCTATCGAATTTCTCTTGTTTAATATATTTGATTTAATCGATCCATGATACCTTGCAAATTCTCTAATGCCTAATGTTTTCTCTATTGATATTTAATTTCTTGTAACATTATTTATTTGTTGTTTTCATCACTATTCACAACCACAAAACAAAAAACTCATATTTTCGATCTTAGTTTAACTCGAATCTAATAAATCCGTAGTGTGATTATTGGTCTCTCTAGATTCGATCCTTAAATACTACTGCGTTTGTTGTGCACTTGCAGGATTATCTCAGGGTTAAAACTTTGAGCATATCAAATAAGATTGTGGAGTGATTCTCAATCCTATATCATTTGGTATCAGAGCTCAAAGCTTTTATCCAATCCAGGTTGTGTTCATCTAACCCTTCATCTTTTCTATTTTCTGTTTTTGTTGTTTAACTTTCATAAAATTGAAAACCAAAATAAAAATTGTTTTGTTTCTGTTTTGATTCAAGTTTCTTGTCATTTGTTTTTGTTTTTGCGTTATTAAACCATAAAAATACCAAAATTGTGTTGTTTTATTTTTATTCATTTCTGTCTGTTACTGCTATAAAAGCAAAAAAAAAAAAAGTTTTCATTTAAGTTTTTGAAGATTGAAATCAAAAGAAAAGAAAAACAAAAAAGTTTCCATAATTTTTTCGTTTTGTCAATTATTCATTCTTTCCTTTACTGTTTGATACAACTTTAATTTCGGCTTCTTTCTTTGTTTGCAAGATATCCCTTGGGAAAAAAAATCAGAGCGATGGCGTTCTATTACATAGAGAAAGTGGAGGTTTTCCCCTATGAGACTTAATGGAACCAAGAGGAAGATGAGTACCAAGGCGTAACCGAAGAAGAGGATAAATATGGTAAACAAACATGGTACGAGGAGAGGACTTCTTATCCTGATTGTGGAGAAGAACCAGATGATGATGATCTTGAACCAGAGCCACCCGACCATTATCTTTCAAGCCAGCAACTCACCGAGCCATATACCTACACGCCCCAAGCCACTGGGATTCAAGCGAATTCCTATTTCCTTGAAGAGAATGACTATGCAGATTATCAATACAAGTCTACAAGGCATGAAGAGAAGTCCAACCACCACGGAATTGCCTCATACCGAGTGCAAACTCCCACCACACCAGTCACCTCAAAGAATCAAACTAATAAGGGATGTATTTACACATCTAATTCCCTAATCTTTTTAGGTTCAAGCAAGGACCCTGAGGTTTATTTGAGATGGGAAACCAATATGAAACAATGGCTGCGTTCCAACAACATACCAAAAGAAGAGAAGTTGTAATATGCCCTTAGTATGCTTAAAGGAGATGCATATGAATGGTGGTTAAGAGAGGATGATGCGACTTACTACACTACCAAACGTGTTCTTGATTGGGGAGTTCTCAAATCCAAAATGTATAGAGATTTTACAAAGAAGTACCACCTCACGTTCGCACCACCAAGCCGAAACGCTCTTATGTGGGTTTTCAAATTGTTGTTCCCGGAGAACTCGCAGAACCTGATTTTTCTGATATCCCTAATCTGCGTGCTGGCGATCCAATCCATAAACGGGATCTTTCGAGTTTCTTCGATTACTCGATCTATGTCTGGGGCAGAATTGATAGCTCGCTAGACATAGGATCTCATAATCATAACTTAGCCTGGGCTTGCTCGGCGTACCTCCTGAATATATCGTTATCGATAGTATCCCCGCTGAATACGGGAGCTAGGCCATCAGTATCTATTTCCGCAACCAATGTAAGCTTGGGAGTGGTGATAGTAGGGTTTCCTACCAACAAAGCTGCCCCGACTCACCTAGCTGGAGTGGGTTGGCCACTTTCCAAATGCGAGGGCGACATGAATAGTCACTCGGGTGGAGTTATTCTGCGAGCTCGGACCGGGAATGTCTGTGGTTAGAGTCGGCGAGCTCGCAGGTAAGTTAAACACGGGGTAAGTGATTGATTACACTTGTGGGGGTAGCAAAGGTTCTGGAGAAATCCAATTGCGTCCGGGGGGTCGCAGTCCTTGGAGGAGTTATGGTTTCACCTACGATCCTTTGGGGAGGGACCTCTTATGTTGCTTGAGTCGGGCTTCGACCATCCGGACGGACGATCATGGTTCTGAGCCTTCTCGACAAGGGTGGAGAGCATCTGTCCTATTTCAACTAGGTCATCTTGCGAGCGCCCTCTTCTTCCCGTGGGAAGCAGTGGGGCGAACGTGGCGGGGATGCCTCCAAATCCTTGATGTGGATTAGTGGAGACATCCTGGTGGCGCAACCAGACGCTACGAGGTAGCATTGGGGCAATTCTCGTGGGAGCCTAAGTAGTGGTTTCCGCGGCAGGACGCTGGTCCGTTGAGCCTACTGCCACCAGGGGAGTTTCGGTTATTGTTGTGATGTTAGTGCCGGTTCCGATTTGGGCAATGACTTGAGGTCCATACGGATCTTGGCTTTAGGAAGTCACGACTAGTGAGTCGTTGCCTTTGGAGGATCCAGATGTGTTTTTATTCATTTCCACTCTAACAGATCTTAGATCGAATTTCTGTGTTAGACGTATCTATTTCTTCGGAGAATGTGAAAGTTGAATTCTGCAACAAGAAATTATACGTGAATTCTGAGAATAAAGTATAGTTCTAAGAAATATCTATAAACCTAATGAGATAAGAAATATAAAGCGGAGCTAGATTTCTATTGATATAGATCGAATATACAATGAGATCTCGAGTGAGATGTGTTATAAGCTGAAAAGTAGTGTAAAGCTCTCGTGTGTGTGAAAAGTTGACGAAATCTGCTCAGACTTCATGTATTTATAGTTCAAATCAGCTCCTCGATCCAGCTCCACGTATCTAGGGACGGTTCCGTGCATCTTGTGCACGTTCTTGGCATATTACCTGCGATTCTCACTCCTGCGGTTGTGCTAACTTTCGTGTTGACTCGTTTCGAGTTCGTCAGCTCTACCTTCGTTGACTGAACGTGTGTAGGACTAACTTAGACTTATTAATTTATCTTATCTTTTTTTCGGGTCTAGACAGCAGATCCAATCTTTTTATCACTAATTAATCGTTTTTACTGAGCCTTTTAACGTATTGGATTTAATAACGAATCCAACTCCAACAAATCATTCAATTAAAATATATATAAAAACAAATTACATAGTTTTAGATAAAAATCTAAATATTTTATAAATCATTCAAAATTATCTAAAATCTCGTTTAAAATAAAATCATTTTAATTCTTATTGTATACACCCTTCCTTAAGAGAAGATTACGTTTGAAAGAAGGTTAATTGCCTTAACACATGGTTAAAATAATAAAATAATTAAGTTTCAAAAAAATAATAATAATAATAATAAAAAAAAATCCCGCAATTAACGGTAACCGATCAAGCAAAGTCAAATGTGAAACATCATCACATTTGGTAGGATGGCTGACTCATTAAACTTGTGCTCTTATCTTTCTGCCTCCGTACTTTCGTGGATAGCCACCTTTTCCTACATGTTTTAGTTTTTTGTCACCACTTAATCACTTATCCTCTAGTTATCTGCCACGCCATGTATCTCTCTCTCTCTCTTTCTCTCTTAAATAAATACCCGCGTGACCCCTAAAGCCAAAACCTCCTCTCTCTTTTTCTTTAATTTATTTCATTTGTAAAATCGACCAAACAAAGAAACCCTTGTGCATGGAAGTTCCGGTTATTAACAGAATAAGCGATATTGACGTGGGGATAAATGATCCGTCGTTATTATCTCGAGCTTTTTCCGTCTCCGGCGACGGAAAGTTATATCAGGCCTATAGTTTTTGGAAATGGGGTATTTTATTGCTAATTGCATTGTGTGCTTCAGTCACCACCTTGATTACTAGAATCAAGACTTTAGTCCTTAGATTAAGAAATCATGTAGACGTGTCTCTACCTTCCCCAACTCTTCTCTATGATTACAACAGCGACTCCGATTCGTCTTGTTCGTCAGAATCCTCAGAGGAAAGCGAAGACGACGAAGATGACAAAGAAGATGACTCGGTCTCTAGATGGAGACGTGTCAAGGGGGGTTTACGCGTTCGAGGATATGATGATGATGATGATGATGATGATGATGATGATGATAAGGGTATCCCTTGGATACGTCGGTGCAGTGGTAGCTTCGGCGACTTGTTATCCTGGCCAGACCTAGGTGGACTTGCCTCGAGCGGAATCGTTAAGCTATGGGACAATCTCGATATCAACGGAGAAGGAAGTGTGGCTTCTTTCTTCGCTAAATGCTCCCCGGCCGTTTTGTTAGCCGCAGGGAGCAGAGGAACCGACGCCGTGGAATTGAGCGCGTGGGATGCACGCGCCGGGTTCGAGATGCCGGCATTGCTTGCGGAATGGAGGCAGCCGGAACGGTTACTCGGGAAGATCATCGGAGTCGAAGCCGGTGACGTGGAGAAGATCTACGTTGGGAATGACGTCGGAGAGGAGATGACGGTGGGAGACATGAGGATGGTCAAAAGAATGGTGACGGAAGCAGAAGGTGAGACAATAGTGAGACGTAGACGCCGTCACTGAGGCTGATGGTTCCGTAGGTGAGATGTGTTCATGACAAATGATTGGTACCCATGGTTCGGTGGCGAAATATTCAACGCAAATGCAAGTGACGAACGATTCATTTTGTAAATGATTTATCTGTTGTGTATTTTTTTATTTTATTTCTTTTTAACTTCTTTTTCTCATAGGGAAAAAGAATTCTTAGAAGATTGGAGAAACAAATACTCTTATTTGTTTGTTGACAATTTTATAAAAAAAATTCCTCTTTTTTTGTTATTATGTGATACCTATAAATAAACAAATTATCGTGTTATTGTGTATATTTTAAAAAATGCATGGATGGAGCATTTCCCCCATTCACACTGGATCTTATCGATTTGACAAAGTTTCTAAGTCTTATAGCATATCTTTAATGGTGATACCATTAAGAGTTCTTAACTCATTTTTTAATATTAATTTAGTGTTTGAGACTCGATTATTTTTTGCTAATATCTCTGTGTCTAATGGTGAGACTCAGTAGAGTTCTAAAAAATAAAAAAATAAAAAAATAAAATCAACAATAGAGAATTTCTTCCTTTTAAGTCTTTTGGTTCTTGATGTCCTTACATGAGAGAGCAACAACAAATTCTAGTGTTAAACCAAAGAGAGACAATAGCTTAACTAATATACTCAAACTACTTCTTAAGCCACGGAATGGTTAAAACATGTGACCCGGCAGATTTGATACGGTCTAAAGGAAGATTGTTTTTGTTAGTCTGTTATGGAGATTTTAGTTGATACAGTTACTAGGATCTTTTGGTTTCCACTTGCAAGCTTTCTTCATTCCTTATGAAGAACTACAGTGAAGAACGCGAAGAACGGATCTCCAATCCGAGTTTTCTTCCTCAACCACGAAGAACACAGATCCAAACACGATCCAATAGTCTCACAGATCAACAGAGCAAGCTTTTAGGATCGAGAATTCAAGAAAATCAACAATGATTCCTTCACAACACTAAATCCTCTTTGAAAACTCTCTGGAAACTTTCTGGAACTCTGAAAACGACCAACCACGTGGCCCCCATCCTTTTATAGGGAAGCCCTAGGGTTTTCCCCTAAATCGGCTCACAAACCAATGACTCAAATCGAACCAACTGGTTCAATTTAAC
Organism: Arabis hirsuta; assembly: GCA_964056655.1. Taxonomy (NCBI): domain Eukaryota; kingdom Viridiplantae; phylum Streptophyta; class Magnoliopsida; order Brassicales; family Brassicaceae; genus Arabis; species Arabis hirsuta. The sequence continues at coordinate 25,137,008 of OZ053305.1, read as the reverse complement.
CTTGCGTCGATCGACGCACGCACCAAAATCTCAAAATTTGGTTCGCGGTCGTTACAATTCTCCCCCACTAACACGAATTCGACCTCGAATCACGCAACATCGTCTCACTATGACTACAATCCTGACCCAAACCCGGCTAGTACACCTGAGATCAACTCCCGATCTCTGAAACTCATCTAGTCTCGTACTTACAATCTCGTAACACCGTCTCACTACGGCTACAATCCTGACCAAAACCCTAACTCACATAGAACTTCCATTTCTAGCCATCTCATAACTCATAACTCATGACCCACCAGTCATACTATAAGAACTCACGTCTTATAAACACATTTAATAAGAAAAACTCATCTTATTAAATCTCAACAATGTATAAATCGTTATATCACCAAACGAATATACATATACAAAACTCATGGATGAATAGACAACATGCTCGTATGAGCCTCTCTCAGAATGTGTTGCCTCAGATCCTCATCCTTAGACACGCAAACTCACCCGTTTATAAGTATCGTCCTGTTTGTAGAGACTTGATACTCAGAACCCACAACCTTAGAAGCATCAATCAACCCTTGATCTTTCTTCTGAGCTACTCGAATTCTGCTCAGCAAATTTGCCTAGTTAGCCTTCACTAACTGACAAACATGGCAAGCCGCCACCCAGTTAGCGATATCTTTCTTTATTCTGACCCAGTGATAATATCGTTTCAGATCCTGGTACATCTTAGCCACTCATGGATGAATAGACAACATGCTCGTATGAGCCTCTCTCAGAATGTGTCGCCTCAGATCCTCATCCTTAGACACGCAAACTCACCCGTTTACAAGTATCGTCCCGTTCGTAGAGACTTGATACTCAGAACCCACAACCTTAGAAGCATCAATCAACCCTTGATCATTCTTCTGAGCTACTCGAATCCTGCTCAGCAAATCTGCCTAGTTAGCTGCATCTAACCCCAATGGCTCTTGTGCGATAACACATAACCTCAATGTGCTAATCTCACTCACCAACGCCTCCATATCCCGCTCTTGAGCTGAAGCAACTCTCTTCTGACTCAACGCATCTGCAACCAGAATCGCCTTACCCGTATGGTAACCAATCTCCAGATTGTAATCTGCTACCAACTCCATCCAATGCTTTTGTCTCTGGTTCAGCTCTGGCTACGTAAAGAAATACTTTAGGCTCTTATGGTCTTTGAACACCTGAACCTTTCTGCCATAAAGAAAAGATCTCCAAATCTTTAAGGCAAAAATCATGACAGCCAACTCAAGATCATGGGTAGGGTAGTTGCTTTCGTGCTTTCTCAACTGCCTCGAAGCATAAGCGATTACCTTTCCCTGCTGCATCAACAAACAGCCCAGACCAACTTCTGAAGCATTTGTATACACCACGTATGGCTCGCCCGGCTTCGACAATGCCAGCATTGGTGTACTAGTTAACATCTTCTTCAGCTTCCCAAAACTCTCTTCGCAAGCTGAAGACCACACAAAAGGGACATCCTTCCCCGTTAACTTCGTCATCGACTGTACCATACTCGCAAAACCTTTGACGAACCTCTTGTAATAACCTGCCAACCCGAGAAAACTCCTAATCTCAGTGGCATTCCTTGGGCCACCCTCTGATAGCCTCTATCTTTGCCGGATCTACAGAAACTCCATATGCAGAAACCACATGACTGAGAAAACTCATTTTTTGCTGCTAGAAACTGCACTTACTAAACTTCATGTACAGCTACTGCTCCCGCAGCTTCTCCAACACCACTCTCAAATGAATCTCGTGCTCCTCAGGACTCCTCGAATACACTAAAATATCATCAATGAAGATAATCACCAACTCGTCCAAGTACTCCTGAAAGAACCCATTCATTAGCTGATATGCTCAAATTTTCCCTGAGCTACTCTCTCAAATTAAGAGATCGTAGTAGTATTTAGGGATCGAATCCACAGGGAATCAATTCACACAATCAATTATGAATTCAAGTAATGCTAAGTAAAAAAAATGATAAATGTAAATTAAATTGCAAAAGTAAACAAGTGAATGATTATCAGGTTCTTGAAATCAATTAGACAAAAGGTTAGGCATTGGGTAATTCGCAGGAATGACTTGAAATACGGTCGTGTCGATCGACACAAAGGTATGTGTCGATCGACACAGAGATAAAAACGGTTAGGATTTTATTAAGAACGGTTCTAGAACTCAAACATGAATATAAAACCAATCAACTTTCGTTGCAGAGATTATCTATGACTAAATCCCTAAATTCCAAATTTCTTTGCAAATACAGTGAATAAAGACAAGCATTAAGTTCAGGTTCAATTGTTCACAAAAGTACTAAGCCAAATTTCTTTGCGAATAGATAATTTTGTTCATCTAAGATTATGTCCGGTTGTTAATAATACTTTCGCATCTATTAAAGCAACCTAGGATATCCAATTTCAGTTGATCAATACTAAAATCAGAGTTATATTAATCTAGATGAAGAACATATAGATAAATCCTAACAGAGTTTCAATCCTACCAATTTCTCATCAAACCCTAGAACTATCCTAAACCTAACAAGCAAACTACTCAGACATAGATGCAGTAAACATTATGAATGAATAAAATTTCATAAAAGATAGAGTTAGAGATACAGAGATTCGAAAACGATGAAGTCTGGAAGTCTGGAATTCTGAAATCTCCTCCAAGCTTTCCTCTCTCAAGTCTTAATTAAAAACAAGATCAAAAACATGAAAACCTAAGGAAAAACTATTTATATTGTCTAAAAATCGGATTGGACCTTGGTGTAAAATTCTAGGCTTTTTGTGCCTAAGAGGAATTTCTTCAATCTTCTCGTCAGACACGATCATGTCGATCGACACACAGGACCGTGTCGATCGACACAGACATGTAAAAATCGACTTTGACTTGATCACTTTAGCTCTTCTTTCCTCGATGCTCCAAAATGCTCCAAAAGCTTCCATTAAGCTTCAATCGTCCTTAATCCTGCAAAGACTCTAAAAGACTCGAAAAACCTCAAAAAAACACTATGAAAAGGACTTATATCATGGTCGAAAACAGGTAAAAACCATGATATATCAACTCCCCCAGACTTAGCATTTGCTTGCCCTCAAGCAAAACATATACTCAGAATGTGAAAGAGGTTTGAAAACGCAGAAACTTACCTTCTCTTGGAGTAGTGAACCGACCCTTTCAACTAGTAATCCACATAATGCAAAACCAATCCAGATTCAGACCACCATGTACTTTTCCATAGACATTCGCAGCCTCTCAAATTCATCCACGACTTATCAACATAACCCGCTAGTCCTCATTGTTGGGTCTCGTCCCAGATCTCGATGCCAAGAACCTTATAGACTCATTTCCATACTCTACCATGACTAGTGAACCATACAACCTTTGGTACTCTTTCTCTCCCCCAGACTTATTCGATTCTGAAACTCAAAAACAGTGCTTTCACTACTATTGTTCTTTGTGAGGAGACAGGGTCGTGAGATCGCTCGTCCTCTACATCCGTTCTAAGGGACTCACACTGCTGCTTTTGAGCTCCAGGTGATCACCTCTTGAGTACTGACTCACTGGAATTTCATTTCCTCATCTGGTACTCAAGAACTATCATATCACCCCAAATCATTTAAAATATTTTTTTTCTTTTTTTTTTTTAATGAACTTTGATCGAAGGAGAGGAGTACCATTCTTTTCAACAGAGATTGCACTTGTCAGGTATGAATGAGGAGTCAAGCTCTACGAACACCAATAACCGAGGAGACCGCATAATTAGCTCGAACCCGGGGCGAATTATGCTGGAAGTAACAGATGTCTCCAGTTAACTGGTCAGCCTTAGGATTTTCCATTAGTCTTCTCTGAAATTGATCCTGAAAAATGGTCAAACAACTGAAAGAACAATCCAATAGACCAAGAGAAAAGTCATAGTTTCCAACTGTTTTGACTCAATAAAAACAAAATTTTGACTTAAAATAAACCAAAACAAAGAAAAACACGTTAGTAGTTTTCCTCCCCCAGACTTAACCAACACTGTCCCCAGTGTGATTGAAGCATGAGTTTGGAAAGAAAAGAAAATAAAACAAAACACCAAAGAAAAACGAAAGGAAACTTACCTGTGAAGGGTGTGTCGATCGACACGAGTGATGTGTGTCGATCGACACACTGTTCTTTCTCCCCTCGTCGTCGTCTTCTTTTTTTTTTTTTTTAACACTTAAAGACAAAACCAAAAGTTAGTAAACAAAATAAAAATAAAACGAAAATAAGTAGACTTACCAGTGGGTTGCCTCCCACTAAGCGCTTGTTTTCAGTCATTAGCTTGACTGTGTCAAGACTAAGGACTATGGTGGATCGGTGAAGAGAACAACTCCAGGAAAGAGCATGGTGTTTTGCAGCATTTCTTGGATAACGACCTCTCCTTTCTCCTTTAAATCTAAGGGTATGACGATTCTAAACCTGGAGAAAGGTTTGGAATTCTTTTTACGCTTTCCCTTACAGACAGTCAAGTCTCCATTAGAGCTCAAAGAGGGTGGAGTCAAAGGTGGAGCACATGGGACTTTCTTCAAATCGCCCAGGTCTGAACTCGGCTCTCCTCCATTTGTAATGGTCAGACAAGAGTTTTCCTTAAACCGAACTGAGGGGTAGAATACATTCTCGTTGATCTTGGAGAAGGAGATTCTCTGATTGGGAAAATCCACAATTGCACCCATAGTGACAAGGAATGATGACCCAAAAATCAATGGTCTCTCCCTATCATTCTTCGTCTCCATAATCTGAAAATCCACCGGAACCAGACAATCTCCTACTTGAAGCATCAAGTCAGGAATGAATCCTTTCGAAGATGTTGAAGAAAAGTCAGCCATCGCGATAGATATCTTCGAAGGTTGCAGATCCTTAATCCCTAGCTTCCTTGCAACAGACTCAGACATGACATTCACATTAGCTCCAGTGTCACAAAGAGAGTTCTTGAATTTCATACCTTTGATCGTACAAGGAATAACGAACATCCCTGGATTATGTATCTTCTGCAACTTCCTCAGCTGTGGTTGAGCATGTTCTCCTTTTTCCTCTGGTGTTTGGATGCTAATAGCTCGTGAAAATGGGATCTTGGGCTTGTAGACCCTTTCCTCTGCTTTGACGGAAGGTTTTGAAAGGTTTGGACTCGTCTGGGACCCGTGTCGATCGACACGGAGGGTCTGTGTCGATCGACACGGAGGGTCTGTGTCGATCGATATCCTTGTATCGAGGATGTGTTGACCTCATCACCGATTGCGTTTTGGCCAGAGTTGAGATTAACGACCCGTGTCGATCGACACATGCCTTCCGTGTCGATCGACACGGGGTCTGGAACAAAAATCTCTTCGTCTTCAACCTCCTCTTCACTCCCCAAGGTGATGACATTGACGTGTAGTCTCGGGTTTGTGTCAGTCTTACTCGGAAGAAAACCTTCTTGCCTCTTAATAGACTCTGCGGTTTGAGCAACTTGGATATCCAGCTTCTTGACATGGTTGCTCAAAGCTTCGAACTTCCCATTCAAGTCTGGGTACATGGCATCCATCTTCCCGTTGAAGCTTACAGTCATCTTCTGTTGACCCTCCAAGATCTGCTCTAGCATAGATTTCATCTCGCTGTTCTCTGACGACTAAGCAGGTGGTGTGTGGTAGGAAGAAGAACCGTAGTTCCTTTGGTAGTTCCCGTTGAAGCCTCTGTTACCTTGCTGATTCCCAAACCTTTGATTCTGAAAACCAGTCCCACTGATGAAGTTGACATCCTTTTTTTCTGGCTCGAAAGTCTCCACTTCTTGGGCAAACTGAACAGTCTTTTTTCCTACTAGAAGGTTATGCACAGAGTCTAACTTAGCTTTCACCTCAGCGATCTGACTTCCATCCATGTTACCACCAAGTTGCTTCCTCTCGAAGTCTGCGTTCTTGGTACTATTGCTAGCAGCCAAGTTCTCTATAAGCACAAATGCATCCTCAGGATATCTAGTGTTGAAGTTCCCGTTGCTCGCAGCATCTAGAGCCATTTGATACCTCCAATCAATCCCTCTGAACAATATACCCAGCAGCTGAACATCACTAAACCCGTGATGAGGACAATCTCTCTAGTAAGACTTGAATCGCATCCAAGAATCCTTGAATGCTTCAGTCGGACCTTGCTTGAAGGTGGAGATCTTAGTCCTTAGATCCTCGGATCTCGCCTCATCAAAGAAGTTGTTGAGGAAAGCATTCTTGGTGTCCTCCCAAGTAGTCAGCGATCCCGACTCTAGCTGCTTCTCCACTGAGAGAATAGGGAAAGATCTTGCAGTAGAGGTAGTCGCTAGACACTCCGTTAGCCTTAATGCTGGACGCTAGGTCCTCAAATCTCTTAAGATGATCCATGGGGTGCTCAGAAGAAAGGCCATGGAATGGGTGCTGAGCCACTAGTGAGAAGTAAGCTGGCTTCAGCTCGAAATCGTTCATCGGGAATGCTGGAGGTCGGATTGCTGCCCTGTTGGCATAGAACTCATCGGGCCTGTTGTACTCTCCAAGAGTACGTCCACGCCCAGCTGGCTCCTCAAAAATAACAACCCCGTTCTCATCAATCCTCTAACCCTGAGCATTTCGTCTGCGACCCTCAGCATCCTCAAAGAACCCATCTTCACCTCTGATAAGGATTAACGGATTCATTGTGGCTGCCCTTTGCTCGGTTAGCTCGCTCCAACTTTCCAATCTCGAGGTTGAGATCAACAAGCTCTTCGTTCTGGTTGCTCCTGGTAATGCGATTAGGCATAAACCTGAAACACACAAGACAAAGAGAAAAGAACAAGTAAGTAAAATAAACAAAAATAAAAATTTAGACAAAGTTCTAAAATCAAAAATCGAATGGTGATTTTAATTCCCCGGCAACGGCGCCAAAATTTGATATGCTCAAATTTTCCCTGAGCTACTCTCTCAAATTAAGAGATCGTAGTAGTATTTAGGGATCGAATCCACAGGGAATCAATTCACACAATCAATTATGAATTCAAGTAATGCTAAGTAAAAAAATGATAAATGTAAATTAAATTGCAAAAGTAAACAAGTGAATGATTATCAGGTTCTTGAAATCAATTAGACAAAAGGTTAGGCATTGGGTAATTCGCAGGAATGACTTGAAATACGGTCGTGTCGATCGACACAAAGGTATGTGTCGATCGACAAAGAGATAAAAACGGTTAGGATTTTATTAAGAACGGTTCTAGAACTCAAACATGAATATAAAACCAATCAACTTTCGTTGCAGAGATTATCTATGACTAAATCCCTAAATTCCAAATATCTTTGCAAATACAGTGAATAAAGACAAGCATTAAGTTCAGGTTCAATTGTTCACAAAAGTACTAAGCCAAATTTCTTTGCGAATAGATAATTTTGCTCATCTAAGATTATGTCCGGTTGTTAATAATACTTTCGCATCTATTAAAGCAACCTAGGATATCCAATTTCAGTTGATCAATCCTAAAATCAGAGTTATATTAATCTAGATGAAGAACATATAGATAAATCCTAACAGAGTTTCAATCCTACCAATTTCTCATCAAACCCTAGAAATACCCTAAACCTAACAAGCAAACTACTCAGACATAGATGCAATAAACATTATGAATGAATAAAATTGCATAAAAGATAGAGTTAGAGATACAGAGATTCGAAAACGATGATGTCTGGAAGTCTGGAAGTCTGAAATCTCCTCCAAGCTCTCCTCTCTCAAGTCTTAATTAAAAACAAGATCAAAAACATGAAAACCTAAGGAAAAACTATTTATATTGTCTAAAAATCGGATTGGGCCTTGGTGTAAAATTCTGGGCTTTTTGTGCCTAAGAGGAATTTCTTCAATCTTCTCGTCAGACACGATCATGTTGATCGACACACAGGACCGTGTCGATCGACACAGACATGTAAAAATCGACTTTGACATGATCACTTTAGCTCTTCTTTCTTCGATGCTCCAAAATGCTCCAAAAGCTTCCATTAAGCTTCAATCGTCCTTAATCCTGCAAAGACTCGAAAAACCTCAAAAAGACACTATGAAAAGGACTTATATCATGGTCGAAAACAGGTAAAAACCATGATATATCATTAGCCTCATGAACGTTGCTGGTGCATTCGTCAATCCGAAAGGCATCACCACGAACTCATAATACCCATACCTCATCCTGAAAGCAGTCTTCCTCACATATGCCTCATCGATAGGAATGTGATGGTAACCCGAATCCAAATCGATCTTGGAGAACCAAGTTACCCCTCGCAACTGATCCAACAACTTATCAATCCGTGGCAGAGGATACTTGTTCTTCATAGTGACTCGGTTAAGTCCCCGGTAATCAATACATAACCAAAACCTCCCATCCTTTCTCTTCACAAACAACACCAATACCCCCCACGATGAACTACTAGGCCAGATAAATCTTTTTCCCAAAAGATCATCCAGCTGCTTCTTCAGCTCTACCATCTCTGCTGGAGCCATACGGTAAGGTGCCTTAGATATCGGAGTCGTCCCAGGCTCCAACTCAATCGTAAAAGGATAAGACCGAGACGGTGGAAATCCTTGCAACGACTGGAAAATATCCTGGAAGTCTTGAACAACTCGAATATCTCCAACTGCAACCTCTCCAACAGACTCTGGCATCACGATCGTCGCCAAGTACGCCTCGCAGTCCTTCTCAATTAGCTGCTCAGCCTGAATCGCCGAAATCACGAGACTCCCGGAAGTCGTCCTTACTGCCTGATAAACCAACCTCCCCGTCTCTCGCTCAAACATAACTCGTCTTCGATAACAATCCAGATGAACTCTGTATCGGTTCAGCCAATCTATACCTAGATGGACATCATACAGCTCCATCGGACTAATAATTATATCAGCTCGCATAGACTCGCCCGCCACCTGAATATCCACACCTCGAGCCTGCCCAAGAGTAGCTAAAGACTTGCCACCAGTAACTTTAACTACTCACGGCTGCTCATCGGAAATACTTCGGATACCGCTGCCTCCACAAACTTCGGAGTAATGAAGCAATTTGTAGCTCCGTAATCAAACAGAACATAGGACTCACAACCGCCCACTACTAAGGTCCCTGAACAAATCCCATGTGCCAAAGAACCCTAACATTCTATCATCGACTCACAAATTCCAAAACAGACTAAATTCAACAACATTAGAATTTAACAAGTTAAGCTTTGAAATTTACCTGTGATCGGTCTGGCGCTAGAACCGCCCGTCTCCACCGAAGTGAACACCCGCGGTGCCGCTACAATCTAAGCCACCGGCTGTACTGCCACCACCGCCATCTACTACAGCCTAGGTTACTTAGGCTTGATATGCCCCGGCTCTCTGCAGTGAAAATACACCTGCGCATCCTGAGCCTCATTCCTCTTCGGACAGCTCACCACCCGGTGATCCGTGCTTCCACACCCGAAGCATCCCAAACCACCCTGACCATCCTAACTTGACCTTGAACTGCTTTCTCACTTCTTCTTTTGTCCTTGCGCAGGTGGACTAACCACCACCACCTGCTCCCTCAGGTTCTCCTCAATTGCCGAAGCAATCTCAACCAACTCCGCCCTCGTAGCAAACCTGCTCACTCAGATCAGATCGAAGTCCCCTCAAGAACATCTTCACATGGGCATGCTCGCCCTCCATGCCTCTACCCGCATGAACAAGAAGTCGACTGAACTCCACATCAAACTCCCTCACTGACCAATCATCCTGAGTCAACTCCAAAAACCTCAACTCTAAATGATCCACCACCTCCTATGGGAAATATTTGGCATTAAACTCTACCAAAAAGTCATCCCAGGCTATCTCTGCCTGCACCCTCCTAGCCTCAATACCTCTCCACCAGAGATGCGCATCACCCTCAAGGTAATGAACTGCCAGATAACCCAATATCCCTCTGGACACCTGATAGAGCGAAAGTTACGCTCTAGTCTCAGCTGCCACTCATCGGCCTTCTCAGGCTTGGCACCTCCCGAGAAAAATCTCGTGCCAATCCTCTGCATCTGCTCCATCATCCTAAGATATGATAGAAGCTCCTCTACAGCTGCCACACTCTGCTGCACCGGCTGCACTCCAGCCACATCCGGCTGCACACCAGCCACACTCGGCTGCACACCAGCCACACCCGGCTGCACTCTCAGAGCCTGACCCAGAGCCTGCACCCCACCCGGTAACCGCTCCAAAATCAACTATAGTAGACTCGCCACACGATCATCTCGATCCTGGGCTATATCCGCAGCAGCACTCCCACCTGGGGCAGTCGCACCGCCAGCCACGCTGGGACCCACACCAGTCCCACCAGTCCTCACACTAACATTCGCAGTGGCCACACCCACGGACCCTTCCTGATACACCTGCGAATCAGCCCACTGCTCCTGCGTGATCTCCTGGGCCACACTCGCGGTAACAGACTCACTCTTAAGTCCCCGCTCGTGCCCACGCCCACCACGACCACCTCGGCCTCCACGGCCCCCACGACCTCTGCCTCTAGTACCTTTAACCATCTCTCTGCACTACCTAGCAGAACACTAAGCATACTAGAAACCAGAAAAATCACAAAAACACATACCGTGGAATCTCATTGAAGGCTTGGAGAAGATGATCTAGGACTCCAAACCCACACAACAATCAATCGACTAACTCACATAATCAATCAATCGAGTGCACCTGCCCTAGAACCATAAGGGCTCTGATACCAAACTGAAACAACCCAACCCCCTTTTTAAAAAAAATTACATTGGACTCGAATTAATGTTCCCATAAACATTAACTCTCAATATCCAATCAAACTAACAAACAATAACCAGCGGAAATCACATAAAATAATTAACCCAATTCAATAACCAAATAACTCAATAAAGACAATTCCAATGAACCAATTCAACAACAATTCCATAATTTACTAACACCCTAGCAATTCTAACAATCCAATCACAAGAAACCGAGACTCTAGATTATCTCCTCTTCTCGGCCATGATTCCACGATCACACTTTGTCTCTACCTGCATCACATGGTTAAAAAATATGCATGAGTATTATCATAAATACCCAATGAGACAGTCATCCCATCTACTTGGCTATACACACAGGCATAAGCAAAACATACAATACCAGGATGAGCAAACAACAAGACACAATACGACATTCAAACGAAACACAACACAACAGGTCATGCATCGATCGACACACAACCCTGGTGTCGATCGACGCACAGCTTATGTGTCGATCAACGCGCCGACGCAGAATCCAGAAATTGAACCTATCCTCTCATGACTCGATTCCAGAACGTATCACATAGATCTCCTGCACAAATCTACCAAATACAAGCATGAATCCACACAAACAACACAATCAATCGCATCCTATCAATTTTTTTACCCAGATAAGTCATGGTCACGCATTCACCTTGGTTCTGGAAAGAAAAAAGGAAGAACTACAGCGAAAAACGCGAAGAACGGATCTCCAATCCATGTTTTCTTCATCAACCACGAAGAACACGGATCCAAACACGATCCAATAGTCTCACAGATCAATAGAGCAAGCTTTCAGGATCGAGAATTCAAGAAAATCAACAATGATTCCTTCACAACACTCAATCCTCTCCGAAAGCTCTCTGGAAACTCTCTGGAAACTTTCTGGAACTCTGAAAACGACCAACCACGCGACCTCCATCCTTTTATAGGGAAGTTCTAGGGTTTTCTCCTAAACCGGCCCACAAACCGATGACTCAAATCGAACCAACCGGTTCAATTTAACTTTGCGTCAATCGACACACACCCCTTGTGTCGATCGATGCACGCACCAAAATCTCAAAATTTGGTTCGCGGTTATTACAGAGTATGTTCGGATAAAAAATGGATACGTATTTCACAAAATGGTAAATAGTATTTGTAATTAAAAAATATTATCATGTATAAGTACATACAAAATAGAATAAATTACGTATAAATAGAATAAAACAACAAATGTTTATCTATTTTCTTATAAATTTGTGGCCAAATTAAAAAATTCAAACCACTCCATGTTCCGAAAAAATTCTATATTTTTTCCAACATGATCTCACGTTAATTATTTTGCTTTTAGAGAAATCTATAACAAATAAATATGATGGGATAAATAAACAAAGGAAAAAAATAAAAAGAAAAAAAGAAAGTTACCCAGTCACTTCCATTGTATGTTCTAAGGACATATTTGTCTTATTACAAATTATATACACTATACTCTAGCCATCATATTCATATAGTCATCTTACTTATTATAATTTTCTTGTTAGTGCTAATTTTTTATACAAGAAAGTACCAACAAGCCAAAAAAAAAAAAATCAGCTATTAGACTACAAATATAAGTTTCTTTTTTAAACTAACTAGAAATATAAGTTGTAAGGTTGTAACTTTTGTGTACTCGAGTTCAAGATAAGATAACATAAGTTGTCGTCAACAAAAGAATCGTCATTATCTTTTTAAATTAAGAACGTCCAAACACTCATCAAAATTTAAGAGAGATCATAATTTACGATAATACCATTGTGGTGGGTTTGTGAATACTCTCAAAATCTTTGATAATATGTGTAATTACTTCTTTTCAATAGCCAAAATGATTTTAGGATTTTGGATAGGACATGATAAATGAACGAAATTAATATGGAATGCCTGCTTTGGGCACCAATACAGAAATGAAAAAAAACAAAAAGTAATAAGTCGTACAAACTTGGCCAACTTGAGGTCTTGAAAGGAGCCTCAAATTCAATATCCCAACATTGACGTCCGACCAATCATGAAACTGACAAGTGGTTGCATTATAATAACATAATTTGGATTAGAATATCTCCTCCCTGTCTTTTTGCACAACTTGAAGATTAGTCGTCAAATTCTTAGACTCAATCATCCTAGGAAAGGGTGGGCAAATCAACCCAAAACCGAAATACCGAACCGAACCGAAAAAACGGTATGGTTTCGGTTTCGGTTAGTTGGATTAAACCGAATGGACTCAATTTTTCAAAAACCAAAAAACCGAAAAACCAAAAACCGAACCGAAACCGAAACCGAAACCGAAAAATCGATTGTTTCGGATCGGTTTCGGTTAAACCGAAAAACCGAAAACAAAACCGAAAAACTAATCTAACCAAAAGAGCATGGATCGACCGATCCTTTAGTCTAAATCGATCGATCTGTTGGGGTTGTATGTGTTTGAATTCGGTTTTTCGGTTTAAAACCGAAACCGAAACTGAAAACCGAACCGAAGTCAGATTTCGGTATATAATGGACTTCAATTTCGTGATACCGAACCGAACCGAAACCGAAGAAAACCGAACCGAAACCAAACCGAAATAATTTCGGTTTCATATGGACTCAATTTATTAAAAATCAAAAATCGAAAAACCGAACCGAAACCGATACCAAAAACCGATTGCCCACCCCTAATCCTAGGTGATTTTTCCAGTTATACACAGAAATTAAGAGTTAACACAAATTTGAAACAATTTAATGATATCAATCATTTTCTAATATTTATTATAATTTTTTTTTAGCTTTTAAAATTTTGATGTATTATTCCATTTTTCACTTAAAAAAAATATTGTACATATATTTTATTTTTTTAGAGAATTTTGTTGTTGTAAACAACTAATAGAGGGATGTGTTTTTGCAGAGTTAGCAAATACGTGAAGACCTCGAATAATATGATTGGTTGGGCTTTTCAATGCTAAAGTCATAATGGGATCAAGAGAAAGAGATAAAGAGAAAGGTCACACAAAGTTGTAGAGAGTTTGAGAAAAAAGAATCAGAAAACAAGAATAGGAAAATGGTGACTCTAGACTGAGCTGAGGTGGTCCACATAATATCAAAGAGTTTAAAGTAAAAAATTTAGCTGTGAGAAAGAGAGAGTATCGGAGAAGTTCCGGTCAAAGAGTGGTTATAACTGGCAAAGAGAACGAAGATAGTCCGTGAAAGCATGATCAACTGGAAAGAGCTCAAAAGCGCAAGAGAATGGGTTTTGAGCTTTATAAAGAAATGAGTTTAGTATATTAATTCTAAGTCCAAAATATCAAAACCTCGTTATGGAGTAGATAGAAGAGTATTTATATGCGGTTACCTGCCCCGACTCAGATACCGAGTTCTGCGTCCTTTAGATGGTTCGGGTTCAGGTCCTCGGGTTTGGAGGTAAGGGTTACTCAAGTTCTTTCCACCTATTTTCCTTGTCTTCTCGTGCCACTTGACCAACGATACGGCTTTGCTATGCTGCATCTGACTTCTTGTACTGTTGGCAGCGTCTAACATGTCGGATCAGGCGCATGGATGGAAATACTCGAAAAACGGATAACTTCTAAGTCATCTACAATTGAATATATATTTTCTTCGAGAAAAAGTGATATTTGTACTAGGTACCCTGGGTTCGGATCCGTTAACATGGTCTTCATGACCTAGCGTTAAGGACCTTTCATAGTTTGTCGTTTAGGGCACCCTGTTATTCAGCCCAAAGTAACTTCTTGGACGACGGGTTAGAGACACTCAAATATATTCCAATTGTCTTTCCAAGAGGGGGGGGGGGGATTATTTACTCTTAGACCTCGTTCATGTTTGTCAAGTATAAAACCGCTTGTCAACCCGGTTTGAAAGTCTAGACGACAGGTTAGAGCTTCTTAAATTTTTTTAGTTATCCTCCGAGAAATCCTCCTAAAAGTATAATCACTTGATCATTTACTTCCATTTCTCATTTTCAATTTGCCAAATGTTCACCACTGTCAGCCATGTTGGCATTCGAGACAACGGGTTAGAGCTTCCTCAAATTTCTTTGAGTCACCCTCCAAAAAATCCTCCTAGAAGTAGAATCCCTCGATTATTTACTTCCAGTTCTCATTCCTGTTTGCCAAATCTCCACCGCTTGTCAGCCCGAGTTGACATTCCGGACGACGGATTAGAGCTTCCACAAAATTATTTAAGTTATCCTCCAAAAAATCCTCTAGAAAATAAAATCCCTCGATTATTTATTTCCTATTCTTATTCCCGTTTGCCAAATGTTCACCGCTTGTCAGCCGGAGTTGACATTCCGCACCACGGATTAAAGCTTCCTCAAATAATTTTGAGTTACCCTCCAAGAAATACTCATGGAAGTATAATTCCTCAATTATTTACTTACAGTTGTCATTTCCCATTGCCAGATTTGGAATTAGTAAACCTGATTGTCATATTTGGCCACTTAGAAGATGATCGCACGTAGGAAGTTATCTAGGATGAAAACCCTGACGTGGTTGAGATAGTCATCCCTTTGTCGGTTATGGGTGTAGCCGTGGGTAGGCACCCATTACCTCTGGACTGGAGCCCGTGTCCGGAGACCTGACCCTCAAAGGTAGCAGCCTGAGTCCAGAAACCAATGTTTTGAAAACCAGACTGGACCGGTCGAACCGAGAATCAGCTACTTAGTCGGGTTCAGGTTGAGTCAAAACTCGAATTTGAGTTAAACCGGTAAAACCAGCCAAAAACCGGTGACAGGTTCCATACCAAAACCCGGTTCACAAAATTTCAGTCAAAATTTTGAGTTTTTTTTGTCAAAAATTTAAACTATAATTTATAATTATTAATTATTTATATACAAAATAGATTAAAATCTTGTTATGTACATGTTTTAATGATAAATACAACATGATAAATCATATTTAATATTTTATTCTTATAATTTTAAATGGTCTAATATATTATTTTGTTATAATTTTATTTGTTAAGACATGAGGTTATATAAAAAGGGTTAATTAGTTTATTTTAGTTTTGGAGTAGATAATTAGGAAATTGACATATGCATAATGAGATTTAGGTATATAGCAGAGAGAAGGAAAAGTTGGATGGAATTGCCCCTACAAAAATTAAGAAAGGAAAGCGGTAAGAAATCAGACAAAATCTTTACTTTTGATCCCTAAAAATATTTTAAGGAAAGTAGTAAAAATCCCTAAACAGACATCGTCACTTTCTTTTTTTTTTTTCTCAGAACCAATCACTCTAATCTCTTAAAAAAAACTGAGATTAATCTTTATTGATGAAAATTAATCTTGATTTAGTGATCTCATATGGCAGTATAGTTGACTATATTCTTACTTTCTATGTTGTTATAGTTAGTTAAAATTTCAACAGTGATTTCAATTAGCTGTATAGTTGACTATATTCATACTTTATATGTTGTTGTAGTCGACAAATCTCGAAACCAATGAGAAGTTTGTATAGTTGACTATATTCCTACTTTCTATGTTGTTGTAGTTAGCTAAAATTCATACTTCGTATAGTTGACTATATTCTTACTTTCTATGTTGTTTGTAGTTAGTTATTCAATTAATAATATAGTAAACTATATAATCTGTACAATAATTAATTAAATTGTAATAATGTTAACTATATAATCCTTACATTGTATCTTTTAGTCTATGTTTATCAAGATAATTAACTAAATAACACTTATAATTAAATATAGTTAACTAAAATAGTTCACTGGTTATATACGAATAGTAGACTATTCAGTCATATATAGTGATAAAAAATAGTTCACTATGTAACACATTGCATCGATCCAGTTCGATGTGTATTGATATACTGTGTTTTTGGCGCATTCTAACCTTTGTTTTGTAGGTTTTTATCGAGTATTTTACTTTATTTTGAGTCATTTTAGGTCCAAAGGTAGCTGGAATGGAGGATTGGAACTTACGAAGGGACTTGGCAAAAATTGAGGGAAACTGGAACTTTTTAACGATTTTGAAGAAGGGAGCACCTGCTCCCAATCGCTAGACCTGCTCCGCAGAAGATCCATTTTTGGATATTTTCATTAAACCTATTTTTGCCACCTAGGGTTTCCCTAATCTATCTCAGCCGCCCCCAGACCTATTTTTAAGGTCTTATCGAACCTTTTTAGAAGGGGAAGGAGAAAATAACAGAGAGAAAGAGAGAGAACACGTGAGAGAGAGATTTGATACATTGTTTTTGAGTTTTGTAAGATTTGAAGATTGTCTTCCATCCTTTGGAGAAGATTTTTAAACTCTTACCTTTTTCATTAGTTTATCCATGAATTCTCTTATCTCACTTGCTGTTTTTCAACCCATCATGTGCGAGTAGTCTTCTTAGTTAGGTTAAGGGTTCGAATGGATTAGAGATTCATGAACTAAGCATAAATAGGATTCGATATATATATATTGATATCTTCATATATTGTTGTTCTTAATGCCTAGACTAGCTTGACCACCTAGCCTCTGATTTTAGGTTTCATTTACTCATCAAAAGTGTTGTAAATCGCTTGAAATAACATAGATGTGATTCGTCTTTAGCCAACGATAGTTGAAGTTAAGGCGAGTTATGAACAAATCGATCCCATCCTCTATAATACTCATCATTCTTTGTAATCTCAAACGACAGTTTAGGGTGTTAGATTGATTGATGAAGTGGTTGATGCCACGACAGTGGATCCTCTTATTTTTATGGTTGAGTTCTAGATTGGTTCTTAATTGATATCCTGAATAATTTCTTGGTTCTAGATGATCTAATCCCTAAGATATCTTCCCTTGACCTAACGTCTTTATTATCATTTGTTTAAACCGAATTTACATAATTGCTTGCTAATCGTGGCAACTTAAAACCAACTTGATCGCTTAGCTGAAATTGTATCCCAAAAGATTAGAGTGTATTGTTGGTCCCTTTGAATGAACATCACAAATCTACATCGAGTTAGCTTTCTGAGGTTTTCAAATTTAAAGTAGGAGAAAAACCTCTTCACCATGTATACCATTCACCTTGTTATTGACGAAACAGTAGACATTCATTTTGTAATTGCGAAATCAAAAAAGAACTCTTGCAAAGGCTATCAAGAGACATGCCCCCTCGGAGACCTCGGAGACTATTAAAAGGATCTAGATATTCCAGAGGGTATAACCGAACCAAGGGTGAACCTTCTCCCTAAAGTCGTATTGCATCAGGGTGATACCCAAAGCAGAGGGTTTTTGGGAGACAAGGCCAATGATCTGGACAATTGTCATTCTCCCTCTTTTTTACGACTGTTAGTGATAACAACATATACAAAAAATATTGTGGGTGCAGAAACAAAAGAAAAGAAAAGAAAGACATACCAATCGAGTTTTAATATGTCCTGTAACTATGACGTATCCAGGTTACGAGTCCGAGACTTTGATGGTCATGGGAGACAGTGATGACATGTCTTTTGTAGCATTTATACATTCTGTCTCCTTTTGATTGCCTGTTTTTGGCTTTCTCTTTTTCAAAGTCCTATTCAAAGCTTTATGAAGTCTTTGTATTTGTTCTTTTTCTGAGTGAAAAGTCGATCCGAAAATATTTGAATTCTCCCAGCAAATCTGACAGTCATGCGTTCGCTGTAGTCGGTCTGCTTCACAATTCGAGGGGAAGGTTATTACCACATAGGGTAATGCGTCCCTTTATCTCTTTAGTCATGACGGCGCTTACAACCCATTTGGTTGCCTTGATGCATATGCTCAACGAATCTTGTTCTTGAGGTATCGCTAGCTCTGGCCAAGACAGCATGTGACTTTGCAACTCGTACATCGCAACTTCTTTTCTGTTTCATGATCTCCCTCCTCGGGCTCTGTTGTAAAGGGCAATAGCTTCTCCGCCAGGGAGGGGACACTTCGATTGTATGCCCCCACTTTGCCCACGAATCTCTATAGCTCTTGGCGATTGTTGAGACTAGAGAGATTTATGATAAACCATTATTCTTCTCTCCGGGGTCGTGACATTACTATATTTTATCGCGTCCAAAATGGGTTTTCCCCGCTTAATATTTGAATTCTAAGTCAAATGGTAAAAGCAGTTTCATTTGATGCGTGTTAGGATAAAAACTGGTGATCCATACTATGAATAACGATTAAAGCTAAACAAAGTTCATTCCAGGAGAGCACCCCGGTGCCTAAACCGGCGTGTCAGACGCCACCACTAGTACGAGGAGAGAGTCACAGTATAGCAGAACTATACCGTCAGGCAAGTGGCTCAGGAAGTCAGATAAAATAACGCAAAAGCGCTCAAGTGTGTCGTACTGATCCAAGCCCGAGAACCCATACCTAAACCAGCTTCGAGGCATGGAACCCAGTATCCAAACCCGGACACGTAACAATCTATATTCAAATCTTTTAAGCAATAACCACAAACAAATAAACCATTTCTCGAGTTCAAGGTTCATACCCCCAACTAAGCGACTCATTCCGGCAGTTTAGGACTAATCATTTGGATCTCTTTCCCCTCTCTTCTCCTCACAAACTCCCTCTCTCTCTATCTCTCTCCCTCTTTTCTCTCTACTAGACCACCATATACTCCGCAGACCACTCCCGTTTAGTCTAGAATCTCCATATTCCTCCAGTTTTTTTAATTATTATCTCCTTTGACCTTCGTCGACCCACCATGGTCTTTTTTTTTCTTTCTTTCTTTCTCATTTGACATATGTTCTGACTTGGGTGTCAGAGCGTCGTCGGAAAACATCATCCATCGTGTTTTCCAAAATTTTCATGTGTTTACTAACTGTGAAGGAACTATGCCTTATAATTGTTTTAAATGACTAAAATACTGAAAAACATTTACTAATTTTATCATTTATTATGATTTTCTATATATTATGTAATCTATACATAATTACATATATAATGATATAACAATAAGCATAACGCCTATATTGTCAGCTACATAATCTATTATTTGCTTGAAACTGGTAAACAACCCTTCCATTTGTACAGTGGAATTAGTTTTTGATTTTTCACTGTCACTTTCCTAATTGTGGACGGTAATTTTATTTTTGAAGTAATTAACTTTAAAATAAATTAATAATAAAATGACTTTTTTTGTTCTTAAAAAATAAATATTTCATACAAAATGAATCGTTTTAGGTTTACAATCGACATTATAAACCTATACAATAGTTTCATTGCAAAAAACGTAAAAACATGGATGCATATTCTTGCAAAGTTTTCAATTCGCCGGCTCAACAAAAACACGTAGTTAATGGAGCACGGCGAAGTGTTGACGATGTTTCTTGTTCTTCCTATTTCTGTTATCGGAGTTGAAGCTGAGAAAACTTACCACCGAAGCCTTATTACCAAAGTCCAAGGCAAAAAAGCCGTTCAATGGAGGCTCGAGAATGATTTGTCAACGGTAAAAGACCACACAGTCCTCGATCACATACTACTCTCGCGTCATGTGAGAGTGGCTTGTAACACAGAATTATGAGCTAAAACATAGACGAAACCTCACTAGCCAATATCAGAAATCAGCGCAAGCTCACCCTACCAAGCTCATCTCGAGGTCAGCTAGAACAGAGCTAGATTTAACTAGAAAAAACTACGCCAATCTCATTAGTCTTACTAGCTTCTCTAATGCACAGAACAAAAGCAATCAAACCCCTAAACTAAGCCAAGCAAGACAACATCTACAAGTAGCATCAAAAGCATGACACAAGTAACAATAAGGCATGACCCCAACCATAAATACTAGAATTACAGCAATGAATCCTCAAGGATACGGTACTAGAGCCACCACCAGTTGATGTAACATATCCATAGATAAATCATTATAAGGACTGGAAGACAATCAATGTAATTACAAAGACGAGACCTCACATGTCCAATGTTTTTCAATCCAATAAAATGACTTTGTAATTTTGTCAACTACAAATCTAGAATAAAATGGTCGACAAAAAACTAAAAATCTAGAATAATTTGCAAAATAAAAAATGTAATGAGAAGTATTGTGGAGGCATCTACTGGCCTATCTCTAAGGTTTGGTAATTGGTAATTCATTGTGGAGGCATCTACTAGCCTATCTCTAAGGCTTTTGTGGTTTTGGGGTTTGGTGTTCAGGGAAAGTAGTGGTTTCGATTTTTAACTCTTCTCTTGCAAGGAGGTGGCCAGTTTTAATCTGTAGGTGGTTGAAGCTGATTTGCAAGTGTCCGCGTGTAAGAATTATGGGTCTTAATTGGCGTTTTCCCTGTTGGAGGTCAAGGCTCTTCCTTGAACCTAATTCATCTCGAGGTTTCAAATTCTTTGGAGTGTTCTTTTTGGTGTGGTTGCATAGCTTTGTTCATTCTCTCTCTTGTGATCTTCCTTTGTTAGTGTTGTTGCCGGTTGAGTTTGCTTTAGGTCCATCGTCATGTACTCTGGGTTGTGGAGTTGCTTTGCTCTTTGGTCAAAGCTTATGGTTGTTGGCATAACTTCTACATCTTCTGGTTCTTGGAGAAGGCTTGGGAGGTTATTGGTTCAAGTGAGGCGGTAATGTCGAGAGTTATATCTCCTTCCCATTGGGTACTTTAACTCATGTTTTTATGTTTATGTTGTTTGGTAGTGTTTTCTTTTGCTTCCGGTTTTAGTTTCTTGAGGCTTAGTCTCTTGTAGATGAAGATCCGGCTTAGGATTCCAAAACCGTATTCCATCCCTGTATTTTTCTCTTGTATTTGAATGACATCCAGATGACATAAAAAAAGAAGTATTTGCTATTTCAGAATTTGTTTCTAGTAAACAACAAAATAAGAGGAAACAAAAATCAAAGGACTCTCTCTCGCTTGTTCTCAGAACATGTACATTAGAGGTTCTGGGGGAGGTTTATAACTTCAAAAAGTCCAAAAATAAATAAAAATTTCAGAAACCCGGTTCTCATTTCAGAACTCTTGAGAGCCCTTACGTGGCATGTTGTGATTGGTTCGGGTTTAAAATAAAAATAAAAATAAAAATAAAAATAAAAAAATAATGAATTTTAAACTAATTTTATTGTTAGTTTAGTATTATAAAATTGTTGAGAACTCCGTTAGGGGCTTTAACCAATGTACATGGTCTCATACTCAAGCCTTAAACAATAATGGAAGAAGACTCAAGAGGATGCTAAGACAAAAGATAAGCGTTGTGTGGTCATATCTTGAACATGCAGCTTCGACCAAAAGGTAAACGGATCTCTTTCGCTTTGAAAGTTTCAAATTCCACCATAGTCTCCGGTCAAAATCAATCTCATATGTTTTTTTCCAAAAAAGCAGCAAGCACCAACGACTATTGCACACCAAAAATCTTTATCTTCTTCTCTTGTAATAACGAACCAAAACCTCCAGATCCATAGACTTGTCTTCCTCTAGAGCTTTCTCTGAACTCTTACAAAAGTCAACTTTCATGTCCCAATACCATTAAAAGAAAAAAGTGGACCATACTCAGTTTCCCACAAAAAGGGTAGGAGAATTACAATCCAATCTCCTAAAAACTGGAAACAAAGTCTTGATTTTTTTAGATCTGGACATCGAAAAACACAAGCTTGTAACAGAACACCGATGAAGACTATCTCTGTGTTGCTCTTTTTCTTCTTCCTTGTCGACTTCATAGCAAAAGCCAGGAGCAGGAACAGTTCAGGTTGCGAATCATTCACCTGCGGAAACCTCGACTTCGAGTTCCCTTTCTTTAACACAACCATGTCATCTCGATGCGGTCTGTTCATGATGAACTGCAGTCACGAGATTCCAGAGATACAGCTTGAGGAAAAAGGGAAATGGTATAAAGTCACGAGCGTCTCTCAAGCCAACACCATAAACATCACTGACCCAAGGCTTAACCAAAGCTTAGCAACAGGATCCTGCAGTGACTTGTCAAGCTTCTCTCTTCCAGATTCGCCGTGGCTCGAGTTGAGCACTTTGTACAAATGCAACACCACTAGGAAGAATGATATCAGCTATGCGAATTGCAGAGGAGGAGAAGGAAGCAGGAGCTTCTACAACTCCGATTTGGGAGCTGATTCAGGGTGTTTAGCTATCAAGACTCCAAAGAGCTGGTTGATTCCAGGAAATAAGAACCAGCCTAATGTAAGTGCTACCTTTTCCCTTCATATAGACCTGCCTCGAGGCTGCCGTCGCTGCCATAACCGAGGAGGAGAATGTAAGATGATCAACCACAAGTTTCGCTGCGTTGGAGGAACCAAAGGTACAGACGCAATGAAACATGTTCATTACTTCTGCAACGCTCATTTGGCTGTGACAATAATTCGATTTGTCTCTGCTTTTATACAGACAAAAACGACAACCAAGAGAGAATGAAGCTAGGATTTGGTAAAAAGAGATGTTCTGTTTAGTTTCATCTTTTTCCATGAAATTCCCAAAATTGAAATCAATTTACCTCTCTAAATTGTCCAGGAATCGGAGGATCTGTCATCTTGCTAATCATCTTGGTGGCAGTCTTAATCATCATCCATAGGATTTACACAAGAAAAACTTGTTCGGAGTTCATCTCTAGAAGCAACTCGAAATCTGACGTCGAGTTTAGTCATGTCTTTTTCAAGATACCAATCTTCTCCTATAAAGAACTTCAACAAGCAACAAACAACTTTAATAAAGATAGGTTACTAGGAGATGGAGGCTTTGGCACTGTGTACTATGGTAAGATGATCAGTACACTAACACTTCTAGAAAGTGTGAAAACGCTCTGTTAAGCTATGCTTTCTTCCTTTTCTGATCGCAGGAAAAGTGCGCGATGGGCGAGAAGTTGCAGTGAAGCGTCTCTATGAACACAATTACAGAAGACTTGAGCAATTCATGAACGAGATAGAAATCCTCACACGTCTCCATCATAAGAATCTAGTCTCCCTCTATGGATGCACTTCACATCGTAGCCGAGAACTTCTCCTTGTCTATGAGTTTGTTCCAAACGGCACAGTTGCAGATCATCTCTATGGTGAAAACCCGGCAAACCAAGGTTATTTAACATGGTCAATGCGCATGAGCATCGCCATAGAAACAGCGAGTGCGTTGGCTTACCTTCATGCTTCGGATATCATACACCGGGATGTCAAGACTACAAACATTCTCCTCGACGGGAATTTTGGAGTCAAAGTTGCGGATTTCGGGCTATCAAGGGTGTGCCCAACTGATGTGACACATGTTTCAACTGCTCCTCAGGGTACTCCAGGATATGTGGATCCTGAGTATCATCGCTGCTATCACCTAACTGATAAGAGTGACGTATATAGCTTTGGAGTGGTGCTTGCCGAGCTCATATCATCGAAGCCTGCTGTTGATATAAGCAGGTGCAAGAGTGAGATCAATCTATCAAGCTTAGCTATTAACAAGATACAAAACCACTCGACCCACGAGCTGATTGATCAGAGTCTTGGATACGGAACGAACGAAGGAGTTAGAAAAATGACTACAATGGTGGCAGAGTTGGCTTTTCAGTGCTTGCAGCAAGACGGTACAATGAGACCGACAATGGAACAAGTTGTGCAGGAGCTAAAGGGAATCCAAAATGAGGAGCAAAAATGTCAATACTACAATTACAAAGAGGAGACAATAACTCCGCACCCTTCGCCACCGGAATGGGACGAAGCTTCGCTAATAAAGAGTATGAAATTCCCACGTTCACCGATCTCTGTGACTGAACAATGGACCAGTAAATCAACCACACCTAATACCAGTGCTTACGACTGCTAAAATCCTTCAGGTATTGGTTTCTTCTCATTTGTGTCGATGGGAAGATATAAAGATGAGGTAGAGAACTGTGAAGCTGTGGGTACTGAGAGAATGTACATAGTGACATAACATGCACTACCAATCACCAGTTTTCTATGTCTAATTTTGTCTATCATACTCAGCATATGTAACTGTATGTAATACTGACTCAACAAATAAAAAACAAAAAAATTGACTCTGACTTAGGCCAATCTATCTTGCTATGATCTCAATAGTATCTACTGATCTCAGGCCTATCTATCTTCTTAGTCACTGGGTTTAGTACCAGAAGGAAATTTACATAACTAATCGGTATAAAAGGAAAGATTACAAAGGCTGCCAAGACAAATCTCTCTAACCAGGGAAACACATTGCTTTCATCAAATGTTACATTGTTCCTTCCACAAAGCTTATAACCCGGGGAAGAATATCTTATTACCTTGTGGTAGGAGAAGCACCAATGTTGAAATGAGAAAGGAAACGAATCCTCTACTTTTTCAAATTTCAGCAGCCACCATCCTTTGTAATTGGTCCACAAAATTCCACCCAAAGCATCCACTTCTTGATATACCCAAATCACTTTCTACAAATTCCACAAAACCTGCAATTTGAACGTACCGAAAGTGTGAGACAGAGAGGGCCCTCAGCTATAAGTGAGAATTCCTAAAAGATGTGATCTTCAAATACTTGCTGATCATCAAAAGAGCCCAAAAGTAATTATTGATGGGTTACACATTTGTTAGAGCGGCAAGAAAAGGTTACAACTTGATCACCGCAAGGGAAAAAATCACTTAATTGGAACATGGCTTAGAAAAAAGATAACCTATGAAGCACATCTGGAGTCTGGAAAAGCTTTATTTGCTTCCAAGAGGGATAGGGGATGTATTGATCTTATTAGACTGTGTTTGTGATTCTCTCAAACCCAAATCTTTCTCTTCTTCTTCGTCTCCTCGCCGACTAACTAAACTCTTTCTTTCTTCTTCTCTTTTGTGATCCTCCGACTTATTAGTCTCTGGTGGCACAACTTGTCGGAAAAATCTAAGCATCATCTCATAGGTTGTAAATGTAATAACCGCTGATGGAGTTGTCCTTAGTAGATTAGTAGCACATCCACGGTATAATCCAGGAACCCCTTCGCTTTTAAACACCTTCTTGATGCAATCAACGACTCCCGCATACTTAGTCTCAGCGTTTCTCATTTGCCCTTGTTCTTGAAGCTTAGCTCTAATTA
The DNA here is from genome assembly GCA_964056655.1 of Arabis hirsuta. Taxonomy (NCBI): domain Eukaryota; kingdom Viridiplantae; phylum Streptophyta; class Magnoliopsida; order Brassicales; family Brassicaceae; genus Arabis; species Arabis hirsuta. Next base: position 25,111,306 of record OZ053305.1, on the reverse strand, counting down.
CCTGTGGATGCAACATAAACCCACTTTGGTGTCGGATCAGGTAGGTATGGGCCTATGAGTGAAGTAGAGAGAGCAAAAGAGAGAGGGAGAGGAGAGAGACCTCATGTGGGTAAGTCAAAACAGAGGCGATTACTTTCGCAATTGAGGACGCAATAGCAACATTCCCAGTACTCAGATTCTCGACAGATGTATTATCTGAGAACGTTAACTAGCTATGATCAGAAACTAGTTGGGATTTGGGAACAACACCTCTAAAGAATGTGTAATTTATTGGAGAGATCATGTTTTACCCATGTTTGCCATATATTGCTTGATTTTTTCATATGCCGGAAACTGGATTGCGACATGGCTTATTCCCGCCAAAGAAGGCAATATGCCACTGATCCAACACAGAAAAATATTAACGTTACGTCTAAATGTTAACATATGCACGAAATGCCACCAACAAAAAGGTGTTCAAAGTTACATAATTTCCAGTTTCATCTAAGATACTGACCTGTACAGCCCTCGCAATCCTTCTTCTTGACAAATTCTACTAAATGCAGACATTACACTTTTGTAAGGTACCACATCCGGCCTAATTCCTTGTGTCTGAGAAAAGTGGAAGAAAACCGAATATGAAAAAAAAATCCAGAATGTATAGTAATGCTGAAACCAAAGAAAGAGGACAAAACTTACCATTAATCTTGTCTTAACAACCCAAAGTGGATTAGTTGCAATAGATGTGGCAGCTCCAGCACCAGCAGCAGCTACCATGTTTGCCCCAATACTAAGCTTGCCATCTATCAAGAAAATATGAACAGTTGAAAGACCCGTTGATAAAAAAGACTTCAGCAAAAAAAAACCGAGTTACGCAATAAAGTCGAAAAAGATTTGTAACTTGTAAAAGAAAGAGAACCAACCACTTGACTGCAGTACATCCTTTAGCTTTCCATATACTGAGAAGTACACCTGCACACGATACCAGACTATCGATTACAAGGAAAGACATAACAAATCTCCAATAAAAAAGATCCATAGGAGAACGTTGGGCAAGCAAATTCACTCGAAGAAACAAAGCTCGGCGGAGAAAAGTGGTACTTACAGCCCAATTTGGGAGGAGAGCTATGATGGTTGGTGAAAGCCCTCGATACATTCCCCTAAAACCTTCATTCTTTACAATATTCTGTAGGCTTGTAATGATTACACTACCTGATATTTCAACAGATACAGCTTGTTAGCACCTAATCGGCGACGAAGAGAGAGAGAGAGAGTCTTGATCAAACATGCAACAAGTTGAATAGAAGCAAAACAAGCATACACAATCTCATATCATCACACAAGATGTACAACTTAGATTCGTAATTTGTAGGAATTACCTCTTTGACCCGAAGCAGGAGTTTCCGGGAGACCAAGAACCTGTAACCTTGTTTTGATCACATCTAATGGGCAAACGAAAGTCGCCGCGATTGCCCCTGCAAAATTCCCCAAATCAAAGCAACTAATCGTCACCCACAAGATACCAATCAAAGGAAGAAATTGAAAAGAGAAGAAAGATAATCGAACTGACCCGCGGTGGCTCCGGCGCCGGCGTTACAAGCGGCCTCTCTAATGCTCCGGTAATCCGAGGAAAAGCTTCCTCCATGTTCAATCATCTCAGCAGAATTAAAACCCTAAAATCTCTCAAGGGGGACAAAATTGCAGGAATCTGTCTCAAAATTGAATACGGGATCCACCAATTGACAAACTCTCCGTCGTGATTGGATGATTATATGCACTTCCCTTCGTTCTTGACATTGACATTGACATTGACCAGACCCGGAGAGAGGTGAGATTCTCAGGAACGAACGTGTGGGAGGGTAAAAGGAGGAGGCTTTCGGCGTCTCCGAAACAGAAGTTGCGTACGATTTAAGCACAAGAAAGAAATGGTCGATTTTCTGATATATTCTGCACAAGAAGATAGAAAGTGTCACGCATCAACACACAATCCAAGAAGAAAGTACAACACTTTCGCCGAGAAATCATATCACTCTTCCTTGGGTTTATTTATTATACGGTAATACAGTAACAGGCAAAATATACCGTCAAAACAGGAAAGTACACGAAATAAATTTAATGGTTATCCAAACATATTGAAGGAAGAAACAATTAAGTCAATGCGCTATTGAAACCACCATGGGTCATCGAACATCAAAAATCATGGGTTAGACCTCTGTTTGGTTTTTTAAAAAAGGCAGTTTGGATGCAGCATTTTCAAAACAAGTAAAAAGAGGTTGGATCGTGTGTGGAGATTTGCACAATTGGGTGAAACCTCCTCTCCAATAGAGCGGAAAGCAAAGCTTTACTAATGGCGGTTCAAAATACTTTTTTTCTTTTCAAAGTTGTGATTTTCGAAATCGATTGTCGACTACTTATCCAACATTTGAATGGTGTGATATGAAGAAACGTTTTAATACATTATATGGGGCATTGATATTCGGATGTGGGCATTTACTTATCACACTCACAAATTCTATTTTTACTCTAGTTGTATATGTCTTTGCAGTTTGGTTAACTCATTTTTTGCACAAGATTAATGTAATGTCACGTTTTATTTAGTAATGTATATTACCTTTTGTCGAAAACAGAAGAGGAAGTGTAGGCGTGGGCATATAATCCGAAACTCGAACCCGAAACCGACAAAAAAAAAGGTTCGATTCGGGTTCGGATATCCCCGATCGGTTTTTATATGTTATGGGTATCGGGTAAGGGTTCGGTTTCGGTTTTACTTGAATTATTTTCATTTACTCGGAAACCTGAATAAAGAGTAAAAAGACATAAAGATATACCCGGACCTAAGGGGTGATTGGTGTTTTAACTTTCAAGACTATAGGAGTTTTTATTTTTTTTTAAAACTTTTTTTTTCAAATCTAATATATTAGCAGCCCTAAAAGCTTTCTTTAATTTTCTCACAACACTTTCTTTGGTTTTTGTTTAAGTTACGGTCAATTTTTTTTGGGAAAAAGTAAGTTTAAGACTAATTCATTGTTTTATTACTAGATTAGTTCTTATTTTAATTTTATTACCATAGAGTTTTTTATGCCTATTTTACCTTCAAATCATTTGGTAGTAAAAACCTTATTTACAATAATATCATTATAATAATTTTCACTTCAAAACAAAAAAAAACAAAAAATCAAAATTTACGATTTTGCCATATGACAAACTTAATATACCATTGTTAGATGAAGCAACAAACTTATTTTTAGATAGATTTATTTTCTTTTGGCCACAAATTTACTTAATATTGACAGATTTATTACTGTTCCACCTATTTATCTGGTAGATAATTTTGACAAACCTAATTACCTTTCGATAAATTTGTAAACTTTTGGCCACAAATTTATTTAATTTTGACAAACTTCATTAGTTTATTTTAGATTTATGTTAGCCATAAATTTATTTAATTTTGACATACTTAATTAGTTTATCATAGATTTGTTTTGTTTTAACCACAAATGTATTTAACTTTAACAGACTTAATTAGTTTGTAACATATTTGTTTTACTTTGGCTACAAATTTATTTTATTTTGACATATTTATTAGGATTTCATTGATTTGTTTTTTTTTGTCACGAATTTACATGATAAATTTGTTTCTTTTGACTGGTTGATTGTTTATGGCTGTACATGCTGTGCAGAGCCAAAAAAATAATCTACAGCATATATATCAACCATTCATGCTTTTGCTCTCCATTTTTATCTCACAGCCAAAATTCTCTTTGGGTTCTGTACAAAGCAACTTTTCTACAGCAGATATATTTAGGCTGTATGTTATTTTTTCTTTTTTTTTTCTATAAAAATATTTTTGTTTGTATTTATGTACGTATAGTATAGAAATTTATGCAAACAAGTTTCTCTCTCCGTAAAGTTTTTTTTTTCTTTTTCTTATACATATATAATAACCTAAATTTATGCATACATTACAATGTATGCAAATTTATAACAACACTCTATACATATGTTATATATAAACTGATAATATGGTTGTCCAAATAAAAAAAAAATATATATATATATATAAACTTATAATGTATATAGTTTACCTATATGATTTAAAAAGTATTACATATGTTAATTATTAATTATTTTAAATTACAATTCTTAGTTAATATATTTTTTTTCGTAAACGTAATATCATTTTTTCTCACATCTAAAAGATAAATCAACAGAATATATAAATTTATCAATCATGTTTTTATTTCTAATAACCACAGCTAAAATCCTACAGCTACAGCAAAAAAATCTACCGTCTAAATTCTACAGCAAAAAAAATAAGCTACAACCATTATCAATTATATTTGATTTTTTGTGGCCATACACTAACTTATTTGTAGGTTAATGAAACTAAACCGTACCGATTAATCCAAACCGAACCATATCGGATTAACTAAACAAAACCGTAAAACCGGACCAAACCAGACATTAAATTAAAAACCAAACCAACGTCTCAAAATCCAAATTTTTTTTTATCACTTTTAACATAACAACCATTAAATGCAGGAAAAGTAGGAATTGTTATAAAAGTCAAGATATAACAACGTCAACAATCGCAACCTCAGATTCAAAATGTGCAGTTGTTTATTATTTTGTGTGGAGCCCACTGTCACTATGCATGCACAGTAACTTACTTTTTTACGCATATAAATAGAGGTATTGCGATCGATTGTAAATAACATTCTGAAACAATTCATACAATAACAAAAATAGCTCTCTACCTCTCTCCCTTTTGTTCAGTTTACTATTCCTACCGGGTATAAAAATTTATTCTTTATTTAATTTATCAAAATGATAAATGATCCCTTTTTATTTTATAACACATTATCAGCACGATCACTCTAAAATTTTAATATTCATATGCATATTTATTATACCCTAATTCTTATGGATGCTCGATGCACCATAGTTACATATGCATTGGTCGGCTGAGCCGCCTTATATTTTACACACTATTTACATGGATGACTTTGTCACCATAAACTGTTTTAATTACTTATGGTCGGTTCACCGCCTGATAATTTATCTGTTATGTTAATTATTTATTTATTTGTTAATTAACGTGGATAACTATGTCACTATAAATCTGTTATTAAATTCTTGTTTATATTTAACCGTTTATTTAATCCACTTATTTGAAATTTTATCTGAAACTGGTAAATATAGTAGACTGCTCGTTAAAGTTTTCAGATCAATTTTTCCCTAAAGTTTTTACCCCCAACGGTCACAAAGAAAATTTTCACAAAATTTTCAAAATTTCTTCACTTCCCAACGGTCGTGAACAGTTTTTTTCAATCTATAAATACACACATTTTTCACTCTTTCAAAATCATTCAATCATTTCATCTCCTTTCAAACACTCTTACAAAAATATTTTTGATTCCGATTTTGTTTCCAATTTTGTAAGAAAATGTTTCGCTTGTTTTTAATTTTTATTATCGGTGTAACTCTTAGTGCTATTTATGGTCTCTTCATCGGAGATTTTACCCGCGAAGAATATATCATAAATTTTGCTTTACTATTTTATGCATTTGTATTTACTGTAATTGCTGTTATCATTCATGTAAACGGTTTCTAAAATCGTATTTCTAATAAAATTATTTTTGATTTTTGTGTTTAGAAATCAAAATGGCAAATATTGAAAAACTACAGATTCCCGCTCTCCAAGTCACTGGAGAAAATTATATATCGTGGTCCACGGACGCAAAACTTCATCTAAGTTCTCAGAATTTATTGGAAACAATAAAAGAAGGAAATAAATCGCTTCTCCCTGAAAAGGCAAAAGCGATAATTTTTCTGAGAAAACACTTAGATGAAAATCTAACGCATGATTATGCGAACACAAAAGACCATGTAGAGCTGTGGAAAGCTCTTAAAGAAAGGTTTGATAACCAAAGGGCAATAACTCTCCCACATGCTCTTGATGAGTGGGCAAAACTGAGATTCCTGGATTTTGACAAGGTGGATAAGTATAATTCCGCCATGTTAAGAATTGTGGCTCGGTTAGCATATTGTGGTAAGAAAGTGAGCGAAGAGGAAATGCTCGAAAAAACTTACCTAACGTTCCACAAGGAACATTTTGTTCTTGCTGAGCAATACAGGAACTGCAGGTACAAGAGATTTTCTGAGCTGATTGTGGCTCTTATGTTGGCTGAGAAGAATAATGAGCTTCTCATAAAAAACCACAATGCTCGACCTGTAGGAACCATTGCGATCCCTGAAGTGAACGCAGTGGATGGAAAAAATCCAGAGAGAGGAAATCAAACCAACCGGGGTCGTGGTGGTCGATTTAATCGTGGACGTGGGAGAAATTATAGTCCATAAGGACGGTCATTTAAATGGGTCCGGTCTGAACAAAATCCCAAAGGGAAAGAAAAGAAAGGCAATTTCACCCAGAAGTTTGAAGGTGTTTGCCACAGATGCGGATGCAAAGGCCATTGGTCCAAAGTGTGTCGTACTCCTTTGCACCTTTGCCAACTGTACCAAGAGTCAGTTAAAAGCAAAGGAAAGGAAGTTAATCTTATGGAACACCCCGAAGGTGATACATATCTTAACGCTTCGGACTTTGATGATGATGCCGAAATGACCGACCTTGGGAATAATTAAGATGTCTGTAATGAGACTACTGAATAGTCTCTGATGATGCCATGTATAATATTATATTTTCCTGTATTTTGAAAAATAATAATGTTTTTAATAAACAAAGTTTATATAATTATTGTGTGTTTTATAAATTTAATTTCTTTTATTAATATTTATCTTGATTTCAGAAATGAACAGCAAAACAAGTGGAACGGTATCCACAGGAAATATTAGAGAAATTTGTATACCAGATAGTGGAACAACGCACACTATTCTGAGAGATAGAAAATATTTCTCTAATTTAAAACCAACGAAAATCGTTGTGAATACAATATCGGGTCCTGCAGACCTGATTGAAGGAATTGGTAAAGCCAACTTTATGTTGCCAAATGGAACAAAGTTTTCCATAAGTAATGTCTTATTTTCTCCAAATTCTAAAAGGAATTTGTTGATTTTTAATGACATATACCTTCAAGGTTATGATACTCAGTCTGCAACTGAGAATGGGAAGAAATATATGTTCATTACTTCTGATAAATCAGGAAAAAGGCAAATTCTAGAGAAAATACCAAAACTTCCTTCTGGTTTACATCATACGTATATAAATGCGATATAGTCGCATTTAGTAATTAAAAGAAATCCAGAGGATTTCATATTATGGCATGATCGCCTTGGTCACCCTGGCACTTCGATGATGTGAAAGATTATTGAGAACTCACATGGTCACCCACTGAAAATCCAAGAGATAAATCAGGGGAATAGAAAGACATGTGTTGCATGTTCTCTTGGAAAATTGATCATAAGGCCATCCCCAACTAAAATCGATAAAGAAACACCAAAGTTCTTTGAAAGGATTTAAGGTGATATTTGTGGACCAATACATCCACCATGTGGACCATTCCACTATTTTATGGTGTTAATTGACGCATCCAGCAGATGGTCACACGTTTGTCTATTACCATCTCGAAATATGGCATTTGCAAGATTTCTAACTCAGATAATCAAACTAAGGGCTCAGTTTTCTGATTACCCCATTAAAAGAGTTAGACTAGACAACGCTGGTGAATTCATGTCCCAAGTCTTTAATGATTATTGTATGGTTACGGGAATAGAAGTTGAACATCCTGTAGCTCATGTTCATACACAAAATGGTTTGGCTGAATCATTAATTAAATGTCTGCAATTAATTGCAATACCATTGATCATGAGATCAAAACTCCCACCTAGTGTATGGGGACATGCTATTTTACATGTTGCAGCACTTATCCGAGTAAGACCAAGTGCATATCATAAGTACTCCCCATTACAACTAGTATTTGGTCATGAACCAAATATTTCCCATCTAAGGATTTTTGGTTGTGCGGTGTATGTGCCTGTAGCACCCCCACAACATACAAAGATGGGACCACAAAGAAGGTTAGAGATATATGTTGGTTATGATTCACCATCTATTATAAGGTATTTGGAACCTCAAACTGGTGATGTTTTTATGGCACGGTTTGCCGACTGCCAGTTTGATGAAAAAGAATTCCCAGTTCTAGGGGGAGAAAACAAACAAGTAGGAAAGGATATAAAGTGGAGCGTACCATCTTTATTACATCTCGATCCTCCTACGAAACAGTCAGAACTAGAAGTTCGACGAATTATGCATTTGCAGAGTATAGCAAATCAGTTACCTGATGCTTTTGCTGATACTAAAACGGTAACTAAGTCAAATATCCCAGCTGCAAATGTTCCTGCTCGGATTGAGATTCCAGAAGAATCTGGAAGAGCAGAAGATACACGTGAGTCTAGAACACGCCTGAAGCGTGGAAGACCTGTTGGCTCTAAGGATAGAAACCCTAGAAAGCGAAGGGAAATTGAAAAGGTTGATATTCCCAAAATAGCGGAAAATATTTTGGAAGAATCACATCATGAAACAAATAATGATATAGAATATCATGAACCTAAAGAAAATCTTGAGATCTCTATCAACTACATTCATAACGGAAAGGTTTGGAATAGAAATGAGATGGTTGTTGTGGATGACGTTTTCTCATATCTTGTGTCAAAAGAGATAAATGAAGAAAACGAAGATCCAGAACCTCAGTCTGTATATGAATGTAAAAAGAGGGATGACTGGAGAAAATGGAAAGAAGCCATTCAAACCGAACTTGATTCGTTAAACAAATGGAGTGTATTTGGACCGATTGTACTTACACCTGTAGCTGTAAGACCGGTTGGATATAAATGGGTTTTTGTTCGGAAACGGAATGAGGATAATGAGATTACGAGATACAAAGCTCGTCTTGTGGCTCAAGGTTTTTCTCAAAGACCTGGGATAGATTATGAGGAAACCTATTCTCCAATCATGGATGCAATAACGTTTAGATTCCTGATGAGTCTAGCGTCTTGTGAAAACCTAGAGATGTGTCTCATGGATGTTGTTACCGCTTATCTGTATGGATCATTAGATACGGATAACTATATGAGAATTCCTGATGGATTTAAAATGCCAGAAACATTAAGTTCCAAACTCAAAGAGTTATGTGCAATCAAATTGCAAAGATCATTATATGGACTAAAGCAATCTGGGCGTATGTGGTATAATCGCCTAAGTGAACATTTAACCAAAGAAGGTTATGTGAATAATCCAATATGTCCGTGTGTTTTCATCAAGAAAACGACATCTGGATTTGTGATTATTGCGGTCTATGTAGATGATCTAAATATGATTGGAACTCAGGAAGAAATACAGAAAGCATCAGAATATTTAAAAGGGGAATTTGAGATGAAGGATCTCGGACAGACAAAGTTTTGTCTTGGTTTACAGATTGAACATTCTCAAAAGGGTATATTTATACACCAATCTACATATACCAAAAGAGTGCTAAAACGATTCAACATGGATAAGGCAAATCCATTGAGTACCCCTATGGTCGTTAGATCACTTCAAGTCGATAATGATCCTTTTCGACCACATGAGAAAAATGAGGAGATACTTGGTCATGAAGTACTGTATCTGAGTGCAATCGGAGCCCTCATGTATCTTGCAAATTGTACTCGACCTGATATATCATTTGTTGTTAATCTTTTGGCAAGATTCAACTCATCTCCTACACGAAGACATTGGAATGGAATTAAACATATTTTCCGATATCTTCAAGGGACGATTGATTTAGGACTGTATTATCCTAAAAATTCAAAAGGTCAAATGGTCGGTTTTGCAGATGCAGGATATTTGTCAGATCCGCACAAAGCGAGATCACAAACAGGATATGTTTTCACGGTCGGAGGCACCGCTATATCCTGGCGCTCCCAGAAACAAACACTTGTGGCTACTTCTTCCAATCATGCCGAGTTTATCGCACTCCATGAAGCAAGTAGAGAATGTGTATGGCTAAGGTCAATATGTCAACACATTAGATCCTGTAGCGGATTACTCGTAAACATGGAACCGACGGTTTTATATGAAGATAATGCTGCATGCGTTGCGCAGACGAAGGAAGGATATATCAAAAGTGATAGAACCAAACATATCCCTCCAAAGCTCTTCTCGTACATCCAAGAGCTCGAAAAGAATAAAGACATTGAACAGAGATATGTCCGATCATGCGACAATGCTGCAGATCTCTTCACAAAATCACTTCCTACCTCGGTGTTCAAGAAGCATGTCTATGACATTGGAATGCACCATCAGCGAGATCTATAAACTTGATCATTCGAGGGGGGAGCTTGCGTAGTTGCACTCTTTTTGTCCTTCTATGGTTTTTCCCACTGGGTTTTCCTAGAAAAGTTTTTAACGAGGCAACAAAAGATTTGACGCAATGAACATATTGACACTGGTCTCCAAGGGGGAGTGTTATAAAAGTCAAGATATAACAACGTCAACAATCGCAACCTCAGATTCAAAATGTGCGGTTGTTTATTATTTTGTGTGGAGCCCACTGTCACTATGCATGTACAGTAACTTACTTTTTTACACATATAAATAAAGGTATTGCGATCGATTGTAAATAACATTCTGAAACAATTCATACAATAACAAAAACAGCTCTCTACCTCTTTTCCTTTTGTTCAGTTTACTATTTCTACCGGTTATAAAAATTTCTTCTTTATTTAATTTATCGAAATGATAAATGAAATGTAATTATCCAGTTCAAACAATTAGAAAATGTATGCAAAAGTCGATTATACCCATCCTCCTTCTTCTCCAATTAACCTCACATGTAAAACTCCATTGTTACGTTTGTGAATCTAAGTTCCAGGTCACTTCTCCGTCATCTCCCACGGCGGCTCCGACGAGAGCTCCCAGACTTGTATTAGCCGGTTGAACTTCCCTTTCACGATTCCCGACTTCCTATAATCAAAATTAAAGTTTCTTCTTCATTTCGTTTCATCGAAACTGGAAAATCATAATAAGATTTTGGATTCAGCATCTCCAGCGATGGGCAATCTCAATCTTGCTGTAGTCATCAGAAACCCTAGAGACGACGCCGAGTTCCTACTCCAGAAGCTATTACCGCCGGCGAAATTTGGGGATGAAGCGTACGATTCCTTCATCGATTCCGATCTCTGGGACTTGCCATCAACAGATTTTCTGCTTCTAGAAGGCCGAATCAGCTCCGGGATTGCTGCCTCCATAGTTGAATCATGCTCGGAGCAGGTCGATTTGAAGAATTTCGACGTAGAATCTACTCTGAATCGGGTAAGTTTTGCACAGTCCCCTTTCTCGCGATTTCTTATTGTTTCTGCCAAGTAATTTACCCAAAGTATATGCAGCTGTTGGCGAATTTAGGGTTTGATTTTAGCGATGTAGGAGACTGGACTTTCGTCAGGTATGTAGAGGAGCCTGAGTTTGGACCTGATTCCTGCGTCTCTACTTGTTATATCGCCGGAAAGCTCTTGGATAAAGATCCAAGTTCTCAAGGTTGCCTTTAATTCGATAGTATACACAATCTCAATGCTTTGGTTGAGGGCAACATAACATTTGTGTTTCTCTAGTTTCCAATTCTTGTTTCGTTTCTTTCTTGGTTTCCATTGCCTCCAGAGCTTATGGAAATAGCTTCACTCGTTCCAAAATACGAACTTATAAATTAACATTGAGTTCTGGAAACTGAAAATGGAACTCACTCGTTTTTTTTCTTTTAGTGCAGACAACCATAAGTGGATGTCCATGGAAGCATGCTTTGACTGTCTTTTAGATGTAAAACCGGGCAGTGATCGTATTGGACCACTGGTACTACTCGGACTTGGGGATGGTACCCTTCAGTCCATGAAGCAAAAGTTCTCAAATTCTCTGCCTATCCAGGTCTGTTGTTGCGTTGACAGACTTTCTCATATGACTTCGTCAAAGTGGTTTCAGCTTATTATGTTTATCTTTGTTAGAATCCTACTTTTTATCTCAGGAATATCCACCGGGTCTTATGATTGTGCCAATGCGTAGTAGAACACTGAAACCTTTCAAGACAACAAACTTGGTTGTATTTGTTCCAGAAAATGGTTCAGGGGACCATCAAGGGACCGATTTTGTAGCTTATGGGGATGCGTTGATAGTGGATCCTGGATGCCTCAGGAAACTCCACGTTGAGGTTTGTCACTAGCAGCTATGTGTAGTTTCAGCATTCCTACTATATCCTTTATTTCCCTTCAGGGACAGTAAAAAATATCTTCTCACCAAAAGATTTGGTCTGTATGTTTTGTCATTACAAAATATTCATAACTGCATTGCGTTTTCTTGAGCAGCTCAAGAAAATTGTTGATGCTTTACCTAGAAAGCTAATTGTCTTTGTTACACATCACCATCCTGATCACATTGATGGTAGGGATCTGTGGTGGCTTCTATTTGTTTCCTTCCCTTCTCTCTTGAGAATCGAACACACGGTTATTTATGCATATGATCTTCCTCTTCATCTTGTTTCAGGGCTTTCTGCTATACAAGAAAGTAATCCTGATGCTATTTTAGTGGCACATGTCAAAACTAGGCATCGGATTGGTATCAGTTATCAATATTGTTTTCCCTTGTTGGAATTCTAACTTCTTATATTCATATCTGTGTGGTGTGATTACAGATGGTTGGTCTGGTGACTATACCCCAGTTTCTGGAGGAGAAAACATCTATGTCAATGGTCAGAGATTGACCGTCATTTTTGCTCCGGTACCTATCTTGCTATTTAAAATCCCCGATATTTGCTGCTCTGATGGAAAGTATACATTTTAGAAAACTCTTAACCAAGAAAAATATTCCCAGGGACACACAGATGGGCATATGGCACTGCTTCATAACTCCACTCATTCTCTGATTGTTGGTGATCATTGTGTTGGGTAAGACAGACAACTTGCGTAAATCTCTGTTGCTATAGGCCATTTCAAGTCGGTTAAAAAGAGCGACTCAACCAATGTTAATTCACCAATTTTGGTTGTTTCAGTAAAGGAAGTGCTTTCTTGGACATCAGGTCAGGTGGGAACATGACAGTAAGTACTAAGTAACCCTGGAAGTTTGGTACTGTTTTCTAATTCAAATACTTGAATGCAAAACTCAGTGTGAGGGTTGACCTGAAATAGATTGGGATGTTTCGTAGCAACGTTTTGTTTCCAAATTTGCTACTTCAATATTAGTTCAAAGAAGTTGGGGAGATACTAGATAGTAATGTATTTTTAATTACTTTGTTCTAAATTTGTTTAGTTATTTATCAAGTTCCTCAATTTCCATTTTCCTTTGCAGGAGTACTTTCAATCGACATATAAATTTCTGGAGCTTTCTCCTCATGTGGTGATTCCCATGCATGGAAGGGTCAATTTGTGGCCGAAACACATGCTTTGCGGATATCTCAAGTATGAATAAAAAATATGCTGTTGTGGATAAATCTGATTTTTGAAAACCTGTTGATATTTTGTCTATCATTTGATCAGAGATAACAGAGGAAACTTAAGAAAGATATTGATACACAAGTATCAAGCAATTCTGATGGTTGTAGTGATCTTGTTTTCCAGAAACCGCATAAGCAGAGAAGAATCCATCCGAAAGGCCACTGAGGATGGAGCTCGGACGTTATTTGACATAGTTGCAAATGTGTACTCAAGTGTGGATCGCAGTTTCTGGTTGGCTGCAGCATCAAACGTAAGGCTGCATATCGACAATCTGGCTGTAGAAAATAAATTACCAGAGGTAAATACTCTTCTTCAAACCAAATTGCAAATGCATACAAAACGTGCATCCTTAGGAAAAATGTCTCAGAAAAACAACCTTAGAAAGTTCCTAGCAAAGTTACTACTTACTACTAGTGCTTCACAGCTTCTTAAATTGATTTGATTCAGGGATTCTCGATCCAGAAGTTCAAAGCAAGTTGCGGATTGCGTTTTGTGATACGGTGGACAGCGAGTTATATTAGCAGCTGGATTCCACTAAAGATCAATAAGCCAGGTTTTTGGATGTCACTAGTAGGTGCAGGAGCTGGATATTTTATCCTGTATGTATCGAAAAGGAAGAACAAGATTGAATCTTGATAATTAAGTCATAGTAAAACTGGGTAGTGAAAACCAGTGATTACAACACTACTTATTCAACCTTGTGTTTCTTACAGGCTCGGAAATAGTTTGTAAATTTGGTAAAATCCGCCTTTTTAGACTTCAATACTTTTTAGAATAATAAAGCCACTCCAAAAAATGAAAAGTTGACTTTTTTAGTATGGAAAAATCTCAATTTTTTAATAACTGATATTTTTTGTTGACATTTATGAGTCTCATCATCGTCCAATGATCTTAACACTAAATGGTTTATACACGTTCAAGTGATATGAGGTTTGTTTCTGGAGCAGAAGTTTGTTGTAGTTACTACGTTAGATTTGGAATTTATTTGAATATTGCATGTTACTAAATACAGCATTATATCTTCAGCAGTTGTTAAAAAAACTATATTCAGTTCCCAATTGATAGTTTTAAGTATTTTCCATAGTTGAACAATTAAATAGGGCAACAATGTAGTAAATAATTCAACCGAGAAGAAAATAACATTGGTGAGCTTTTTAAAGACCTAAGATATTAGGGTAGCCAAATTATAGAATCCTAGAATTAATTAAATTTCGAAAAAGTGCAAGAATTATTAAAAAAAAGAGAGAAAATAATGGGCTCGACTGAGATTGTGCGGTGGGTTAAGATAAATGGCCAAGATGAAACAGTAAAACAATCCAACGGCTGTTAATTCACCTCTCACTTAAAATGGGAATGTTCAGAACCCGGGAAAATGTAAACCTCCGAGCACGTGCGCATTTTAGCGCAGTTTATCACTGAATTACCGAAACTACCCTCGGATCAAGCATTGATTTGCAAAAAAAAAAAAGAAGTCGCTGAATTCTTGGTATATAAACAAGCTTTTTAGCCCTTCCCTGGCGGTATCGTTAACAAAAAAAAAAACACAGCACCGCCGGTGAAATTTCCCGTCGAAGCGATTTTCTCGAGAAAATCTGTGAGTTTTGGCGGAGGAGGAGAGATTGATTTGATTGGTTTGATAGAGAGAAGAAGAGTGCACCGATCAATGGTATTACGCGGTGAGATGACGACGACTAGACCTGATCGATCGAAGACGAGTCTCCATAATTTCACGCTACCGAACTTGAAGTGGGGCAGTCAGAGACATCTCAAGTGCATGAAGATCGACTCTATTACGAGTAACGGCGGTGGCTCCGGCGATCACCGACTCCGACGCCGATCTCCTCCTCTGAAATTCGGCGAGTCTGATCATCAATTGAGAAACGAATCTGGGGAGAACGAGTGCGAGGAAGGGATCGAGGAGTTTAGGGAGAAGATTATGTCGGATCTGAAGACGGTGAGGGATAAGATCACACAATCCATGTTTAGGAAAGACGATTTTGGTGAGGGAGACGAACAACGGCGGCGAAACGACGATTTCTCCGGCCAAGAGAAGGAGAGAGAGATTTCGCCGGCGAAGCCATGGAATCTGAGAAAACGAAGAGCAGCGTGCAAAGAACCGGTTTCCGGTAACCACTACAACAACAGCTTCAATCAAATCAATAACGGAATCGAGGAGAGGTTAGTGAATCCGTCGCCGACGAGGGTGAAAGAAAGAGGCGGAGTGGTCGAAGCAGAGACGACGGCGCGGCCCAAGTTCTCCGTGAAGCTCTCGAAGAAAGAGATCGAGGAGGATTTCATGGCCCTTTTTGGTCACCGACCACCGCGACGGCCTAAAAAACGACCCAGAACCATTCAAAGAAAACTCGATGTAAGTCTCGGACCTTTGTGTGATTTGATCATAAATGGACTCGTTTTCTTGATTGATCTGACTGAAATTTGGATTCTTTTCTTTCTAACAGAACTTGTATCCTGGGTTGTATTTGACTGAAGTGACGCTTGATGCGTATAAGGTCCCAGAAGAAACGAACAAGGTATGATGATAGATAATCATAGTCCAGGGATTGTCTTCTTTCTCTAAATCATTATTCATTAGCCTTTAAAGTTAGGAAACTGAAAAAATCTGATTTTTACAGAATCTGCAGAGATGATGAATGAGTTTGATGATTTGTAATTCACTTGCCGTTGAAGCTTCGAAGGAAATTGCAAATGTCAATATTTGAATCCGTATTTGGGGTCAAGTCTTTTGAAGCTTCTTCCTTTGCTCTGTCTGATAATTCTCGTTTCTTAATTATTCTTTCTTCCCAAATTTGTTCTGAATAAAACTGTACAAAAGTTATGGGGACGTGTAGGTTCTCGTTTGATTAATACATAATTAAAAAAAAAACAAACTTGTTCTTTCTTGCATCACTAAACCTGACTTTAACTTACTTTATTCCAGAATGATCACACTGCAGTGCAAATCTTAGCCTCAGAGATCTTTTACTGTTGTGAGGAAAGTTTTTCTCTTTTTAGCTTAGGTGTTCTCTTTCTATCTCAGCTTTATCATCTGCTTAAATAGTGAAAACATGAGAAATTGATGCACCGACAGAGGAAAATCCAGTTATCTTCTGTGAGATTGGTCGGCAAAAGGCTTGTCTTTTGTTTTCCATTTCATCTACTTGTGCATCAGATTGCAGTTACAGAGCGAGAGGAAGAGCTTCATGTGTGAAGAATAAGAGTGTTGTGCGGCTCAATGTCTTCTTTGAGATTGTTGAGTCGGTGCAAGGAGTTTACTTTCACTTGTATGCTCGGATTGAACACACAGGTTGTTGTTATTAAACTCAATGCCTGTGTGGGACTTTTTTTTTTTTTTTTTTTCCCGCGTCGGCGTCGTTTCCGCTTTCTTGAGTTTTTTTAGTCCTTTTTTTGACTCCTTCTTTTCCGGTTAACTTCTTCCCGGTTTGGTTTAACCAAATTTTCTCCGGCTAATCAATCGCCCTGCTTGACTTGACTCTTCATAATATATAATATACTCTTCAATAGTAAGTACATAATATATAATATCACTATGATGAATCTATGTCCAAAATTACTTCAGCTTTACAATAAACTCCGATCTGTTAAGAATTGTGGACTTTTAATAAGAAAAAAATTTACTTCAATTGTGGGTTTTAAAATTACACAAATTTATTCAAAAGAAAGGTTTTGTCAATATGTGTGCAGAACTCTTTTCCTCTTATTTTAATTTTGAAGTCTACCACCATAATCATTTATTTATTTAATATATATGTGTTTTGTTGAGAAAAAAAAAAAAAAAACACTAAGTAATCCTGATCTATAAATATTGAACTAACCAAGACCCATTTATTTAAACGTACGAGTATACATGTGTAGTTTGAGAATTTTCTCCCTTTCTTTAGATTTTTGAATATATACATATTAAAAATAATTCTATATATCAATTAAGGAGACACGAAGTAAAAAAATCTTATGTGTCATTCAATGAAAATTTTAAGGGACACATCAATTAAATTAGCCAATCAAAATATTTCAACTAATTCTATATTCTATGTTGGAAATATCTACATATTTACATTATTTTTTTAACGTAAACTCACAAATACTTATGTTACTAATTTAAATCCAACTAAAATATAACATATTATATTTTAAAACGTTGTATGACATAATGTTTTAACTATCCATCATTTACCGATGTCAATTACTTTATAAAAATTATATTTATGTCCATTTGTGACGTAGTTGGAAAACC
The DNA here is from genome assembly GCA_964056655.1 of Arabis hirsuta. NCBI lineage: Eukaryota > Viridiplantae > Streptophyta > Magnoliopsida > Brassicales > Brassicaceae > Arabis > Arabis hirsuta. Next base: position 25,093,608 of record OZ053305.1, on the reverse strand, counting down.
CTATGATTATCAAGCGCTAAACCTAGATCAAAATCAAGTTCACAAGCGATGAACTTGAAAAATAAAACTCTAGAATTCACCAGATAAGGTACATCAAAAAGAAAAAATCTCTCAAACTTTCAATTAAGAATAATAAGATACAATAGAAATTATGTAAATTAATACTCTATAAATTAATAATCACAATAAATTAATAAATTTTCCCAGTTTCGAGTCGGACCAATGTAAAAATTAACAATATTCGATAAAATGATAAAATAATAATATTTTTAAAATTTTTATGTAAAATATTATCCCAATAATAATATAAATTAATAATCATATATAATTATGTATATATAACTATGATAATGTACTAAAATATGGCTTCAATGGTTTTTTATTTTACTTATTACATGTAAAAAAACTCTTATGATTACTGGTATCCAAAACTTGTGAAAATTTACATCCACGATAATTGATTATTTACACATAAAAATTTCCAAGTGTAGCGTACTATATATCGTTTTTGACTTTATCATCAACACTAAGAATAATAACCATGTTTTTTCTAAATTTTGTACTTACTAACGTGTATCATTTTTATATGAGTATATTATATATTATGATATTAACATTCTTTATATTGCGATAACCAAAAATATAAATCATAACCTCAAGTTAAGATATTTTATTTTTACAAATACTAGGTGATTTCCCGCGTTATACGAGGGATAATATGTTAAAAAATAAATTCTAATTAATTTTGTAATATGCTTAAATCGTATATCATTTTGTATTGATTTTTAGATACACTTTCATATTAAAGTATTTAATCCATTTTGTAGTTATCCATGTCATACTTAAAATCTTATAGATGCTTGAATTCCCAAACCAAATTAGTTTCTGCTTTTTTACTTATCTTTTAGTTTTAATATTTTTTCTCCCATACTTCCTCTAAAAAAAAAAATCTCCACTGCGGTACAAGATGATCAGTACAATTTCTTATCCGATAGATCCATTTTAATTTTCATAGCAAGTGTATGATTTGCTATAAATTTATATTTATTCTTTTTTGATAAATCGAATACATATAGACGTTTGTCTCCATTTTTTACATTTTTTCATAGCTGAAACACAATCTAGATCTTAACTAATTCCAATATGATTTTAATGTTCAAGAGTTGCAGTAAAAAATTTCATAACTAAAAATGTGTTTAACTAATGGAATCGATTTTTCTAATACATGATATCTTTATTTTTCACCTGTCTCCATTTTTCTGTATAATTTTGGGGGTTTTTTTACTCTGTCATTTACATTTTTATCTAACATTGATAGCATAAAGTTATTTTAAACATATATCGTGGTTTGGTGTACGTTTTGAATGTATTTCTGTTAGCAATAATAAATACTAATCTGATATATCCGACAATATTGGATTTGTAATTGATTTTTAAATATCTATTAATTAAAATGATGGTTGATGTAATTAAATGAATTATCAATTATCCCCTACACAACAAAATTAACAAAATGTTTAGTATGATTTGTTTTTAAAAAGTTAGAGATTAAATTTTATTTTTTAAAATTCAGTATCCCCTATACTTTATAATGCTTTGAGTTGGTAACAACCTAATACTTTAAAGAAAATTGATATAAATACACCCACAACAAATAAACTTCAAAACCGGTTCAATTGATATAAATGTGGCTAATTACAATTAATATACACCCACGACAAATAAATTACAAAACCGGTTTAATACACCTACGACAAACAAATTACAAATTAGAAAACCCACGGAGTCACATTTAAATTTTGATATAAATACACCCACGACAAACATGTTACAAAACCGGTTCAATTGATATAAATGTGGCTAATTAGAGTAAAAATACATCCATGACAAATAAATATTTATTGGTGTATTTGTTTAGTTAGTGGGCTAAATTTAAGTAGTTTTGTGAGATTAATTTTAGTGGGTATAAGTTTTAGTTGGCTAAATTAGTGGGATTAATGTTTGATAAATTTTGCCATGTCACATTTTAGAGAATGTCATGTCAGAATAAATTTTGAAAGATTTATTTTGGAGAAGACACATAAGTTTTTTTTTGGAAAAATCACTTCCCAAATAATATATAAGGGATGTTCAATTAAGTTATTTAACATAACATCATTTGAATTTTTTTAGGAAAATTATTATCTAAAAAAATATCTCTCTATAAATTAATATTTATTAATTTATCAATTAATTAATAACTCTCTAAATTAATAAATTTTTAATTTTTCAACATTATTTATTTATAGAGGTTTTATTGTATGCCTCTTGGTTACAAGGTAAAAATGTTTAAATAGCAAAACAAAACCCTAATAAAATACTCAAAGCCCAAAAGAAAAAAGAAAAACGACTAAAAATCCAAAAAAATAAAAATTGAAAAATAAAAGACATCAGGCTCCTCCACTTTCAAGGAACTCGACCTCGAGTTTCAATCTGGATAACAAATCACATCTTGCTTGAATGGACAACCATAGTTGCTAGGTTGTAGCTTGTTATACCTCAAGTTCTTTTCTGCATTAAGAACTACATATATCATGAATGGACCATAGTTGGTAGGTTACAGCTTGTTGTACGTCTCAACAATAATCTTCTCAGTAAAGATAACTGAAACAATCCAACCCGTAATGTTTAAAAAATTTCCCTTTCGAATTATTATTATCACAAATAATAATCCTCAACGGGTCAATACAAACAATGCGGAACAATAAACAGTTAACGATCACACCAATTCAATAAATTCCATACTTTATTAAATTCTAAACCAAAACAAACCAATAACCAATCAATTCAATTCAATTCCAATAACAATAACAGAGATTCCAGAATCACTAACAACCTAGCAATTCTAACAATACAACCACTCAACCGAGACACTAGATCATCTCCTCTTCCCGGCCATGATTCTACGATCACACTTTCTCTTTACCTGCATCACATGGCAAAAAGAGATGCGTGAGTATTATCACAAATACTCAGTGAAACGTCTATCTCGTCTACAGGTTATACACACAAGCATAAGAATCAATAAAAATACCAGGGTGAACACACAACACGCAACGCACGAACAAAACATACAAGTCTGCCTCGAACAGACATGCGTCGATCGACACAACCACCATATGTCGTTCGATACATTGACCTGTGTCGATCGACACAACCTCTAGGTGTCGATCGATGCATCAGCCAGTGTGTCAATCAACATGCAACCCCGGTGTCGATCGATGCATCAGCCAGTGTGTCGATCGACACGCAACTCTGGTGTCGATCGATGCACTGTCTTGTGTATCGATCGACGCAACATCACATATGCCAGGATCGAACATATCTTCTCATGAATCGATCCTTGATCGAATTGCATTAATCTCTGCACGCAATCAACACGAAATCCACACAGAAACATAACAGAAAACGCATTCTATCTACCCTTTATCCAGATAAACCTACGGTCACACACTCATCTCGATTCTGGAAGAAAAGAATAAGGAAAACCAGAATAACGCGAAGAACACAACCTCCCAAATCCAAAAATCCAACACGCAGAATTCAGCCCCCAGAGATAAAAAAATCCACCCAAATGATCTTCAACTCACACAAACCCAACAATTCACCCAAACTCTCTGATTTCTGCTCAAGAACAGCCAACAACCTCTGATTTTCTCTCTTTTTTGATAAAACCCGGCCAGATTCTCCCCGCTCTTTCTTTATATACCAACCCTAGGGTTTCCTAAACTGATCCGCCAAACTGGTAATTGAAATCGAACCGGTCTAATTCAATTCACCTTGCGTCGATCGACGCACACTACCTGCATCGATCGACCAAAATCCACATAAATTGGTTCGCGGTCGTTACAATTCTCCCCCACTAACAAGAATTCGACCTCGAATCACGTGACACCGTCTCACTAAGGTTGACACTCCCGTCCAAAACCCGACCAGATTCTCTCGAAACATCCACAATGCAACGCTCCTTGATCCAGATTAGGACTGCCCAATTGATCGCGCAACAATCAAACAAGAACATGCACGACCAACGCCACTACATATGTTTACCAGGGTCATCAAATCCGAGATTTCGAACGCAAGTAAAAACCCTAGACTAGATGTCCACTTACACATCCTTATCAACACTCCTGGCCAACCGGCCAACACCCCTCGAGATCACACTCGAGCCCCGAGCTCCACTAGTCTCATACTAGCCACATTGCACCGTCTCGCCACGGCTGCAATCCTGACCAAACCCAATCAGCACCACCTGAGATCCACTCCTGATCCCTGAAGCTCATCCAGTCTCATACTTACAATCACACTATAGACACTATTGCTCATACTTATATCTATATACACCACTCACACTCTCAGGGTCGTCACCTTTCGAGCTCTTGATGTATATCATACCCCTTCTACCTTGAGGGACGCCGTCCATCCAACTCTTGGTATGCTCCAGTCCCTCCCACTCTCGGGACACACAGTCCGTCAAGCTATCGGCTGCAGAGGAATCACACATCCCTTGGAGAGATCCATGTCCCTCAAAGTATATGCAAGGAACCCACTATCCCGTGGAGAGAACCTCATTGTCCCCTTAGTATATCCAGGAGACCCACTATCCCCTGGAGCAATCACTCTGTAACCTGCATCATAAGCACTTGTCGACCAAAATCACCTCTTGTGGTTCTATCCTGACATTCCCTATCCCGGAATGTCACCTCATGGCCAATCAATACGCCATCCAAAACTCACATAGTCCCTGGAAAAGACAGTCCTAATTCACATAAGACTTCTATTTCCAGACTACCCCTAGGATATAGACAGGTTCTAACTCGCATAAAACCTCTATTTCCCAGCGCCATCTAGGGAATAGACAAGTCCTAACTCACACAAAACCTATATCCCCAGATACTCCTCCTAGGACATGGACAAGCTCTAACTCACATAGAACTTCTATTCCTAGCCTCACTAGAAAATAGACAGTCCTATTCACTTAGAAATTCTATTTCTAGCTCCCTAGCCGATAGACAAGCTCTAACTCCCAAAGAACTTCTATCCCTAGACCTCCACATGACCCCACCAGCCATCAAAACACATAACCTACCAGTCATCACAACCCATGGCTCCACAAGTCATACCATAAGAATAACATCTTATAAACACATTTAACAAGGAAACCCATCTTATTAAATCTCAACAATGTATAATCGTTACAACACCAAACGAAAAATACATCAAACTCATAACAACATGCTATACAGACTATGAAAACCAGAAAAAAAACACTCCAACAACCGCTTGCTTCTCAAACCACTTCGAGTACATTGCCTTCATCCTCGCTTCTGGTTCCCGAATTCTCCTCCTCAATACCGTCACAGTCCCACACGACTTTCACCAACGGTATCTTCTTCCGGCGCAGCATCTTGACTCTCCTTTAGAGAATCCTCACTGGCCTTGCCGCCAACGTCATGTTGGGCTGAAGATCCTCCGGAATCCTAGCCAACACCTCCTTAGACTCATGTAGACATTTCCGCAGCATCAAAACATAGAAGAACTTATGAAAAGCCTTCATACTCTGAGGTAACTCTAACCGATGAGCTACTGATCCCACCCGTTCCACAACCTTGAATGGATCCATAAACCATGGACTTAGCTTATTCTCTGAAATGGATCTATTAGGACCCCTCAACATCGCTGCCTTGAGATACACCAGATCTCCCAACTCAAACTCCAGCTTTTTTCGTCTCTTATCACCATAACTCTTGTGCTGATCCTGAGCCTCTCTCATGTTCAGCCTCAAGGCACGGATCTTCTCCGTCGTCTCCTGAACAAAATCCGCACCAAACATACTCCTTTCCCCCACTTGGGTCCAGCATAATGGTGTACGACATTGCCTCCCATACAGAGCCTTATATGGAGCCATCCCAATACTCGCTTGGTAGCTATTGTTATACGCAAACTCTACCAGGTTCAGATGATCCGCCCAATGACCACCATAATCCAGCACACACATCCTCAGCAAGTCCTCCAATGTCTGAATCGTCCTCTCAGACTGCCCATCCGTCTGAGGATGATAAGCTGTGCGCATATGCACCTTAGTGCCCATCTCAGCCTGAAACGCCCTCTAGAACTTTGAAGTAAACCTCGGATCCCTGTCTGACACAATACTCGCTGGCACCCCGTGCAGCCTCACTATCTCCCGCAAATACTTCTTAGCCAACAGTGCCGCTCCGTCGGTCTTCTTGATGGCAAAAAAATATCCTGACTTAGTCAGACGATCCACAATCACCAAAATCGCATCATGGGTTCGCGACATTGGCAACCCCGTCACAAAATCCATGGTAATCATGTCCCACTTCCACTCCGGAATAGGCAAACTCTGCAACATACTACTCGAAACCTGATGCTCAGCCTTCACTAACTGGCACACGTTTCATGCTGCAACCCAGTTAGCGACATCCCTCTTCATCGCGACCCAGTGATAATACCGCTTCAGATCGCGATACATCTTGGTGCTCCCGGATGAATCGACAACATGCTCGAATGAGCCTCCTTAAGGATCTCCTGCCTCACATCCTCATTCTTGGGTACGCAAACCCGCTCATTCATTAGTATCGTCCCATTCGCCGAGACCTGATACTCTGAACCTGCCACCTGAAAAGAATCAATCAAACCCTGATCCTTCTCCTGAGCTACTCGAATCCTGCTTAGCAAATCCGCCTGCTTAGCTGCCTCTAACCCCAACGGTTCCTGTGAGATAACACACAATTTCAACGTGCTAATCTCACTCACCAGAGCCTCCATATCCCGCTCCTGATCTAAAGTAACCCTCTTCTGACTCAACGCATCTGCAACTAGATTAGCCCTACTCGGATGGTACCTAATCTCCAGATCGTAATCCGCTACCAACTCCATCCAGCGCGTCTGTCTCTGGTTCAGCTCCGGCTGAGTGAAGAAATACTTCAAACTGTTATGGTCTGTGAACACCTGCACCTTTTTGCCATAAAGATAAGATCTCCAAATCTTTAGAGCGAAAATCACCGCAGCCAACTCTAAATCGTGGGTAGGGTAGTTGCACTCATGCTTCCTCAACTGCCTCGAATCATATGCAATAACCTTCCCCTGCTATTTAGCATCGAATTATCGTCGAAATCATGTGTTTCGATGCTAAATGAATCAAATTTTATGTTTTGGGTTTAGGGTAAAGAATGAGAAACGCATCAAATTTTGTAATATTCGACGCAAAAACGATGCTATATTCAATTAATTTTATTTAACCAATGGCGGTAAACCGATTTTTTCATATTTTCTTTGGTTAAACCTTTAGCGGTAAACCAAAATATTTCATATTTTGACGCTAACTCAAAAAATTTCCGGATTAACCCGCGTTGGAAAACATTTATTTCGCGTGGGAAACCAAAAATTACAATAATTTACGTGATGCGACGCTAAACCGACGCAAATTTGCGTCGAATTTGCATCGGTTAATTTGCATCGGTTTAGCGTCGCATCACGTAAATTAATTTGCCGATAACACCTTCTCTTCCTCTTCTCCTCTCTGCAAATAAATGTCCCGATAAATAAATCATCCATCTTTCTCCTTCTTCCTCTCTTCTCTTCCCCCCGCCGACCGCCACCTCCTCTCTTCTCTTCCCCCCGTGACCGCCACCTCCTCTCTTCTCTTCCCCCCGCCACCTCCTCTTCTCTCCGACGAGATCCGGTTCAATTATGGTAAAACTTTTTTTGTTTTTTTCAATTGTTAATAAATTATTATTGTGTATATTAGTAATTGATTTGTAGAAAATAGAATGGATTTTTAGAAAATAACATGATTTTATAGGAAATGGAATGGATTTGTAGGAAATGGAATTTATGTGTTTGTACTGATAAGTTATTGATAAATTTATGAAAAATAATAAACAAATTTATGAATAAGAATTTTAAGAAATTTATGTATGAATTGAATTGATCTATATTTATGCATTTAAAATAAATAATTATTTATAATAAAAAAAATTTATTAGTAATTTTACATTTATACTCAATAATTATGAATTTATTAGTTTGACAATAATTATGCTACAACTTTTTTTCAATTGTTAATAAATTATTATTGTTTATATTAGTAATTGATTTCTAGAAAATAGAATGAATTTTTAGAAAATAACATGGTTTTATAGGAAATGGAATGGATTTGTTGGAAATAGAATTTATGTTTTTTTATTGATATTATTATGTCAGGAAATCAACGCGTAGACTCCATAAGAAGTCTACTGGAGGGGGTTTAGTAGACTACCAAAGCAGTATACTATATAAATATATTTTAAATTTAAATTTATAAATTAACAAAAAATCTTTTGTTAAATTTTTTTGATTGATGACTTTACTATTAACAATTGTGAAGTATGAAAAATAAAATTTCACAAAATTAAACATACTTAAACCTACTTAGACAAAGAAGATTGTGAAAACTACTTTTGTGGTTTAGTAGACTACTACAGTAGTCTACTATATAATTATATTTTAAATTTAAATTTATAAATTAACAAAAAATATTTTGATAAAAAATTTTGATTGATGACCCTACTATAACAATTGTGATGTGTGAAAAATAAAATTTCACAAAATTAAACATAATTAGACAAATTAGGTTATGAATGAAATACATACTATACTAAACAAAGGGTTACCAAATAAGGTACATCATAGGTTGCAAACATGTTTTTACACTTAGGGTTAAAGTTAGGGTTTATCATTTTTATATTTAAAATGTCAAATTTGCATAAAAGTGTTAACTTTTGAGTGAATATATTATACGTTTTGAAAGTTTTGGTATAGGGTTTCGAATAATCATTGAAAATAATCGATTTATGTGAAGTAGACTTAATTTAGAGGATGTGTATTTGTTTGCATCATCGAAGCCCAGTAGGTTTGTGAGAGGATGTGTTTTTGTTTGCATCTCTCAGTATGTTTAGTAATCAAAGGTTTCCAAATCGAAGGTCTTCACTATGTTTCTGTGCTTTTATTTTCTTATACGATGTTTGGTTTTGAATACAGCAGACTTCTCTAGTAGACTTCTGCAGTAGACTTCTCTAGTAGACTTCTGCAGTAGACTTCTGCAGTAGACTTCTCCAGTAGAATTCTTCAGTAGACTTTCCCGTAGACTCCTCCAGTAGATTTTTCCAGTAGACTTCTCCAGTGGATTTATCCAGTAAACTTTCCCGTAGACTCCCCCAGTGGATTTCTCCAGTAGACTTCTCCAGTAGACTTCTCCAGTGGATTTCTCCAGTAGACTTATCTAGTAGACTTTCCCGTAGACTCCTCCAGTGGATTTCTCCAGTAGACTGCTCCAGTAGACTTATCCAGTAGACTTCTCCAGTAGATTTAAATCTGCATTTAGAAGTCTACTAAACATGTGGAGGCAAATTTGAATTTTTTAAAAAACATTTTAAAAATTTGAATTTCTTAAACATTCATCAAATCGTGTAGTTAAGCTGAACCAAATTGAACCAATTTTTTACCCATCCAAATTAACCGAACTTAACCAATGTATTTACCACAAAAATGCGGTTTAGTTGAAATAAAATTTACAACCTAAAGTTACAACCTTTCGTCTCCAAACAAGAGATCTACCACCTTCTGTCTCCATCATCACCGTCGGTTACACTTCATGCCTTCTTTTCATTCTCTCAACTCTTTTTGATTTTACTATCTCTTACTCGCTATTTCTCTATCTGATTCGAGAATCTAACTTTTTTTTTTCAGTTTAACTTCATCGAAATACAGTGGATTTCGCTAGCAGACTTCTTCAGACGATGGATATGGATGCGATGATGGATATGGATGGAAGAAGTTTCCCGTCAAGGCTTTATACCAAAGGAGATGAGCCTGAACCGGGTAAAAGCATACACTACTATGCTGGAAATACACAGTTGTTTGAATCTCTACAGAGCGTCTTAAGGAAAGATGAGTGGGACGAGCTTTTATTCTCTCCATTGGGTGTGGTGCTATGGTTCCATGCTCTCAAGTTTGGCTGGGCATCGAGGATGGTTCATTATGTACTAACTGCTCAGCTAGAGTGCAAGAAACCCCATGAGATATGGAGCCTGATTGGTAACAAGCCGTTGAGGTTTTCACTGCTTGAGTTTGAGGAGATTACCGGTCTGAATTGCCGCGACGTTCCGAATTTGGATAACCCAGATGTAGAGGTCACTGAAGAAACGCGGCAATTTTGGACCCTTCTGGGAGTTGATGTCGACAAGGGTCCAACTGTGAACGAGTTAATAAAAGCTTGTGGTTTATGTGCAGAGTGGACACGGTTGGACCGCATCAGGTTGGGATATCTATGCATATACGGCGGTTACATTGAAGCTAAAAAGGAGACAACACCCATCAATGTTAACCTTTCTAGGCTTGTGATGGATTTCACTGCCTTCCAGAACTACCCATGGGGTAGGGTTGCATTGAAGTTACTCATCAAGTCAGTGAAGGAGAAAGACTTGGCAAAGTTATCGTATACAGTGGAAGGCTTCATACATGTTCTTCCAATATGGGTGTACTATTCTCTATCGGATTATGCAGCCCAATATGGTAGTCCCTTTCCACATAAACCTACTCCACCTCTACTGGCTTTCAAGGGATCCAGAAGCAAGAGATACATGAAAGAGAACATGTACAAACAGGTCTTTGTAGACTTCTCCTTCTCTTCGTAGACTTCTCCTTCTCCAGTAGACTTCTCTACTATACTTCTCTTCTCCAGTAGACTTCTATTGTAGACTTCTCCAGTAGACTTCTCTACTAGACTTCTCTAATCCAGTAGATTTCTCTGGTTAATCGGTCTACGTCTTATATGTCTATTTTGTAGTGAATGTCCTAAGCTGTGTGATGAAGAATGAGTACGAAGATTTGTTCCCAAGGTGGGATGATGATGTTTACGACCAGAAGATAGTTAACATAATCTCAGCTATTTCTGAACCAGGCTGGAGATGGACCCATGATCATTGGCAAGTGACGGGTGTGATTGATTCCGCTAATGATACAAGAAAGCAGGGTGTGAAGTCAAGGGTGAAGCCTGGTGTGAAAAATGAAAGCAGCATGAGCCTTACCCTTGTTAGCTTACCGGAGAAGAGGAGTCGAGAAGAATTTGAGTCTGGTTACACGGCGGAACTACCATCATTGGTGCAGAGCATACAAGCACACTTTGATCAGCATTTTAAGGACTTGTCAGAGAAGGTTGATGCTGGTTTTAAACGCTGTGAAAACATATCAAACTCCTTGGTGATAAGGTCAACAATATTGAGGAACGCTTGGAACGCATTGAGGCTGTGAAAGAGGGAAAAGAAGAGGCTGTGAAGACTGGAAAGGAAGAGCAAACCAAATCCAACCAAATTTCCCCAGCTCTTCATGTGGGGGTCTCCAATGAACCGGCTGCTGATGAGCACAAGACTGTTCCTGATATTGGGGTTAGTGCGTAATTTTGTTTAGATTCTGTAATCTCTTTTGACATTTTCACATTTCTTCCCTTTCTTGTTTGGATGATATATTCTATTTGGTATATGATTCGACTTTGATCCTCTACTTGCAGAGTAAAATGTTTAACATGGAAACATTTCAAGATGGCCAGAGTGCGAGTGTCACTGGTGCGGATCCGAGTGTTATGATACCACCTCCTCAAAAACCACAACCGAATTTACCGCTTCAGAAAGCTAAACAAGAGGAGCAGAAGGCCAAGGAAACGCTTAAGGATGATAGTCAGAGTGCGAGTGTCACTTGTGCGGATAAGAGCCTTATCATTCTGCCTCCTCAGAATCTACCTACGAATTATGCTGAGATTGCGAAATCTAAACAAGAGGAGAAGAAGCAGGCGGTTTTGAAACGAGCAAGGAGTGATAGGGTGAAGAAGCCGGGCATGGCAAATAAGTCACCTTACGAAAACAAACTTGTTAATTCAAAGGTAGGAAAAGAATATGATCCTTTTGCTACCATTGATGAACAAATGACGAGGAGACTTGATGTGTGGCTGAAGCAACAGCCGTAAGTATAAAAAAGACCTTAACTCATTGTTTAAGTTTGTCAATTGCTGAAATTTCCTTGCTAAACAGGGATTATGGCGAAGAGATCTTTCCGTTCACTAATGTAGAGTGGTTTTGAACTCTTCGAACGCCGCAACAATGGCTAAGAGACACGGTAAGCCTTCTCTTCTCTTCTCTCCAGTAGACTTCTCTTGTATACTTCTCTTCTCAAGTAGACTTCTCGTAGACTTCTCTTGTAGACTTCTCTTCTCAAGTAGACTTCTCTTGTAGACAGACTTCTCTTGTAGACTTCTCCAGTAGACTTTTCCAGTAGACTTCTCCAGTAGACTTCTCTTATATACTTCTCTTCTCAAGTAGACTTCTCGTAGACTTCTCTGTAGTAGACTTCTCTTCAGTAGACTTCTCTAGTACACTTCTCTAGTAGACTTCTCCAGTAGACTTCTCCAGTAGACTTTTATTATGTTTTTGATGTTTAACCTTGATTCTTTTGGTTGTTTTGTCGCAGCACCTGGATGCTGCGTTGAATATGCTGAGGAAACGGTACAAGGAACATCCAGAGTGGTTTAGGAGTGACAAAATTTGTATCCTCGACTGTACTCTAGGAAACATATGGTCTACTCGGTACAATGACTTTAAAAACTTAGAACCCAATCCTGACAGGAGTGGGAAAACGCTAACAGGTGGGGCGTGGGATTACTATGCAGGTCTACTCCCCCAGTATGAAAAAGTACAGAAGGTGTTGGGGACTGAAGTGGAGGACATTTATTTACCTTTAAATGTCAAAGAAGATCATTGGGTGGCTTTGTGGATATCACTCCCACAGAGACACATTGTGGTGTGGGACTCTATAGTAACCCATACAACGCTCGCGCACCTCAAAGACTTGGTCGAGCCCATTGCCGTTATGTTACCTTATCTAATGCATACAGCATGTGCAGTAGAAGATAGACCCAAGTGGCCATTCACCAAATTCACGCATGAAAGGTGGCCAGCATCCAAAGTATCACAAAACAAGAAAGTTGGGGATTGTGGAGTGTATTGTCTGAAGTACATTGAATGTCATGCTCTCGGCATTCCATTTAGTGCGAGTGTATTGTCTGATGCGAAGATAAAGCGTATTCGGGAAAAGCTTGCGGCTGAGTTATTTGCGGAGACTGAATTTCGTGGGGGCAGACGATGGTACATATACTGGATTGGATGTTTATGACTAATATAGGACCTCACAATTTCAATATTGTAGATATCTTTCCTATATATTGTAGAAGTAAGAAAAACTCATCCTTATTTTTTGGCTACTATGGCGGGATGTGATATGTACAAACTAATGTACATTAACGTAATTTGATATGTTATTAACTTTTCTCTAAAAACTTCTCTTGTAGACTTAAATAGTAGATATTTGTTTCTGTATTGATCAAAATCTTGTAGAATTCTCCAGTAGACTTCACCGGTAGACATCTGCTTCTGTACATTAATGTTCTCGTGTACGCTTCTCTTGTAGACTTCTCCGGTAGACTTCTCTAATAGACTTCTCCGGTAGACTTCTCTAGTAGACTTCTCCGGTAGACTTTTCTAGTAGACATCTCTTTATAAAGAGCAATCTTCTCGTGTACGCTTCTCTTGTAGACTTCTCCGGTAGACTTCTCCAGTAGACTTCTTCGGTAGACTTCTCTTGTATACTTCTCTTGTAAACTTCTCCAGTAGAATTCTCTAGTAGATTTCATCAAATATATCTGAAATAACAAGGCTCCTCAATTTCTCCTCTCTTGCGAAATAAAAACTTAAAATCTCAATCAATCACCTATAATGGCCTCTCCGTCACCATCCCCAAATCTGCAACCGGATTCTTCCTCTGCTACCTCTGAAACTCGGTTCCCTAGACCCGAGAGGGTTGGATATACCATTAACTTCGACGTAGATCCATGTAAGTCTCTTCGACTTCCCCTGTTCAAGATCTTCATGGTTCTGACTTACTTCTCAGTGTCTGACCCCTTTTCTCTTTCCCTGTCTCTACGAACCAACAACAACCACTGAAGCCCCTCAGAAGATCGCTGACTACACGATAATGGGAGGAAATCTCTTGTAAGTTCCATGAACCTACCTTGTTTCTCGGCATTACAAACTTACATACTTCTAACTGCATACATGTCGATTCAAATACCAATCTCAAATTTTGCAGCACTAATCTGAAATCTATTTCTCTGTTACGAGATGACCAATCGACATGGCCATGGATAACTATGCCCGAAAGATGTCACGAAACGGAGAAAACTTTTTGTCTTATGAGGCAATTCTCGAAAGAGTTTTCAGGTAAACTCTTAGTCAACATGTGTATTGTATTGAATGTCGAATTCTGTCATTATGTGTATTCAGCATCTATGAAATGTCGAATTCTTTGCAAGTAAAATTTTTGTTGTTTTCAACCTGGTGAAATTAATACTGTCAAACTGTGATGTTCCTTGTATTTTGTTTGTTTCTCGTTGTGCAGGTACTACCAGAACTTTCTCGCTCAAAGGAACAGAGCTCGGTTCGAAGAGGAGACGCCGAAAACTGGAGATGAAGGCGAATCATCTCGCCGGAGTCCAAATCCACCACCAAATCCGAAGAAACACAGAGCCGATACCTCGACGTAGCAAACTAATGTACATTAACGTAATTTGATATGTTATTAACTTCTCTCTAAAAACTTCTCTTGTAGACTTAAATAGTAGACATTTGTTTCTGTATTGATCAAAATCTTGTAGACTTCTCTTGTAGACTTCACCGGTAGACATCTGCTTCTGTACATTAATGTTCTCGTGTACGCTTCTCTAGTAGACTTCTCTAGTAGACATCTACTACTGTACGTGAATGTTCTCGTGTACGCTTCTCTTGTAGACTTCTACGGTAAACTTCTCTAGAAGACTTCTCCGGTAGACATTTGCTTCTGTACATGAATCTTCTCGTGTACGCTTCCCTTGTAGACTTCTCTTGTAGACTTCACCGGTAGACTTCTCTACTATATTTCATCAAATATCACGGTTTCTCTATTTATCTTTATCTGAACAAAAAAGAACCGTCAACAATTCCTTTATCTGAAAACCCTAGGTTCCGAACCAACGAAGCTCCTCACTTTCTCCTCTCTTGCGAAACAAAAACTTAAAATCTCAATCAATCACCTATCATGGCCTCTCCGTATCGATCCCCAAATCTGCAACCGGATTCTTCCTCTGCTACATCTGAAACTCGATTCCCTAGACCCGAGAGGGTTGGATATAGCATTGACTTCTCCTCAGATCCATGTAAGTATCTTCGACTTCCTCTGTCCAAGATGTTCCCTTTCTGACTTCTAACTCACTGTCTGACTCCTTTTCTCTTTCCCTTTCTGTATGAACCAACTACAACCACTGAAGCCCCTTAGGAAATCGCTGACTACACGATAATGGGAGGAAATCTCTTGTAAGTTCCATGAACCAACCCTGTTTCTCTTGAGGAGCGTATAGATCATTGTTACAAACCCACATACTTCTAACTGCATACATGTCGATTCAAACACCAATCTAAAATTGTGCAGCACTAATCTGAAATCTGTTTCTATGTTGCAAGATGACCAATCGACAGGGCCTTCGACAACTATGCACGAAAAAATTCACAAAACGGAGAGAACTTTTTGTTGTATGAGGCAGTTGTCGAGAGAATTTCTGGGTAAACTCTTAGTCAACATCTCTGCTGTATTGTCGAATGTCGAATTCTAAGTAACTCTTAGTCAACATGTTTGTTTCTCGTTGTGCAGGTACTACCAGAACTTTCTCACTCAAAGGAACAGAGCTCAGTTCGAAGAGGAGACGCCGAAAACTGGAGATGAAGACGAATCATCTCGCCGGAGTCCAAATCAACCACCAAATCCGAGAATACCCAGAGCCGATGCCTCGCCGTAGCAAACCGGAACACCAATTCGACTTCTTACTCAAGCTTTCTCTCTCTACTTTTTTCCCTCTCTGTAAAAGATTGAAGTTTTTAAGTTTTGTATGAGATGTCTGCTACAATATCTTTAGTGGACTTCTCTGTAGTAGACTTCTCCTGTATTACCTAGTAGACTTCTCTTGTAACAAACTTATTTGACAGAGAAGTCTGCTAGAATAAACACGAGAAGTCTACTACAGAGAAGGCCGCTAGTAGACTTCTCTGTAGTATACTTCTCCTGTATTACCTAGTATACTTCTCTTGTAACAAACTTATTTGACAGAGAAGTCTGCTAGAATAAACACGAGAAGTCTACTACAGAGAAGGCCGCTAGTAGACTTCTCCGTAGTAGACTTCTCCTGTATTACCTAGTAGACTTCTCTTGTAACAAACTTATTTGACAAAGAAGTCTGCTAGAATAAACACGAGAAGTCTACTACAGAGAAGGCCGCTAGTAGACTTCTCTGTAGTAGACTTCTCCTGTATTACCTAGTAGACTTCTCTTGTAACAAACTTATTTGACAGAGAAGTCTGCTAGAATAAACACGAGAAGTCTACTACAGAGAAAGCCGCTAGTAGACTTCTCTGTAGTATACTTCTCCTGTATTACCTAGTAGACTTCTCTTGTAACAAACTTATTTGACAGAGAAGTCTGCTAGAATAAACACGAGAAGTCTACTACAGAGAAGGCCGCTAGTAGACTTCTCTGTAGTAGACTTCTCCTGTATTACCTAGTAGACTTCTCTTGTAACAAACTTATTTGACAGAGAAGTATGCTAGAATAAACAAGAGAAGTCTACTACAGAGAAGTCCGCTAGTAGACTTCTCTGTAGTAGACTTCTCCTGTATTACCTAGTAGACTTCTCTTGTAACAAACTTATTTGACAGAGAAGTCTGCTAGAATAAACACGAGAAGTCTACTACAGAGAAGACCGCTAGTAGACTTCTATG
Source organism: Arabis hirsuta (assembly GCA_964056655.1). Classification (NCBI taxonomy): domain Eukaryota; kingdom Viridiplantae; phylum Streptophyta; class Magnoliopsida; order Brassicales; family Brassicaceae; genus Arabis; species Arabis hirsuta. Next base: position 25,076,659 of record OZ053305.1, on the reverse strand, counting down.
TAGTAGACTTCTACTGTATTACCTAGTAGACTTCTCTTGTAACAAACTTATTTCATTGGCTAATTAATGAAGGTGAGGATTACCTAATTCTTTACATAGGCCGTTGATTAGAAACAATCTAACGGTCATAAACAATATACGGATACAATCTTCCTTTTTTACCTCTTCGTATCCCTCCGCGTCTGCTGTATATATCTCTTTCGTCTCCTCGCTATCTCTCTCGTGTCTCTAAAAACCTCTTACTCTTTAGTCTGCTAGAATAAACAGGTTTGAAACTTAATTTGTAGATTTGTTATTTGTTATTTCTTATTTGTTATTTGACTTGCACTTTATCAATGGCAGCAAGGCAATGGCAGCAAGGAAAATTGTACTCGCCCTCCCCGCATTGAGAGCCAACCCAACAGTCCGACAGCCGCCACAACAGCCACAACAACCATTTGGGAGACAAGAACAAGCAAATGACAATTAAGGAAGTGCTACGGATGTTGATGTGGAAGAGATCACTGAACTAGAGTACAGACGATCTCTCACTCACCTTGGCTACTTAATACGCATCGAGGAAGACGAAGAAGACATTGATCCAGTGATCAGGAATGCTATTCGTCTCATGCAAAACAATTCACGCAACTCCACACCAAAGTCTACTAAATAGGATTTCATTGTATTTATTTGTTAAAAAATATCATTATGGAGTTTGTTTTCACTTGTATTGACGTTATTTGGTACTTCTCATAATGGAATATTTTTATAAATAAGTTTGAAATGCTACCATAAGAAAATTAAATCAGTAGACTTCTCTATGAAGTCTACTGGTAGACTTGTTCAGAGAAGTCTACCAGTCGACTTCATGGAGAAGTCTACGAACAACATGTAAGTACTACTGAAAACAGGAAATTTGATTTATACAATAAATATTGAACCTAAATATGTCAAAATCATTCAGGAGGCAAACAATTATATAACACACATTTGGGAGAAAGGAAAACTAAAAAATTCATTATAAATAAGTTTGAAATGCTACCATAAGAAAATTAAATCAGTAGACTTCTCTATGAAGTCTACTGGTAGACTTGTTCAGAGAAGTCTACCAGTCGACTTCATGGAGAAGTCTACGAACAACATGTAAGTACTACTGAAAACAGGAAATTTGATTCATACAATAAATATTGAACCTAAATATGTCAAAATCATATAGGAGGCAAACAATTATATAACACACATTTGGGAGAAAGGAAAACTAAAAAATTCATTATAAATAAGTTTGAAATGCTACCATAAGAAAATTAAATCAGTAGACTTCTCTATGAAGTCTACTGGTAGACTTGTTTAGAGAAGTCTACCAGTCGACTTCATGGAGAAGTCTACGAACAACATGTAAGTACTACTGAAAACAGGAAATTTGATTTATACAATAAATATTGAACCTAAATATGTCAAAATCATTCAGGAGGCAAACAATTATATAACACACATTTGGGAGAAAGGAAAACTAAAAAATTCATTATAAATTAGTTTGAAATGTTACCATAAGAAAATTAAATCAGTAGACTTCTCTATGAAGTCCACTGGTAGACTTGTTTAGAGAAGTCTACCAGTCGACTTCATGGAGAAGTCTACGAACAACATGTAAGTACTACTGAAAACAGGAAATTTGATTTATACAATAAATATTGAACCTAAATATGTCAAAATCATTTAGGAGGCAAACAATTATATAACACACATTTGGGAGAAAGGAAAACTAAAAAATTCATTATAAATTAGTTTGAAATGCTACCATAAGAAAATTAAATCAGTAGACTTCTCTATGAAGTCTACTGGTAGACTTGTTTAGAGAAGTCTACCAGTCGACTTCATGGAGAAGTTTACGAACAACATGTAAGTACTACTGAAAACAGCTAAGTACCACAATTCGGCTTCGTATGCCCCGGTTGGTTGCACTTTGAACAATTGTATTGAACATGAATCTTCCGTTGTTTAGTACCTTTCATCCTTGCGATTTCTAACCAAGTTTGCCACCTTGATTTCTTCTTCCGACCCGGACGCGTCGTAACGTCAGGAGGCAGACATGGGGTTGATGCTATACATTCACCGACTGGGTTTGTCGGGAAAATGATTTCCGCATAGGCCCAGTACAAAGAATCCCTTCCATAAGTCGGGCAAACACCGGTACCGACATCTTGTTTACTCTCTACCAAAGCGGCAATAGCATGCGAGCAAGGTATCTTTTCGATGTTGAAAACACCACATGTACATTTGTTTTGGCCCAAATCAACAATACAGTCACATGCTCCTCCCTTCACATGAAACTGAAGATTATTAATGCGTCCCACTTTCATCCGAGACGCGTAATCATCACGAACCGCCAACAAGTATTCAACTGCCCGAGTATGGCGTGTTGTTAGACGTAGAGCATCTTCTCGCCTTATACGAAACCACCTTCCTAGCTTCTCACGAATAAATTCCAAAAGAAATGTTATGGGAAATCCTTGAGCTACCTTAAGTGCGGCATTGATAGATTCAGCAATGTTGCTTGTCTTTATGTTATATCTATCTCCCTCGAAGTGAACTCGTGACCATAGCTTTGGATCCGCTTCCTCCAAGTATGTTGCAATTTCTGGCTTCACACTTCGTATCAAATCCATGTATCGGTCATACTCATCAAGCGTATACGCATACGCAGCGCCTTTGACCAAGTACATGAGCTGTTTTACCCTAAATTTTGTGACAATGTTACACTGAAGATGGTAGTAACATATACCTCGGGTTGCCCAAGGGAAAACCGTCTCACATGCCTTCTTAATGGACGCGTGCCTGTCTGAAACTATGCTCAACGAGTATTGATCAGAAATACAACCTCTCAATTTGGTAAAAAACCATTGCTTTGAAGCATCATTCTCAGCATCTACAATTCCAAACGCCAAAGGGAAAATCTGAAAATTACCATCTTGGGCGACCGCTACTAGGAAAACACCTTTATACTTTCCACTTAAATGAGTCCCATCGACCACGATTACTCGTCTAAGATACTGAAAACCAGCTATGGAGGCTCCGAACGATATAAATAGATATTTAAATCTATTGTGAGCATCAACCTCAAGAGCGGTCAATGTTTCCAGATTTGCTTTTTTGATCATATGTAAATAAGATGGGAGATTTTCATATCCATGTTCAGCAGTTCCCCTCACCATTTCTTGGGCGTATAACAATGATCTGTATGAAGTGGAATAATCCAGATTCATACCAAACATCACCTTCATTGAATCTTGTATATGCTTTGGCGTAACTCCATCAATTATTCCGACGTGCTCGATAAATAACCTACCAATATACTTTGGAGTAGAGCGTTTCCTGTGAGCGACTCTGTCCGGTAGTGAACATGTATGCTTTTTAATATACTTTGTCACCCAAAAACGGTTTGGTTCATTCGTCACGGCAGCTCTGACTTTCCACTTGCATCCTTTAACACGACACATAGTGACTAACAGAGTTTTAGTAGACTTGTATGTTTTGAATGCAAATCTTGACATCACGGCCGTCAATCGCAACTCTCTAAGCAGCTCATCCTTGCTACCAAAACTCTTTCCGACAAGTATACCATCAAACCATGTCGTTTTTGATCCTAATCCTTCGCCAAAACAACGCTCACTCCCACCAACACCATCAAATGAGTTATTATCTTCATCCTTATCTTTGACTTTCCCGTATGCACTGTAATCTTCATTGATACCAACACCATCAATTTTTATATCCTCGTCTTGCCCATCACCATCTTCAACGTCTTGCCCATCACCATATTCACTACCATGATCTTCTTCATTGACATCATTTTCCGTATCATCCCCATAGTGGTCACCATCTCCTTCCTCGCATTCCTCAGCATCTACGTCTGTATATTCTTCACCACCACTGGCCAAAATTCCATCACAATCATTGTTGACATCATCATCCTTCTCCAACCGACTCGAGACACAAAGACGTATAACATGCGTTTTACTTAGCTCAATCAAAATCTTAACTTGTCTATCATTTGTGACATGCATTGGAGGAGTATCCGGTGCCATATGTTGCAACATTGATTCCGGTAGTGAATAAGTGATCTCCACCAAGTCTGATTCCAGCTTATATTCATCTTTGGCCATCTCAAGAAGATCACAATGGGTGCAATCATCACTCAAAAAGAACAGTCTTCCTCCTTTTGGATTATCAACCACAAATTGCCACGCCTTATCTTGAATAGCCCATTCTCCATAGACAACAACTAAATGAACCATTCTCTGTAAAAAAAAAACAATAGAAAACACATTAGGTCTCGAACATCTGCTGTAGACTTCGTACTGAAGTCTACTAAGTGACTACTAGTAGAATTCACAGAGAAGTCTACGAACAACATGTAGGTACTACTCAAACAAGAAATTTGATTTATACAATAAATATTGAACCTAAATATGTCAAATTAACACAGAAGGAAACACATTATATAACACACATGTGGGAGAAAGAAAATCTAGAAAATTCATTATAAATAAGTTTTAAATGCAATTATAAGAAAATTAAATCAGTAGACTTCTCTCTGAAGTCTAGACTTCTCTATGAAGTTAGAGAAGTCTACCAGTAGACTTCATCGAGAAGTCTACGTAATGGGTTATTTTTGCAATTACGACAAACGCTAGTAGACTTCAGCAGCAGTCTATTATGTTACTTTTGCATTTGACCAGAATTTGACTAGAATTTGACTTTTTCAAATAGACTTCTTAGAGAAGTCTACTGAATAAAAAGATTATTTCTGCAATTGACTAAAGTTTGACTTTATTTAGTAGACTTCATTCTGAAGTCTACTCAAAAGGCCGGGTTACATTTGCAGTTGACCATATTGTTGACTTCTTGAGTAGACTTCTCCAGAAGTCTACTCTAAAAAAGGTTAGTTTTGTGTTTGACCAAACATTTATCGGCAGACTTCTCATGTAGTCTACTACTAATTTAAGAAGTCTACTGATTTATTTAATAAGTCTACTGATTTATTTAATAAGTAGTAGACTGCATAAGAAGTCTACTGATAAATGTTTTTCTTGGTCAATGTCTGAGATTTTGGTCACACGCAAAACTAACCCATCCGTACATAACAGACTTTTGATGCAGTCTACACAAAAAGTCAACAATGTGGTCAATGCCAGAAACAACCTCGCAGTAGACTCTATTTGCAATCTACTGGAGAAGTCTACTGGAGAAGTCTACGGAGAAGTCTACTCTTTAAAGCCAAAGTTTTCGTCAAATACAAAACTAACTCATTTTCAAGTAGACTGCACATAAAGTCTACGAGTGTTTTTTTTTATCAAAGGAAAACATGTAGACTTCACGAGCAGTCTACTTTGAATATTTTTTAAAAAGGTCAATTGCAAATCTAACCTTTCGTTGACTAGTAGACTTCTGGTGCAGTCTACAAAATCGAAAACACGGTTTTTTGTTCTTTATCACACGTAGAGCTCGGTTTTCAGCTCTTTCAAGCACCTGAAACTTCTAATATGACCGTTAACAAAGAAGCCCAGCCGTCATTTATGAAAGAACCATTAAAAATCGATAGATTATGAGAGAAAGAATTTTGAAAACCAAATTTAGTTAGTTTTTTTAGATGAAATTGGAGAGGAAATGGGTAAGAAAGAAGTTATGAGCTCACAAATGACGCTGTTATCCTTTCTTAATTAGTTGGGGAAGCATTTAGAGCTTCATCTTGGTTGTTCATGGTGGTTGGAAATATTGATGATAATGGCATTTTTGTAAAGTTAATATATCTGGTTGTTTATTTTATAGTTTAGAATGTCTGATTTTAAAAAAAAATTTAATTCAAATATAATGGCATTTCCGTGAATAAGTTGAATTTTATGGTTGGTTATTTCAAAATTTGAGGAAAGAAAAAGAGGGGGTTACATTTGCAATTGACCTCAAATTTGAGGTTATTTCAACAACCTTCTCTTTATTAATAAAAAAATTATTTTACAAGTTTTTAATTTATTTATGAATTTATATTTTATATATTTTTATTTACTAAATTTGTTTTATTTTATAGACGCATCGACCACCTTCATACATGCGGTTAATACTAGGATTGCGCAGCTAGAGACTAGCCTCTCGGCATTAACCGGTCTCTTTAACATCATTGCAGTGGATTACCCGGGGTTACAAACTGCCTTGCAAGAAATTTGGCGTCCTCCAGCGCCTAGTACACCTCCCGGTCCAACGCAGTTTGAGCAGGAAAACGAAGAGATGATTCGAGACGATATCATCAACCTAAGGACCCAACAACAGTAGATTAGCGTATTTATTTCATTTGTAACAGATAATTTAAATTTGCGTTTGTATTTCTTTTTATTTTAGAATATTTTTATTTTTATTTTTATTTTAGAATATTTTGATTTTTTTTTTAAAAAAAAATTAACAATTCGACGCTAACTCGACGCTAAATTAGCATCGAATTTGCGTCGAATAGGATCGCCTATCGTCGATAATTCGATGCTAATATAGCGTCGAATTAGCGTCGAACTGTTTCGCATGTCGTCGCTAATTCGATGCTAAATTAGCATCGAATTAGCGTCGAATTGTTGCATCGTATGAATGTGACGCTAATTCGACGCTAATTTAGCATCGAATTAGCGTCAAAAACTGTTTGGACGCAAATTTAGCGTCGGATTAGCGTCGACGATTTAGCGTCGAAATGGATTTAGCATTGAATTAGCGTCGAAAACTGTTTGGACGCAAATTTAGCGTCGGATTAGCGTCGAATTAAATTTAGTGTCGACGATTTAGCGTTGAAATCCATTTCGACGCTAAGGTCATTTAGCGTCGAAAAAGCATCGAATTTTACCGACGCTAAATGTCTGTTTTCTTGTAGTGTAATAACCCGCCAACCAAAAAAAACTCCGGATCTCGGTGGCATTCCTCGATCTAGGCCACCCTCTGATAGGCTCCATCTTAGCTAGATCCACAGAAACTCCCTTTGCAGACACCACATGGCTAAGGAAACTCATCTCCCGCTGCCAGAAACTGCACTTACTCAACTTCGCATACAGCTTCTGCTCTCGCAAGTTCTCCAGAACCACTCTCAAGTGAACCTCATTCTCCTCAAGACTCCTCGAATACACTAGGATAACATCAATGAAGATGATCACAAACACATCCAGATACTCCTGGAACACCCCGTTCATCAACCTCATGAACGCTGCGGGCGCATTTGTCAATCCGAAAGGCATCACCACGAACTCATAATACCCATATCTCGTCCTGAAAGCAGTCTTCCTAACATCCGCCTCATCGATAGGACTCTGATGGTAACCCGAAGCCAAATCAATCTTGGAAAACCAAGTAGCCCCTCGCAACTGATCCAACAACTCATCAATCCGCGGCAGAGGATACCTGTTCTTCACAGTGACTCGGTTAAGTCCCCGGTAATCGATGCACAACCGGAAACTCCCATCCTTCTTCTTCACAAACAACACCAGTGCTCCCTACGGTGAAACACTAGGTCGTATGAAACCCTTACCCAACAAATCATCCAGCTGCTTCTTTAGCTCTGTCATCTCTGCTGGAGCCATACAGTAAGGCGCCTTCGATATAGGAGTTGTTTCAGGCGACTGTTAAACGGATCCAACCTCGACGGCGGTGATCCTAGCAACGACTGGAAAACATCCTGGAAGTCCTGAACAACCCGATTATCCTCAACTGCAACCTCTCTAACAGTCTCTGGCATCACTATCATCGCCAAATATGCCTTGCAGCCCTTCTCAATCAGTTGCTCGGCCTGAATGGCCGAAATCACGAGACTCCCAGAAATTGATCTCACACCCTGATAAACCAACCTCCCCGCCTCTCGCTCGAACACAACCTGTCCTCGATGAGATTCCAGACGGACCATGTACCGATCCAGCCAATCCATTCCGAGAATGACATCGTACAACTCCACCGGACTAATGATCAGATCTGCTGGCATCAACTCTCCCGCCACCAGAAAATCCACGCCACGAGCCCGCCCGAAAGTAGCTAACGACTTGCCACCCGTAACCTTAACTACTCCCGGCTGCTCACCGAAATTGCTCTGGATTTAGGGTTTAGGGTTTCCGCTACCCTCCGCACACTCCGGAGTAATGAAGCTATTCGTAGCTCCCGAATCAAACAAAACGTGGGACTCACATATGCCCACAACTAAGATTCCTGCACAAATCCCATTTGCTTAAGAACCCTAACACTCTAGCACAGACTCACAAATTTCCAAAACAGACTAATTTAAACACCAAAAGATTTTACAAAGTCAAGTCTGGAAATTACCTGTGATCGGTCTGACGCTAGAACCACCAGCCTCCGTCGAAGTGAAAACCCGCGGCAACGCTGCAATCTGAGCCAACGGCTGCACTATCGCCATTGCCATATGCTGCAACTTAGGATACTTGGGGTTGATATGCCCCGACTCTCTGTAGTGAAAGCACACCCGCGTATCCCGGGCCTCGACCCACGTATCCCGAGCCCAGTCCTCTTCGGACAGCTTGCTACCCGATGATCCGTGCTCCCACACCCGAAGCAACCTGAACCACCGTGACTGGCCCCTAAAGTGCTCTCTCACTTACTCTTTTGTCCCTGCGCATGCTTGCCGCCCTTGCTCAGACCCCTTGCTGCTGCGACCTCCTCTGCTTCTGAACCGACGGACTAACCACCACAGCGTGCTCCTTGAGGTCCTCCTCAATCGCAGAAGCCGTCTCCACCAGCTCCACCCTCGTGGCGAACCTGCTCGCTCTACAGCGAGTCCTCAAATCGGATCGGAGCCCCCTCAAGAACCTCTTCACATGAGCCTGCTTGTCCTCCATGCCTCTACCAGCATGCACCAGGAGTCGACTGAACTCCGCATCGAACTCCCTCACCGACCGGTCACCCTGAGCCAACTCCAGAAATCTCATATCCTATCGATCCAGCGCCTCCTGCGGGAAATACTTGGCGTTAAAATCAACCAAGAAATCCTCCCAGGCCATCTCGGCCTGCACCCTCCTGGCCTCCACACCTCTCCACCAGAGATGCGCATCACCCTCCAGGTAATGCACCGCCAAATCAACTTGGTATCCCTCTGGACACCTGATAGAGCGAAAGTTACGCTCCAGTCTCAACCGCCACTCATCGGCCTCCTCAGGCTTGACACCTCCCGAGAAAAACCCTATGTCAATCATCTGCATCTGCTCCATCATCCTAAGGTAGGATGAGAGCTCCTCCGCAACCACCACATCCGGCTGCACCCCAGCTACTCCCGGCTGAATCCTAGCCACTCCCGGCTGACCACCAGCCATACCTGACTGAACACCAGGCACTACTGGCTGTCCTCCCGGAGCCGGCACCCCACCTAGTAACCGCTCCAGAATCAACTGCAGCAAACCCGCCAAGCGATCATCTCGATCCTGGGCAACATATACGACAGCACTCCCACCTAGGCCCACTGCACCACCAGCTACATTGGAACCCACACCAGCCCCTCCAGCCCTCACGCTGGTACTCGTAGCAGCCACACCCATGGACCCCTCCTCAAACGCATGCGAGTCAGTCATCTGCTCCTGCGTGGTCTCCTGGGCCACACTCGCGGCATCAGACTCCTCCCCGAGTCCCCGCCCGCGTCCACGCCCACCACGACCACCTCGGCCTCTACGGCCTCCATGTCATAATAAATTTTGGGAGATTGATTTTAGAGAAGACACATAAGTTTTTTTTTGGAAAAATCACTTCCCAAATAATGTATTAGGGATGTTCAATTAAGTTATTTAACATAACATCATTTGAATTTTTTTTAGGAAAATTATTACCTAAAAAATATCTCTCTATAAATTAATATTTATTAATTTATCAATTAATTAATAAATTTTTAAATTAATAAATTTTTAATTTTCCAACATTATTTATTTATAGAGGTTTTATTGTATGCCTCTTAGTTAAAAGGTAAAAATGTTTAAATAGCAAAACAAAACCCTAAGAAAATACTCAAAGCCCAAAAGAAAAAAGAAAAACAACTAAAAATCTAAAAAGAGGAAAATTGAAAAATAAAGGACATCAGGCTCCTCCACTTTCAAGGAACTCGACCTCGAATTTTAATTTGGATTACAAATCACATCTTGCTTGAATGGACAACCATAGTTGCAAGGTTGTAGCTTGTTATACCTCAAGTTCTTTTCTACATTAAGAACAACATATATCATGAATGGACCATAGTTGGTAGGTTACAGCTTGTTGTACGTCTCAACAATAATCTTCTCAGTAAAGATAACTGAAACAACCAAACCCGTAAAATTTAAAAAAATTTCCTATCGGATTATTATTATCACAAATAATAATCCTCAACGGGTCAATACAAACAATGCGGAACAATAAACAGTTAACGATCACACCAATTCAATAAATCTCATATTTTATTAAATTCTAAACCAAAACAAACCAATAACCAATCAATTCAATTCAATTCCAATAACAATAACAGGGGTTCCAGAATCACTAACAACCTAGCAATTCTAACAATACAACCACTCAACCGAGACACTAGATCATCTCCTCTTCCCGACCATGATTCCACGATCACACTTTCTCTTTATCTACATCACATGGCAAAAAGATATGCGTGAGTATTATCACAAATACTCAATGAGATGGTCATCTCGTCTACAGGTTATACACACAAGCATAAGAATCAATAAAAATACCAGGGTGAACACACAACACGCAACGCACGAACAAAACACACAAGTCTGCCTCGAACAAACATGCGTCGATCGACACAACCACCATGTGTCGATCGATGCATTGATATGCGTCGATCGACACAACCTCTAGGTGTTGATCGATGCATCAGCCAGTGTGTCAATCGACACGCAACCCCGGTGTCGATCGATGCACTGTCTCGTGTGTCGATCGACGCAACATCATAGATGCAAGGATCGAACCTATCCTCTCATGGATCGATCCTGGATTGAATTGCATCAATCCCTACACGCAATCAACTCCACACAGAAACATAACAGAAAATGCATTCTGTCAACCCTTTACCTAGATAAACCTACGGTCACGCACTCACTCCTATTCTAGAAGAAAAAAATGAGGAAAACCCGAAGAACGCGAGGAACACAACTTCCCAAATCCAAAAATCCTCAATCCAACACGCAGAACTCAGCCCCCAGAGATAAAAAATCCACCCAAATGATCCTCAACTCACACAAACCCAACAATTCACCCAAACTCTCTGATTTCTGCTCAATAACAGCCAACAACCTTTGATTTTCTCTCTTTTCTGATAAAACTCGGCCAGATTCTCCCTGCTTTTCCTTTATATACCAACCATAGGGTTTCCTAAACCGATCCACCGAACCGGTAATTGAAATCGAACCGGTCTGGTTCAATTCACCTTGCGTTGATCGACGCACAACTAAAATCCACATAAATTGGTTCACGTTCGTTACAATAACCATCATATCATCATACTCTTTGGTTCCTTATGCTTGTGAAGAACCACCTTCTTCTCTTGTTCATGTGCAATCAACTCCTTGATATCGTTTTGGATTACTAATCTAGAACTATTGTCTCCTCTATTTTTTAAGTTGTGTCTAGTAATAGAATATCGGCCTTCAGACGAAAATCTTCACTATGTTGGTTCCTTTGATTAATCTCTTTCTCCATTGGTTATTTTTCATTAGACTTGGAACTTTCAACAGTGACAACATTACCGTCTTCATTCTTTAGAACCCTAATTAATTCTTCTCCATTGCCTCTTTGCTGATTTCCGTTGGGGTTGTTAATCTAATACATTAAAATCCTCGCACGATTGGTAAAATCAGTTGCAACACTATTGTTTCCACCATGTTGAACCATGATTGGTTATCTTCCCCAATCTCTTTGTTGGTTGTTGATATAGGCGTTTCTGATCTCAATTACTAGATTATGGTTTTTGTTATTGGTGTTCCTAATCTCAGTCACTAGATTCGCCATCTGACCGCTTAAAGCAGTTAGGGCCGCGGTAAGACCAATGAAAATCTGTTCTGGTTGTCGGTTGATCTTCCATGACCAAACTTCGAAAAGATACAGGAGAAAACCTGCTCTGATACCACTTGACGTAGTCAGAAAACCCTAGGATTAACAAGAGCTAAACCTAGATCATATTAAGTTCACAAGCGATGAACTTGAATGATAACTGGAATCCACCAGAAAAGGGTTTTAGAATCCACCAAAAAGAGAAAATCTCTCAAAATTTTAATTAAAAATAATAAAACATGTCTCTTGGTTACAAGATAAAAGTGTTTAACTAGCAAAACAAAACCCTAAGAAAATACTCAAAGCCCAAAAAGAAACGAAAAAACAACTAAAAATCCAAAAAGGGAAAAATTGAAAAATAAAGGAAAATATCTCCTACATCAATTTTGGTAACCATATGTGATTGATTACACAATTATTTCATATCGTTTAATTGTATCCATATTACTCTAATTAAAATTGCACTATATTTATTTATTTTGTTTAGTGAGCTCAAATAACATAGAGAATCTATAATCTCAAACGTATTCAATTTACAGTGAAAATAAAAACGTTTACATTCAATCTTAGTCTAAATTTTGTAAGATAAAATATTTTTTTTATCAATATGGGAGATATACCATTTGATCTTTGTTGTTTTTAATTTTTCCCGTATAAAACTATGATTTTTTATTTTCAAATATTTTAATCCCGTGTTTGACGCAGGTTAAAAGTCTAGTTCATTATTAATGAAGGTGAAAGTTAAAATAAAAAAAAGACCTTCAATTCTCTTTTGCTTCGCTTACTTGGACAGAATGATCTCTCCAAGACAGGTCAAAATTGAACTCTTAGCTCTGAATCTGTTTGAAACTGAATGATACGAACCATAACGAACTAACATTGAGAGCGAAGATGATGATCTAGGAAGATTTTGGGAATTGTGAGTGGGATTGGTATCCTTGGGAGGCAAATTATGATTTGCCTTTCGGGCTTTGTTAGGAAATGCAGCAATCTGATCAGCCCTTTGTTTCCATTCCTCTCATAAAGAAGACATGATTCTCTTATGCTGCAAGACAAAAAAACCCCAATGAATAATGGCATGTCTTTCTCTACGGTCAAACCATTGCTCTTATAGTCTTATTGTATCTTGCTGATTAATGAATCGTCGGTGTGTCCAAGAAGATAAACGGTACAAGAGGGAGACGTGTTCTTCGAACTCAATAGAGATGGAATTGTCTAGAGCTAGAGTTAACATCAGAATCTTCCTAATTTTCTACAGAGAAAGTTCATCAAGTGCTAATGACGATGAAGGGGCTATTCATTTGTAAATCTAGATGGTGCATCTAGATAGAACATCCAGATGATGCATTTGATACATTTAACTATTGTTCGTTTTTGTATTTGGATATTTCATATGGATGTTGTTTTGTTTGTTTGGTTAGTCTGCATATGCATATGAATGCATTTAATATCCAAATGGCTAAAATGGACATGTCTTCATGTTAAAAATATTTTTTTATTCAAATTTCAATTATAACAGAATAAATTTTAGAATATCATTTTCTACATATATAAATTTTTATTTTTATTAAATTAAAAAACACAATTCTCTAATTTTACGATTTTGGAGAGAAAACACATCCCTAATTTTGCGGTTTTAGCGGGAAAATGCAATTCTGCCATTTTCCCGCTAAAATTGTGAGGCAAGAAAACATAATTCTACGATTTTGGTGAAAAATATAATTACGCGATTTTAACGGAAATTTTTGTTTGGCGGAAAAATATATTGTGCAGTTTTCCCACCAAATTATGATTTTACAGTTTTGGCGAAAAAACACAGTTTTACGTTTTTGGCGGAAAAACGTAATCCCGTGATTTTACAATTTGGCGGGAAAATAACAATTGGGGCAATTGCAAAATTGCCACTTTTTATATACTGTTTTGCAAGTGTGCCATCTGAGCATACACATTTGCAATAATGCCACTCTTATGATGTGTAAATGATTAAGTTGTCATTCTCTTTAATAAGTCTAAATTCTGAAATTTTCATCTCTCTCGCTTAGCTTTCATTCAAAGCATGGTGTTCGTTGACAAATTCATGCTCTCAATCTGCTTCTCAAAGCATGTCCTCCTCAATTCCGATTCTTTATTTCATTTAGAACAAATCTCAAATTTGATTCCTCATCGAAGCTGACATGTGAAAGATGCAGAACCTACAAGAGCCAAAATATGAGCATCTGATTCGTGTTGAAGAAATCGACGAAGCTAATCGTCATTGAATGGCTGGCCACTGAGAAAATCTCTATTCCGCGCCAGAAAAGTGCTCGGCGGCGGCACACAAACGTCGCGATCATGGGGATTTTGATTAGAAATCAGAAAATTCGAAAAAACTGAAAAGATTTGTTCGTTTCAAAACACAAATTAAAAGATATAAGATAGACTAATATATTTTGCTTTAAATGGTAGAGAAAAAAAGAAAATTGATGAAAATTGCAAAAAATGGCGGTGTTTTAGGGTTTTCAGATCTTGTTTTTGAGAGGTTGAAGATGGGGATAATTTTGTCATTTGTCATTCATTAAAACTTAATGAAAAAAAAAAAGAAATTTGCGCTGTCGTATTCGAACTCGAGAGCAGCTGGAAGCGACACACACGCACACAACCAATACACAACGATGTAGTACTTGTGACCATCCACAAAATAATATTTAAACTCGTACACAACTATATATATTTTTTAAGCAAAGTATTCTTTAGACAACTTTGAATTGGTCATTATTTCTCAAGCATAAAGTGATTACTTTTAAATGGTATATCTAGATTCAGATCTATATCCACATTTCTTCATTTTTTTTTTGTAAATTTGGATTTGTTTGATTTGTGTTCTAGATCTGATTTTTTTTGTTCGATTTTGGTTACGAATCTAAGATTTTTTTGTTTGATTTGACTTACATATTTGAGTTTTTGATTATTTCAGGGTTAGTTTTATTTTTTATGTTTTTTTTACTGATCTAGGGTTTTGAAATTTTTTCATAAAGTTTTTTAAAGGTTTTGTAAGACTGTTTAAAATGTTTATAAATTTTTTATAGAGTTTATAAAAGTTATGTATCTATCTTTAAAAACTGAATAATTGAAATAATAATTAATAAGATTTTGACGTTTTTTAATAAAGTTTTTTAAAGGTTTATAAAGTTTTTAAAAGGTTTTGTAAGACTGTCTAAAATGTTAATAAATTTTTTTAAACAATTTATAATAGTTATGTATCTGTTTTCAAAAACTGAACAATTGAAATAATAATTTATAAAGTTTTAAAAAGTTTATAAGAGCTTTCTACAAGATTTATGAGGGTTTTTTACAAAGTTTATAAATTATTTAAAGACCTTATAAACTGTTGAAAAACTTTATAAACTGTTTAAAAACTTTATAATATGTATAAAAAGATTATATTTTTTTTATAAGGTTTTTTACAAATTTTATAAGGTTTTTTATAAAGTTTATATATTATTTAAAAATCTTATAAACTGTTTAAAAACCTTATAAATTGTTTTAAAAAATTATATTTTTTATAAGAGTTTTTTACAAGGTTTATAAGAGTTTTTACAATGTTTATAAATTGTTTAAGAACTTTATTAACTGTTTAAATACTTTATAAACTGTTTCAAAAATTTATAAACTGTTTAAAAACTTTATAATTTTTTTTAAAAATTTTATAATGTAAATGAAAACCCTAACCCCCTCTTCCCAAAATCTATATCCTAAATGCACAATAGTTAACCTAAACTCAAAAATTTACATTTTTTTGTATCTTTTATTAAAAACCTTTGAAATTATAAAATTTTAAAAGCGTTTGTGTGTTTGCGTCTGGATTTTCTAAAACACTTAGGTATAAAAAGACATATAGCATAATAAGTATTTACAAGTATAAGTGTTATATATGTTTGATTAGTTGTAATATTAATACTAATCTACTTATTCAAGTCGCGTGTGCCACAAGGTTCAAGGCCCAAGCCATTAACTCCCTCTTCACTGATTGGTGCGCGAATACACGCTCTTATTTGCATTTATATGGATATTTATGTTTCCTTAACAATATTGTGAACAATAAATTGTTCTAGTCTAGCGAATTAGTATGCGCTTAAAAGTCCATGTCTCCCGAGTTCGAAGCACCATACATTTTTATTAATTTTTTTTAATGAATGGCACAATTGTAATTGTGTGTATCTTCTTCGTCGACTCTTCTCCCTGCAAACCTAATCCACGGATACTATCAACGTTTTTCATATGAATTTCATTATTTTTTCGGATTTCTTGCTTTTTATATATAAAATTTATAGATCTACGACATACAAATCCATTCTAAGCTTTAAACCCAGAAAAAAAGAGTTTCCCTTCAACTGTTGTGGTTTTTTCTCGCCACGATTTTGACATCTCTTAACGACAACGAAAGAATCTAAGATTGATTCATTTTGCCTTTTCCTCCTCGACGATCACAGTAATCGAAGTTTCCCAAAAATCCAAGCATCCTCTCGTCGGTTCTCTTCTCCTCCTCAACCAATCGTTACTTCGACGTTCTCGCTACTCTGCCTTCGTGCCTCCGATTATACCAGCAGGACCCATCGATGTTCTCAGATTCGAAGACAGGTCATCAAACTCATTGATTTTCGAGCTTTACCCGCCCGAAATCACAATCCATGGATGGGAGATTGACCCTTCTCTAATCGAGTGATTGTAGAACATTGATAGGTTGTGAGAAGGGTTTTTTGGGAATATGATCTAATTTTAGTGGCACGTTTGTAAATAATTTTGGCAATTGAGATGTGGTATTTTTTAAAATCTCTCATGATAATTTGTTATTTTACGGTTTTTAGAGAATTTTTTTTTGTATAAATCTATGAGTTTTACATATAAAACAAAAAATTTATAGAAAACTAACATTATTTGATTTATAATTATAAATGAAAGTATTTTGGACATTTACAGTTTTTAAAAAAGTCATTTACATGTAGATGCTTCAAACTCATCTAGATGCTTCAAACTCATCTAGATGAACCATCTACATCTACAATTTTTTATAAAAGTTTTATAAGTACATCGAGATGATCCATGAGGATGATGTGTTTAATTGCAGTAATACGAATGTCATGTCTATCTGGATGTACAAACGAACGGCACCCAAAATTATGTAAGAATGAAGTTTAAATGAATTGCCAAAAACAAAGCCTCGTCTACCAGAAGTTACCACAAGAACACTCGCCATTCCGGAAATGATGAAACCTCTTCCTGTCTCTCAAGATAATGTCTCGCTGCACCACGCGCGACAAGAACATGAAGAAATTATGACAATCTCCACACGTCCTCAAGTTCTTGAAAACCCTAATGCTTGTTCCCGGAGGAAGTTTCATTAGCCCAAACGCAACCGCAATCTTCTCACTATGTGTAGCCAACATATCTTCCTTATGACAATCAGACTCCACGTCGTGCAACACAAAGCTCGTGTCTGGTACATAGCCGAGTCTTTTGATCTCCTTACCCAACTCCTGAAGATAGTTGTAAACAGCTTCTGCCTCTGGATGTGATGTATCATCCACCAGAAATGTATGCACTTGTGTCTCCACTTCAATCCAACTACAGGCCAGTTCCTTTTTTACCCCTCGATGCCGCATTAGATTACGAACCCTTGCCGCTTCCTCCCACTGGCCAGTAGCTGCATACATGTTCGATAAGAGCATGTATGTCCCATCGTGTTCTGGTATGAGATCAAAGAGTTTGTCAGCAGCGAGGATTCCTAGTTCCATATTTCCATAGACTCTGCACGCCGAAAGAAGAGCTTCCCAGATTTGTGCAGTAGGTTCAAAAGGTAACGATTTGATTATACTTTCCGCTTCAGAGAATCTCCCAGATCGACAGAGCAAATCGATCAGCCTTGCGTAATGATCTGCACCTGGAGGTATATGGTAAACAGTTTCCATCGAATCAAAGTATTTCCGTCCTTGTTCCACTAAACCTGCGTGGCTGCATGCTGTCAAAACTGTAAGAAGCGTAATCCGATCAGGTCTTATCCCTTCCTTCAACATCTCCTCGTACACATCTACTGCTTCAACACCATGTCCATGCTGTCCCAAAGCAGCAATCAAAGCGTTCCAAGAAACTGAATCCAGACAAGGCATAGTTAAAAACACCTGTTGAGCTTCGTTTACAACCCCACATTTCGCATACATTGTAATAAGGGCGTTTCCAGCAGAGATGCTTGAGTCAAACCCTACTTTAATCAATTGAGCATGGAACTGCTGCCCATTGCAATACGCTCCCAGCACAGCACATGACTTTATCGCCCCAGAGAACGCGTAATCGCAAGGTTCAAAACCTTCTTTCCTCATACAAGAAAAAAGCTTCAAACCTTCTTCCCCAAATCCGTTTTCAGCTAACCCTGAAATCATTATCATCCAGGTCAGGATATTCTTCTCTTTCATCTCTTTGAAAAGCAACTTCGCCTCACCTATGTGGCCCGAACTAACATACCTTGATAACAATGCGTTCCAAGAAACCAAGTCCTTCTCTGGCATTTTCTCGAAAATGGCTCTTGCCTCATCAAATTTACCGCATTTGTAGTATAACGAAACCAAAGAATTGTCAAGATGAAACGAGAAATCCTCCCTTCTTAACGCATAAGCATGAACTTGCTTCCCCAGCTGAAGCAATCCAGCAGCAGCACATGCCCTTAAAACGCTAGGATATGTAAACTCGTCTAGCTCAATTCCAGATGAAACCATCCGTCTAACCATCTCCAATGCCTCTTGATACAACCCGCGATGAACATAACCAGAAATCATAGCATTATAAGCAACCAGCTTCATATTCTCGTCCATCCCCTCGAGCAACTCTTTCCCTGAATCAAGACAACCGTTCTTTACATAACCCGTAATCATAGTCGTCCAGGACCTCTCATCTTTCTCAGGGATCTCATCAAACACTTTTCTAGCTGAATGTAACACAGAAGACGAAGTAGACAAAGGTGAAGAAGCACATTTCGAATACACAGACACGAGAGCGTTCAAAACCGAAGTGATATAACCAGCGCCAGATTTCAAAGCTGCAGCATGAAACTGCACGCAGTGCTTCTCCTCTTCGACAACTAGCGCCAATCCAGCAAGAACACTCGCGAAAGTGAAGTTATCCGGTTTGAATCCTTCGTGTTTCATCTTACAAAACAAGTTAACGGCAGAGTAGCCATCGTTGTTGTGCGAGAAGCCAGTGATCATGGCGTTGTACATTACAGTATCTCGCATACTCACAGGAGTTTCCTCGAAAACCAAGCGAGCTAAGGCGATGTCCCCGGAAGCACAATAGCCGGAAACCATGGTGGTTCTAGCGACTTTATCTGGTTCGGAGATTTCATCGAACAGTTGGCGCGCGTATTGGAGCTCTGACGATTTACAGTAAACATCAATCAGACGATTGAGGATATGGGAACGTGGGTGGAAGCCGAAAGTAATGATATTGGCATGGACGGCTCGCGCGAGTTGCAGAGACGTTCGTCTGATCGGCAAACACAGGCGGAGGTTCGCGGCGTAGCGGTTGGCGATGGCTCGGACAAGGTCTGGATGCGGTTGCATTTCATGTTTGTGGTTCGGTTCGATTTTCTCTCTTTTAAAATCAGCCATCTTCGGTTTAAAGTAAACCAAAGAGTCAGTCGCTCCGGTTTAGAGTTCTGATAAATCCGGAGAAGAAATCGAAATCGAACGTCTCGTCCATACCATTAAACCCTAGAGGTCGTCGTCTCCTTCCCTTTCTCAGTTTCTTCTGTTACTTGTCAGTTTTCGTCGCCATGGTTCTCAAAGATGATAACTCGGAGAAGTCTGTGGAGCTCTTCCTAAGCATTGGTTTGGAAGAGAAAACCGCGCGTAATACCATCAATAACCCTAAAGTCACCTCAAATCTCACCGCCGTTATCCACGAGGTGTCCACTCTCCTCTTTCTTCCCTCCTTGCTGATGTAATCTGAGTTCGATATCGGCTCTTATTCGATCTTATTATGAAACTGGATAAAGGATCAATTTCGTCTGCGAAAGTTTCGATTTCTGTTGACTAAATCCAAATTTTATGTTATCTCCCATATCTTCTCTTCGAGATGCTAAGTTTGATGATTTGGTCTTCTTGCATGCATGTATCTCTTGTAATTTGGTCTCTTGCCTGATCAATTGGATTATCGAAACCCTCTTTTCATGAGGCTTGTCTTGTTGTACAGGCTGGTGTCACTGATGGGTGCGATCGAACTACTGGAAATCTGTTGTACTCGGTGAGAGATATTCCGATTAATCTAATTCCTTTTCTGTTGTTAGCAACTGGAAGCTCTGTTTCCTTGAATATTTGTCAATGCTTCAAAGAATCTTATCGAGGTTATATTCTCCTTGCAAATGTGTGCAACAGGTCGCTACTAAGTACCCTGCAAATGCTCTTGTGCATCGTCCTACATTGCTCAAGTACATTGTATCCTCTAAGGTTAGCATCTGGCTCCTTGATTGACAGTCTCAGCAGCTGGAATTTTATCTGCTAGAGTTTCGCTTTCTTGGATTTGGTTCTGTTTTGTCAATGGGAGACCGGCTAAATTTGTTCTGATTTTCTTTGTATTATAAAACTGCAGATTAAAACTCCAGCCCAGTTGGATGCTGCATTTTCATTTTTTGCCAATACTGGTTCGGAGGACTTGAAGCTAAATGAATTTGAGGAGGCATGCGGTGTTGGTAAGATTTTTTGTGTATCTGACTATGAGCATGGATTAATTTTCTGTCTGTAAAGCCAAATGTTTATAGGGTTTCTCTTTTTTTTTTTTTTTTTATTAACACAATGCTTTGAGGTTACAATTTGCTCTGTTTTCCATGGATTTGGTGTTGAGATCGTTGTTATCCCTTTGCAACAGGGATTGAAGTTTCCCCTGAGGATATTGAGAAAGCAGTTAAAGAAATATTTGAAGAGAATAAGAAAACAATACTGGAGCAGCGCTACCGAACTAATGGTTAGTGTTTGCTCTTTACCTCATTATCTAGGGCTTTCTGTTTTCTTTGAGGCATATCTACCATTGCTCTTTTTCTCTACTTTTTTTTTTCACATAACCAGGTGATTCTGTTTCTTGGTTGAATGACAAATTTATCTTGTGTAGTGGGTGAATTATTTGGACATGTCCGGAAAAGTTTGCCATGGGCAGATCCTAAGATTGTAAAGGTGAGTTAACAGTTTTAGCAGCCTCTTCTTTGCTAGTCACAAAGGAAATTGTAGTGTTCTTATCCATTCTCATGTCTTCAATAGAAAGTCATAGATGAAAAAATTTATGAACTGCTTGGTGAGAGAACCGCTGCTGATAATGAAAAACCTACAAAGAAGGAGAAGAAGGAGAAGCCTGCCAAAGTTGAGGTGATTGAAGGTTTCATTTGAATGTGTTTTCTATTGTGTATGTTGTGACCTTAATTTCTTCATCTTTCTGTGGCTTATCTTTAGGAAAAGAAAGCTGCTGTGGAAGCTAGCCCAGAGCCATCTGAGGAGGAGCTTAATCCATATTCTATATTCCCTCAGCCAGAGCAAAATTTTATGGTATATATTGTGATTTTCATGTCTACATTCTACACATCTCAATCGTCTTCCATTGATAATCATACATCTAGGTGTTGATTGAGTAATAGCAATAGTATAATAAGTATGATCTGTATTGCTTGCCTTTCTATTGTGGCGATCTGAAAAAGACAGTACTAGCTCCTCTGAAACTTGACAACGTGTTTGATATGAAATTGTCATTTTCTTTTTTGGGGGGGGTGAATTCGTAGCTAGCATTTTCCACGTAACATATGCTTATGGAGATTCATTGGTAGCATGTAAGTTATTCTTAATTTATATTTTCAGGTTCACACACAAGTATTTTTCAGTGATGGCTCTGTGCTCAGATGTAGCAATACAAAGGAAGTGCTTGACAAACATCTAACGGTGACTGGAGGGAAAGTCTATACCCGGTTCCCCCCTGAGCCAAATGGTTATCTACATATTGGACATGCCAAGGTAAAAAAAACATGATATAAAGTTTTGAGATACTTTGCATGGTGTATAATTGGTAGGGGATACGCTTTTATGTTCACTTCCAATGCTTCTGCTTTCAGGCGATGTTTGTTGATTTTGGTCTTGCAAAGGAGCGAGGCGGGTGCTGTTATCTCAGGTAAAAATTCCCACTTGTTTTTACTTGGTTGTCTTCTATATTGATTTTCTATAGCAATCCTTTTTTCTTCTGTAAGGACAATGTTCGGCATTCCTTGAAAATCTGTTTTTCAGGTATGATGATACAAATCCTGAGGCAGAAAAGAAAGAGTATATTGATCACATCGAAGAAATTGTTAAATGGATGGGTTGGGAACCCTTCAAGGTATTGTCATGTTTTTTGCAGGTAAAGCTTAATGTTATTATTATTGTGTGTACATTCATCTGACATGTACCATTGTTTTCTTCTAGATTACGTACACCAGTGATTATTTCCAAGAACTGTATGACTTGGCAGTGGAGTTGATTCGGAGGGGTCATGCTTATGTTGATCATCAGGTTGAACCAATTTAAACTTTCTGTACCACAACTTACTCCACACATAATACTAAATCTATTCTGTACTTTCAGACTGCCGAGGAGATTAAAGAGTACAGAGAGAAGAAAATGAACAGCCCCTGGAGGGACAGACCTATTGAAGAATCTCTCAAACTTTTTGATGAAATGAGACGAGGAATGATTGAGGAAGGGAAGGCAACACTTAGAATGAAGCAAGATATGCAGAGTGATAATTTTAATATGTATGACCTTATTGCCTATCGCATAAAGGCAAGTGAAACTAAAATCATCTCAGGTTACATATGGGGAATATGCTCTCTCTCGTATTTGTCTGACTGTTTATATGCTTTGCAGTTCACACCTCATCCTCATGCTGGTGACAAATGGTGTATCTATCCAAGCTATGATTATGCCCACTGCACTGTTGATTCTCTTGAGAATATAACACATTCGGTTTGTCCCTTTTTAGTTCTTTTCGCTATTCGCAGCATGATTTAATATAATTGCAATGCTGCATTTGGTAACCCACTATTAACTTTCAGTACTAGAAATCCCTTCTGTATATAAAGCATCATCTGTTGTTCTAACAACTATTTATGCGGTTCTGACATTTTCTTTTTATCTGGCATAATTGTAGCTCTGTACTCTGGAATTTGAAACCCGGCGTGCTTCCTACTATTGGTTATTACATTCCCTGGGTCTCTACATGCCATATGTGTGGGAATATTCACGGTTGAATGTCACAAACACTGTAATGTCTAAGCGTAAGGTTGGTAAAATACTTAAGTTGCACGTGAACAACTTCAAACATTTTTATTTTTGCAGAGAATCATGCTGGTTGTATCATTTTTCTTTTCTTTTGCTGCAGTTGAATTTCATTGTGACAAATAAGTATGTTGAT
Organism: Arabis hirsuta; assembly: GCA_964056655.1. Lineage (NCBI taxonomy): Eukaryota > Viridiplantae > Streptophyta > Magnoliopsida > Brassicales > Brassicaceae > Arabis > Arabis hirsuta. Next base: position 25,053,172 of record OZ053305.1, on the reverse strand, counting down.
GGTTGGGATGATCCACGTCTTTTGACACTAGCTGGTTTGAGGCGGAGGGGTGTGACTTCAACTGCAATTAATGCATTTGTACGAGGAATTGGAATTACCAGAAGGTTTGCTATATATCTGAATTCACATCATACTATTTGGCATTTATCAATTATCTTCGTTAAATTTTCTATCTATTGTTCTATGTTTGAAGTGATGGTAGCATGATACATGTGAGTCGTCTTGAGCATCATATTAGAGAGGAGTTGAATAAAACGGCTCCTCGCACCATGGTGGTGCTTAATCCTCTTAAAGTGGTCATCACCAATTTGGAATCAGACAAGGTTATAGAGCTTGATGCCAAAAGGTGGCCTGATGCTCAGAACGATGATTCCACGGCATTCTACAAGGTGAACTGTGTTTCAGATATACTAGTTTTGTACACACAATGGAACACTTTTTACCGTTTTCTTGATATTTTTCCTGGGTTCTTGATCTAGGTTCCGTTCTCTAGAGTTGTATACATTGAGCAATCTGACTTCCGAATGAAGGATTCAAAAGATTATTATGGGCTTGCCCCTGGTAAATCAGTCTTGCTAAGGTATAGAAGGGGACACTTATCTATTCCACCATTACTACTTTGGCGTTTGAATTAAAATTATATGTTACTAAACTTGCTTCCTGCTGTTTACAGATACGGTTTCCCAATCAAGTGCACCAATGTTGTCTTTGGTGATGACAATGAAACCGTTTGTGAAATTCATGCAGAGTATGACCTTGAGAAAAAGACAAAGCCAAAGGTTCTTTTCTTGAAAACCATCTTTATAATTTCTGCAACTGTGTGGCTCTTTCTAACCGTTAACGACTTGTGCAGGGGGTTCTACACTGGGTTGCTGAATCTTCACCAGGAAAAGAGCCCATAAAGGTTGAAGTCCGGTTATTTGAGAAGCTCTTCAACTCTGAGGTAGCTATTATTCTCTAGCTTTTGTTGTAGTTACAAACATTTTTCCCGGAGCTAAATTGTCATTAATCCCAACAGAACCCGGCCGAACTCAATGATGATTGGCTGACTGACCTTAACCCGAACTCCAAAGTTGTGGTTTCTGATGCCTTTGCTGTATCAATCCTTAAAGATGCTGCTGTTGGGGACAGATTCCAGTTCGAGAGGCTAGGTATTTTCTGTTTCATAAGCAAATTCTAGATGAACAACAAGTTGTATTTCTATTTTTTTTTTAAAACCAACGGTATGATACATGTGTTTTAACCATAACTTGTGATGCATTAGGTTACTTTGCGGTGGACCAGGACTCTGAGCCAGGAAAGCTTGTGTTTAATCGGACGGTCACACTCAGAGACAGCTACGGGAAAGCTGGGAAGTAAAAGCACTCCACCCATATTAACACTTTGTTGGTCAAACCTTTATGTAACAGTAAATGAAAACTTGGTTTGATACGCACGTTGTGCGACAGTTGTTAGGATTTTGTTTCTTGAACATGTTTCTAAGCGAGTGAATGGTGGAAAAAAGTTTCAAAATTTGAAAAGAGAAGGTTTCATATGGAGATAACTTGTGTCGATAATAAAAAGATGTCGAAAGCTCTCTGAGAGAGAGAGAGAGAGAGAGAGAGAGAGAGAGAGAGAGAGAGAGAGAGAGAGAGAGAGTATCTTTAGCTTTGATGGGATTGTGATAGGTTTCAACGTGCGCTGCTTCTTCTCCTGCACATCATTCAATTTCATTATCCTCCTCACCACACTGAAAAGCTTAAAATTGGTTCTGAATATTACAGTATAAAAAAGTTGTAAAGGAGAAAACAGGTGGAACATTAAGAATTAAGGAACAAGGTGCTTCCACGATTAGGACAACTTTTAGGATTCCATCACTTTTCTCTATCAAATATGTTTCGGAGATAAAAATTGATTTTGGACAAGACCCACTTGGTAAATGCTCTTGTTATTACCCTCTTACAACAATTCTTTGCCGGCATTCTTTTTACTTGTAAAGATTAAATACGAGAAATACATTTCCATAATTGTCATTACTTTTTTTTTGCGCTAAAGATTGTAATTACTTGTGAAGATTGAATCAGATAATTACGCTATCCCAAATCAGATTTAAAAATATCCGCTAACGAACTTTGCAATACTTGAAATAACAATTTTGCCTATACCTTTTTTTTTTTTTTTTTTTTTTTAAATAATCATGTTATCGTCCGATTAATTCAAAATTGTAGCTAGAGTACGTATATGGAAGTCCAAAATTCCGTGATTATTATTTTCTTACTCGAGGTGTGATTTGATGCCAAGAAGTTACTGTCCCATAAACCAGACAGCTTAGTATTTATTTGAGTCATGTGGTTCGTATGTTGATAACTAATTTACAACATCATTTCATTGGTCAATAAGTTTGACTGATTACTATTCCAACAAAAAAATACGACTCTCTCCAGTTGAACAACTTTGACCATCTAACAGTTTACATGGGCCAATGTTTCTCCAATTTCCATGTTTGTTGGATTGCCCGAAATATACGGCCGTCATTTTGTAGTAGACTACAATTTCGATGAATATGAAGATATAAGTATAATTTTATGAAAGGAAATATTGACAAAATAAACAGGTTTTCTATATCACGTATCACGTTTTTGTGTGTGTTTTTGATTGTGACAAAATTTGGATTTGTGAAGATTTGACCTATACAATATGGCTTAGAGCGGCATTGACAAGTCCATTCGTGGTTAAGGCCCGCCCTTTTCGTTTTTTCTATTTACAAACATTTAATCCTTCGTGTGCGGATTAGAAAAATGAAAAACGATCAAATAAAAACTTAAACTTGGGATGATTGCAAAAATAATATTTTAGATGTTTTCATTTTCAAAAATTTTATTATTGGGTTTCCATTTTTAAAAGATACCACTAATTAAAAAATTTTAAATTTTAAATGCTAAAATTTTGAACTTTAAAAATGTTTTTGACCTCCAACAAATTCTAAACCTAAAAACTAAACTGTAATACAAAATAGTTAATCCAAATCTAAATGATATTTTGAGTAAATGATATAATTTTAGTGATATTTTTAAAATTTTTTTTAAAATGTGACATTTCTGAAAGGGACATTTTTAAAAAGTTCTCTAAAAACTTGTACAATTCTTAAAAATACCATACTCTGAAGTTTTTTGTTTTCAAAAGTAGCATAAGTAGTTTTGTATTCTAAAAATACTACTAAAAGTTTTGGTTTTCCAAAAACACCACAAAGTAAAATTAAACTTTAAAACTAAATCCAGACCCCAAAAACTATCTTTAAATCTAAAATAGTTAATCTAAACCCAAAAATTTAAACTTTAAAATCTTAAAATTCATTTTTGTGTTGTGGTATTTTTGGAAAACCAAAACTCTTTTGATGGAATTTTGTAATAAACAAATTTTTTGATGGTATATTTAGAAGAAAAATTTTAAGATATGCCACATGTTCTATGCCACTTTTCAATTATTCCACTGTTTGAAAATCTTTGCAAGCATGCCATCCTTCTTTTTCAGTATTTCCATATTGTCATTTGACTCATTTAATTTAACTTTTCCAGTTTTTCTTTTCTGTTCATTTTTTTTCCAGATTTCAATTTTTTTTTTCTATTATTTTATAGCAGATTTCAATTTTTTTTTTTCTAAATCTCAAAACTTTTTTCTCAGATCTCGTTTCTCTACTTTTTGAACTAAATCTCATCTCTTTCTCTCAAAATTATATTAAAAACATGAATTTGAATTTCACAAAAGAAAAACTTAAGATCTGAGATTGAATTTTGTGAATTCAGAAGAAAAAGAAAAAGAAGGAGGAAAAATAAAAGATCTGAGATTGAATTTCTCTAAAATATCTGTAGATATTTTTTTTAAACAATTTATAAAGTTTTTAAACTGTCTTACAAAACCTTTTAAAAACCTTATAAACTTTGTTAAAATTTTTTATAAAAACCTTATAAATTTTGTAAAAAACCCTGATAAAAACCTTATAAATTTTGTAAAAAACCTTACAAACTTTATAAATTTTGTAAAAAATTCTTATAAAAACTCTTATAAATTTTGTAAAAAACCTTTATAAATCTTTTAAAAATTTTTATGAACTTTGTAAAAAACTCTTATAAACCTTAAAAAATATTTATAAACCTTCTATATACCTTTATAAATTTTGTAAAAAACCCTTATAAACATTTTAAAAACCTTATAAATTGTTATTTTAACTGTTCAGTTTCAAAAACCTTATAAAAACCTTATAAATTTTGTAAAAAACCCTTATAAAACTCTTATAAATTTTGTAAAAAAACTCTTATAAAAACCCTTATAAATTTTATAAAAAACCTTTATAAACCTTTTAAAAACTTTTATAAATTTTGTAAAAAACTCTTATAAACGTTAAAAAATTTATAAACCTTTTTAGTAACCCTTATAAATTTTGTAAAAAACTCTTATAAACCTTTTAAAAACCTTATAAATTATTATTTTAACTGTTCAGTTTTACAAACCTTATAAAAACCTTATAAATTTTGTAAAAAACACTTATAAACCCTTTTAAATTTTGTAAAAAACCCTTATAAAAACTCTTATAAATTTTGTAAAAAACATTTATAAACCTTTAAAAAACTTTATAAACCTTTTAAAAATTTTTATAAACTTTGTAAAAAACTCTTATAAAACTTAAAAAATCTTTATAAACCTTTTAAAAATCCTTATAAACCTTTTAAAAACCTTATAAATTATTATTTTAACTGTTGAGTTTTAAAAACATATACATAACTCTTATAAATTGTTTAAAAAATTTATAAAAACGTCAAAATCTTATATTAGTTATAAAAACATCAAGAACAAATTAATCCAGATTATTTAACTCTTTTTTTTTTAAATGTGTTTAAAAACCTTATAAACCTTATAAATTTTATAAGCCTTTGAAAAACTGTTAAAAAATTTTATAAAAAAAGGTCAAAATACTAGATGAGTAAGAAGAACATCAAAAACAAAACTAACCCAGAAATAATCAAAAAACTCAGATCTACAAGCCAAATCGAATAAAAAACTTTAGATTTGTAACCAAAATCGAATTAAAAACTCAGATCTACAACACAAATCAAACAAACCCAGATTTGCAAAAAAAAAAAAATTATGAAATCCGGATCTAGATCTATATGAGAGAGAGAGAGATTCAAATCTAGCTATGTTTGTTTTTTTCTTCAACACCATCACCACCATTGAAAAGCTTGAGAGAGCTTGAGAGAGAGAGAAAGAGAGAGATTGATGGTAGATCTAGATCTACTTTTGGAGAGAAAAGAAAAAAATTCAAATTTGGTTTCGTGGAGAGAGAAAGAGAAAGGGGAAAAAGGAAGGAGAAAAATTATATTTCTTTAATGGTCAAAATTGTATTTTTTTATACAAAAGGTGGCAGATTTGCAAAAGCACACACAGAGATGGCACGTTTACAAATTGTGTTTTGATTTGTCGCATTTTTGCATTTAGAAACAAAATTTGAAAGTGTGGTATGTTAGAAAAAATTTCTAAAAACTATTCGTTGCTTTCTATAGAAGAATATACAAACATGTCCATCCAAAAAATAAAACGGCATAATATGAAGTAAATTTTTTGTTTTACCATTCAAAATCTATGCGCTTATGTTATACATTCGTTTACATTTATTTAAACCCGAATTGATCCATAAATTATACCTTTTTTATGGATCACATTTAAATTATAGTCTTTTATGTCACTAGTACATTATATAGTCTACTAACTAAGTAAATAATATAATTAATCTATTCTAAAATATATATATATATATATATATATATATATATATAATTTGTCACGTTGAACCGTGTAATTAATATTGCAACTTCACACGCGCGCGCGCACACAAATATATATATATATATATATATATATACATATATATATATATTAATTTTATTACTTATTTATCGGATATTCAAATGTGATCGATAGAAAACTTGAATTATTGGAGATGAGAAGGAGACAAAGCATGCAAATGCTTTCATCTCCGAAAAAAGTAATGAAATAAATGTATGTACTTTCTTTTGTCTTCCTCACCTCTAAAGATGAATTAAAAGTTTATTGTAACTTTATAACGTCTATGGGGTCCTAATCATTCTAAAGTTTCCCTGACATGACCTCCAAAAATAAAAATGACTTTTGAAACTTTTAATTTACAACTAACGAAGAAGAAGTTACCTCCGGTGAACACAAGATTACTACACTCCATAGATACAAATAAAAACTAATTTCCTCAATCAAGTTAAAACTCTTGTGGGATTTCAACCACGACGTCTCGGCTTATTCGTATTCATACTGTGGGCAACATTAAGCAAAAAATTTCGCAGTTACCCACAGTTCAGACATGAATAAACCGAAATCCTTCTTCAACCACATAAGATTATTAACAGTGCTAGAAAAGCTCCTCTTAAATGTATATATATATATATGATTACAGAAAAAAATGAACTTATTTGTATAATATCAAATTTAAAGAGATTTAACCTAATTCATATGTATTTACAATAAGTAAATTGATTGTTTTCTGTATATATTTCAATTCTTTTAAACAACAAATCTTTACAGAGTTACAAAAGGTCTTTGGTCTACAAAAGAGGCGGATAAAAGTATGTAACTATAATCGAGTTTCAAATGTCTTTCGTTCGAATCTATAATGCAACTACATGGTTTTCTATAAGAGCTCAGATATTAGAATTAAGTTTTATAAATTATTTTAGATTTTGAAATGTTTAATTTCTTGAAGAAGATCTTGATTGTTGAGATAAACCATTAGAGCACAAAATTAATGGTACAATATTGTTGATTGTTGAATCAAACTCTTAGAGCATAAAGCAAGTGGTAGGGGCTAGTTGTTCCCATTTAAAGAAAGAATTGTTCTGTGGGTCTAGGCCAGAATTCAATTTTCTTCAAGCGTGGAGTTATCTAACCACTTTTATTTGGCCAGTCGAAATGGTGTCACGTTTTAGAGCCATTAGAAAACTTGGTGAGTCGACAATTCGACGGCTACACTCACCTTGGAAGAATTAGTCGGATTGTAAAAACTCGGATTACCTTCTGGGGTCATCGAAAAAAAAAAAATCAGATCACCTTATATATTCATGTTTATATAAAGTGTACCTTTTTATTTTATTTTTCTATTTTACTACTCAAATATATATTTTTCAAAATATTGATAAATTTATTCTCATATTTTTATTTGAACTATTTTTACTCTCTAAATATTTTATAACCCCCGTAAAACAAATCAAAAACGAAAAAAACGGAAGAAAAAATTAGATCACCCCCTGAATTGAATACAAAATTAGGAATTAAGTCACTCCCATGAATTAATAAAATAAAATTGAGAATATGAGTACAAAACTGCTTATAGAGAAGTCTATCAAATATTTTTCTATTTTATTCTCATATTTAATTCTTGTATTATTTAAAATTCAATTAAACTGTTTCATATATTTTCAAATAATTAGATTTGCTAATTCTATTTAAATTACGTTTATAGTTTTTTAATTATATTTAAATTAGATTTACTTTTTACTATTTTATAAATACAGATAAATAGAGAAATATTTTGGATATGTAGATAAAACTAATTAGAAATAATTCATATTTATATAAAGTGTACCTTATATACTATACGGCCGTCATTTTGTAGTAGACTACAATTTCGATTAATATGAAGATATAAGTATAATTTTATGAAAGGAAATATTGACAAAATAAACAGGTTTTCTATATCACGTATAACGTTTTTGTGTGTGTTTTTGATTGTGACAAAATTTGGATTTGTGAAGATTTGACCTATACAATATGGCTTAGAGCGGCATTGACAAGTCCATTCGTGGTTAAGGCCCGCCCTTTTCGTTTTTTCTATTTACAAACATTTAATCCTTCGGGTGCGGATTAGAAAAATAATTCTTTTACACTTATATACACGTGTCAAAATCTGGTCAACTGACTTAACATATATCACGATCATGTTAATTATAAATTTTGACGCATCAAGTTTTATATAGCAAAATATAATTTACCAATGATATTCTCAATTCTCACTTTTTTCTGCATTTGTCATTTAAGGTTCTCAATTTGGTTGTGTGTTTTAGATGAATCGATCTTTCTCTCTAGATGTTATTTTCTTCAGCATAAATCCAAAAGATTCTTGACTCCTTTCTGAATGTAAGTTGTAATCGAAATTGATTATTTATCTATCTTAACTTGGTATTTGTTTATTGTATCATATCTTTAGACTATTTGTTCAAGTCGTTAATCGGTTAACGAGTTTTAGTAGTATTTGTTTTAGGCTTTTGTATTGTTTGTAGAATTTGCAATATACCGTTCTAATGTTCTTTAGAGATTTCAAAAACGTTTTTGAATGGCTTCTTCATTGATTGATGATAAATTTCTAGTTTTGCGCATGTCATAAACTATTTTATAATATAGTATTTTCTTTTTTTTATAGGTGGCCAAAATGATGAGATTAAGTGTGTTATGGAATCTACATGTAGACATTTTAAGAAGTTGGTATAATTCGAGGAATAGGTTTTGGAATCAGTGGCGTGATTACTTGGCATTTCCATGTTTCCTATACTGTTATGGTCTTTTATATGGCTAGAGTCTTTTGATATTCCTGACCAAGAAAAAAATCATTTGAGTATGTAAAAGACATTTGCAAAATATATGTTAACGATAATTGATTTATTATTCAATTTTGTTTTGAAAAATTAAGGTGAGCAATTAAAATTTTAAAATATCTTAACAACATATCTAACAATACATATGGTATATAACTCAATTTGTTTTTTTTTTTGTTTTAAAGTAGAGAAAAACAATTAACCAGTTCAAAAAATATAAAATATATAAACAAAATAATCATTTTTAGTAATTGTTGTTTAGTTCAGTTACTTTGGTTTGGTGTCGTATAACTAAAGTTCGGTTTGAATAATTTAGTATATAAATTTATGTACCAATTCAGATTATATGGGGGTTGGGGTTCGAATTGGTGAATTTTGTTTTAGTTCAGCTTAATTAATATATTTTTTTATCCCTAGACGTATATTCTTACAAAAATTATCGCTAATTCGAATATACACAAACGTATTTTAAATTTTGTTTATGTATATTTCTTTCAATCCACGCATGGTGCAAATATTATCCTAGTTTAAATTATAAAACAAACTAATCATATAATGTCAAACGTATACAGTCTTTTCGTAGACTTATTTACCATGCACACGTCTAACTTTCGAAGAGACAATTCATCAATTGGTTTTTTGAATTTTCACTATCTATCTCCCCCTCATTTTTCTTGGATTTAACATCGTGTGTGTATATAAATCTCCTCGATTTTGGACTCTTTGACATGTAGAGGTGAGATTAGATTTGTTCTCCTTCGGAAGATCCAAACTAACAAAAATGAGAACTATTTTATATTCAACGAGTAGGCCTTTTTTCCAGGAAACAAGTATTATTATTTCAGTTGTCACTTCCTCATAATTAGCCATAATATATATATATATATATATATATATATATATATATATATATATATAAATTTGGCCAAAATATATATAGTTTCTCGAACTAATTCTTCTACGTAAAATACATAGGTATAAAAAGTTAATGTTACCATAGGGGTTATAATATATCTTTTTTTGAACTTTATTTCCATTTTTCATAATTTAACTATAAGCTATAACAACTATTAAACACATACATTATTAATCCAAAGCAAATACATAAAAATATTTTTATAAAGAAAAGCAAATAAAGAAAATAGAATACATAGAAACCTCTTTGAGGTTGTAAGAACATCCATGCCTGTGGGCTCTACAACCTAACTAAAGTATGCATACTCCTTAAACTGCCAAATATCATCCATGTTCCACATTGGATCTTGTGTCACATCCTCCTCGTAAGTCGAATCTGCCATGTAGCAATCTTGCATTTGTAAAATGCCTGAATTGCCCATGGTAGCAACCATGTAGTCCCCCTCTAGGCAAGGGAAAGAGCTATAGTCTTCACTCACACATTGACTACTGCTCCCTTGTGATCCATCAAAGTATTGTGAAGCAGTGGTTTCAAGATCACACAAATCCATGAATTGTGAAATTTTGTGGAGATCTTGAGACATGGAAGTTGAACAATCAATGTTGTTGAAACCCGATTCGTGAGTGAAACCCTTGTCTTGTAAAATAGGTCCAAGTGAATCAGGAGGAGAAGCTTTAGTGTTGGTGTATGTGTTATCTTTCATCTTGTGGATCAATCTTGGAACCCATAAGCTACGGACAGCTTCCAAGAACTTGTGGCTGTTGGAATCGATGTTGAGCTGCCGTGCTTGTTTCTGAACTCTTGTTCTCCAATAGTTTTTGATCTCGTTGTCTGTTCTTCCGGGTAAGTACTGCGCAATTTTGGACCACCTAACAAACATGTGTTACATGTTAGATTATAAAAAATTATGCTAAAGACATATATATATAAATTAGAAGAAGATAAACGGAGACCGTGTCATATGCGTGTATGAGTTGTAGACGCAAAAAAAGAAGAAGAACAATAATAATAATAAGAGTAACGTACCTGTTACCCCATTTAGAGTGGAGCTCGAGGATTAAGAGTTGTTCTTGAGGGGTGAGATTCCCGCGCTTTATGTCAGGTTTAAGGTAATTCAACCATCGCAATCTACAACTTTTTCCTGTTCTCTTTAGTCCTGTTTTAATTTTTTATATAAATATTAAGAAAGAGATTAAACTTTCCATACAAACTGTTTGTAATATGAAGTGAGAGTATCGTAGTAAGTAATATTCTCAAGTGTATATGTAATAAATATTCAGCTTTAGTGTCCTGCACATGAATTAAAGTGTATATATTGTAAAAGAAAAGGAATGTTAATACCAGATGATTTAGCGAGCAGATTCCATCGGCCTTCACCGTTATGGGAAATGTAATTGGTGAGAAGAGTGTCTTCCTCAAGCGTCCAAGGCCCTTTTCTCTGCTCTGCACCCTCTTCATTTCCATTACTCCTCTTCTTCATTATATTTGACATTTTCCTTTTATTAAAATCCTCTCAGCTCCTTTTGAGAGAGAGAGAGAGAGAGAGAGAGAGAGAGAGAGAGAGAGAGAGAGAGAGAGAGAGAGAGAGTTGTGATTGAAAGTGAATTCAATGGTTGTGTGGAATTTATAGACTCGTGATATTGGATAATGTTCGTACTTTCTTTTACACATAGATGCCACACACCGAAGTTGAACCACAATGATTCTTTAAGTATTATTATTTTTTTAAATTGATTCTTTAAATCATTTTTTTTATAAACGATGAGAACCGAAACTTTGGTTCATAATCTCTTCGGTACCAGAAACAATATTTGAATATTCTGATTTAAAAAATAATCATCTGTACTAAAAAGAGTTTGAACTCAGGGCACAAAGAAACCAACCGCCTTGTATTACCAATAAGGCACCACACCTTTGGTATTTTTTAAATCATTGATTATTCAACAACTGATTACTTTAGTGTTGGTGCTTTTGAAATTGTTAAATATTATGTTTTCAAATCATATAATTTTATTATTTTCATTTTTATGGCTTTAAAGAAATATCTCTCTATATAGATCGATTCTAAGATTCTCATTGTTATTAGTCAAGACAGGGACGACGACGTGTAGAGGCTAGTCAGTAAATCTAATTTTGTTCTGACGGTTGTTTGTGTTTACATTTACATGTTAGGACAATATGTTTATCTATACATAAAAAATTTAGTGTCAAATACTTTTTTTTTATAAGAATATGTAAGGTAAAAAGAATTATACTTAAAATGTGAAATCTTGCAATAACAAATTACTGTTTTGATATTTTATTTTGGCTTATTAATTATAATTTTTAATATATAGTTTTTTTTAACGTTTGGTAATTTTTATTAAATCAAGAAACCCATGAGAAGTTTCTCTCTCTCAAAACAGAGGGAAAGAATAGAGTTGGTACATATTAAAAACATGGAAATGCGCCAAGATGCACGTGGTGCAGTGGTAGTTATACCACTCAGACTTGGCATAGGTAAGGGGTTCGACCCCTTCTCCTCATGTGTGAGGATTGGGCTAGTGGACCGGCCCGTTGTAGCCCACATTACCGACAAAAAAAAAATATGGAAATGCAAATAGCATCACAATCCTAATCAGAAGGATGTACAAATGCTAACTACGAGATTTTTGTTTTTGGGTATCCCATTCAAGTAGTAAAGATAAAGAAGAAGATTTTTGTTTTTGTTTTTGTTTTTGAGATAAAGACATATACTAGATTTTAATATATATAATTTTTATATTTAAATATATGACAAAGTAGATAATTTCTTATATCTATAAACGTACAAAAATGACATGTATTATAATATAATAAAATTTAATATTTTTGATCAAACATATGTTAATACAATTAGTTTAAAATATTTTTATGTGTAAAATTAATCAAAACATATGCAAATGTTATTTATTTCAATATCTTTTACGTGTAAAATTGATTTTCATTATTCGTGTAAATTATAGAGAATACGATAAATCTGATAAAGTTTAGATTTATATAAATTTATTGGATATAACAAACAAAAAACAGAATATATTTTCTAGTAATGAAATATATAGATATTTTTAAGTGTGATTAAATATGTAGACTAAATCATAATTAAGTTATTTGTATAGTGTACTAATCTAAATACATATATATACATAATAGATAATATTGTTATAAATATGATAATGAAAAACATGTTAAGGTATATACAAAAATAAAAAATAGATGATATGGTAAGTCTAAAATGTTACATTTAGTTGGATTTATATTTTTTAAAACATGTATTAATGGGCTTATGTTAAAAAATCAATGAGAATATGTAAAGATTTCCAATATGGTATATAGTTTTAAATAAAATATCCCGAGTGGTTAATTTAAAGGAGGTCTCTCTTAAATTGCACTTCGAACGACACATAAGATTTTTTTTAGTGTCTCCTCAATTAGTATATAGAAGGTATTTGATATAATATATTCAAGATATTTCTATGGGAGGTTTGGTTTGATAATCCAAAAAATTTATGTAATTTGAAAATTAATCCATGTTTTCAAGTTTTTGAAAACTAACTTTTTTATTTTAAAAAGACAATAATTATTTTATAAAATTATACAAAGAATATTATGAAATATATTTGGATAAATTTTTGGCCATTGCTATTCTAAATAACCCTCAAACTAGCAACAACTTGTGCACCTCATGACTTTTCTTTCTTTCGACATCTCATTGCAAAGATCCAAGCTCTCTTGTCCTCCTTCGAATTTTGGAACATCCATGTGATGTCTTGTGATTGCGGTTAGTGTTACTCGGGACAAACACTATCAATCATACATTCCTCAAGAGACTCCTTTACGGCTCTAGAATTTCAGTCTTGAGGCACCGATCCAAGGCCACGACTGAAGCCGTGCTTTTTGGAAAGAATCTTTCGTCAATTTCTTTTACCATTTAGAATGTTATCATAGTGGTTTACTTTTGTTTTTGTGATTGAGACTACTTTCTTTGATGATGTCTTTTCGTGTCCATTTGTTTTTCTCATTCTAGTAGTTATAAAAATTGATACGATTAAGTGTTTAAAAAACTAGCAACAACAATATTGTTTTTGTCGTTGTTTCAAATGGCTGCAAAGATTAAAATCAAGTGGAAATGGAAAATTGATTTTTCATTATTTTTGAGGATCCAATGCTACAACTCTGTCTCTCTCAACATGTAAATAACAATTTTAATCTTTTCGCATGTGTAATCTATATTTTCTCTTTTAAATTTTTTTTTCACAGGATTGATCACGTGAAATGATATTTTTATTTTATTTTGTAAATTATTGTATAGTAGAAGTAATTACATTTTAAAAACACTTTATATATTTGATTTATTTAGAATATTTTGATAATCTCAATTGCAACATAAAAAGTTAGTTTTCAAAATTTTGAAAACATGGGTTAGTTTTCAAAATACAGAAAGTTTTTGTAATATTTTTACAAATTTTCTCTATTTCTATTGGGATTATATATGGATGAATTAGCTTAATATTACTTTTGAAGGACATAATTAGGAGAGTAACATAGGGTTAAGAGAAATTAAGTGACTAGCAGAGAGGTAAGATTTTCGGACGAAATTGCCCCTATTAAATTTGCTAAAGAATTTCAAAAAATAAAAAATAAAAGAGTAATCAAATAAGGAAAGTATTAGAAAAACAAATCTCTAGAATATTTCTTCGCTTTAATACACTACATATCTTGTTCATCAATCATAGGTGTCTACTACCAGAAGTTGTAACTCAACATAATGTTGTAACTACCGAACCAACAAATAGTTAACTATTTTATAATCATAGTGATGTCGTTTCATAGTTCACTAATTTCGGACTATGGCCAATAAATAGTTAACTATTTTCGAACCATAGGCAGCAAGTAGTTAACTATTTTAGAACCATAGCGATGTCGCTCCATAGTTCATTAATTTTGAACCATGGTAGTAAATAGTTAACTATTTTCAAACCATGACCAGTAAATAGTTAATTGTTAACTATTTTCGAACCATAGGCAGCAAGTAGTTAACTATTTTCGAACCATATGCAGCAAGTAGTTAACTATTTTAGAATCATAGTGATTATAGTGATGTTGCTCTATAGTTCGCTATTTTTGAACCATAGCCAGCAAATTAAATAGTTAACTATTTCCGAACCATAGACACCTAAGTAGTTAACTATTTTCAAACCATAAATACCTATTATGATTTTCGATTATAGTCAACTATGTCGATCTCCATCAAATACCATCTTAATTCATTATTGGTGATTACGATCTATGACAATGAGTTAAGAACAACGTAATTTCAAAATTGAATAAAGAAGAAGAAGCGGCCACCGCTTGTTGACGACGTCGTCAATTAAAGAAAAAGAAGAAGAACAGGAAGAACAAGAAGAACTGGTCGTGGTCGGCTGGCTGGCTGAGAGGAGGAAAGAAGAAAAAGAAGAAGAAGAAGAATGGAAGATTTATAAACGATGGAAGAAGAAAAAAGAAGAAGAAGATTTAGAAATGATGGAAGATGAAAGAAGAAGAAAAAGATTTAGAAACGATAGAAAAAGAAAAGAAGATGTAGAAACGATGGAAAAAGAAGAAGAATGGAAGATTTAGAAACGATGGAAGAAGAAGGAAGAAGAAGCGTTAAAAAAAAAAGAGGAAGCGTTGAAATAAAAAGAGGCTATGAATTATGGTTTTCTCTTTTGTGTTTTTATTTTTAAAGATAAAAACTTAACAATAGATTAAGGGTAAAATAGTCATTCTAGGTATGGTCAATGTTAGTTACCTAATTATAATTTAGGGTATGTTAGATATTTAATTATTGGTGTAAAGAGTAATATACCTGCTAATTATCCATTATATATTAGTAGTTAGTGTTTAAATTAAGAAGAATATGACTCGTGTAGTGATGAAATTTTTGATTTTCCTAACTGTTTAGTATTTATAATTGATAAAAGGACCAATTTTTAATTGATATTGTTGGAAATAAAGTGGTTTTTTTTTAATTTAGACAAAACTCTTATCGTCATTTGTGTAGTTCTACCATACCTAATTCTAGAGGTATTTTAATCTACAATGATGCAAATAACTTGATGCACGTGTAACCGATACTCGTCTTGGGTGGCATGGCCACGCTACATAGATGATATGGGTAAAGAAATTGAGTGGTCAGATATATAGGTAACAACAACTCTCGGGAAACAGCACACGGTGTCCGAGTTCCGTATTATGTTATCGGTTAAGGTAAAAAAAAAAATTTTAGTCGCGAAACTCAAATTTTTTCTAATATTTTTTATTTAAGTCATTTGTCAAAGAATGAAAAAATTTCATCTTATACGTGTCAAAGTAAAAGCAAGTGGTTTGCCCAAGAAACGATTAAAGCAAACAAAACTGATTCCGAGGAGCATCCAGCGCCAGACTCGCCGCGTTAGACGCTGCCACCAATACGATAAAGGCAAAGCTCAGTGTGGCAGAGCCGTATTGTCAAACAAATGGCATGAAAATACAAAAGTGGTAGATGAAAAGCACTCGACTGCATCATACCAGATCAAACTTCAAGATCCAAACACGATCCCACTAAAGACGCAAACTCCGGTATCTTAGCCTAGACATTCTAATCTCTATAAATACTCTTCTCGTTTACTTATAAGGGGATAACTTGAACTTAACCCTAAAAATACACTAAGGCCACTTTTCTCTCGAGAGTATAATCCAATCTTTCTGGAACTTGGTCTCCTTCCGACTATTTAGGATCATTTCTCCGACTCGTCTCATGTCTTTCTTTCCGGTCGTTTCTTGAAAATCTTCACTTTGGATTCTCTGTTTTGAAGTTTTGAAGATCGGAAGAAGCAATGAATAGAGATATATTTATTTGTAAACACAATTGTCTTTTTTCAACATGTCCACAAAAACATGTTGTTGCTATAACACAGTTTATCGAAGGATCTACCTTCAATATAAATTGAAAACGACTTACAAAGAAACAATTAGTTTTTTTTTTTAAACTTTCAGAAGAACTTAAATAACATTATAAAATAATTAGAATACAATCTAAGAGATTAGAGCCACTTACGCACAAGTATTAATAATTAATACCAAATGATTTATTTTGGTTTGTCGCTCAAAATACCAATGCTTAAATAATAAAGAGATTAACAATATTAACTTCACTTGTTAAAAAACCAAAATACTAGTTTTATGAATTTCATTTTCTCGTTGTGTTTTAGTATGAAAAATATTAAATACAACACACGATCGCTATTCCGGTAGAATCAATTCAGGACCATCCTCATGTCTTCCATTGTGTTTTAGGTTAATGTCAATTAGATCAACATTTTTGCAAGGAAAGCTTTTGCTACATTGTAAATTAACTTCCACCTTATTCTATGACGTCCTGTATATGTTTTTTAACTTCAACTCTTGAAATTGAACATGAAACTCCCTAAATTGTTAAAAAAAAAAAATTTTTTTGTAGAATCAGTGAAGCTCAACATAATATTTCTGATTAAAAGAAAAAAGAAAAATAGCTTGTGTCAAACAGAGATCAGGGGCTCGATCTGTCCACTGGTGTGACAGGTGGCACCTCGAGTCGTGCGAAGAGTAAGTTGGTACTTGATGCAGAGGAGCAGCTCGAGGAATAAGGAATAAAGAGTTGACAATATGAAAAAGTCAACTTGACTATGGGGAGCTGTTGTACCCAACTACTATGGATGAAACAGATGTTGGTTGACTATGGTATGGTCTCATTGTGGTTCTCGGTTGACAGTGTGAGATCCCATCTTCTCAATGTCTTCTGTTGCATCTTTTATCATTAGTCTTAAGAATATTCTGGTCTAACTAAGTAATAATCTGGTTGTTTTGGTTGTTGATACAACAACTGAGTGCATCTTTAGGGCTTGGGTCTCTTAATGGGTCAGAATCTTGGTTATATTGGGCCTCCTCACCAAAAGGAAGGTACTCTGTTCACTAAAATATCTTTTTTTTCGTTAAGTGTGCAGTGCTACAGGAAAACTTTATCTTTGAAAGGGATGGAGAGCGATGTATTGTTCTGATGCAACTCTCTCTCTCTCTAACTCTGCTCTTTAGTTTCATCTATCTTATTCTTAAGTGTGCAAGCCCCTTACAGTATCTATAGCTTTGAATGCTGAGCAAGATCCATACTCTCACTACAAACAATGTTATGAAGAGCATCATCGTTTCATTCAAACTCAAGACATCGAGCATCCCTCTATCAAGAAGTGTTCTTGGAAGCCATACACTAAACAATTTGTCACAATTCATGAAACGACCCGATCCAAAAATTAAAAAAAAATTTCTTCGGATTACTATCATCATAAATAATAATCCTCAATGGGCCAACACGACAATACGGAAACAATTAAAATAAACAATAACACACCAATCAATAAATCCCATACTTTATTAATTCACTAAGCCGTTCAATTCAATAATCCAATAAACCAATTCAACCAATATCAACGACAATTCCAGAATCTACTAGCAACCTAGCAATTCTAACAACAAGGCCATGAAACCGAGACTCTAGATCATTTCCTCTTCCCGGCCATGATTCCACGATCATATTTTCTCTTTACCTGCAACACATGGCAAAAAGAGTTGTGTGAGTATTATCACAAATACTAAGCGACGCGGTCATCCCGTCTACAGGTTATACACACAGGCATAAGCAAGAGATACAATACCAGGATGAGCATACAACAATCATACACGAAACAATCAACACGAACCCGTACAAAAGCTACTGTGTCGATCGACACAACCACTAGGTGTCGATCGATACACAGCACCCATGTCGATTGACATACCACCATAGTATCGATCGACAGGCACCCGTGTCGATCGACACACCACCATGGTGTCGATCGACACGACATCGCAGAACCCAGGAAACGAGCCTATCCTCTCATGGCTCGAATCCCATCGTGATTCATCGATCTCCTGCACGAAATTCAACCACAAACACACGGAAACCAATCCAAACAACACAAGCAATCGTATTCCATCTAATCCTTTACCCAGATAAACCTACGGTCACGCACTCACCTCGATTCGGAAAGAAAAAGAGGATGAACACGAAGAGCACACGAAGAACACCCGAACAGCCTCTGATTTCGCCCTTCCCAAACCCAAAGTCAACCCAGCAACGATCTCTCCTCATTCCCTATATCCTCCCACACAATCACCAGCCTCAAGAACGAACAATCCTTCTCCAAAATTCACCAGAACTCTCTCAATCTCTCTGATTCTGATTTCTCTCCCAAAACTCTCTGATTTTCGGCCAAAAAGAGAGACAACCGCGACTGTTCACGCTTAAATAGCGAAACCTAGGGTTCCCTAAACCGATCGCCAAACCGCGCAATCAAAATCGAACCTGTCGGTTCAATTTCAACTCGTGTTGATCGACACACACCACCTGTGTCGATCGACACACCAACCAAAATTTCAATTTTTGGTTCACGGGCGTTACAATTCATACTCTTCGATGCTACGACACTGTCTCTCCTCGTCTCTTCAACAACATGCAGACATTTCGTCTTGACCTACCCGACACTCGTGTAGTACAATAGATCCTGACCATTGTAGGTCTTCTCCCCACTGTGCTGGAAGTGGATCCTTACGTGGATGAGGTGGTCAGGGAATTTTATTCCAACATCACAAGACTGGAATACAGGGACTGTGGACAGCACTGCGTGTATATTCGTGGTTTGATGTATGAGTTTACACCAAAAATAATCAACTCGATGTTCCAGCTTCCCCACATCCCTTATCATTTGAGAGGGCCTGTTACAGATCGACCAAATGCTCCTCTTGAAGACATTGTCTCTGTACTATCTGAGGGTGCTGTGTCAAAATGGGAGGATCTGACTCCGGATCATCTCAGTCCCACGATGGCTATGCTATACAAGATCTGCTGTCATAATTGGATGCCAACTATGGATGAGATGGTCATCACGAAGGAACGCGCTACCCTGATCTACATGATTGTCACCAACACTCCGTTTAACTTTGGTGCTCTTGTAGTTGATGAAATCTTTCTCTGTGGTAAAGCAAAAAATGCTTCCCGTCTGGCTTTTCCCAATCTCATTGGACAACTCCTGGAGTATCAACACCATGTGCCATCATGTGTTGGAGACCTTCTCTCAACTCCACCAGCACCATTCTTGCTCCCAAAAAGGCATTGCTACACGGGTGGATACCCTCAAGCAATTCTGAACACCTCTGTTGCAGATGACTTTCAGTAACTCTTGGTCTTAGTTCGCGGGTTAAGCATCAAAGTTTTTGGTATAAATCTCTATTCATTTCTTCTCTCGGTCCTAGTTTAAGGGTCGCAAAATACCTACTGCTTCTCTAAAATTGTGCTTTTCTTTGAGTATGCATCCAAGCAGGGGGAGATCATGGAATGGGGTTCAATGAAGCATTTGGTGTTGAAACAAAAGATGAGGAAGATATATGTGATCCAGAATTTGAACGTGTGTCGGAGCTCTGATCGTGTTCTATTAATTATCTCTTTCTAATAAAACTGTCTTTTGTTATCTAAGACATAAACCTATCCCAAAGCATCTGTTAAGACTCTAATTTATCTTGAAATATTTGGTCATTTTCTGAGTTCTATCGATTCCTTTGTTTGCAGAAGAACACGGCTGTGGAACTCACTGAGATGATTTCACATTATGGCTCTCTTCTGGCACTCATGAGTACACTAATGATACTTGCAGATAGTGTTCTTGTCTATTGAATTGCAGGGTGCTTGGATTAACAAACTCAAAGAAAAAGGGGGAGATTGTAGAAGCAATGAAGCTCAACACAATATTTCTGTTTAAAAGAAAAAGGGAAAGCAGCCTGTGTCAAACAGAGATCAGGGGCTCGATCTGTCCACTGGTGTGACAGGTGGCCCCTCGAGCCGTGCGAAGATCAAGTTGGTACTTGATGCAGAGGAGCAACTCGAGGAATAAAGAATAAAGAGTTGACAATATGAAGAAAGTCGAAAAGGTGTAGCGTGGCGCGTTGCTTAAATGCGATGGAACATGTGATACAGTGTTTCACAGTCACAAACAGTCTCATGTCTGCTGGTCCAAAGAAGGACATGAGAGAGGATGGTGTAATTGATATATAAGAAAAATATGGGATTATTTTTCATCAGTTCTGCAAAAAATTAAAAAAGAAAATTCTGGGTAGAACTCGTTAGGTTGATGGGTGGTGAAAGGTGTTCTTAAGGGTTTTAGAAAATTACTATAATGAGTGTGTGTGATCACAATGTAAGGATAGTTTAAGAGCAGGCTAGTCAAACAAATCACATGTAGTGAGTTTGTGTTTTCCTGGGTAGTTAGGAAGTCTCAATTGACGATTATATAAGTGTAAATTTGCATGAATGAAGAAAATGAATTTCATGTGATTGATTCTAGTGTGTTACTCTGATAACTCTGTGTTACATTACTTCTCTGTGGCTATAAATTTTACACTTCTTGTTATCAGGTTTCTTATGAGACAAGAAAAGAACATAAGCTGTTTCATTGTGTATCAAGTTACCTTCTTCTTGCATGGTGGATGAGGGCAATACTTTTGATCGATATTGATCGGTTTTCCCACATCGATCATCTTGATATTCTCATAAATAAAGTTTGAAATGAGGAACTTCGAAGCTGATGATTCCAATGTCTTGATCCTAATACCATCACTCGTGCCATTAAAAACTGTGTCCCTTACCGTTAATCCCTTCACATCTTTTTCATCTTTGTTTTTCCCCAAGCTTCCAACACTAATCCCATGTCCGGGACCGCAAGTGACGTTAGAGATATCTAGGTTACTTGTTCCAGAGAGAATGGCTATACAATCGTCTCTGGTGCCTATGTGAGTGTTCGAAATATGCATGTTGCTTGAGAAACCCATTTTGATCCCATCGGTGTCAGGACTATCGCCTGAAGCTGTTATAGTGACTCCAGTGATGTTAAAGTGATGGACGGAGAAAAAGTTGAAGTGTCCCATTTTACTATTGAGAGATGTTATCACTACTTGAGTCGTTAACAAATGCAAATCCCATGGTCTTTTAAAAGAAAGAAGCAAACCAAAGACTCTAGATAAATTATAGGGTTTAATTTAGTTTAATTATGACATTCCACTCCAAGAACTAGACTATAATTTTTTTTGTTAGTGTATCTTTAAAATACACGGTTTAGTGTATGCAAAATTAAATTAGATACACGGTTAAATCAAATGATTGTACATATCATGTCATTTATGAAATTTTGAGTAATAATTTATAGAAGTTATATTGTATAAGGTTTAAATTTTATAGAATTTTAATATTAAAGGAGAATTAATCGCGGGGGGGGGGGGGGGGGGGGGGGGGGGTGGTTGACGAAATTCAGATTTATCCAAGGCTATCTGAAACAAAATCGTAAATTAAAATTTAAGAAGTGGTACCATAGCGAGTTTAGGACAATTAGTGTTCTTATGGCAGTCATTGAGTGGCCAAGACTGTTTTCCTTAGCCGTCGAGTGTTCCTTTGCTAGAGATAGAGAGGTTGTTGATGTATTTGAAATTGATCAATGTGTCCTCTTTAATATAGTTAGGGTTTGAAGGAGCCAATAAAGTACCATCGATGACGAACTCAATTTTACTTTTACATGGTCCTACGAACTCTACACCATCGAGATAGAATGTTCCTTTTGGTACATAGATTTTACTATTTCCACTTCTTGAGCATGCACTTTTCCACACATTTGTGAACGCCTATATCATACGCAAAACAAGAAATAATTAGTATATAGAATGTAATATTTTCCATAATTAACTTTTTTGAAGGTGTTTTATGATTCTGTCAAAGTTTACATCCCAAAATCAAATAAAAACAAAGAATTGTGATCAATGTTTAAATATTTAGACTTCTCCTAAACTTCTAACAGAATCTTTTTTTAAGATTCCTAACAAAATCTAATTTTGTTTCAACGTTCAATTTTTTCATGAAAGTTTAAGTTTCTTCAAAAGTTTGAGCCTATCAAAACTGTTTTGTTATAATTTTGCTCATGAGATTTTTGTTTCTATTGAATTGAGTTTAACTCTAGAAACTAAAACATAACAAACAACTTAAAGAAAGAAAACTATATGAAAAGAATAAAAGAGGAAAATTGCCATGTACATACATTGGTATTATCAGTTTTGCCATCGCGTTTAGCACCATAATGTTTGACGTTAAAAACCGTCGATCTGGCGGTTGGACGACTTGCGACGACAACAAATAAGAGAGGTAAACACAAAACCTTAAATCCATAAACAATGCAAGTCATCTTGTTGTTTTTGTTTGGAGTATATGAAATAATAGAATGTGTTAATTATAAATACTTTTTTTGACACAATGAAAAGTGTTGGCCCAGTTTATCTGGTTTTATAGAGTTACTATATATCAAGGAACTGTTAGAATAAACCTATATAAAAAGAATTTGGCTGTTGTTACTAATTATTGGCTAAAATTGATTTGTTTCGTAGACAATAATTTTTATTGGTTATTATTTTTTTTGTCATAGAGATTTTTAATGTATTTGTGGTTTTTCTCGTTTAAAACAGAATCGTAAATTTGGTGAATATATCAATCAGATTTACCAATAAATTTTTTTGGTTAATGTTTGTTTTTTCTCGCATGATCGAGTTTGTGTTTTGAGGTAGGTGTATCCATTGCGTCTCTTTTCTCTTCTTCGGTTTGATGTGAGCTTTTATTTTATCTTCGAAACAATTTGGAATGAAATCTTTTAGTAAATAGAAGATAATCTAAAAGTCATCCAGATGTGTTGACCAAAAATTTTTCTTAATCCAAATGAAGTGGTGTGTAGTGGTAGTAGTAGTAGATCATAACCTAGAAAAAGAGATTGCATCCTTTTGATCTTGAGTTCGATTCCCATTTGAATTTTTGAGTTTTGGTATATGTGTTTAATCTGTGGTGGACTTGCGGTTAACTCTTTTCAAAGGATTTACTGATCCTCGATAGAAGTCGTGATAACCACTTATTAAAAACACATATATGAAAACTACATCAATGATCAAAAGTAATTAATAACGAACTAAAAAGAACAGGCTTTGCAACTTGTAAAAAGGTTCAAGCATATAAGTTCGACGTATGTAAAATCAATCAAATCTTGGCACCAGAGGAACTCTATGCGAAGTCACTATCTCGGATTAAGATACTCCGAAGAAACACGTGTCATTCTTGGAACTATTCCTTCTCAAACTCAGGATAATTCGTTTATCAAAAAATATATAGAAATAACTCAATAACACATCTTTCGATAAAAAAAAAAACTCAATAACACATCCTCTGTTTCAAGATAAGTTTAGTGCGGCAGAACAAAACTGAAAACAGAAAAGATGACAGATCGGATCTAAATGGTAACTGCAGAATTTTTGCATAATTATTGTTAAATTGCTGAATTTGCAGAATTACTATTGATTTTTTGTAAAATTTGCTAAATAATATCAAACTTAAACAGTAACATCAGAATTTGCTGAATTTGCTGAATTTTTCAAAAAAAGTAATTAATTTTGAAAAAGTAATTAGTTTTAAAAAAGTAATTAATTTTTTTTTTCAAACTTAAATAGTTAATTATTATTGACCAATCACAAAAAAAGTTGCAAAATACTAGTGTTCATTAAATATTTAATAAAGTTAAAAAGTACCTATTATTATCAAATCATCTTACATTTTAAAAAAACCTCCAAAACATCTTATATTTTGAAATATATATCTTATAATTAGGACTGGATCGGATCTATATCCAAAAATAATAATTAAAAAAAACAGAAAAACCAATTTGTAAATATTATTTACAAAAATTTTGAATGATATTTTAAAAAACAAATATCTTACTATAAAAGGAATTAAAATCACAAACATTTTGCAATTGTCCCTTAAACATCTTGCAATTGCCTCTTAAATAAATTAATAGATTGATAAAAAAAATTTACATACATAATTTATGATATAATATTTTGCTATTGATTGAATTATCTTTTAGTAAACCTAATTTTTAAAATATTACAATATTATTTTAGAATTGTCAAGCAAATTTAGTAAGATTTAATCACACTACATATATATCTAGGAGACAATTGCAAAAATACCACTTTTAGTTACATTTGCAGAAATATCACTATGGATTGTTCATTTGCAAAAATGTCACTAATTATAATTTTTAGAGTCTAAATCTTAAAATTTTAAACCTTTTGTGTGTAAATGGTAATCGCATAATTTCTGTTGAATTGCAGAATTTGCTGAATTTCTGCTGAATTACAGAATTTGCTGAATTGTAGAATTTGCTGAATTGGAGAATTTGCTGAATAATATATCAACTTAAATGGTAATTGCAGAATTTGCTGAATCTGGAAAATTTGCAAAATTATGTTACCATTTAGTGCCATGGAATGAAGAAAAGGAACAACTAAGGGTGGAGAAATACAATTATTATTTCCAAATTTATAAAGTTTTTAGTGGTAAATTATGCCCATCAGTTTATTTTTCTAGAAACCAATTGATGTTAGTTGAATGATATATTTAAAGTTGGACTTACGATGGTGTCATTATATTGCCGACTCATTTTTGTACTTTTATATAATCGTCCAAATTTATTATTTATTATAAATTATAAAAATTATTACAAATACGATTTTACAATAGACAATTACTTCGATTATATTAAATTCACGACAGACGATATTTTTATTCCATGTTAATGATGGACATCTTCTAATTTAATATGTGAAATCACGGTGATTGGCTCTAATTGCACAATGTTGGATATTTATGTAAGTTTGCTTCAATTAATCTGTATATTTGTTAATAAATCGCATTATCTGATAATCGAACCCATAACTTCGGGTGTAAAATCATTAATTAACCATTTGTCAACCATTAGATCAAAAAGGTTTCTACCATTTGTGACTTTGTGTATTTTAGGTTTTTTTTTATTTTGGGTAAAGAATAGTTTAGCCTACTTAATCCGAGGACGACTTACAGACAATGAGACAACTAAGTTTAAAACCATATTATCACACTCAATGAAAATTTTCTGATTTGATTATGGATTAGTAAAGAACTCTAGAGATTAAAATTACAAGGCTTCATGTGATTTGTTTTTTTTTTGAAACTTCACATTTTGCCGTGCACACTGCTTTACTTGTTAATTTCAAAACTAGAACATAATAAGACAATAATAGCTAGTGGTCTATGTTACTGTCGAATTTCAGTAAAACGAAGCAAGCCTTCTAGGGTATTTCGGCTTATTCTTACCTGGATAACTAAGAAATTTTTTATCCAATTTATGAGACAGTGTTTTTATATACCCGAACTTAATCAAATTCAAATTTTCATCCCCAAACTTATAAATTTAGACGTAAACATACATGACAGATAACAGTGTTAATTTATCTGTTAACGAAGCTGACTAGGATGTTTAGTCATCTAAACAAATTACGAGTCATATTATATTTCTTTTTTTAAAAGTATTTTCGTATAAGTAAAACGCCGTTGTTTAATGTTAAAAAAAATCCTTAAAATAAATTACGAAAATGTCGTCTTCCTCTCTTCTTCTTCTTCTCCTTGCCATAAGGAGATGGATTCGATGAACGATTGAAACAAATTACCTTAGTTTCACGGACGCAACTAGCAAAGAAGAGAGAAGATTCTTTTGGAGTGAGACTGATTGAATCGGAATTCGGCAAAGGAAATAGATCTCTGTATGTGAAGCGATTTTTTGGAGAGGAGGAAGAAACTGAGATGAGAAGCCTCTGTAATCGGATATGAGGAAGTGGGAACGACAGAGACGGAGGAGACTAAGACACAAGCTTTGGGTCTATTCTTCAATCACCGATGTATCTCCACCTATCTATGTGTTTTTGCAGTGTGGCGAAGATCTCTCCGTTTTTTATTGTCGCCATTGTTTCAATGAGAGTAAATTGGAGCTCTAGAGGACGTGTTTGCGCTCAGGTTCGAATTCAAACTTCGGTGGAATCCACACTGTTTCCTACTTCTTACGGTTCGATAATCATGATTTTTCTGAAGAATTCGTCGATTCCATATTCGATCGAAACGCAAGAAAACATGATCAGGGATTGGAGAGTTTTGGATAGATCTAATGACACGATCCTTGAGAGGATTTTAGACCAAATAGTCACTTCGAATGGTTGATTGAATCTGATGTCTAAAGATCCTTGAATGATACAACGGATAAATGATTTATGGGAATGAAACTGAGTTGTGAACACTTGAATCGAACAGAATGGATCGAGAGATACTTTCAAGAGTTATGGAAAGACTCTTGAACTATCAATCTTGAACTCAGTTTGGATATACGCACCAAAGAAAGAATAAGTTGAGATGACTTAACCCGTAAAAATTTAAAATTTTCCAGATTCGGATTATTATTATCATAAATAATAACTCTCGGTAGGTCAACAACACAAACTGCGAAAACAATACAATCAATAATCAGAAACACCATTCAATAGATTCCATACTCTACTGAATCACTAACAATTCCAATACGAAACAACAACCAATAATTCAATTCATGACAACTAATAATCATCAATAATTCTAGAATTACTACACCCTAGCAATTCTAACAAGCTCATAAAGCAACCAACACGAGACTCTAGATCATCTCCTCTTCCCGGCCATGATTCCACGATCACACCCTGTCTTTACCTATATCACATGGTTATACGAGATGCGTGAGTATTATCACAAATACTCAGTGAGACGCTCATTCCATCTACTAGGCTATACACACATGCATAAGAAATTGATACAATACCAGGGTGAACAATCAACAACGCAAGCCACGAACAATTAACACAAGTTCGCCCAAAACATGCATGTGTCGATCGACACAACCACCATGTATCGATCGATGCATCCAGTGTGTCGATCGATACACAACCTCAGAGTTTGCTCTGTGTCGATCAAAATAACACACAGATCCCAAGATCGAACCTATCCTCTCATGGTTCGACCCTGGATCGAATCACATCGATCCCTGCACACAAACCACCTTAAACAACACGAAATCCACCAAATAACCACAATCAAACGCATCCTATCAATCTCTTTACCCAGATAAGCCATGGTCACACACTCACATTGGATCTGGAAAGGAAAAGAAAAGAAAAGGATGAAGAACGCGGAGAACAAGCCTCCAAATCTGGAATCCACACACAACATGCGAACAATCACTCCAAGAACGATCTCCCAAACCTCCCAAACGAATCTCCTTCTCACAACCTCTCTGGAAAACTCTCTGAAACTTTCTGGAAAACTCTAGAACTCTAAAAGTCCCCAAATACGCGGCCACTGCCTTATAGGGAAGCTCTAGGGTTTTCTCTTAAACCAGCCCGCACACCAACACTTAAATCAAACCAATCTAGTTCGATTTAACCTTGCGTCGATCGACGCACACCACCTGCATCGATCAATGCATGACCAAAAATCACAATTCTTGGTTCGCGGTCGTTACATAAGTTGTATGGATATTACACACCATACATATCAAACAAAGAGAGAGTTTTGAGAATAAAATGTTTGATGGTTTATTCAGAAGAGTTTACCCGAAATATAAAGGAGAAAAGAAACAAGTTTCGAAACTAACATCCCTAGTTTCCAAATAGCCATTAAAACATTCAAAAATAATTAAAGACTTAGTTTGAATTTCAAAAATGACTCTTCAAGTCATTTCTCTTCCTTTTTCGTCACTCTCTTTGGGCTGCATATTAGGCACTTGGTTTGAGCTTCTTTTAGACTTATAATAGGCATGAAACAGGCTGGACTTGATGGCTAACACTTTGGAAGGTTTTTTTGAAGATCTGACCTGGTTTTGATCATCAAATAGGTGATTTGGATGTGAATCATTTGCTTCATTAAAAACTTTTCTTTAGAAAACCCATTGGGATAAAACCAAAGATAAAGAAAAAAGAGTACAAATGAGATACATGCCCATTTTTTGATCATGTATCAAAACTAAATGAGATAACTCCATTCACATACTCTTTAACAGCTATAGGCTCATTTTCAACTCCAAGCTGCTACTCTAGTTCAAGCTGCTCCTCAAGTTCAAGTCCTTCCTCACGCTTCAAGTCTTTTGTGCTTGTCAAGATTATATCATCCTCTCCTACTTGAAAAGAATTTGACCTCAAATCCAATTCACCTGAAACAAAAAGAGAAAAATCAGAAACATTAAAACCATTAATAATATTACACTTACCTTCGAGATCAAATTTGTAGGCATTGTTGTTGAGTGAATTGTCATAAGGAGTCAAATGAAGTTCAGCCTCATAGTTGCTATCTTTGAGAGCTTTGGACAGAACTCCCATCCTTTCTTCTTTAGCCATTTCCACAAGAATAAATCTTTGGAAAGTGTTCAACTCCTTTGTCAAAATAGCTCCAATTCCAGTCCTCACAAAAACACTAGACAAGAGAACTTCCAAGTCTGGTGGCTCCTTTTTTGTACCTGCAATGTAGTCAACACTTTTGGCAAAGAACAAGTGTATTATCGTAGTCATGTAGTCTCTATAAACAAGTAACAAGTCTCAATTCAGACTAAAGAATTATCTTTATCATGTTCCTCCTTTTCAAGCATCTTAAGGCAAGAGTTTTGTTCCGAACATTTTTTGAATAACCTTAAACGTTTCT
This sequence comes from Arabis hirsuta, assembly GCA_964056655.1. Classification (NCBI taxonomy): domain Eukaryota; kingdom Viridiplantae; phylum Streptophyta; class Magnoliopsida; order Brassicales; family Brassicaceae; genus Arabis; species Arabis hirsuta. The sequence continues at coordinate 25,023,891 of OZ053305.1, read as the reverse complement.
CAATGATTTCTGGATATACTAAACTCATACTCACATCCCTTAAATCATGAGAAACAAATTGAGTAAAAGGATTACCTACCTGAATAAGGTCCTTAGTGTGTTTGGTGCTCATAAGTAACACGGTAAATGGAAGTGGTGTTGGATCCGGGGGTGTTTCTTTGATCAGTATGAATCTATTGACGCCTTCGTGTTTATCCTGGTCCAGATCAGGTGGCTTAAATTGTTTGCCTTCCTCTCTCTTTTTGGTTCTTCGTGTGCGTTTCACGGTTTTTTTAAAACCTGCATTTGATTCTTTTGACAAAGACAAACGAATCATATATGTGTGGTTAGGAATAAAATTATATTCGAGAACATATACACTTACCTTGGGGAGCACAAATTCTTTGGCTTTGGCTCGTATTAGGATTGCTTATTGGGAAGTGTAATTTGATATAACCATGAGTAGTGCATCTGCTGATTCATATTTGAGCATTGAAGAAGCTTTGACTACTTTTTCATGCTCCTGGGTTGTTGATTTAAACTGTGAGGCCGCAAGATCTCCTACATCAAAAGAAAACAGTTTAGACACAAAGAAAAATATCAAAAAGATAATCATGTAGATGATATCAAAGTAGAATTTTATAATGGAGCATCCTTGGGCGATTGGAGTTGTTTCCCTCAAGGCAAACTCTTTTGTGTTTCTTCTAGTGATTTTTCTTCTAACACTTGTGAAAAAGAATCATATCTACTTAGTTGCACCGGTTTGAAAAGGATTAGTTTTTCACAAGCTTGATTACTATCAAGCACAAAATCAGATTTTTCAAATGGAAAATCACATTTAGCTTTCATAGATTTAGAAGGAAGAGCACACTTAGCTTTCATGGATTTGCTGTAAGAATTTAGAATCTCTAGTAGTTCCTTCTCAAGTAGCTCTTTCGTTGTGGTGCTGCTTTTAAGGTTTTCTTTCTGCTTCATGGACTTTTGATGGGTTGGTGAAGGCTGGTTTGGTTCTTGTTTTTGAATAGCTAAATTCTTCTCCACAGCCTTAACTCCTTTCACATCGTTATAATCTTTTTGTAGCTTTCTTCGGTAATATCTTGGTGCAAACCTCTGTCTCATGATATCCTTCATCTCTGTCCAAGACTTCACATGAGGTTCTCTAATACGGTTTCTGGCTTTCACGTTTTGATCGCACCAACTTGATGCATAACCAAAGAAATTTGTGGCTGCCTCTTTTAATTTGTTGGTCTCAGTATAATCGTGGTGTTTGAAAACCAATTCGACCTTCTCCTCCCATTCCAAGTATGCATCAGAATCGCTGGTTCCATGGAAGAAAGGAATTATGTTCTTCAATTCACCAGATTTTTCTCATGATGTTGGTCTATATCTTTCACGTTGTTGCCTTTGTTGGTTATTGCGAGATAGTTTTCTGTGATAGCTCTGGTTTGCAGCTTCAACTCCTGAACCTTTCTTAGACTTTTCTGGGCTCCGGTTTGGAGGATTTGCTACTTACTTTGCACGTAAAGCTTCAAACTTTTCGCCCAACATCGTTGAGAAGATATCCGTGAATGCTTCCAGTAATAGTTTGTTGTTCTGATTTTTGCTATACTCTTCTTCCTCTTGTTCCATCATGTCTCTGCAATATTCAGAATATAAAACAAATAAAATGTTCTTTGAAGAAATACCAAACGTTGGAAATCAAAGGATATCTTAAAATAACAAGAATTTGAGATTTAGAATGCAAAACATTTTTAAAAGCAAGTTGATGAGTCGATTTTGCAAACACTAGAAGTTGAAGAGTTTTTTCCAAAACACGAGATCTAATACAGAATCTTACAGTTCACAAACTATCTACACGATTTAATCAAATTTCATGCGAAACAGATAAGCGATCATCCTTAAACTGATGAGTGAAAGTCACACAAATAGAGAAAGAAATTGAAAGGATAGATTTAACCAGATTCAAAGTGGCTCTGATACCACTTGACACGATCCTGGAGAGGATTTCAGCCTAAGGAGTCACTTCGAATGGTTGATTGAATCTGATCTCTAAAGATCCTTGAATGATGCAGCGGATAAATGATTTATGGGATTGAAACTGGGTTGTGAACACTTGAATCGAACAGAATGGATCGAGAGATACTTTCAAGAGTTATGGAAAGACTTTTGAACTATCAATCTTGAACTCAGTTTGGATATACGCACCAAAGCAAGAACAAGTTGTATGGATATTACACACCATACAGATCAAACAAAGAGAGAGTTTTGAGAATAAAATGTTTGATGGTTTATTCAGAAGAGTTTACACGAAATATAAAAGAAAAAGGAAACAAGTTTCGAAACTAACATCCCTAGTTTCCAAATAGCCATTAAAATATTCAAGAATAATTAAATACTTAGTTTGAATTTTAAAAATGACGCTTCAAGTCATTTTCCTTCTTTTCTCGTCACTTTCTTTGGGCTGCAGATTAGACACTTGGTTTGGGCTTCTTTTGGACTTATAATAGGCATGAAACAGGCTGGACTTGATGGCTAACACTTTGGAAGGTTTTTCTGAAGATCTGGTCGTGATTTGAATGTGAATCATTTGCCTCATTAAAAATCTTTCTTTGGAAAACTCATTAGGACAAAACCAAAAATAAGGAAAAAATAGTACAAATAAGACACATGCCCATTTATTGATCATGTATCAAAACTACAGAGGTTAAGATAACTCCATTCACATACTCTTTAATAGCTACAGGCTTATTTTCAACTCCAAGCTGCTGCTCTGGTTCAAGCTACTCCTGAGGTTCAAGTTCTTCCTCACGCTTTTAAGTATTTTGTGTTTGGTAGGATCATATCATCTAAGGCTAGTTTTTATTTATGCCTAAATAAAAACAGAGTATAAATCTGAAGATTTCAATCAAGTTGAGCATCAAAGAAAACACACATGTTACATTATGTAGCAAAGAAGCCTTAAATGCAGGATCAAAATCACGAATCTAGAGAAATGGTAATGGAATTGGAATCAATGAGTGGAGAGAAAGAGAGGACGATCCTATGTGTCTTGGGTTTCCAGTGAGAAGATGAATCCCAGGACCACGATTTTCCTTAGAAGCAGAAGCAAAATTTGATTGAAACATGGCCATTTCTTTTGCTATGGGTTTGGCTCGATTCCGGGTAATCGTCGCCGGTGGTGGTGAGGTTGAGGCAAATGTATCGTTCAAGGGATGTGAAGAAGGCGGAGACGACGGAGGAGCAAACCCATGTATCCACCTGATCGAGCTTCACTCGACAGTCACGCTCACGCCGTCATTGTTATCGTCCTACATTTGAGATTAAACGACGTCGTTTTTTTTTTCTTTACTGAGTAAACGACGTCGGTTTTTTATTTGTGTTTTTCTATTCTATAACAAAACTTCACAACGTCATTTTGTTCCTGCAAAAATATTTTAAAATATATAATCGGACTCAAATTTCGTATAGATGAGACAGCTCCATTAACAGTTAAATTAACAATATTACCTGTAATGTATGTTTAAACCTAAATTTATAAATTTGGGTTTAAAAATTTGAGTCTGATTAAGTTTGGGTATTTAAAAATATTGTATCATAAATTGAATAAAAAATTTCGTAATTATCCACAGTTTGGATATGAATAAGCCAAAACGCCATCATTCTAGAGCCGCTATTTTGACATACTACACGTTTTTTATTGTTAAGTTTTGTATTTAGGATTGGACATTCGGTTAATTCGGGTCGGTCCGTTTGGTTCGGTTAATTGGTTCTTCATGTTTTTTGGGTTGGAAATATTGTACCGAGACTAACCGAGTAAAACTATGGCTTGGGTTCGGTTTGGTTAATTCATTTAGTTTTGGTTATTTTAGGTCGGTTATCGATTAAAATAGAAGCACAATCAGATTTTATTGTTTAAAACAAAAATTTAGGCAGCCATTTGGTTTATCTAAACCACATAAAACCAAACAGAAAACCGATAAATTAAAGTTTAAAACTATGCCGATCGATTTTCTTTCAATAACCAAAACAAAACCAAAATTACCAAAGCTCGGTTCAGTTCAAAAACTTCAGTTCGGTTTATACGCCCAAACCTAGGGGATGTATTCAATTAGTATTTGTAAGAATTTGAAGTGATTTGATTTTATATGAGTTTTTATATGATTTTGGATGATTTAAAAAATTTTATTTAAAATACTGCAGAAACCCATCTAAAACCATGTGATTTATTTTTCTATTTTTTAACTAAGAAATCCCACCAAAACACCTTAAAATTACAATAAATCTCATAAAATCCACTATTTAAAATATTTCTAATAACAGTGGATTTCAAAGTAGATTTTGAAATAACAAATTTAATAACAATGGATTTGGAAAAAGTTTTTAAAATTCATCTTTCAATAACATATGATTTATCATTTTAATACAAATCACTCCAAATCCTCACAAATATAAGGTTGAACACAATTTTCAGAGCCAAGCTCATACTCAATAAACAAACAGTAATATCTGGAAATACATGGCTCATTGAGAATATAACTGCAATTTGATATTTCGGTTTATTTCATTGGCAAAGTGAAAAAAGACTTCCGGTGATCAGTCTATGCAAGGATATCAATGCTTTCATAAGAAACAAAAAGAGACATCTCGCAGCATTACCTTCAGCCGCTGCTGCAACACGATGTGTTTGTGTTCAAACCATTTCTCAATAATCCAGAAGCTCAGAAAACCGTCTCATATAATTTGGTTTCTTAACAAAAGTTAAACAGTGATAATGAATGAAAGATAATTCATTCGAGTAACAAAAAAGGCAAAATTTGGTTTCGATGCGTCTCACAAAATCATTGTAAAGTTTTTAATTTTAAATAAGTATACATTTAATTTTTAGAATTTTTTTGAGAAATGCCATTTTAAAAAGTATCACTTTTTCCAAAAAATTTTTAAAATATCACGTTTTCAAAATCATTTACTCGATATATTATTTATATTTGGGTTAACTATGTTTTATTAGGGTTTAATTTTGTGGGTTTATAGTTTGTTTGGGGTCAAAACATTTTTTAGGGTTTAGAATTTTAAGATTTAGGTTTAATTTTTTTTAATTAGTGGCATTTTTTAAAATAAACAACCTATAGTAATATTTTTGAAAATAAACATACCAAAAATGATATTTTTGCAATTATCCTTTAGTTTTAAACATTATTTATCTGTTTTTATTTTAAAAATAAAAATATTTAAAAATAGGAACGTGGCTTCAGTAAAGATATTTTAATATCTTTATTTAAATGATATTTAAATATTTTTGTGATAGTTATTGGAAAGTTGGTGAATTGTTCACATATTTTTTATTGTGAAATTATCGGTTAACTAACAAACAATTATTGCAAGTTGGTGAATTTTCTTAATCATACATATTAGGCATAGGAAATTATTAAAGAGTTTTCTCAAAAGAAGAAGAAGAAATTGTTAAAGAGACGATTCAATTTCTTATGAGTTATAACACTAAGTTGTGGGATATCGAACTTGTGTCTTCTTAATAAACAAAGTAACAAACATCGCATTAAAAAGAATATTCCCAACGTAGAACTATTAGTAATTGGATTGTTGCCTCATTATTGATGTAAGGAAATGGAAAGTGGTGAAGTCAATCTAATTGATAGAGATGGGCTTGAATGTATGCCTCCTTATAGCCATATCGATGCCATTATAGTCAAATTTCTTAATTTCTAATACGAAAACAATTATAGATTATTTCAACATTGCTTGTGATACGATCCTCCCAAGAATAGGTAAAAGGATATGCTTTGCATCCAAGAAACTATGAAGTCTCAAAAATATATATCAAAGGATGTGGAACGAATGGTCGCACAAAAACTGCGGAAGACTTCTGATTTACCGGTTGATCCCTGATATGACACACCAAGAGGAGCCAAGCTGATCAATAGATATTACACACCATGATCACATCATTGAATATTGCACACCATGGACAAAAGAAGAGAATAACTCTCAAGATTCCAAAAGTTATAATCAAAGGTTTATCTTTTATTCATGAAATGAGCCTCATTATATAGAGAAAATACATGAAAAACGTCCATAAGAATTTATTAACATGCAGAGCATCTAGGAAAACAAATTTCAAACTCTATTGCATATAAGAGAGAGAACAACACTTAAATAAATGTTGTTTTGAATGTTGACGAAAATTGATCTTCCTTGATAGTTCTTGGGTTGAATCCAACATTGTAGAATAAGTCGGTTTGTAGCTTAATTCATTTTGGTCTAGTTAAAACTCTTCAATGAATGCGAACATGTCTGAATCGAGTAAATTGGGAATCATCTGATTTGTAAATTGAATAACTCTTTCATTTGAACTCCATTTGATCTGATTCTTCTTCGAGGTGTTCCATAATTGAGCTGAGAATATTTTCCAAGTGATTTGATGCATTGAGCAGATACGCTTCGAATAATGAACATATGTTCTTTCGGGCCTGATTGGAATTGTGCATCTGATTTGATTGAATTCTGATTCAGCTACCGGTTTAACGACCTTATTATAATGTCCTTGTTGCTTCCTATGATCATATCAGCTTGCAAAACAGTTGTACCGATTAATGGAACATTCAAAATATCTTTTTGTGAATTTTTTTTTTGGGAAAGGTATTATCGCAGTTCACACCCCTTAGAACAAATTAAGACTTACGTTGCAACCTATGGGTGGAAAAGTATTGTATCGGCTAGATCTCTGGTTAAAAGAATTGGGTCAGGAGATTCCACTTCAGTGTGGAATGATCCTTGGATTCTCGGTTCTATCCCGAGACTAGCCACATGCAAGGGTACCAATTATTACCCTTCATTTAGGGTAAATCATGATTGATCCGAAGACAAAAATTTGGAAGTGAAATTTGATAAGTGCACATCCCATAAGGCGTCACAATTATACGAAGAATTCCAATAGGTCAAAGTTACCATCCGAACACAATAGGTTGACATTATACTAAAGCAAGACGTTATTTGGTCCGATCCGGGTACATATCGAGCACCAAACATCATGGTTAACTATGGCAAGGGGATTTCAGGGACCTGATATTCGGCCACTAAAGGCTCAAGTTTGGAAACTACAATGTCCACCAAAGTTAAAACACTTCCTATGGCAAGTTTTATCGGGTTGTCTCTCGGTCACACATAATATACGAGCAAGGAGAATTAATTGTGATACTAGGTGTGATAAATGTGGTCTAAAAGAGACTATCAATCATGTCTTGTTTAAATGTCTCCTGCTCGACAAATATGGACACAATCACAGATTCCTTCGGGGCCGGAATCATTCCCACGGACATTGATTTTCACAAATATGGACTTTATTTTCTGGCGACTTCCGGGAGATTTCCTAGAATCACGTGGATAATATGGTATATACGAGAAATGACAAAATTTTCAAAAATTTAGATCGCGATCCAAACGATACCCTGAGGATACCGAAAATGAAGTCGTGCTTTTGAGCATCGACTTAATCGGATTTAGATGAGGGTGACTTAATGACACATGAAGAGGCCAACGATGGTTTCTCCTACAAGACCTAGGTGCTTTGTTGATGGATCCTGGAAAAATATCGGGATCTCTTCAGAAGCGAGATGAGTTTACTCTTCCCTTACTTATACAAATTTGTTGATGGGTGTAAGGAATTTTATACGAAGTCTCTCTCCCTTCCATGCCGAGGTCGAAGCGTTCATCTAGGCCATGCAGTGTCTTTTCTCACAACAAAAGACGGTGATCAATTTCCTCACATATTGTACTGATCTGGTGAAGATGGTTTCTCATCGAAAAAAATGGTTAGCCTTTGCAATTTAGTTGGACGACTTGAAGAGGTGCAAGGAGGCGTTCATTCACTTCTCTCTATCGTACATCCCTCGAAGCAGTAATGCCAAGGCGGGAATACCCGTATGATATCTCGTATGTAAACTCGTCTTCCCCGGTTTGGACTTCTAAGTTAGTTAACTTGATGTTGATTAAAAAAACATTTATTGAAAATTTAAGTTAATCTTTAATATTTTATTTTGAAGAAAATGATCGCATAGTGGTTCACTCTGGGTTCTTACGACCGGACTGGTTTAAACGCATCAGTTGCGGTTGCAGCTGTGGGAGTTTGTGGAAGCGGGAGATTGTGGTTTTAAGCGTTATTAAGCGATTCATACGACTAGCGCAGTGGTTGGAAATGGGTGCGCTGGCGGGATATTTATGACTAGTTGACTAACAGATTCGATAACAATTAAACAATAAATTAACAATATAAACACATTATATAGTTATAAAAAAATATAAAAAACCATATTATATAATAAAATATAAACTCATTAATTCAATATAGTTAGTGATAGAAAATCATGAGTATATTTTTATGTTTATTTGTTAATTGTATTTAGTTTAGATGAAAGTTATTATTTTAAATGGAGAGATTATTTATTTTGGAGAGATTAATGTTAGATTTATTTATCAATGATCAAGGAAAAATTTATCGAAAGAATTATGGTTTGACGATTTTATAAATATTAAATTGTGAGATGTTATTGAATATTAATTAGCAATTTTATATTTTGAGAGATTTGGAATGACTCAAACCAGTATAAAACGTTATCTATGATTGTTGTCAAACACTAACAATTGCTACCACCTACAAACATTACGTTTGTAGATGATAGCGGAATAACCAATTAACCTCTTAGTACACCCTTCCACGCATCAAAACCCAGGTTCAATATTATAAGATATGCTTCTGTTTGTTAGAGTTTAAAAACCCATTTTTTTAAAAAGTTTCCAATTTGTTTTTGTGTTTTTTTTTTCAACCTGCCGAAGATACTTTCTTTATAACTTTTCCGTGTATGCCACAATTACTCGGTTGGCGTTGGCGTTGGCGGTAAACAATGATAATTTGTTGAAAAGTGTTTTCAAATTCTAGTTTAAACATGCAATTTAGTCTCATGTCTCTACTAATATATTTGTAATATTTAAACATTGATAATTTAGTTTAAATATTTGTGTAACAAATTAGCAATGCAGGCGTGAGAACATATGCTCGTCCAATCCAATGCTACAAGATAATGAAAATTAGGGTTTTGGGCATTTTTTTTTTAAATCGTCTAGATTTATGAATTATTACAAATTATGATAACTATTACACGAACGATTACACAACGGACAATTTTAGCCTTGACATGCGGGACTACTCTGAACGATTCTTCTTGCACCACGCTGAAAATCTCCTGTAAATTTTGCCTCCATTAATTTGTATTTTCTAGGATTCGAACTCCATACATGTAAGTGTAAAAGCGTTAATGAACCCTTTGTCAAACTACTAGATTGAGAGGACTTCCATGAAATATTGACATATTGAGATATCGTACTGATAGTATAGTATTTTACTTAAACATATTTTATAACTGCACGAAATAAAATATAATAACTATATTTATTGATTTTTGTTTAAAAATATATATATATATATTTTTTTTTTTATTAATGTTTATCTTATATATGGTTAATTTAGAGGGATAGTGGCCTATTCCTCCATGAACTTTAGTGTTGCTATTTATTTATACATGAAGTATTGAACCCGGCTAAAACACACATGAACTCGTTTGGTTTTTGAATTTAGTACATATTTTTTAAAAATTTGGCCAATTCACACAAAACCGTCAATGGAGTTAATTTTCCGTTCACGCCGTTGACTCTTCGGTAACGGATTCGATAATTTTTTTTCCAAATGCTGAGTTCATAAAACGGTGTCGTTTTATGAATTAGGGGAAAAAAATTATCAACTTAGGGTTCTTCCTTCTTTCTATCGGGTTTGGGTTCCGCCACCGCCGGAGTTCCCTTCCATATTCAACACATCGATCGGAGTAGCAGAGATTCTGGTGAAAATCTCTTCACTGGAGAGTTGAAATTGATGTCTGATCTGAGAGGTAAAGAGAGTGCGATTCAGAAATGAGAGACTGATTGAAGATGATTACAATAGGGTTTAAATTCGGACCGGGTACTGAACCGGATACATTATTGAAGCAACTGAACCGATAGGTTCATCCGGTTATTGTTCAGTTGGACATGTGTAATCGCAAGACGATGACACGTATTCGTAATGTCTGTTCTGTTCGGTTTAGAATTTGGTCGTTTTTTGTTTTCACTTGAGGATTAATAAAAGCTTTGTTCTTTGAGAAGGAACGGACATGGCGAATCTTGGTCATATAGCCAGAGAAATATCCGACATAACACGACTCGCTCAGTTTTACAAAGAGGTAACAAACCCATATATCCCCACGTTTTCCAATTTTATTCGATTCTTTTGTCTCCTTCCTCGTATTCATCGAATTCCTCTGTTCTGCGTTTCTATTGTTTACAATTCTGACAAAGAAAGCGAAACCCTTTGTATGACTCATCTGCATTAGAATCTTGGGTTTGTGTCGCTTTTGTGTCTGTTGACTTGTTATCGTTTCTAATTTCTGTTTGAGAGTATCCATATTTGTAAAAAGGTTGAGGATTGAGAATAGCCACTCTGTATCATAACATCAATCATTTTTTATCAAGTTAGTTTCTTCTTCCATTAATTTATTTGATTTAACTTTACTTCTTCTTGTTCTGAAATCAATGGGGTGATTTATATATATATGTATGTGACTGATTTTCAGGTATTTGGGTTCGAGGAGATCGAAATCCCTGATTTTGGTGACTTGAAGGTGAAATGGATAAACTTACCAGGTGCTTTTGCAATGCACATCATTCAGAGAAACCCTTCCACAAAACTTCCAGAAGGTCCTTACAGTGCTACCTCAGCGGTTCGAGATCCTAGCCATCTCCCAATGGGTCATCATATCTGCTTCCCAAACCAAACCCGATAGAAAGAAGGAAGAATCCTAAGTTGATAATTTGTTTCCCCCAATTCATAAACGACACCGTTTTATGAGCTCATCATTTGGAAAAAAAAAATTTATCGAATCCGTTAACGGAGAGTCAACGGCGTGAACGGAAAATTAACTCCGTTGACGGTTTTGTGTGAATTGGCCAAATTTTAAAAGATTATGTACTAAATTCAAAAACCAAACGAGTTCATGTGTGTTTTGGCGGGATTCAATATTTCATGTATAAATAAACAGCAACACTAAAGTTCATGGAGGAATAGGCCGTTATCCCTATATTTAGACGCTGATCTCTATATCATCTGACTAACACATTGATTTTTAAAATATTAGATAAGCTACGTCCAAAACAACTAAACAAGTTAGTATCTATAAAACTTATCAACCGAAAGGTGTCAAACAAAAATATTATGCTTGACATGGTTCCAAGGCTTCACAAGTCTCGTATAATCCACTCATTTGCTCACTAATCTATATTCTTGTATAACTATTTTATGTCTTTCTTTCATTTTTTTTTACGCCAAACTTATAAACTTAATTCTTCTGTTTAGAAGTTGTGACATTGGACATAGATCAATCTTTTTTTTTAAACTATGTATTAAGTTTAACAAAAAAAAAATGTATTCTCCGTAACTAGACTAGTTAGCCGTTTCATGTTAAGTCGTCTTACTTAAGTTTTGTATGATAGCCTAATGATGCAAAACTTGTGATGATTACTCGTCCACCATTATTGCAATTTCTTCTGTTTCAATTTGGCACCATACTTGTTACATTAAAAGGGATACTCAAAAGGTCCCGGCAAGTTAGATATATCTAACATTGAACATGGGTCCCACAAAATCTACTGCACAGTGGTAAATGGAAACCTAGTTACGAGTGTCTCTTTGCTCTCACACGCTTTTTTCTCATCCTCACAAGTCACACAATACAGAAACAATTTACCGAAACAATTTTGAAAACTAAACCTAATTAAAATAATAATTGATCCAGTCTTTAAATCTCTATCTATATAAACAATCACAATTCCATATTGAAAGTCTTATAACTGTCTTAGCGAAAGAACAAAACTCACTAAAGAGGTTAAATCATATATTGGTTTGTAGAGTGTCTAATGGCACGGTTTGAGCCATATAAGTATAACGTTGATCTTAATCCTTTGTTAGCACAAATTAGCCAAAATCCAGAGCTAATAAATCTAGACTCAACAGTTTCTAATCCTTCCACTTTCATGCTTTTTTCCAATGGAGCTCTTGTTGATGCCCATCACAATAATTCTCACTTCTCTCCCAACTTATTGCACGGTGATTTTTTTTTTGGTGGCTAAACCTTCATAAAATCATGATATTAGTTCTTTTACATGATGGAGCTAGAAAATGGCAGGTGATTCGGGAAGAAAAGGGAAAAAAGAAGAGAGTGGGTCGAGGAGAAGAAGAAAGAGGTCAGAGGAGGAAGAAGCCATGAATACTGAAGATGGCATTGATCCAAAGACAAGAGATGTTGTTCATGTCCGAGCTAAGAGAGGTCAAGCTACTGATAGCCATAGTTTGGCTGAAAGGGTATAATTCAACAAATATATACTCAAATGCACAATTTTTTTTTTTTTTTATAGTTTTCTTCGGTTCATATATATATATATATATTGATAAAATTGGCATGACTTTGGATTCTTTGTGTAAATGTATAAAGCTACGAAGAGAGAAGATAAATGATAGGTTGAAATCCTTACAAGACCTTGTTCCAGGCTGCTACAAGGTAATTGAAGATGAATTTTCCACAAAAAACCCTATATTTTGTTTAGTAAAAAAATCAACAAAACTCTAAAACAAACTCACTCTGATGAAAATTCTACCAAATACCAAATTTATGGTGTTACTTATTAACGTTTACACATGCTTATAAAAATGTGTGATAAATATAAATTTTTTACTTTTATGATATTTTTGAAGTTATTTTTCTTACAGTCAAAATACTTTAATGGTCTTCTTCTTTAGTTAAATTCCGTTCCTCCATTTTTAGTTAACCGAATCTTTTTAATTTAGTATTACAGGTTTAAGGGTAAAAAGTTTATATTATTTAATATTTACATGGAAATAATTGGTTTTAAGTTTTAACTAACGAGATCGTGGCTGACCTATAAAGTAAAGCAAACAATTGTCACATAAATAATATAATTAATCATAACGGATTTATTTCTTTGAATGATATTCAAACATGATTCAGGCAATGGGAATGGCAGTGATGCTTGATGTCATCATAGATTATGTTCGTTCACTGCAGAATCAAATCGAGGTTAAGCCAATCTAATCTATACATTTCACTTATAAATATTACTATCAACTTTTATAATAACCCAATGATGGTACTCAATAATTAAATGGTCTTGTATGGCCTCGTGATTCAGTTTTTGTCCATGAAACTCTCAGCGGCCAGTGCGTATTACGACCTTAATTCTATAGATATAGAGCCAACGGATATGTTTCAGGTAATTATCACATATGACATGATTATACATTAATATATACATTACTTCATGGTTTTGTATAGTATAATAATTGTGATAATTAACAGGGAGGGAATACGTATAATGCAGAAGAGATGGAAAGGATTTTAAGAGAAAGCGTTGGAACACAGCCTCCTAATTTCAGTTCAACATTTCCCTTTTGATCACAAAATATTACAGAGGAAATTATTCTCTTTCTCTATAAATAAAGACTTACCATATCAATATACGTTTATCATACATGTAAAACCTTATAGAGCTTAATTATGCATATGTGTACCTTCGATATAAGTACTATAAGAGTAAAGCTATGTTACAAAGAAACTCTATTTTGTAATAACATAAATATTTTGATATTACACAAGGGAACGAGACAACGATAAAACTTTTCTTTAAAACACATACTCACACTTTTGGTTTGCAACAGCAATTTTTTTTGAGTCAGTGAAGACAAATCTGGTTCAAAGCATCGGCGATATGCTTCATTGGTGGGCGTTTCTCGGGGATAATACTAACGCAGGCCATTGCAATCTTGAGCACCGCGATGACCTCTTCTTCAATCTCTGTGTCATCAGGCACCAAATACGGGTCTAAAATGTCTGACATCTCTTTCTTCTCATCGATACACATCTGTATCCACTTCACTATCTCCATTTCTGATTTACCCACAAAAACAATCGGTAATCTTCCCGTTATCATCTCTAGCAAGATCACCCCGAATGAGTATACATCCCATTTCTGTGATGGCTTCACTGTTGCTTTCATGACTTCAGGAGCCTGATAAAATGAGCCCAAGTTTGTAGATGGACCAATCGATGAGGCGCTCTTGTTGGATGCTCGGTCAATTGTGACTGATTCCAATGTTCCCGCAATGCTAGAGAGATGCATGAGTCCAAAATCCGAGATATGAGGCTCCATATCTTGTCCCAGCAATATATTGCTGAGTTTCAGAGATCCATGAACATACTTTTTGGGGCTAAACTCGTGAAGATACACCAGCCCTCTCGCGATTCCCCTCATTATCTTTAACCGAATTTCCCAAGACAGCGGCTTAAATGACACCATACCAGGATTCCCTAACAATCGATAAAATAAACAAAAATTGAGTTTTAACACAGAAACAATGTCAGACTATTATCATCAAAGGTATTTCATTACCGTGGAGTGCACTGGCAAGACTTCCGTTAGGAATGTAATCGTAGATGAGAAGCTTCTCCTCCACTGACCAATAATAAGCTTTAAGGCTAACGATATTCGGATGCCTTAGCTTCCCAATTGCTTCGACTTCTGTTTGGAATTCCTTGCATCTTTGTGATCCTCCTTCTCCCAATCTCCTGACAGCTACGGTTAGACCATCTTCAAGAACAACTTTATACACAATCCCATTCCCGCCTTTCCCAAGAACGAAAGCTGAAGCCTTAAGCAGCTCATCTAAATCCAAAGCCATATGTTTATCCAACAGAACAAGATCATGTTGTGGCTCAAGATTATCCGACGAAGGGCTCTCTGATCCCTCTTTTCCGAAACAGAAAGAACCTTTCTTCTCTTTCCCTTCTTTCTCCAGCACATAGCCTTCCTCGTCCACGCTATTACGCTGTGAGCAAAGCTTTAAGTAGCAACAAGAGAAGAGAAATCCAACAATGCAGATTCCAATGGCATCACAGACCACAATTGCAACAACAGCAGTTTTACTTAGACCTCCTCTTTTCTTGGACCCTCCTTCACCATTGTCGTGGTTTTCAGGTACAAAAGGGTGAGAAGATGTTGGAGAAGTTTCTGTATTTGGTAAACAAGGATCTTTCAATGGAGGGCCACACAGCCTCGGATTCCCCAAGAACGCAGTTGGTCCTCTGTTAACCAGAGCACCGGTTTGTGGGATTGGACCACTCAAGTTGTTGTGAGCTAGATCCACATAGACTTTCTCAGGCAAGTTCCCCAAGCTAGCCGGGATGGAGCCGCTAAACGAATTATGAGACAAATCAAGAGTACCTTGCAATCTAGTCAAATTGCCCAAATCATCAGGAATGAGGCCATGGAGGTTGTTGAAAGAAAGGTCAAGCTTCTGTAAAGAACCCAAAGCGTGGCCAAATCCACTAGGTACAGAACCAGTGAGATTATTCTCGCTCAAATCCAAGTTCCGAAGCCTCTTACACTGCATAACCGATTCTGGGATTGACCCATTTAGAGAATTACGCGAAACATCCAAAATTTGCAGGAATTTCAAGTCACCAATCTCATTTGGAACAGACCCAGATAAGGAATTCCCATAAAGAACCAAACTTTGAAGCCGTAGAGCCTGAAAGAGCTCAACAGGCAAGCTCCCACTAAGCTCATTGCTTCTTAAATTCAAATGGCGGAGATTAGAGAGTAAGCCCAGAGAGGAAGGAAGATGACCTACAAGATACTTCTTGGGGATGCTAAGAGAGACAACAAGCTTCTGATCATCACAAGCGACTCCGTTCCAAGAACAAGGGTTTTGATCCTCGGAGTTCCAATTGCTTAAAGACCCATCTGGATCTTTGGAAATAGATTGCTTTAGAGTCAAAAGAGCATACCCTTCCTCGTTCAGAGCATTCAATTCGCCATTGAAGTTGCAGATAAGAAGAAGCAAGAGTAACACCGATCCCACCGCCATTTCCGAAGAGGCAGCGAAAGAAAAAAAGCAGAATTTTGACAAGAAATCACTTTTCAGAGGGAGAAAGAATCAAGTAGACAAGAGTTTGCGGAGGATTGAAGGGAGCAGCTGGGAGAGATAAGTGAGAGTGTGAAAGCATGGAAAGGGAAAGAGAATGAAAGACGTTGAAAAACAAGTTCCGGCTTGCTAACTTTGGACCTTTGGACTTTTGCTCATCTATTAATATCCCACATTTTTTTATTAACAAAAACAAAAAAGAATTTAAATGATTTTCATAATTTTCAATTATTAACAGTTAGTTTAATTTTTTTTAACAAAACACGAATTTTAATATCGAAATGATTCAAAGTCTTTTTTTTTTTTTTTATATAGAAGAACTCTAAATTCTAAATTTTTTTAAAAAAGAACGAAACGTAATCTTTTGATTTTGTTTGTAATTTATTTGAAATAAACAACTATTTTCACATCATAATTTCTTCTATTATTAGAAATCTAAACCAGTTGAAACCGAGATTTAAAAGTGTTTTTGAAATATCGAAACCGAGATTTAATAGTGTTTTTAAAATATTACTTTTATTTTTATTAATTTATCGGCAAAGTAAACTAAAATCAACGTTGAATAGTTTAAGGCTTTAAGCAAAAGAATCGATTGGGAAAACAAAAACTTGAGAATAATGATGACAAATGTATACTAGAATTGAAGGTCTTGCGGAGAAATTCATGCACTTTCTTTGTCATCAGACTCATAACGAAAATGCACTTACTCTTTTGTTGTTTCCCATTAAACTCAACGTCCATTTCATTCATCCAAAACTAGCATTATTACATCAAAGGTTTATCGATCTCTATAATGGACTAACAAAAACAAAACAAAAAAATATTACTAATATTAATGTAGTAAGACTCAAACGCAAGGATATGATGGGTAATTGTAATGTAATCGTATATGGTTTAGGGACAAAACAAATTATTAATACATGGTTTAGCTAGGACCGAAAACAAATTTCTAATCAACTATAATGTAATTATACTTTGGTGTTTTTATTACTTTTACACCAATATT
The DNA here is from genome assembly GCA_964056655.1 of Arabis hirsuta. Classification (NCBI taxonomy): domain Eukaryota; kingdom Viridiplantae; phylum Streptophyta; class Magnoliopsida; order Brassicales; family Brassicaceae; genus Arabis; species Arabis hirsuta. The sequence goes on along the minus strand of OZ053305.1, from coordinate 25,006,813 downwards.
GAGTTTTAAAAATTAGTTTGTAATTAATCAAGTAAACAAAGTAACAAACCCCTACTTCTACTTTATTTTGTAGAGTGATTAGTACGGCTCCATAATTATCCCACATTCTATGTATAACTATAAAGGGCACACCTTTATGAACTATGATGTCCCTCTTTGTATTATTCCAGTCCAGCCGTTATCACACATAAATATTAAATACATCTGCTTTTATATATACAGTATGCACATCAAGAAATCATTTCATAGAAGTTGATCAAAAAAAAAAAAAAAAATCATTTCATAGAAAAGTACGAATCACAATGTCTATAGTTGACTAGCTACCCCGATCCGAACGCATATCACAAATTCACAACCCAGTAATAGTTTTGAAGGTTAAATTTTAAATTAGTTTATATTTAACATAGCTTTACATACATGCGTGTATATGTATGTGTGTGAATGTATAGATGAATTGTAGTTTGAAACGTAATTCAAGCGAAAAGAAAACGAAGATCTTTCACGCTCTAAATGACATTTTTGAAAGAGATCTTTATGTTTTTTTTTTGTCACAAAGAGATCATCGTTAAAAAGAAACAAAAGTTGCATAGCTATAGTCAGTGGCGGATATATAAATCTTTTTCACCAGATGCAAAGTTAAAAATTTATCAAACAACACACTATAGAATATTATATAAAACAAGGCATACGAAAATTTCTTACAAAATTACATTAATTCTGAAATATTTATGGTGGATAAGTGCCCCACCCAAATTCACTATGCCTCCACCCCTGGCTATGGTGATGAGTTATATAAAATAATGAATGATATTTCAAAGTTAATAATTAAAATTATCCTAACCAAACAATAATGTGAAGGACACTCAAAAAGTCACTACAATTCCTGAATTCCAATAGGATAGAAAAAGTGTTGCCAAAAGAGACATCATACATTGAACAGACATACCTGGACCTGTGTAATATGCTTTGGTTTCTTAGCATAGCAATCATCCATACCACCAACACTATATAAGTATATATACTTATAAAATGTGAAAATCAGTATTCTCATTCGATCGTTCTATATTAGATTACACAAAGAATACTATAAGAACGTAAAATGTTTATAAAATATAATTTGATTACTATATGTTTAATGAGTAAAAGCACTTTATAGTGGGTTCCAGTACAAGAGATGGATGTGGGGGAGCAGCAGCATATGAGTAAATAAGAAAAAGACAATCGCAGGCTCCTAATTTGGCACGTGTGAAATTAGCGTATGAGCCGTTGGTACGTTGCCGTGGAGCGCCTAGAACATGTAACATGAAAACCAAACTTAGTAATTAATAAATTTCCATATATATATATATATATCTACAACATGGTCTCACTTAAAAAGATAAACATGGATTCACTTACAACTTGATTCGTTTTTCTTTACAGGCTTCCATTGATGTTGTCGGCTATATATCTAAATTTTACTTTGTACGATTCTTGGTTATTTGGCTTTACAATTAATGAAAAAAGTAAATTTATCATTTATATTTATTGATTTTAATACTAGCTATTAATATTAGCATAGTTGGTGATATACTTTTCTTCTTATCTATAGACAATGAAAATGATGACGATGACGAGGAAACATATGAATCTAACGAAGAATCAAGTGTTTTTAAAGTTAATCTTGGTTTTATTTATTTTATTGGTTTTACGGTTTTATGGTTTTTATTTACCTTAAGATATGAAGATATTTTAATTTAATTTGTTACTTGAAAGTTGAAATTTTTTGTTGGATTTATTTATAATAACATAAATGGTTTTTTTTAAATAGTTTATTATGATATTTAATTTATATGTGGGTCCATAAAACTCATTTAGCTAACGAGTTTCATATTATTGAGTTGGGTATATATGTAAATTCAACCCATATAATAAATGGGTCGGGTCAAACCTGTCCATTAAAATTTCTAACCCATGTGGATTTGGATCGGATAATCTATTTTGACATCCCTACCAACATGGATATAACTGAAAACTAAATAAAATTTAAAATTTAGTTAATTATCAGAACATAAAAAAATTCACATTAAAAATTTAAGATAACTTTTTTTTTTTGCATGTACTTGAAAACTCATAGAAAAGTTCATGGAGATAAAGGAAGGCAAATGAAAATTCCTTAACGAACTTTGCAAAAAGAAGAACAGAACACTAGTTTGGAAACCAAAATATGTCTCATTTCAAGTTTAAGATGAGAATGGAATGAAGCAAGACATGACAAAAACTGTAACACCCGTGAACCAAATGGAGATTTTTGGTTGGGTGTGGCGGTTGACACAGGTGTGTATGTCGATCGACACGTGAGTTTTGGACTTGTGAGAAGTTGGGTTGGGCGTTGTGTCGATCGACACAGGGGTTGTGTGTCGATCGACACGAGTTAAAATCAGACCGACGGTTTCGGTTTCTGATTGCCGGTTTGGGGAGCGGTTTAGGAGACACCCTAGGATTTGTATAAAAGGTTGGTGCAGTCGCGTTTGCCCTCGTTTTGGCCGAAAACTCAGAGAGAAAGAGGGTTTGAGAGAGAGTCTTTTGATCAAAGGAGTTGTGTGAGGTTTTGTGAATAAGAACAGCTTCTGTTCGGAAGTTTGAGAGGGCAAACGGCTGTGCTATTCGAGGCGGATTGGGGTGAAACTTGGTGGGTAAGTTCTCCGATCTCTGATCTTGATATAGGAGAAAACGGTTCATCATTTCGTTGATTATTCGTCGAGTTATGGCTGTTTGTACTCGATGGGTCTGTGCAGATAGGTTGTCTGCGATCAGTCGGCTTCGGGGTTGATTTCCGATCGAACCAGAAAGATTCTGGAGGTAATCCGCATATCGACGCGTAGCTGTGTCTGTCTAGTTTCCAGAACAGTCGTCCGTTTTGGTTTTGGACCAGTGGTTCGTCGTGTACAAGTCTTTTCGTAACCGTTGGTCCCATTCTCATTTCGATTCTTCGAGGTGAGTGTGTGATCGTGGGTTTGTGTGAGCATTGGGATTGATGGAATGCGTTTGCTTGGTGTTTCGTGTGTTGTGGTTGGAATTGTGCAGATGACTCGACGAATCGCGACAGATTCGAGCGACGAGAGGATAGGCTCGTTTCTGGGTTGTCGTGTCGATCGACACCAGGGTGGTGTGTCGATCGACACGGGCAGAGTCATATCGATCGACACCAGGGTGGCGTGTCGATCGACAAAGGGTCTCTGTACTTGTTCGTGTTGGTTGTCCTTGTTGTTTGCTTGTGTGCTCATCCTGGTATTGTATTGATTGTTATGTCTATACTTAAATAACCCGTAGACGGGATGACCGCGTCGCTAAGTATTTGTGATAATACTCACGCAACTCTTTTTGCTATGTGTTGCAGGTAAAGAGAAAATTTGATCGTGGAATCATGGCCAGGAAGGAGAGATGATCTAGGGTCTCGTATGGCTGTGTGCTGTTGTAGAATTGGTAGGTTGCTAGTGAATTCTGAGTTGTAGTTAATTGGTTTATTGGTTATTGGTTATTGTTTGGATTGTTGAATTGAACCGGTTAGAATTCTATTAAGTATGAGATTAGTTGAATTGGTTTTATTTGGTTATTGACTGGTTTGTTACTATTTAGTTAATTGTTCCGCGTTGCTTGTTGTATTGACCCAATTGAGGATTATTATATGTGATGATAATAATCTGAAGAGAAATTTTTTTTAAAAATTGGGTCGGATCGTTTCAATTTGGTACCAGAGCCCTTATGGTTCTAGGGCGGGTGATTGATTAATTGATTGTGTGAAAATTGATTGATTGCTGTGTGGGTTTGGGGACATAGATCATCTCTTCCGAGCCTTCAATGAGATTCCACGGTAAGTGTTGTATGATTTCTGTTTTTGTCTAGTACTTAGTAATCTGCTGTGAGTGCAGAGTTATGGCTAGAGGTGCTAGAGGCAGAGGTCGTAGGGGCCGTGGTGGCCGTGGTGGTCGTGGTGGGCGTGGGCGAGGACTTCAGAGTGAGTCAGATGCCGTGAGTGTGGCCCAGGAGACCACGCAGGAGCAGGTGGCGGACTCGCAGGCGTTTCAGAAGGGGTTTGTGGGTGTGACTGCTACGAGTGCCAGTGTGAGGGCTGGTGCGGCCAGTGTGGATCCCGAGGTAGCTGGTGGTACGGGGGGCCCGGGTGGGGTGCTCCCGTAGGTGTGGCCCAAGACCGAGATGATCGTTTGGCGAGTTTGCTGCAGTTGATTCTGGAGCGGTTACCAGGTGGGGTACCGGCTCCGGGTCAGGCTCCGGGAGCTCAGCCAGATGGGGCTGGTGTACGGCCACGAGTGGCTGGTGTGCAGCCAGTGGTGGCTGGGGTTCAGCCGGTAGTGGCTGGTGTGCAGCCGGGAGTGGCGGTTACGGAGGAGCTTCTATCCTACCTGAGGATGATGGAGCAGATGCAGAGGATTGGCACCGGGTTTTTCTCGGGTGGTGCCAAGCCTGAGGATGCGGATGAGTGGCGACAAAAGTTGGAGCGTAATTTTTGATCTATCAGGTGTCCAAAGGGATACCGGGTTGATCTGGCAGTCCATTATCTGGATGGTGACGCGCATCTCTGGTGGAGAGGCGTTGAGGCCAGGCGGATACAGGCCGAGATGGTCTGGGAGGATTTCTTGGCTGAGTTCAATGCCAAGTATTTCCCGCAGGAGGCGGTGGACCGGATGGAGTCGAGGTTTTTGAACCTGGCTCAGGGAGATCGGACTGTGAGGGAGTTCGATTTGGAGTTCAGTCGACTCCTAGTACATGCTGGTAGGGGCATGGAGGGCGAGCAGGCCCAGGTGAGGAGGTTCCTAGGGGGACTTCGAGCTGACTTGAGGACTCGCTGTGGAGCGAGTAAGTTTGCCACGAGGGCGAAGCTGGTTGAGACGGCTACGTCGATTAAAGATGATCTGAGGGATCAGGTTATGGTGGGCAGCCAAATCGTTCAGACGAAGAAACCGCCGCAGCAGCCGGTTATGAGCAAGGGCGGTGAGCCTGCGCAAAGACAGAAGAGGAAGTGGGATGATACTTCGGGATCGAGTTAGAGTGGTCAGGGATGCTTCGGGTGTGGGAGCATGTTTCACAAATTGGTGAGCTGTCCTAGGAAGGATGAGGCTCGAGATACTCGGTTCTGTTATAACTGTGGTGAATCGGGACACATCAGACCGAAATGTCCTAAGCTGCGGCAGACGACGGGTGGAGGAGGAGATTTGAGAACTAGAGGCTAAGATGAAAGCAAGGTTCAGGGGATGGTTCGAGGACTGGGCCCAGGATTGAGCTTGTTTTCATGGTTTCCAGTTTCAGAGTTTAGCATGTTGCTGTATGGTTTTTGGAATTATGTATTTCGTTTGAAGATTAACGATTATTACATTTGAGATTTAATAAGATGAGTATTTCTTATGGATTGAAATTTATAAATGTGTATTCTTATGGTTGGAGATTTATAGGATGAGGATTTCCTATGGTTGGTCTTGTGTTATCATGAGTATGCATGTTGGGGGTTGTAAATTGAGGTTTTATGAGGATTTAAAACTGGTCTATTTCTAAGGGTCTGAGAATAGAGGTTTTATGAGGATTTAAAACTTGTCTATTCTGTGAGACCGTAGTGAAACACTCTGGGTGATTGGGTTGTTTAGAGATGACCTGAGGATTGGTCATGGATGAGATGATATTCCGGGATAGTGGAGTGTCATGTTAGAGTTTACCTGAGTATTGGTAATGGATGTGATGATATTCCGAGTATTGGGATGTGATGATATTCCGAGTATTGGGATGTCAGGTTGAGACCAAGTGAGGTATTTCTAGTCAGAGATGCTATAGACGTTAAGAATTGATTTCTCTAGGGAATGAGGATTTTCCCGAATAACTCATTTGGAGATGAGGATTTCTCCAGGAGGGATGAGGATTTCCCTGTATGTTACTGAGGGATGAGGATTTCCCTTAGTAATAGGAGATGAGGATTTCTCCAGGAGGGATGAGGATTTCCCTGAGTGTTACTGAGGGATGAGGATTTCCCTTAGTGATATATCATGGTTTTTACCTATTTTCGACCATGATATAAGTCCTTTTTGTAGAGTCTTTTTGGTATTTTCGAGTCCTTTTAAAGTCTTTGCAGGAAAATGGATGATTGGAGCTTAATGGAAGCTTTTCTAAATTTTGGAGCATTGGGGAAAGAAGAGCTGAAATGATGAAGTCGAAGTCGATTTTATACGACCGTGTCGATCGACATGGACCTGTATGTCGATCGACATGGTCATATGTGACGAGAAGAGAAGTATTTTCCTTTTAAGCCCATGAAGCCCAGAAGTTTACAAAAGAAGCCCAATCCGAATTTTGAACAATATTTATAGTTTGTACTTAGAGTTTTAAGTTTTTTATCCAGTTTTTAACTTTAGAACGGAAGAGAGGAGATCTGAGGAGCTTAGGAGATTTCATACGTCCAGACTCTGTCAATTCGAACTCTCTGTATCTTTTATCTTATCTCTTTTATGCAAACTATTTATTCATTGATTATGTTTACATCGTCCAGGTCTGAGTAGTCTGTTTGTTAGGTTTAGGGTAGTTCTAGGGTTTGATGAGAAATTGAATGGATTAAAACTCTGTCAGGATTTATCTCTAGGTTCTTCATCTAGATTGGTATAACTCTGATTTTAGGATTGATCAACTAAAATTAGATATCATAGGTTGTTTAATAGATGCGAAAGTATTATTGATAACCTGAAATAATCTTAGATGAGCAAAATTACTTATTCGCAAAGAAATTTGGTTTAGGAATTTTGTGAGCAATTAAACTTGAACTATAAAGCTTGATTTAATTCTCTAGGTTCGCAAAGAAATTTGCTTTAAGAGATCAATGTAGTACTTGGGGATCGAATCCACAGGGAATCGAATAACACAACCAATTCGTGAGTTCAAATTATGCTAAGAAAAAATGTATGAATGAAGTAGAAAACAAAAAGTAAACAAATGAGAGATGATAAAGTTTCAAGTAATCAATTGGACAAGGAGTTAGGCAATGGGTTGTTCGCGGGAATGAATCAAAATCGATCGTGTCGATCGACACAGATGTCTGTGTCGATCGACACAGAGATAAAAACGTTAGGATTTGTTAAGTGCAGTTCTAGAACATAAACACGAATGTAAAATCAATCAACTCTCGTTGCAGAGACTATCTATGATTAGATTCCTAAATCCCAAATTTATTTGCGAACCTAGAGAATTAAATCAAGCTTTATAGTTCAAGTTTAATTGCTCACAAAATTCCTAAACCAAATTTCTTTGCGAATAAGTAATTTTGCTCATCTAAGATTATTTCAGGTTATCAATAATACTTTCGCATCTATTAAACAACCTATGATATCTAATTTTAGTTGATCAATCCTAAAATCAGAGTTATTCCAATCTAGATGAAGAACATAAAGATAAATCCTAAATAGGGTTTCAATCCTATCAATTTCTCATCAAACCCTAGAACTTCCCAAAACCTAACAAGCAAACTACTCAGACATAAATGATGAAATCATAATGAATGAAATAAATTGCATTAAAGATAGAGTTAGAGATACAAAAGGGTTTCGAAATCTCTGAAAGTCTGAAGTCTCCCCAAATCTCTGATCCTCCAAGTCTCAAGTAGAAAACAATATAAAACCTAAAAACCTAAATAAAAACTATATATAAGGTCTAAAATTCGGACTGGGCTTTTCTGGAAACTTCTGGGCTTTGTCGGCCGAAAAGGAAACTCATCAATCTTCACGTCAGACGAGCTTGTGTCGATCGACACACAGGACCGTGTCGATCGACACAGACTCGAAAACTCGATTCCAATTTGATCACTTCAGCTCGTATTCCCTCGATGCTCCAAAATGCTCCAAAAGCTTCCATAAAGCTCCAATCGTCCTTTAACCTGTAAAGACTCTGAAACACTCGAAAAATACCAAAAAAACTCTATGAAAAGGACTTATATCATGGTCGAAAACGGGTAAAAACCATGATATATCAATAACTCTGATTTTAGGATTGATCAACTAAAATTAGATATCATAGGTTGTTTAATAGATGCGAAAGTATTATTGATAACCTGAAATAATCTTAGATGAGCAAAATTACTTATTCGCAAAGAAATTTGGTTTAGGAATTTTGTGAGCAATTAAACTTGAACTATAAAGCTTGATTTAATTCTCTAGGTTCGCAAAGAAATTTGGGATTTAGGAATCTAATCATAGATAGTCTCTGCAACGAAAGTTGATTGATTTTACATTCGTGTTTATGTTCTAGAACCGTTCTTAATAAAATCCTAACCGTTTTCGTCTTTGTGTCGATCGACACATACATTTGTGTCGATCGACACGACCATATTTCAAGTCATCCCTGCGAATTACCTTTGGCCTAACTCTTTGTCTAATTGATTTCAAGAACTTTATCATCATTCACTGTTTACTTTGCTGTCTATTTTACATTAATGCATTTTTGCTTAGCATAATTTGAACTCACGAATTGGTTGTGTTATTCGGTTCCCTGTGGATTCGATCCCTAAGTACTACATCGATCTCTTAATTTGAGAGAGTAGCTCAGGGTAAATTTGAGCATATCAAATTTTGGCGCCGTTGCCGGGGACTCGATCTAACCAATCGATTTGTGTTATTAGAACTTTGTCTAAGTTTTTATTTTTGTTTATTTTACTTACTTTTTCTTTTCTTTTTGTTTTGTGTGTTTCAGGTTTATGCATCAGCGCGTTACCAGAAGCAACCAGAACAAAGAGCTACTTGATCTCAATCCTGAGATTTTGAGGTTAGAACGAGCCAACAGAGCAGCGACAAGGACAGCCAATATGAATCCAATGATCCTTATCAGAGGTGACGATGGTTTTCTTCAGGACTCTGAGGGTCGTAGACGTAATGCTCAAGGTCAGAGGTTGGATGAGAATGGGGCTGTGATTTTGGAGGAGCAGCATGCTGTACAGCGTCATGAGCCAGCTGGGCGTGGGCGCACTCTAGGAGAGTACAACAGGCCAGACGAATTCTATGCCAACAGGGCAGCGATTTGTCCTCCAGCTTTCTAGAGGAACGACTTCGAGCTTAAACCCGGCTATTTCTCTCTTGTGGCTCAACACCCATTCCATGGCTTATCTTCTGAACACCCAATGGATCACCTTGAGAGGTTTGAGGATTTGGCGTCTAGCATCAAGGCCAATGGAGTATCTAGTGATTACCTCTACTGCAAGCTCTTCCCTTACTCTCTTGGTGGAGAAGCTGCTTACTGGCTGAAGCAGCTAGAGCCTGGATCGCTAACTACTTGGGAGGACACCAAGAACGCCTTCCTCAACAATTTCTTTGATGAGGCTAGGCCAGAGGACCTGAGGACTAAGATTTCCACCTTCAAGCAAGGTCCTACTAAAGCATTCAAGGCTTCCTGGGGGAGGTTCAAGAACTACCAGAGAGACTGCCTTCACCATGGTTTCAATGATGTTCAGCTGTTGGGCATTTTCTTCAGAGGGATTGACTGGAGGTATTAGATGGCCCTCGATTCAGCTAGCAACGGGAACTTCAACACCCGATATCCGGAAGATGCTCTGATTCTCATCGACAATTTGGCTTCCAGCAACAGTACCAAAAATGCAGATTTTGAAAGGAAGAAGCTGGGTGGAAAGTTGGATGGAAGCCAAATCGCAGAGGTTAAGGCTAAGCTGGATACTGTACACAACCTTCTAGTAGGAAAGAAGACAGATCAGTTTGCTCAGGAGATAGAAACCTTCATACCCGAACCCGTGTCGATCAACACGGGAAGCATGTGTCGATCGACACAGGATGAAGAGGAAGATGTCAACTATGTCAGCAGAACTGGGTTTCAGAATCAGAGGTTTGGCAATCAGCAGGGCAACATAAACTTCAGTGGAAATAACCAGAGGACTCCATTCACTGGGAATCCAAGCTCGCCCACCTATTCTCCTAAGCCACAGTTTCAGAAGACTGAGTATCAGAAGCCTTTTTAGAACACTTACACTAGGAATTACACTTCCTCTTCCTATCAGGTACCTCCTCCTCAGACAGCAGAGAGCAGCGAGATGAAATCCATGCTAGAGCAGATCTTGGAAGGGCAACAGAAGATGACTGTGAACTTCAACGGGAAAATGGATGCAATGTATCAGGATCTGAATGGGAAATTCGAGGCTCTGAATACCCATGTCAAGAAGTTGGATACTCAGTTTGCTCAGACTGCAGAGAACTCGAGGAGGCAAGAGGGGTTTCTTCCATCTAGGACGGATGTGAATCCAAAGCATAGTGTTGCTGCTATCACCACAAGGAGTGGTAAAATGATTGGAGAACCAGCAGTGAAGAAGGGACTCCAGCCAGAGCAACTAGGCGAGCTCATTGAGATTTACGAGGAAGAGACTTCTGCTGGAAACCCTGTGTCGATCGATAAGGAAGGTTCATATCGATCGACATGGCTTGAAAAATCGGATTCTGGGAAACACGCTACAGGTGATGTCGATCGACAAGAACCCCATGTCGATCGACACGATGCTCAGACGATCCCAAGTTTGTCGAAATCTGCTGCTAGAGCTGAGGAGAGAATATATGTGCCTAAGATACCTTATCCTCGAAGCCAGAAGAGATCTAAACAGGAGCTAGAGGATGCTCGATGCAAGGCTGTAATGGATAAGCTGGTTGTGGAGCTTCCTCTAATTGATGCCATCCGGACAAGTCCGGTAATCCGACGCTACATGAAGAGGATGGTCACAAAGAACCTAGGTCTTGAGGAAGAGGTGACTATGATTTCTTAGCAGGTCAGTACAGTGATTCAGAACAGAGTTCCAGAAAAACTGACAGATCCGGGAAGTTTTGTGTTGGACTGTTTGATCTTCAAGGATAGATTTCCGCGATCTCTTTGTGATTTAGGCTCTGGTGTCAACCTGATGCCACGCTCTGTTGCTGTTGGTCTAGGAATGACCGATTTCCAGCCTACTAGGATCTCTCTTATCCTGGCTGATCGATCTGTTAGAATTCCAGAGGGTGTTCTAGAGGATGTCCCAATCAGGGTTGGAGACTGTTTGATTCCTACAGACTTTGTTGTTCTACAATACAACGAGGAGCCCAAAGACCCCCTTATTTTGGGTAGACCATTTTTAGCTACAGCGGGTGCAATGATCGATTGCAAAGGAGGTAGCATTACCTTGAGTGTGGGAGATTTGGAGATGAAATTCGAGATGGATAGGCTGATGAAGAGACCCACCATAGATGGCCAAACATTCTATGTCGACACACTCACAGACATTGCCCAGGAAGTCTTCAATGAGACGCATCCCATTGATCCCTTGGAAAGGACTTTGGTTAACTCTGTGACCGTGGAAAGCCAGATTGATGAAGTTGCTAAAGGGTATGCTAAGCTGATGGATGTTGGGAGAAAAGTGAGGTAGTTGGCTAGTAATGTCGAGTTGGTCGGATCCCTGAAAACCCATGTCGATCGACATGAGGTCCGTGTCGATCGACACGGGTCCATTGACAGCGATTGGAGTGAACAAAAAGCTCCAACAATCGAACTCAAACCAATTCCAGCCGGGCTAAGGTATGCTTTTCTTGGTCCTAATTCAACATACCCAGTCATTGTTAATGCTTCCTTAAACAATGCAGAGCTCACCCTTTTGCTAAGCAAGCTGCAAGTTTTGCAAAGCTCTTGGCTATTCACTTGATGATATTTCAGGGATTTCTCCAGACTTGTGTATGCACAGGATCCACTTAGAGGATGACACCAAGTCGTCAATTGAGCATCAGAGGAGGCTAAATCCGAATTTACAAGAAGTCGTCAAGAAAGAGATTTTGAAACTTCTAGAGGCTGGAATCATCTATCCCATTTCAGACAGTGTCTGGATCAGCCCAGTTCACGTGGTACCAAAGAAGGGAGGAGTCACAGTGATAAAGAACGAGAGGAATGAGCTGATTCCTACGAGGACGGTGACTGGACACAGGATGTGTATTGACTACCCGAAGCTAAACGCGGCTACCAGGAAAGATCACTTCCCCCTGCCTTTCATTGACCAGATGTTGGAGCGACTGGCGAATCACCCCTATTACTGCTTTCTCGATGGCTACTCCGGTTTCTTCCAGATCCCCATTCATCCAGAAGACCAGGAGAAGACCACATTTACTTGTCCTTATGGCACTTTTGCATACCGCAGAATGCCCTTTGGACTATGTAATGCCCCAGCGACCTTCCAAAGATGCATGATGTCGATCTTCACAGACATGATTGAGGATTACATGGAGGTCTTCATGGATGACTTCTCGGTCCACGGTTCTTCATTCAAGGACTGTCTCGACAACCTAGAGAAGGTGCTGGCCAGATGTGTGGAGAAGCATTTGGTTCTGAATTGGGAGAAATGCCACTTTATGGTGAAAGATGGCATCGTGCTTGGTCATAGGGTTTCAGCTGATGGGATTGAAGTGGACCGCTCTAAGATCGAGGTCATGACAAGTCTGCAACCGCCCACTTCAGTCAAGGAAGTTCGTAGCTTCCTAGGACATGCTGGATTTTACCGGAGATTTATCAAGGACTTCTCCAAAATCGCCCGCTCACTCACCAATTTGCTCTGTAAGGATGTAAAATTTCTTTTTGATACTAACTGTTTAGCTGCTTTTGAACAGATCAAACAGGCTTTGGTGAGTGCTCCAATAGTGCAACCTCCGGACTGGGATTTGCCTTTCGAGGTGATGTGTGACGCTAGTGATTATGCAGTTGGGGCTGTTTTGGGTCAGAAGAAAGACAAGAAGCTGCATGCCATCTATTATGCTAGTAGGACACTAGACGAGGCTCAAAAGAATTATGCAACTACGGAAAAGGAACTGCTAGCAGTGGTTTTTGCTTTTGAGAAGTTTCGCCCCTACTTGATTGGAGCCAAGGTGATAGTGCACACAGATCATTCAGCACTCAAATACCTGATGCAGAAGAAGGATGCTAAGCCTAGACTGTTGAGATGGATTCTACTTCTCCAGGAGTTCGACATAGAGGTGAAAGACAAGAAAGGAGTTGAGAACGGTGTCGCGGATCATCTTTCGCGAATTCGGATAGAAGACCACGTCCCCATCGATGACTACTTCCCAGTGGAGAGTGTGCATTACATTGAGACTGGTTTGCAAGCAGGCACGGTGCTAGATCGACATGTTTCCGAACTGTCAGATGTCGTATCGATCGACATGAAGGAACCATATCGATCGACATGGGACTTAACCGTCACGCCTCAGATTTCAGCAACGGATATGTCGATCGACACGGACATGTGTGTCGATCGACATGACCTTGTATGTTCCGTTTCTGGATATAGCCGACCGTGGTACGCTGACATTGCAAACTTCCTAGCTGCAGAGGACGTACCTACTGATCTTAAGGGATACGAAAGGAAGAAATTCATGAGGGAACTGAGGAGGTATTATTGGGATGAGCCTTATCTCTACAAGCATTGTTCAGACGGAATCTACAGAAGGTGTATTGTAGGGAGTGAGATACGGGATGTGCTTCACCACTGCCATGGTTCAGAGTATGCTGGGCATTTTGCCACTTTCAAGATGGTCTCAAAGGTTTTACAAGCTGGGTTTTGGTGGCCTACTATGTTCAAGGATGCGCATGTTTTCATTGCGTAGTGTGATACTTGTCAAAGGCGGGGTAAGATTAGCAAGAGGAATGAGATGCCACAAAACTTCATCCTTGAGGTTGAGGTTTTTGATTGCTGGGGCATTGATTTCATGGGCCCGTTCCCGTCATCCTATGGGAACAAGTACATCTTGGTAGCTGTGGATTATGTCTCCAAATGGGTGGAGGCGATTGCTAGTCCTAAGAATGACGCTGCGGTGGTGGTTAAGCTGTTTAAAACCATCATTTTCCCTCGATTTGGAGTTCCCAGAGTTGTCATTAGTGATGGTGGGACACATTTTATTAACAGAGTTTTTGCTAAGCTTTTGCAGAAATACGGAGTGCACCATCGCGTGGCCAGTCCTTATCATCCTCAGACGAGTGGACAAGTGGAGGTGTCCAACAGACAAATCAAGGAAATCCTAGAGAAGACGGTAAATTCCACAAGGAAGGATTGGTCAGCCAAACTGGATGATGCACTTTGGGCTTACAGGACTGCCTACAAGACACCTCTGGGGACTACTCCATTTCATCTGCTTTATGGGAAAGCGTGTCATCTTCCAATTGAATTGAAACACAGAGCAGCATGGGCAGTTAAGCATTTCAACTTCAACATCAAGCCTGCTGCAGAGAGGCGTCTGATACAGCTGAATGAACTGGATGAAATAAGACATCATGCTTATGAAAGCTCTAAGTTATACAAGGAGCGGACTAAAGCATATCATGACAAGAGGATCATCTCCAGGACATTCGAACCAAATGACCAGGTATTGCTTTACAACTCTCGTTTACAGCTTTTTCCTGGTAAATTGCGTTCTCGTTGGTCAGGTCCTTTCACCATCAAGGAAGTCAGACCACATGGAGCTGTTGTCCTCGTTAGCAAGGATGGAAAAGAGTTCACTGTTAACGGGCAAAGGGTGAAACACTATTGGGCAGAAGCCGAGATTCCGGAAGGACACATTGTGCCTCTGGATGATGCACCTGTTGCCTGAGTCCTGACACAGTCAAGCTAATGACTGAAAACAAGCGCTTAGTGGGAGGCAACCCACTGGTAAGTGTATATTATTCTAATTTTTAGTTTTCACTAACTTTAGTCTAGAGAAATTATGGATTTTGTGAAGGAATTTTTCGGCAAAACGAAAAGAAGAACGACCATGTCGATCGACACGGACCTATGTGTCGATCGACACGGCCCACAGACAAGCCGGCCCAGCACATGATAACAGGTAAGTTTTCTTATCCTTCCTCCTCATAAACCCTTCGACGGAATCATATCGCTCGACATCGCTCCTCAAAACATCTATATCTTTTTCAAATCTTCATCAAATTAAGCGATTTTTGGCTCTAATCTACTCGGTTTTTCATCCTCTTTGTGATTCTACACTCCATTTACTCGATCTACAAAGGTATGACACCCTATTTTCTACTTTTTCAGTTCGACATTCATAAGGAAAAAGGGTGATTTCGGGTTGTTTTGGTCCAAATTGGATGATTCGATTGCTTCGGATACACTTTTAGAGTGATTTTGGACCTGCTTCATGCGTTAACTACGTTAATTTTTGTAGGATAGGTTCGAATTTGGGAATATTTGAGGTTTTCGGTTGTTAAAGAGGTGAAAACGAAATTGGTTTGTTTTGGGGTTGCTATTGTGTCACATTGGACTCCTGTGCCTGCTAGATATTATGTAGAGGTGTTGTGTTGAATATGGCGAATGGAGACCTTGATTTGCAGCCATCGGAATTGTTTCGTTCTGTGTCGATCGACATGGACCTGTATGTCGATCGACACAGACGCCCAGAACACCCAACGTGTACTGATTTCAGATTTTTGGTTGTCTGTTTTTTGTCTTTGGTTGCTCGCAGATGGCCACACAAGTTACCAAACGTCAGCGAAAAGATAGGGCTGCTGCATCTGGTTCTGGTGCACAAGCAGAGTCTGTTGCCTCGCGTCATCCACGGCCACGACCTGAGGGGGAGAAGATCGCCATTCAGAGGCGATGGAGTGAGGTTCCTGCAAAAGTTATGATACGCGATGATGTGGTCAACAGAGAAATAACGGAGGACTGGGACGATTATGACTCGCTCCTGTATAACGAGTGGCTCAAGGTGAAACTCTCTTCGACCAGAGTTGCAAATCCAAGAACAGTCAGTGGTTTGGGTCTCAAGGCAGAGCTGTTGTGACTACTGCGGAATGCGGGACTGGGGACCATTGCCTCTCGCAATTACGATATGTACCCTGATTTGGTCCGTCAGTTTTTCGCCTCAGTGCGACATTGTTCTGTAGACAGCGGTGATGAGGACACTGATGAGGAGAGGCAGCGGTGTTTGAGCTTTAAGATCCGAGGATTCCGTTACTCGCTCACTGTCTGGGATCTTTGCAGGGTATACGGCTTTAACGAGGATCGAGATTATTATGGACTCCTGGAAAACATCCCGGATATACAGGCCTTTTTGGCGCGATTTGGGACTGGAATATATGCTCCCGCTTCCTCTACGCACACTGATGTGCGGCATCCTGTCATCCGCTACCTGTTCCGCCTATTTTCCACCACGATCCTGTATAAGGTGGAGCCCGGGAAGATGCGACTTCAGGAGCTGGTCCTTTTATCATATGCTCTCCGGAAGGATATTCCAGACACGGCTTGGGAAGAGTCACAACCCTTAACCTGGATGGAGCCTCACCCCAACATGGGGGTCGTCTTCGCACGTCCCTCAGACGCAGGCACCTCCAGTGTTCCATATCAGATTCCTCCACTACCACCAGTGCCTGATCGCCCTATGGGGCAGCACGAGTTTCAGAGTTGGGTCGTTCAGAGTTTCCAGACGCTATTGACCGCCATGTCTACCTGGCCTCGCTGTGGATGCATCCGTCCTCGCCAACCTACTCCACGGCCTTCATCATCATCTGAGGAGGATGATTAGATCATTTATCCTTTTTCCTGTTTCTCTTTATTTTCTTTTATTATCTAACTTTGAGTCTATTTTTCTGTTTTTCCTTGAGTTAGTTTGTTTTATGTTTCTTTAGGATTTCAGAACTGATGAACTAATGCGATTCGCCTATGTTTTCCTCTTAATCACGTCTTTTGAGTTGAGTTTTGCAGAATGATTAGCTTGAAATTTATTTCCACGATGGAAGATGCTGACCAAACTTGCGGAAATATCCAGAGAGACCGTGTCGATCAACATGGACCTGTATATCGATCGACACAGTTCGACATTTTGTCTCCTATTCCGCACAACTCATGATCCGATTCGAATACCTATATCGATCGACACGGTTTTCCATGTCGATCGACATGGGGAAAACACTTGGTAACATTTCGTCTTCTCTTCTCAAGTTCGTTATCCTTTTGATTCTTTATGCCGAACTCAGCTTGATAACACTGGGGACAGTGTTGTTTAAGTCTGGGGGAGGTAGTTGCTAACTTTGTGTTCGTTTTTGAGAGTCAGTCCAAAACGTTTTTTTTATTGAGTCAAAATAGTCAGTTGGAAACAATGATCCTTCTTTTGGTTTAGTGGATTGTTCTTTTCAATTGTGTGACCATTTTTCCAGGATCGATTTCAGAATCAGACTAATGAAAAATCCTAAGGCTGACCTGTTAACTAGAGACGTCCGTTACTTCCAACATAATCCGCCAGGTTAGAGCTAATTATATGGTCTCCTCGGTAATTGATTTTCATAAAGCTTGATTCCTCATTCATACCTGAATAGTGCAAATTCCTTTTGAAACTAATGGTACCCCTCTCCCTAATTTATAAAAAAAAATGAAAATGATGAAGAATGGGGTGATATGATAGTTCTTGAGTATCAGATGAGGAAATACAATTCTGGTGAATCAGTACTCAAGAGGTGATCACCCAGAGCTCAAAAGCAGCAGTCTGAGTCCCTTAGAACGGATGTAGAGGACGAGCGATCTCACGACCCTGTCTCCTCACAAGGAACAACAGTAGTGAAAGCATTGCTTTCGAGTTACACCATATTTATTCATTGAAAAAAAAAATATATTTTGAATTAAATAAGTCTGGGGGAGGTAAGGTACCGAAAGTTAAATGGATTCACTAGTCATGGTATAGAATGGGAATGAGTCTAGAAGGCTTTTGGCGTCAAGATCTGGGACGAGACCTTGCAATGATAACTGACGGGTTATGTTGAGTAGTCGTGGATGAATTTAGAAGGCTGCGAATGTCTATGGAGAAGTACATAGTGGTCTGATTTTGAGTCGTTTATGTATTATGTGGATTACTAGCTGAAAGGGATCGGTTCAGTACCCCAAGGGGAGGTAAGTTTCTGCGTTTTCAAACCTCTTTCACATTCTAAGTGTATGTTTTGCTTGAGGGCAAGCAAATGCCAAGTCTGGGGGAGTTGATATATCATGGTTTTTACCCATTTTCGACCATGATATAAGTCCTTTTTATAGAGTCTTTTTGGTATTTTCGAGTCCTTTTAGAGTCTTTGCAGGACAATGGATGATTGGAGCTTAATGGAAGCTTTTCTAAATTTTGGAGCATTGGGGAAAGAAGAGCTGAAGTGATGAAGTCGAAGTCGACTTTATACAACCGTGTCGATCGACATGGACTGTATGTCGATCGACATGGTCATATCTGACGAGAAGAGAAGTATTTTCCTTTTAAGCCCACAAAGCCCAGAAGTTTACAAAAGAAGCCCAATCCGAATTCTGAACAATACTTATAGTTTGTACTTAGAGTTTTAGTTTTTTTTTATCCAGTTTTCAACTTTAGAACTTAAGAGAGGAGATTTGAGGAGCTTAGGGGATTGCATACTTCCAGATCCTGTCAATTCGAACTCTCTGTATCTCTTATCTTATCTCTTTTATGCAAACTATTTATTCATTGATTATGTTTACATCATCCATGTCTGAGTAGTCTGATTGTTAGGTTTAGGGTAGTTCTAGGGTTTGATGAGAAATTGAATGGATTAAAACTCTGTTAGGATTTATCTTTATGTTCTTCATCAAGATTGGTATAACTCTGATTTTAGGATTGATCAACTAAAATTAGATATCATAGGTTGTTTAATAGATGCGAAAGTATTATTGATAACCTGAAATAATCTTAGATGAGCAAAATTACTTATTCGCAAAGAAATTTGGTTTAGGAATTTTGTGAGCAATTAAACTTGAACTATAAAGCTTGATTTAATTCTCTAGGTTCGCAAAGAAATTTGGGATTTAGGAATCTAATCCTAGATAGTCTCTGCAACGAAAGTTGATTGATTTTACATTCGTGTTTATGTTCTAGAACCGTTCTTAATAAAATCCTAACCGTTTTCGTCTCTGTGTCGATCGACACATACATTTGTGTCGATCGACACGACCATATTTCAAGTCATCCCTGCGAATTACCCTTGGCCTAACTCTTTGTCTAATTGATTTCAAGAACTTTATCATCATTCACTGTTTACTTTGCTGTCTATTTTACATTAATGCATTTTTGCTTAGCATAATTTGAACTCACGAATTGGTTGTGTTATTCGGTTCCCTGTGGATTCGATCCCTAAGTACTACATCGATCTCTTAATTTGAGAGAGTAGCTCAGGGTAAATTTGAGCATATCACTTAGTAATACTGAGAGAGAAGTATTTTCTCGATGGGATGAGGATTTCCCTGTGGGGGTTACTGGGGGATGAGGATTTCCCTTAGTAATACTACGAGATGAGTACTTCTCTAGAGGGGATGAGGATTTCCCTGTATACCGCTAGCTCGACGGACTGTGTGTTCTGAGAATGTCAGTGGTATAGTGCGCCGATAGCTCAAAGGACGTGTTCCTGAGAGTGTGAGTGGTGTGGTTATGCGATATGAGTTATGAGTTGAGAGTAATCAATATCTAAAATGTGGCTATGTGCATAGAGCAAGATGTAGACCTCAGAGATCGGGAGAGGGTCTCGGATGTTGCTGGCCGGGGTGGTCAGGGGTGTTGACCGTAGTGTGACGGTGTGGAGTGATTCGAGGGTGGATCTTTAGTGGTGCTGACCGGATTGGTCAGGATTGCAGCCGTGGCGAGACGGGGCAATGTGGCTAGTATGAGACTAGCGGAGCTCGGGGATCAGGTGAGATCGCGAGTGGTGCTGACCGGGTTAGGTCAGGAAGGTGTGGTGGATGTCGAGTCTAGGGTTTTGCTTACGTTTAGAACTTGGTTCGGACAACTCTGGTAGCATGTGTAGCGCCGTTGGTCTTACATGTTCTTGTTTGATTGTTGTGCGATCATTTGGTTCAATTTAGGGTCAACGGTTGGTTGTGCATGTTCTTGTTTGATTGTTGGGCAATCAATCGGGCAGCCCTAATCAGAACCAGGGGGCGTTGCATTGTTGGTGTTTCCGGGAGAATCTGATCGGGTTTTAGGCGGGGATATTAACCTTAGTGAGATGGAGTTGCATGATTCGAGGTCGAATCCATGTTAGTGGGGGAGAATTGTAACGCCCGTGAACCAAATGGGGATTTTTGGTTGGGTGTGGCGGTCGACACAGGTGTGTATGTTGATCGACACGTGAGTTTTGGACTTGTGAGAAGTCGGGTTGGGCGTTGTGTCGATCGACACAAGGGTTGTGTGTCGATCGACACGAATTAAAATCAGACCGACGGTTTCGGTTTCTGATTGCCGGTTTGGGGAGCGGTTTAGGAGACACCCTAGGGTTTGTATAAAAGGTTGGTGCAGTCATGTTTGTCCTCGTTTTGGCCGAAAACTCAGAGAGAAAGAGGGTTTGAGAGAGAGTCTTTTGATCAAAGGAGTTGTGTGAGGTTTTGTGAGTGAGAACAGCTTCTGTTCGAAAGTTTGAGAGGGAAAACGGCTGTTCTATTCAATGCGGATTGGGGTGAAACTTGGTGGGTAAGTTCTCCGATCTCTGATCTTGATATAGGCGAAAATGGTTCGTCATTTTGTTGATTATTCGTCGAGTTATGGCTGTTTGAACTCGATGGGTCTGTGCAGATAGGTTATCTGCGATCAGTCGGCTTCGGGGTTGATTTCCGATCGAACCAGAAGGATTATGGAGGCGATCCGCATATTGACGCGTAGCTGTGTTTGTCTAGTTTCCAGAACAGTCATCCGTTTTGGTTTTGGACCAGTGGTTCGTCGTGTACAAGTCTTTTTGTAACTGTTGGTCCCATTCTCATTTCGATTCTTCGGGGTGAGTGCGTGATCGTGAGTTTGTGTGGGCATAGAGATTGATGGAATGCGTTTGCTTGGTGTTTCGTGTGTTGTGGTTGGAATTGTGCAGGTGACTCGACGAATCGCGACAGATTCGAGCCACGAGAGGATAGGCTCGTTTCTGGGTTGTCGTGTCGATCGACACCAGGGTGGTGTGTCGATCGACACGGACAGAGTCATATCGATCGATACCAGGGTGGCGTGTCGATCGACACAGGGTCTCTGTACTTGTTCGTGTTGATTGTTCTTGTTGTTTGCTTGTGTGCTCATCCTGGTATTGTATTGATTGTTATGTCTATACTTAAATAACCCGTAGACGGGATGACCGCGTCGCTGAGTATTTGTGATAATACTCATGCAACTCTTTTTGCCATGTGTTGCAGGTAAAGAGAAAATGTGATCGTGGAATCATGGCCTGGAAGGAGAGATGATCTAGGGTATCGTATGGATGTATGCTGTTGTAGAATTGCTAGGTTGCTAGTGAATTCTGAGTTGTAGTTAATTAGTTTATTGGTTATTGGTTATTGTTTGGATTGTTGAATTGAACCGGTTAGAATTCAATTAAGTATGTGATTAGTTGAATTGGTTTTATTTGGTTATTGACTAGTTTGTTACTATTTAGTTAATTGTTCCGCGTCGTTTGTTGTATTGACCAAATTGAGAATTATTATCTGTGATGATAATAATCTGAAGAGAAATTTTTTTTTAAAATTGGGTCGGGTCGTTTCAAAAACGGAATGAGAATAAAAGAAAAAACACAAATGTACCATGTGAAATTATTTATTATTTGACATAATATGAAAAATCTATAATAATAACTTTGTTACATATTAAAACCTAAAAGAAAAAGGAAATGAACATAGCAATGAGCTACCTAGTGTTTTATCCAAAAAAAAAAAAAATTCAGCTCCATAGTGCGGACGGTAATACCTTAGCTCAACTACCCAAGTATCATGGTTTATCTCCAACTCTTCTTTGTGAGGTAAATGGACCAAGTGGACCAGTCTATATACAGGTCTGTTTCTAGAGTTTAGAAAGCTTAAAGCAAAAAAAAAAAAAATTGAGACTCCTAAATTCATGTTAAAAAAATTAGAATCCAAAATTAGTATATAAAATTAAAATTACTATAATATATATATATATATATATTATATTTACTATTTTTCTTATATTTGGGGCCCCAAGGCAACTGTTTCAATATTTCTTATGTAGGCACAAGCCTGTATGTAAAGGTCTTTGACAAAAAATAATCAAAATAAAGTTTGTGTGTAATATTTTGTGTTTTCTATTATTATATATATATATATATATATATATATACTTTTACTTAGGGTATAAATGGTAACAGAAAAATCTAGTGGAATTGAGGAATTTGGTGGAATTTTTGGTAAGTTTTTGCAGAATCTAGCAAAATAGTTTTGAATTTAAATGGTAACTGTTGAATCTAACGAAATATAGCGGAAGTCATGAAAATAAACATTAAAAATGTGTTTATAAATTAAATATTTATGTTTATAGATGTATTAAATATTACAAAAATAATTTTTTATTGAATTATCTCCTAAATTCTATTTCATTAATATTTTTCGTTTTTATGTTTGTTTAGCAAAAATTAAAAGTTTTTTTTTCATTATTAAATACTAAAATTATTAAGAAAATTTTAAATTTATTCATTTATAATATTAGTAATTTATTAAAAAATAACATAAAAACTAAATGTGTTATAAACTTATATAGACGTGTTAAAAATTAATCAAAATTTATACTAGTTGTATGTCTATAGAAGGAAGCTGTTATAAACTTATATAGACAAACGTAAAATGTATCTATAATTCTTTTTTGTGTTTTTTTTTTCATTTAGCTATTGTTATACATTGGTTTTCATAATTTTATCTATAAATTTCTGATATTTCTTTTTATTTTTACTGTTAATTTTAATATCCATTACATGATGGAACAAAATTCCACAGATTTCACAACAGTAAACTAATAGTACATATTTTTCTCCAGATAAGAGTTTTGGAGTTTTTGTTCCTGCGACAACCCATTCTCAAAAGAGCATCAAATATTTATACTTTGTGGGAACGAGACGGTACAAGACCGATGAGAATTTCGAACACTCCTGTTTAAGAAAGGGAATACGGTCTTTTTTCTTTGTTTTTTGGGTCACTGAAGGGAAACGGTCCAATGACTTTTTAGGAGCCAAATTTGTTTTCGGTCTTGTTAGTTGATTTGGTTTGAAACAAAATTGACAATTGAATAAAGATGTTAACAAAAGAATTAGACCAAATATTTTTGGTAGGAACCGGTTCAAAACATGCAACAAAATATGCTTCTTTTTTTCTCTTTAAACCATGTTGAACCTGGACAAGTAACAGAAAGAAAATACACTTGTTTTTGCCATTGTGGATAATGGACCCATTCAGATTTTTCTATAAAAAAAAATTATATTCTAAGCTGCTTGATAGAAAAGATGTATGTTGTATATAATAAATATAAGCATGAAGATGCATGGAGTGAAAAATTGGAAAAGATGTATGTTGTATATAATAAATATAAGCATGAAGATGCATGGAGTGAAAAATTGGGTAAAGAAAAATTTCTAAACTTTCTAATGGTGGATCCAAAATTCTTCATAGAACAAGTGGAAAATGATGGTACAAAGTTTAGCACTCATCATCAAGATTCGATCTAGATCCAAACCAACCCAGAACTTCGCTAAAGGAGCAATGAACTAGGCCCACGAAGGTAGTCTTGGTCCAGCAAACGAGTTCGGCCCATGCTCATGCACGATGTTTAAGCCGACTTAGTAGGTTCCGAGTAAAAAGGAAAGGATTAACATGAATAATAGAAAATCACTTAGGATTAGAAAATTTTCAATACATCTTTAACGTTTATTCAACCGAATTTATACTTGTATATATATAAAATGTAATTCCATGGACGAAGGATCCACAATTGTAATCAACTCAAAGACATATTGCTTATTCTCTTCATCGTTCTTATTTTTCTTGAGCTTTTACTTAGAAAACCTAGTTGTTCAATCGTTTAGAAAAGATCCGAATAGTTCGCACGATCCGGATTCACCATAAACAATGTAATTACTTACGCATAAGATATCGGTTTGGAGAATATCGATTAACGAAAATTTCATGGTTAACTCCCCGATTAAGGAGTTTACTTCAAGTTGGATTAACTTCATAAACTATCTCACTCACAAGCGTAAGGCAGTTACCTTTAAATACTTAATTGTCTAGCCGAGAGTTGAATCTTGAAACTGCAAGAGCAAAGAAATTCTGATTTCTTAAATTTATGTGAACGTGGTTGAGCACAAAAGTGATAAAAAGAATAAGTGAATAAGCATTCCTCCAAAGGCCTCTATACGTTTCATGTGGCTAAAAATTTAGAGACAATTACTAAAACAACTTTGAAAAATCCCTTAACCACTAGAACAACTCTTTGAGAAGAGAGAAATGTTAAAAAGGGGTAAAAGACTTTTAAACCTCTCATTTCCTTTTTAATATCGAAAATATCACTAATATTAATAAAAATATTAAAATAATAAGAAAAATAATAATTAAAATTTTTTTTTAAAGAACCTAAAATCTATTTTTTTATTTTACTATAAAATGTGTTTGCGTTCGACATTTACAATTGGCGTTTGTAATAAACGTTTACAATCGCCGTTTGAAACTAACGTTTATAATCGCCGTTTGCAACTAGCGTTTGTGACCCTTGTTTGCAATTGGCATTTGTATTTGGCGATTGGCGTTTGCGTTTGAATTAATGGTAGATTTTTGGATTGTTTTCTTGTTATGGTAGAGTTTGTAACGACCGCGAACCAATTTATGTGGATTTTGGTCGTGCATCGATTGACGCAAGGTTAAATCGAACCGGATCGTTCGATTTAAGTGTCAGTTTGCGGGCCGGTTTAGGGTGAAAACCCTAGGATTCCCTATAAAAGAGACTGTGGCCGCGTTTTTGGTTCCAGGAAAGTTCCAGAAAGTTTCCAGAAAAATTCTAGAGAGATTTCAGAGAGATTTGTGAGTGAGGATTCATTGTGAGTCTCTAGAGATTGTTCTGGGTGCTTGTTGATCACGAATTGAGGAGGATTGTGGTGTGGAGATCCGTGTTCTTTGCGTTCATCTGTGTTTTGTCATCCTTTTTCCTTCCAGATCTCAGGTGAGTGCGTGACCATGGGTTAATCTGGGTAAAAGATTGATATGATGCGTTGTTGTGTTGTTTTATGTGGATTCGTGTTGGTTTCATGTGGATTTGTGTGCAGGGATCGATCCATGAGAGGATAGATTCGATATTGGGTTCTGTGATGTTGCGTCAATCGACGCAGTTGCTCTGCATCGATCGACACACGAGACAGTGCATCGATCGACACACGATACAGTACATCGATCGACACCGGGGTTGTGTGTCGATCGACACACTGGTAGATGCATCGATCAACACATGGTGGTTGTGTCGATCGACGCATGCCTATTTGAGGCGAACTTGTGTTGATTGTTCGTGCTTTGCGTGTTGGTTGTTCATCCTGGTATCGTATTAATTCTTATGGCTATGTGTATAACCTAGTAGATGGGATGACCGTCTCACTGAGTATTTGTGATAATACTCACGCATCTCTTTTTGCCATGTGATGTAGGTAAAGACAAGATGTGATTGAGGAATCATGGTCAGAAAGAGGAGATGATCTAGTGTCTTGTTTTCACGGCCGTTGTGTTAGAATTGTTAGGGTGCTAGTGATTATGGAACTGCTGTTTATTGTTATTGGATTTGTTGAACTAGATTATTGGTTATTGTTATTGGAATTGGTTTAGAGATTTAGTAAAGTATGGGATTTACTTAATGTTATGTCTGGTTTAATTGTTGAATTGTTTTCGCATTGGTTGTGTTGACCCGTTGAGGATTATTATTTCTGATAATAATAATCCGAAAGGGAAATTTTTTAAAAAAAATTCGGGTTGGGTTGTTTCATTTTGGTATTAGAGCCCTTATGGTTCTAGGGCGGGTGCAATTGATTTTTATGTGATTTAGTCGATTGATTGTTGTGTGGGTTTGGAGTCCTAGATCATCATCTCCGAGCCTTCAATGAGATTCCATGGTATGTGTTTTTGTGACTTTCTATTTTTCTAGTATTCTTAGTTTCTGCTGGGTAGTGCAGAGAGATGGCGAGAGTTGCTAGAGGTAGAGGTCGTGGGGGCCAAGGTGGTCGAGGTGGGCGTGGGCACGGGCAGGGACTCGAGAGTGAGTCTGTTGCCGCGAGTGTGGCCCAAGAGACCACGCAGGAGCAGGTGGCTGACTTGTAGGCATTTAAAGAGGGGTCCGTGGGTGTGGCCATGAGTACCAGCGTGAGGGCTGGTGGGGCTGGTGTGGGTCCCGCTGTGGCCAGTGTTGTGGTGGGCCCAGGTGGGGGTGCTGCCGCGGGTTTTGCCCAGGATCGAGATGATCGTCTGGCGGGTTTGCTACAGTTGATTCTGGAGTGTGTACCAGGTGGGGTACCGGCTCCGGGAGTGTAGCCAGGTGGGGCTGGTATTCAGCCAAGTGTGGGTTGTGTTCAGCCAGGTGTGGCTGGTGTGCAGCCAGGTGTGGCTGGTGTGCAGCCGAGTATGAGTGGGATGCAGTCGGGTGTGGCGGTTGCAGAGGAGCTCCTATCCTATCTTAGGATGATGGAGCAGATACAGAGGATTGGCACCGGGTTCTTCTCGGGTGGTGCCAAGCCTAAGGAGGCCAATTTGTGGAGGAGTAGATTGGTGCGTAACTTCCAATCTCTCAGGTGTCCAGAGGGATACCGGGTGGACCTAGCGATTCATTACCTCGATGGTGATGTGTATCTCTGGTGGTGAGGTGTGGTGGCTAGGATAGCTCAGGCGGGTATGGCCTGGGAGGATTTTGTGGCTGAGTTCAACATCAAGTACTTTCCATAGGAGGCGGTGGATCGCTTGGAGTTGCGATTCTTGGAGTTGGCTCAAGGTAGCTGGTCGGTCTGGGAGTTCGATGAGGAGTTCAGTCGGCTTCTGGTGCATGCTGGTAGAGATCTGGAGGGCGAGCAGGCCCAGGTGAAGAGGTTCCTAAGGGGACTTCGACCAGATCAGAGGACTTGCTGTAGGGCGAGTAGGTTCGCCATGAGAGGGAGCTGGTTGAGATAGCTGCTGCGATTGAGGAGGATCTGAGGAAGCAGGTTGTGGTGGTTAGTCCACCGGTTCAGTAGCAGCGGAGGTCGCAGAAGCAGGTGGGTCCGAGCAGGGGCGGCAAGCCTGCGCAGGACAGAAGAAGAAGTGGGAGAGCACTTCAGGATCCAGTCAGGGTGGTTCGGGTTGCTTCGATTGTGGTAGCACGGATCACCGAGTTACGCGGGTCGAGGCCTGGGATACGCGGGTGTGCTTTCACTGCAGAGAGCCAGGGCATATCAAGCCCAAGTGTCCGAGGTTGCACCAGGTGGCATTGGTGGTAGTGCAGCCGGTGGCTCAGATTGCAGCGGCACCGCGGGTGTTCACTTCGGTGGAGGCGGGTGGTTTTAGCGCCAGACCGATCACAATTAATTTCTGGACTTAACTTTTTAAATTTTTTTGGTGTTTCAATTTAGTCTGTTTTGGAAATTGTGAGTCTGTGCTAGAGTGTTGATATGCTCAAATTTACCCTGAGCTACTCTCTTAAATTAAAAGATCGTAGTAGTACTTACGGATCGAATCCACAGGGAATCACAAATCACACAAACGATTATGAATTCAAATTAGGCTAAGTAAATAAGTATGAATGTAAGGAAAATATCAAAACAAAGCAAGTGATAATGATTAAGGTTCTTAAAATCAATGAGACAAAAGATAGGCTTTCGAGAAATCGTATGAAACTCGAAACTGCATATAAGTTAGATTGTTAGGGGAATTAAGATTCGTTCTTGAACATGAAAACTCTGTAAAGCTAACCAACTTTCATTACAAAAAATATCTATGTCTAACTTCTTAAATCCCAAATTTCTTTGCGAATTCAATTAGTTAAACAATCATTAAAGCACATATTCAATTGTTCACAAATTGCCTAAACCAAATTTCTTTGCGAATAGATAATTTGTTCATCTAAGATTAGGTTAGGTAACTATCAATACTTTCGCATCTAACAATTAACCTAAAATCTAAGTTCTAGGTGATAAAACTAGAACTAGCATTAACAACAATCTAGATGAAAAATCCAAGTGATGTTCCCTAACAAGTCTAACAGATCTAGCAATTTCTCATGTTCTTTTGACTAACCCTAAGCCTAACAAGCAAACTACTCAGACATGGTGATTGAAAACAAACATCATGAATAAAATAAATTGTATAAAAAGATAGAGATAGAGATATAAAAGGGTTCGAAATCGATGAAAGTCTGAAGTCTAGAAATCTCTCCCAAAAGTTTTCCAAATCTCTTTCTCTCCAAGTATCAATTAAAAACAAGACCTCTCTAAAAAAAAAAGTCTAAAACTCTATTTATAATCATCAAACACGAGTTGGGCTTCTTTGGGCTCGACGAGAATTTCTGGACTCCTTTTGCAAAAAGAAAATTTCTTGGTCGCCAGGTGTGTCGATTGACACAGCCTTTTAGATTGTGATCTTCATTCTTCTTCACGGCTTCTCATTCCACTTTGATTGCTTTGACTCCAAAATGCTCCAAATCCACTTAACTTGTATAATGACCTGTAAAGACTCAAAAGAACTATAGAAACACTAAAAAGACTCGATAAAACAAAAGATATCATGGTTGAAAACCCGTAAAAACCATGATATATCAACTCCCCCAGACTTAGCCTTTGCTTGCCCTCAAACAAAACGTAAACTAAGAATGTGAAAGAGGTTTGAAAACGCAAAAACTTATCTTCCCTTGGAGTATCTGACCGACCCTTTCAACTAGTAGGCCACACAATGCATAACCAACACAGAATTAGACCACCATGTACTTCTCCACAGACATTCGCAGCCTCCCAAATGCATCCACGACTTTTCAACATAATCAGCAAGTCATCATTGTTGGGTCTCTTCCCGGATCTCAATGCCAAGAACCTTCTAGACTCATTCTCATACTATACCATAACAAGTAAACCATACAACCTTTGGTACTCTTTCCCCAGACTTATTCGATTCAAAAACAGTGCTTTCACTACTATTGTTCCTTGTGAGGAGACAGGATCGTGAGTTTGCTAGCCCTCTACATCCGTTCTAAGGGACTCAGAATGCTGCTTTTGAGCCTCTGGGTGATCATCTCTTGAGTAATAACTCACTGGCTTTCTATTCAAAGAAAATCATATCACCTTTTTTTTTTTAGAACAAAGGAGAGGAGTACCATTACTTTCAACATAGATTGCACTTGTGTGGTATGAATGAGGAGTCAAGCCCTACGAACATCAATCACCAAGGAGATCGTTGAATTAGCTCGAACTCGACGGATTATGTTGGAAGTAACAGATGTCTCCAGTTAACTTGTCAGCGTTAGGAATTTTTCATTAGTTTGACTCTGTAATCGATCATGGAGAAATGGTCACTCATCTGAAAAAGACAATCCACTAAACCAAGAGAAGGGTCATAGTTTCCAACTATTTTGACTCAATAAAACGTGTTAGACTGACTTTAAAAAAAACACAAAGTTAGAAACTGCCTCCCCCAGACTTAAACAACACTGTCCCCAGTGTTATCAAGCCTGAAGTTGGTGGAAGAACAGAAAAAAAAAAAAACACCATTTGAAAAAAATGAGAACTTACCTATTGCAGGGTGTGTCGATCGACACACTGGTGTTTCTCGTCTCGTCGTCATTTTTTTTTTTACAATAAAATTCTGAAACACTTAAAACCAAAACTAAAAGTTAGTAAACAAAGGGAAAATAAAACGAAAATAAGTAGTTCTTACCAGTGGGTTGCCTCCCACTAAGCGCTTGTTTTCAGTCATTAGCTTGACTGTGTCAGGGCTCAAGCTTTTGGTGGATCGGTGAAGGGAACAACACCTGGAAAGAGCTTCATAGTGTTTTCCACCATCTCGTGGATAACCACCTCTCGCATCTCCCTTAACTCCAAGGATGATGATTCTGAATTTAGAGAAATGTTTGGAGCTCCCTTTGCGCCTTACCTTGGGTGCAGCCAGGTCTCCATCATAACGTGCTATGGAAGAGGTCATGTTGCTCTTAATGTCATCTCCAGGGGTTGAGCATTGCTTCCCTCCATCATGGACGGTCATACAAGAAGTCTCCTTGACATGAACTGCAGGTTAGAAGAAATTATTGTTGATCTTAGAGAAGGAGATTCTCTCATTGGGAAAATCCACAATCGCACCCACAGTGGCAAGGAATAATGACCCAAGAATCAATGTTTTCTCGCTATTCTTCTTCATCTCCATCACGTGAAAGTCCGCAGGAACAAGACAATCACCCACTTAAAGCATTAGATCCGGAATAAAGCCTTTTGGAGTTGTAGAAGAAGCGTCTGCAAACTCGATAGATGCCTTTGGAGGTTCTAAATCAAGAATTCCTAGCTTCTTTGTAACGACCGTAGACATGACATTCACATTAGCACCTGTATCACATAGAGAGTCCTTTAATTCCATCCCGTTGACTAAACATGGAACAACAAACCTCCCTGGATTTGCTAGTTTAGAAAGCTGCCTCAGCGACGGTTGAGCATGTCTCTCCGGAGTCATGTTTTGAATGGCTGCACATACTTTTTCAGAAAGCATTGCAGCACTTTGATCAGGACTCAAGTTCTGGCTACTCATCTTCTTCACACACCTTCTAACCACTAGAGAAATTCTTACAGCATCAAGCAAGGGAATCTCCACAGCAAGCCTATCCATGATGGCTTTGCATCTAGCGTCCTCTAGCTCCTGTCTAGACATCTTTGTGTTCCTAGGATATGGTATCTTAGGCTTGTAAACTCTTTCCTCTGCAGTTGCTGAATGTTTCATCGCGTCTGGACTCATTTGGGACTTGCGTCGATCGACACAGAGGGGCTGTGTCGGTCGACACACCTGTGTTGACCCTGTGTCGCCCTTGGTCAATGCATGTCCGATTGCGTAAAATCATTCGTCGAGATTTTTAACCTGTGTCGATCGACACACGGGCTATGTGTCGATCGACACACGGGCTCTGTATCGATCGACACAGAGTCTGGAACAAAAATCTCGTCTCCTTCTTCCTCCCTTGAAGCTTCACGAGTTGCTCTACAGTAGCACCCTCCTCCAAATCTTGTTTAACCTCTGTTTCACACCCCAATGTGATCGAATTAGCATAAAGTTTTGGATTAGTTTCCATCTTAGCTGGGAGAAATCCCTCTTGTCTTCGAACATTCTCCGCGGTTTGAGCAACTTGAGTGTCTAGCTTCTTCACATGGAGATTGAGAGCCTCAATCTTCCCATTCAGATCAGTGTACATGGCATCTATCTTCCCATTGAAACTCACAGTCATCTTCTGTTGAACCTCTAAAATTTGCTCCAGCATAGATATCATCTCGTTATCCAAAGATTGAGCAGGAGGCGTCTGGTAAGAAGAAGAACCATAATTCCTTTGGTAGTTATTGCTCTAAAACGGCTTCTGGAAATCATTCTTGGGATACTCTTGTTGATTACTAAACCTCTGACCCTGATAACCAGCTCCAGTGATGTAGTTGACATCCCTTTCTTCAGGCTCGAAAGTCTCCACTTCTGCAGCAAATTGAACAGACTTCTTCCCCACTAGAAGGTTATGCACAGAGTCTAACTTAGCCTTCACCTTAGCAATCTGACTTCCATCCACGTTCCCTCCAAGCTTTTTCCTCTCGAAGTCTGCATTCTTGGTACTATTGCTAGAAGCCAAGTTCTCTATAAGCACAAGTGCATCCTCGGGATATCTAGTGTTGAAATTCCCGTTGCTCGCAGCATCTAGAGCCATCTGGTACCTCCAATCTATCCCTCTAAAGAAGATACCCAACAACTGAACGTCGCTGAAACCATGATGAGGACAATCTCTTTGATAAGCCTTGAATCGCACCCAAGAAGCCTTGAATGCTTCAGTCGGTCCCTGCTTGAATGTAGAAATCTTTGTCCTCAAGTCCTCGGACCTCGTCTCATCAAAGAAGTTGTTGAGGAAGGCATTCTTGATGTCCTCCCAAGTGGTTAGCGATCCCGGTTCCAACAGCTTCAGCCAGTAAGCAGCTTCTCCACTAAGAGACTAGGGGAAAAGCTTGCAGTAGAGGTAGTTGCTCGACACTCCATTAGCCTTGATGCTAAATGCCAAATCCTCAAATCTCTTGACATGATCCATTGGATGCTCAAACGGAAGACCATGGAAGGGATGCTGAGCCACGAGTGAGAAGTAAGCAGGCTTCAGCTCGAAATCGCTCTTCTGGAACGCAGGAGGGCGAATTGCAGCCCTATTAGCTTAGAACTCATCTGGTCTGTAGTAGTCTTCCAGAGTTCGCCCACAAGCAACCACCTCCTGACCCAAATGCCTATCCTCAGTGCGCGGTTCAGGGATCACATTTCCCTCAGCATCCAGCTTCTGATCGCGCTCATTGCGCCTGTTCCCTTCACCATTAACCAACAATCCAGCTGCATCTCGAAACAGAACTAACGGAAGACGCTACATTGCTGCTTCTCGTGTAGTGATGTGTGTCGAGTTTTACCTCTCAACTAATTAC
This sequence comes from Arabis hirsuta, assembly GCA_964056655.1. Classification (NCBI taxonomy): domain Eukaryota; kingdom Viridiplantae; phylum Streptophyta; class Magnoliopsida; order Brassicales; family Brassicaceae; genus Arabis; species Arabis hirsuta. The sequence continues at coordinate 24,974,380 of OZ053305.1, read as the reverse complement.
CTGCAAGTGCACAACAATCACGGTTAGTATAGATAAGGGATCGTATCCACATGGACTTTTTAACCACACTTCAAATTGTAATGAATAAAACAAAGCTAGAACAAGATATTTTTATCGTTTTTGTGGTTGAAAAAGAAAGTAAGCGACGAGTATAAATTGTAATGAAAAGCAATAAGAGAAAAGCATTAGGGCTTAGGTATTTCGCAGAGAATCATGCAACAATAAAGATTGATTGATTTTCGGGACTTAGAAATTATGAACCGTCTAGAACACAAAGCACTGATGTAAGGTCATCCCGCTTTCGTGACATTACTAACCATCTACGTTTTAGCACCCTAATAGACTCAACTGTCGCAGGTTATTACAAAGTGAAAACATGCATTAAAGTTCAAGTTTGTTAAAGTTCACCGCACTCCTTAACTAACCTTTCGAATTGTTAAGGCTTTTGGTTCATCAAATACTAGTTCAGGCAATATAACAAGCTTTTGGAGAGTATATAAACCTAAGATCAGATCACTAGATGCGCGGTAAAGCAATCATGCATTGAGTATAAGTAAAGATAAAGACTCTATTGTATTCCCTAAACAATCATCAATCAATTATCGAATTATGAAACTCATTGAAAACCTAAAACCTAACAAGTGAATTACTCGGACATGATGCACGAAAAACCAGAGATAGATGATGAATTCATGATAAATAAACTTGAATTAAAGAGTAAGGATAAGAGAATTCTTCTCTATATCGAGATACAAAGCGAGATCATCCACCGGATTGCTCTAAAATCCAAATCTAATAAAGAACACCAAGAGAACTCGTGGTGGCTGCTCCTATATGATAAAAATACTCTATTATTTTGGCATATCCCTAAAAAAAAGGCTAAAAACAAGTATGTATAGGCTTAGGGTCTTCTAGGGTCTCCTTTAGGACAAATCGGTCTTTTTACATCAAAACTCTCCTAAGGTCGGTTGGAATTTCGGCCCAAAGACACGACCGGTATTGGGTCCAAAGTGACTTTATTTTTGCTGGCATTGGCCTGGAATATCGTTCCACGAGGCGGCCCGGTGTTTTGGTCGATTATGCACTTGCTTCGTTTCTGAGGCAGCTTGACGTGTCTTCCACAAGTTCAGTGTATCTTCCTGCTCACAGCTCCAATTTAGATTATTCAAGCTTAATTGTAAAGCTGACTCAAAGATCTATCTTCAAACCATTTTTCATCCAATTCCAAATCGATTTGATCCTCCGTTCACTGCTAAACTTGTAGCATATACGTTCAGTCCAGTTTGGTAGAATGTTGTTTCTTGTGAATTCTTGGTTCTTGATGGTGTCTTTGGCTTATGAAAGTTGTTGTGGCTTGGTTTACACCTATTTTGGCTCTTTTTCTCATTTTTCCTTGATTTCCCTGTTAAGACTCTAAAACTACAAATACGAGAAAAGCTATCTTTAAAGGTATAAAACCGTAGTGAATGCATAGAAAATATAGTAAAATAGATAGTAATATAAGTAAAATATGAGACATATCAACTCCCCCAGAATTAAACCTTTCTTGTCCTCAAGCAAAATCCAAGTATAGAAAAGAGGTTTGAAAATAATTTGAACTTAGAAAAGCATTTGAAAATAACGTTGATACTAAGACCGTATGTGACATGATCGATCCAAGGGTATCTTCATCCTACTTCATCCATAACCTTCGCAGCCTACTCCATGTTTTAATTACAATCCTGCAAAAATCCCAACTGCACTTCATTTGACTCTCTACATTCATTAAGGTATAGGTGAATTTCTCATCAAGAAAATCATTCGGGGTAGACGGCGCTAGGATTTTGAAAAAAGCTAATATATATGGTGAGGTTAAAAGTGTTTAGGGTTATCATAGACTCCGGGTTCGAGATATTATGCAAAATCGCAAGAGAGAATGGACCTGTTGATATCCACAATTTTCCAACCACTTTCTTCGTGTCTTTTTTTTCTCCCAGACTTAGATCTTTCTCCGGGAATCACTTGAAATCTCTTCTACTCGTCTCTTCTTTTGTATCATGGCATTCCTTGGATATTCGTTTGGCCTTAAAACTCTTAGACAACCGTTTTCTTTTCTCTTTCTTTTATTTTCTTTTTGTTGTTTTTTTATATATTTATATATATATATATATATATATATATATATATTTATGATGGAGGAAAACGGTATCTATTTGATACGAGTCAAGTATAGGCACGAAATATTACCATTTATTAAGCATCCAAGGAAATGGCCAAGCTCTTTGGAAATTGTTCTTTGTACTCCACTATTCTTTACCAAATCGTCGCATCTATAATAATTGGAAAATTGCGTCGATCCTTTTCTCTCCGACGTTTTTGCACATATTTGCAAGTATAAAACTGAAAAGAGAAGGCATGAGGTCTGAAAAAGAGGTAAAGGGTTTTTAGGTAGGGTACCAACTAAAAATGAGTTGGCCATTCATAACAACAAAGAGTGGTAAAAGAGGATAAGATGTCATGAATGTGTGATTCGTTTCCTCGATCTAACTCCTTAATGAAAAATAATTAAAATCAGGTTAGTAGTCAAATAAATAGAGTCAAAGTCGGATTCATCAAAACTTATGCGAGATGAATTATATGGAGCGAGTTCAAGTCATGAAGGTTTCTGAATCGTCTATCCTGGACAAACCGTGTGACAATGGTCATTAGATCATAAAATCTACGCATAAATTCTTGAAAATATCATAGTTCAAAACATATGGTTTTTGACTCAATAAAATAGTCAAATAAAATCATTAAAATGACTCAAAACATAAGAAAATAGAAAAAGGACATTAGTACGATAAATCTCCCCAGACTTACTTCACACCGTCCCGGAGTGAATAGTCACATAAGGGTGAGATGACTCAATAAAATAAAAATGAAAATAAGATAAATATAGATAAAAGTCGATACACCTGACTCGAAAGACGGGTGACATAGACTCTGGTGAATCCGGAACTATCACGTGAAAGTGATCTCCATCGGACTCGTAGCTGACGATCTCCATCTCGTTTGAAGCTGTTGCCTGGACTAGTGAGTGTTGTCCGTACTGGGCATTAGCGTCCTCAACATGCTCAAATGTAGAGATGAGCGAAAGACTACCAAAATCATCGCTACTTGTTGTTGCGATTATGCTTCTAGAGGAGTGCCTAAAGAGATGTGGGACTGATTTCTTGACCGATTTTACAAGCTTAGAAATCATCTTTCCTTGCCTAGAAACCGTAGCTTCAAGAGCTATTCTCTTCTCTTTCTCTTCCTCAAAGCTAGTGCGAAGCCATTCATCAAAACCGGCTGAAATTGGGATTCTTGTGGTGGCGTGTGAAATGTGGAAGGCTGGAAAATACCTCCTCCTTGTGGTCCTCTAGACCTCTCCTTTCAAGCCATCCTTGCCTTGGATTGATAGTAGAGCGAAACTCCAACAAGAGAACATCCGGGACAACGATAAAACCATGTGGAACGAGTAGGGTGAAAGTATGTCTTACCCTCATTCAAGGCTGGGATTTCTGCATGTGGGAGTTGAACACACTTGTTTTCGTCTTCTTATGGTGGAGTGAAAAGGTAACCAAAGTTTGTAGATTGCCGTGATTGTTCCACCAAAATCACTCGATGCTCCCTTTGGTATCTTCTCCTTAACGACATCATGCTTGATTTGGACCATACGACGAGCTAAAAGTGACGCAAGGTTCATTTTCTCGGGGTTCTCCACAAACGGTGATATTAGCATGTAAAACTCTTCTTGTTTCACCACTCCATACTCGTTTCTACTGAAAATGAGTTGAGAAAGTAGATAGTAGACATAACGAATCGCCGGGTGTGTAATCTTCTATGCCTTAGAACTTCCGGGTTTTAGTCTATCACTTCCAATCTTAGACCATTCATCATAGTGAGCTTCACTACCACTGAACTTGATCCTCTCATGACACTCAAGTCCCAAAATATCACAAAGTTATTCAATACTCAAAGTATACGATTTTCTCCTTAACCGTAAAAGCTAGAATCCCTTCCTTTGCTATGGTCATCTTTGTCTGGGGGTAAGACAATGTTATCGTGGCTAGGAATTCGTGCAAGCTTCCTATAGGTAGGGTGAGAGATAGTCACAAACTTCGATAGGCCCAGTGCTTCAAGATACCATTCAACATTCTTTCGAATACCGAGTAAATCGAGTGTCTCGAAATCAATACCAAGAGTTGGAAGCATAGCAAACTGTTGTACACCAGCCATATAGTCCATGTTAGCATTCATTTTGGGTCCAACATGCTTCATTATAACACTCGGTGCTTGAGTCACAACCATAGTTGACTTAGCTCGCGATTTCCTCTTTTTCTTCTTAGAGGGTGATATGTGAGGTATTGTTTGTGTGAACTCCACAAATTGCATTGGTACTTGAGTGGTTTCATCCTCCTCATCTCTTAGTTGGTAACCAAGTTCTTCTTCATTCTACACCAAAATATTCTTTCCATGTTTCTTTGATGATTTTTTCGATCTAGCTTTAGAACGTGTAGGGCGAGGGACTTGAGCTTCGTGATCTTGGTTGGTCACGTGGCGCTTCTTGGCTTTATGTCCTCTCTTATACTTCCTTGGAACAATCTCATCATCCATTGAAGTTCCTACAAAAGAAAAATCTCGAAAAATCATTTTACGGTCTTGAAAATCGCAATTTCCAAAAGAATGGCTTCCAATGGAAAATGGAATCAAAATAAAGTATAAAAAGACATTAGAAATATGTGAGAATGATAAACAAAGGTAAAACAATTTTTCTCTAATTAAATCATAATTTTCGGATTTAATGGTAATGTCAATTGAAAAACACTAAAATTTGCAATTAAGTTTCTAATGTGTCAAAATTCATCCCAATCCTATGTATATATGATAAAACCATTATAAGAGATGCATTAACTAACCATGAATCACCCAATTCGTTTATAATAATGACCTCACAAATTCATAGTTGTGACAAAAAGTAATTAAAGGTGGTAAACATGTAATTAACATATCAATAATGTTTATATGATGTCTAAGCAAGTATTCTTATATTGATTCTCCAATAATCTAGCCAATTTAAGCTAAATCTATGAGAATTTAAAATATGCATAAATTTGGAATTTAGACAAAAATAGGGTTTAAAGAGAAATTACCTTGGTTTTAGTGAAAAATGAGATTAGGAAATGATTTCCCAATGAAAAACTAACAATTTTTAGTAAATTGAGATAAAACCCCAAAATTAGATTTTTAGGGTTATTGAGCTCAAGAACACTTTTGAGAGAGAAAGAGATGAAGTTGTGTTTTTAAATGACAAAAAGAAGTTTGTAAAACCTTTTAAAATCAGATTTTGTGATGTTTTTGGTTAAATTCCGGTTAAAATCGGTTTGAAACCAGTTTAGAAAACTTACCGGGTCGGATTGGTCGAATACCAGTCGGGTTAATCGACCGAAATCGTGACCGATACTTACCTTGGTCATTGGTCGAGACGCGGTTCGAGGCATGGGACGACACGGGCAGGTTGTGCTCGTGTCGCGACACGTGTAGGACGCAGGACGGATGGGACTTCGGTACGTGGGACGAGACGGGACACGGGACTCGAATACCGGTCAAGTACGTGACCTGGTATTGCTATCCGGTATGGACGAGGGACGAGGCATGCAGGAAGCGGCAGAAATGTCCAAATACCGGTCAGGTGGAACGACCGGTGTTCGTGTCCGGTATCGGCCTCTTGGGACTAGGGCCGGCAGGGTGCAGTAGGGATGCGGTAGGTTTGCGGCAGGATTGCAAAGCGGTTCGTGAGGACATGGGCTGGGGCGATGCGTCCCGAATATATGTCGCGAAGCCGGACTGATACGTGTGACCGGTGTTGGGTCGTGCGTGTTGCGGGATGGATTGACGCGTTACCGGTCGAGGACGTCGTCCAATACGTCCATCCGGTACTGGACTTGTGTCGCAGTAAAGGCGACATCGGTCGGTCGCGGTCCGGTATCGTGACTAGTACGGCCGACGGAAATTTTTTTTTTTTATTCTGAAAAATTAAAATAAAATATATTAGTATAAAATAAACTTTTGAAAACCGAAATTAAAATTTTAAAAACTATTTAGAGCATAAATAAAAATGAAACTGTGGGTTGCCTCCCACAAAGAGCTTGTTTAAAGTCAATTAGCTCGACTCTTTTGAAGATTTTAGACTTCCGGTGGATCCACTAAAGGAATGGTTGTTCGTTTAGCTTTACTAAGCCTTGATCTTTCGGCTTCTATGCTTCTATGGTTGTTCGTAAACGTCCTTATGCTTCTCCTTGGACAGTTTTGCAACTATCTTCATTTTAGCTTTAGGATCTCCTTCTTTGACTCATTTCTTGGCATCTTCGGGGTCTATACTAGGCTTTATAACCTTTACTCCAATCGAGCTTGGTATACGCTGAGCATCCACTTCATCATAGAAAAAATTCTTGTTGATTTTGGCGAAAGAGATTCTTCGGTTTGGAAAATCAACAATGGCTCCGGCGGTTGCTAAGAATTGTAATCCAAGTATTAATGGATTCAACTTTCCGGTCTTCATCTCCAACACTTGAAAATCAGTAGGAACAATCCCCTCTGCTACCTTGACCATTACATTTTCAAGCATTCAATAAGGGGTAGAGGATGACAAATCGGCATACTCTATATAGACTTTGGATGGTTTGAAATCGGCCAATCCAATTTTCTTTGCCATGGCTAGTGACATGACATTGACGTTTGCTCCAGTATCACACAAGCAATCGTGGATCTCCCTTCCATTAATAGAGCATGGAAAAACCAACCTTTCCCGGATTATCGACTTTCTCCAAAGGTATCCCCTTTAGTCTTCTCTTGTAAGCTCTCTTAGATTCGCCGGGAAGGCGTTTCTCTTTAGGTTCTTGGACCAAAATAACCTCTTGTTCAAGTGGTTTAGGAGTGAGGACGACTTTCTCTTCCTTAATAGAGGCGACATTGCAAAACTTCTTTGCTTTCTCTTCGTCTTGTCTTCGAACGGCTTCCGAAGTTTGAGCGAGTTATGTATCCATCTTAGAGATATGAGTAACAATAGACTCGATTTTAGTGTTCAGTTTTAAACACCTACTTCCCACCATTTGGTTTACCTCTTTCTTGTGTTGGCCCAAAGCTTCTAGCATTTGGTTCTTCATGTCTTCAAGTTTAGCATCAAAAGAAACCGGTACGGTTGGTTGGGATGGGTTGAATGGTGGTTTCACTTGATACATTCCCTTAGAATAGAATGGTTGCTTAGACTGATATTGGCCTCCTTGGTTAACGTTTTGTCGAGGATAGAATTGATCTTGAGGGTTCTCGACATTGTTGCTCCAATAAGATAGATTTGGGTGAGATCGAAAGTTGTTGTTGAAATTTCGATTCCCATAGTTTCCTCCTATGTATTCACTTCCTCTTGATTCTCCCCTGTTCCATCTCCAATACGTTTCATATTAGGATCATAACTTGTATCATTAATGTCTTAAACGGCACTAACTCCTCTTTGACTCTTAAGTAGTTGTGAAACCATGTTCTTGAGCTCCACAATTTGGGTTGAATCGGTTGATGATCTAGTCGTGTTGATGTTCATATTTTAGTCTTGAGAACAGCATCACTAGCAGCAAGGTTCTCAATCAAAAGCTTTGCCTCCGGTACAAGCTTGGCCATGAAATTCCCATTACTCGCAGCATTCAAAGATGTTTGGTGCTTGTAATCGATTCCATTGTAGAAGATATTCCATAAGTTTTCTTCCGAGAAACCATGATAAGGGCAGTCCCTAGTGTACTCCTTGAAACGTTCCAAGGCTTCAAAGAAGGATTCGGTTGGTCCTTGCGTAAAACTCGAGATCTTTTTCCTTATAGAATTCGATCTTTGTTTGGTGTAGAATTGGTTCAAGAAGGCTCCTTTGTATTTGTAACGCCCGTGAACCAAAAAGTGGATTTTTGGTGGGAGTCGATCGATACAGGGGTTGTGTGTCGATCGACACGAGTTAAAATCAGACCGACGGTTTCGGTTTCTGATTGCCGGTTTGGTGGGTCGGTTTAGGGGACACCCTAGGGTTGTATAAAAGGGCTGGAACAGACGCGTGTTGGTCTCTTTTTGGCTGAAAATTAGAGAAAGAGGAGGATTTGAGAGAGAATCAAGAGAGGTTGTGAGTTGTGTGTGATTGAGGGTGAAGGACAGTTTCTACTCGAGTGTTTGAGAGGGAAAACGGCTGGGAAATTCGAGAAGGATTGGGGTGAAACTTTTTGGGGTAAGTTCTCCGATCTATGCTCTTCATATAGGCGAAAACGGTTCGTCTTTTCGTTGATTATTCATCGAGTTATGGCTGTTTGAACTCGATGGGTCTGTGCAGATAGGTTGTCTGCGATCAGTCGGCTTCGGGGTTGATTTTCGATCGAATCAGAAGGATTCTGGAGGCAATCCGCATACCGACACGTAGATGTGTCTGTCTAGTTTCAAGAACAGTCGTCCGTTTTGGTTTTCGACCAGTGGTTCGTCGTGTATGAGTCTTTTTGTAACCGTTGGTCCCATTCTCATTTTGATTCTTCGAGGTGAGTGCGTGATCGTGGGTTGTGTGGGCATATGAATTGATGGAATACGGTTGTTTGTTGTTTTTGTGTGTTATGTGGTTGGAATGGTGCAGGTGACTCGATGAATCACGACGGATTCGAGCCACAAGAGGATAGGCTCGATTCTGGGTGGTCGTGTCGATCGACACATGACAGAGTCATGTCGATCGACACCTAGAGGTTGTGTCGATCGACACAGAGTCTCTATACCTGTTCGTGTTGGTTGTTCTTGTTGTTTTGCTCGTATGCTCATTCTGGTATTTTTTTTATTGTTATGCCTATACTTAAATAACCCGTAGACGGGATGACCGCGTCGCTGAGTATTTGTGATAATACTCACGGTACTCTTTTTGCCATGTGTTGCAGGTAAAGAAAAAATGTGATCGTGGATCATGACCAGGAAGGAGAGATGATCTAGGGTCTCGTATGGCCGTGTGCTGTTGTAGAATTGCTAGGTTGCTAGTGAATTCGGAGTTGTAGTTAATTGGTTTATTGGTTATTGGTTATTGTTTGGATTGTTGAATTGAACCGGTTAGATTTAATAAGTATGGGATTATTGAATTGAATTGAATTAGTTTAATTGTTGTTATGTTTTCTGCATGCTGTATTGACCAAATTGAAGATTTTTATCTGTGATGATAATAATGTGACGCGAATTTTTTTAAAAAATTTTGGGTCGGGTTGTTTCAGTATTCGTCCCAAGTAGTGATGGACCGTGGAGGTAGAGTCTTCATCCATCTAAGTGTCTTGTCGTTTAGAGAAAACGAAAAAGAGTTTGCACTTAAAGTAGTCGACGGGAACTCCATTAGCACGAGTAGTACTACAAATTTCTTCGAAAGTATCGATGTGGTCAAGAGGATGCTCCGTGGACAGCCCATGGAATTGGTTTTGTTTCACCAATGCGATGATTTTAAGTTTGATCTCAAAATCATTCCTTTGAGGTAGAGGTGGTCGGATGGGATTTCTATCAAAGAAGAAAGCATCGGAGGAATCGACATCTTCGATAATTTGATGTTGGACTTGTCTTTGACGCAAGGGTTGTTGGAAGTTTTGGTTCCCTTGAGGTTGAAGATATTGAGCTTGTTGTTGGATTCCCATATTCCTAGGTGGAATGAGATATTGGTCGTTTCCTCCTTCTGGATTCCTAGTTGATCGGCCATCCTTAGTTGTCTTTGTCTCCTAAAGGCTCGTTCAAGCTTGTCGACTTCTTGCTTAAGTTCAACTAGATTCTTCTTGTTAGAATTTCTAGTACTAGGCATAAACACCTGAAACACACGGAAAACGATAAAAGGAAACGAGAAATCAAACTTGGAAAAGAAAGAAACAAAATTCTAATAAAAAGAAAAACTAAAATTAAAGCATTCTAGACTAAGTTTTAGTCAAAAATTCGAAGGTGATGTTCTTCGAAGTCCCCCGCAACGGCGCCAAAAACTTGATGTGTGTCGAGTTTTACCTCTCAACTAACTACCTACAAGTGCACAACAATCACGGTTAGTATGGATAAGGGATCGTATCCACAAGGACTTCTTAACCACATTTCAAATTGTAATGAATAACACTAAGCTAGAACAAGATATTTTTGTCATTTTTGGGATTGAAAAAAAAAGGTAAGCAGCGAGTATAAATTGTAATGAAAAGCAATAAGAGAAAAGCATTAGGACTTAGGTATTTCACAGAGAATCATGCAACAATAAAGATTTATTGATTTTAGGGACTTAGAAATTATGAACCGTCTAGAACACAAAGCACTGATGTAAGGTCATCCCGCTTTCGTGACATTACTAACCATCTACGTTTTAGCACCCTAATAGACTCAACTGTCGCAGGTTATTACAAAGTGAAAACATGCATTAAAGTTCAAGTTTGTTAAAGTTCACCGCACTCCTTAACTAACCTTTCGAATTGTTAAGGCTTTTGGTTCATCAAATACTAGTTCAGGCAATATAACAAGCTTTTGGAGAGTATATAAACCTAAGATCAGATCACTAGATGCGCGGTAAAGCAATCATGCATTGAGTATAAGTAAAGATAAAGACTCTATTGTATTCCCTAAACAATCATCAATCAATTATCGAATTATGAAACTCATTGAAAACCTAAAACCTAACAAGTGAATTACTCGGACATGATGCACGAAAAACCAGAGATAGATGATGAATTCATGATAAATAAACTTGAATTAAAGAGTAAGGATAAGAGAATTCTTCTCTATATCGAGATACAAAGCGAGATCATCCACCGGATTGCTCTAAAATCCAAATCTAATAAAGAACACCAAGAGAACTCGTGGTGGCTGCTCCTATATGATAAAAAATACTCTATTATTTTGGCATATCCCTAAAAAAAGGCTAAAAACAAGTATGTATAGGCTTAGGGTCTTCTAGGGTCTCCTTTAGGACAAATCGGTCTTTTTACATCAAAACTCTCCTAAGGTCGGTTGGAATTTCGGCCCAAAGACACGACCGGTATTGGTTCCAAAGTGACTTTATTTTTGCTGGCATTGGCCTGGAATATCGTTCCACGAGGCGGCCCGGTGTTTTGGTCGATTATGCACTTGCTTCGTTTCTGAGGCAGCTTGACGTGTCTTCCACAAGTTCAGTGTATCTTCCTGCTCACAGCTCCAATTTAGATTATTCAAGCTTAATTGTAAAGCTGACTCAAAGATCTATCTTCAAACCATTTTTCATCCAATTCCAAATCGATTTGATCCTCCGTTCACTGCTAAACTTGTAGCATATACGTTCAGTCCAGTTTGGTAGAATGTTGTTTCTTGTGAATTCTTGGTTCTTGATGGTGTCTTTGTCTTATGAAAGTTGTTGTGGCTTGGTTTACACCTTTTTTTGGCTCTTTTTGCTCCTTTTTCCTTGATTTCCCTGTTAAGACTCTAAAACTACAAATACGAGAAAAACTACCTTTAAAGGTATAAAACCGTAGATAAATGCATAGAAAATATAGTAAAATAGATAGTAATATAGGTAAAATATGGGACATATCTTGTAGCTTTTCTGTTGGCTCTTTCTAGAACTCCTAACTCATAAACAAATTCCACTAACTCTTGATTTTTGTTGCTTTTGGTCTTGCGATTAGGCATGCACCTAAAACACATAAAAACAAAAAAAAACGGAAGTAAGTAAACAAAAATTTAAACTTAGAAAAAACTCTAAAATCAAAAATCGAATGGTGATATCGATTCTCCGACACCGGCGCCAAAATTTGATATGCTCAAATTTACCCTGAGCTACGCTCTCAAATTAAGAGATCGTAGTAGTACTTAAGAATCGAATCTACAGGGAATCAAAAATCACACAAACGATTATGAATTCAAATTAGGCTAATGAAATAAGTATGAATGTAAGGAAAATATCAAAACAAAGCAAGTGATGATGATTAAGGTTCTTAAAATCCATGAGACAAAAGATAGGCTTTCGGAAAATCGCAGGAAACTCGAAACTGCAGACAAGTTAGATTGTTAGGGGAATTAAGATATGTTCTTGGAGATGAAACTCTGTAAAACTAACCAACTTTCATTGCGAAAACTATCTATGTCTAACTTTTTAAATCCCAAATTTCTTTGCAAATTCAATTAGTTAAACAAGCATTAAAGTACAGATTCAATTGTTCACAAATTGCCAAAACCAAATTTCTTTGCGAATAGATAATTTGCTCATCTAAGATTAGGTAAGGTAATTATCAATACTTTCGCATCTAACAATTAACCTAAGATAAGTTCTAGGTGATCAAACTAGAACTAGCATTAACAACAATCTAGATGAAGAATCCAAGTGATGTTCCCTAACAAGTCTAACAGATCTAGCAATTTTCCATGTTCCTTTGACTTACCGTAAGCTTAACAAGCAAACTACTCAGACATGGTGATTGAAAACAAACATCATGAATGAAATAAATTGCATAAAAAGATAGAGATAGAGATACAAAAGGGTTCAAAATCGATGAAAGTCTGAAGCTAAAAATCTCTCCCAAAAGCTCTCCAAATTTCTCTCTCTCCAAATCTCTCTATCTCCAAGTATCAATTAAAAACAAGATCTCTTTAAAAAAAGTCTAAAACTCTATTTATAGTCATCAAACACGAGTTGGGCTTCTTTGGGCTCGACGGGAATTTCTGGACTCCTTTTGCAAAAAGAAAATTTCTTGGTCGCCAGGTGTGTCGATCAACACACATGGTTGTGTTGATCGACACAGCCGTTCAGATCGTGATCTTCATTCTTCTTCACGGCTTCTCATTCCACTTTGATTGCTTTGACTCCAAAATGCTCCATAAAGCTCCAAATCCACTTAACTCGTATAATGACCTGTAAAGACTCAAAAGAACTATGGAAACACTAAAAAGACTCGATAAAACAATGGATATCATGGTTGCAAACCCGTAAAAACCATGATATATCAAGTGTTAGGGTTCTTAGGCACATGAGATTTGTGCAGGGACCTTAATAGTGGGCTGATGTGAGTCCCATGTTTTGTTTGATTCGGGAGTTACGAATAGCTTCATTACTCCGGAGTGTGCGGAGGGTTGTGGTATCCGGAGCGATTCTGGTGAGTAGCCGGGAGTAGTTAGGGTTGCTAGTGGCAAGTCGTTAGCTATTTTTGGGCGGGCTCATGGTGTGGATGTTCTGGTGGCGGGAGAGTTGATGCTAGCAGATTTGATCATTAGTCCGGTGGAGTTGTACGATGTCATTCTCGTGATGGATTGGCTGGACCGGTACAGAGTTCACCTGGATTGTCATCGAGGATGAGTTGTGTTCGAGCGAGAGGCGGGGAGGTTGGTTTATCAGGGAGTGAGGCCGAATTTTGGAAGTCTCGTGATTTCGGCCCTACAGGCTGAGCAGATGATTGAGAAGGACAGCGAGGCGTATTTGGAGACAATAGTGATGCCAGAGACTGTTGGAAGGTTGCAGTTGGGGATATTCGAATTGTTCAAGACTTTCAGGATGTTTTCCACTCGTTGCAGGGATTAGCGTCGTCTCAGTCTGATCCTTTTTCGATTGAGTTGGAGCCTGGGACGACTCCTATATCCAAGGCACCTTACCGTATGGCTCCAGCCTAGATGGCAGAGCTGAAGAAGCAGCTGGATGATTTGTTGGGTAAGGGATTTATTCGACCTAGTGTTTCACAGTGAGGAGCGCCAGTGTTGTTTGTGAAGAAGAAGGATGGGAGTTTCCGGTTATGCATTGATTACCGGGGACTTAACCGAGTCATTGTAAAGAACATGTATCCTTTGCCGCAGATTGACGAGTTGTTGGATCAGTTGCAGGGGGCTACCTAGTTTTCCAAGATTGATTTTGCTTCGGGTTACCATAATATTCCTATCGATGAGGCGGATGTTAGGAAGACTGTTTTTCAGGACGAGGTATGGGCATTATGAGTTCGTGGTGATGCTTTTCGGGTTGACGAATACGCCAGCAGCGTTCATGAGGTTGATGAATAGGGTGTTCTAGGAGTACCTGGATGTGTTTGTGATCATCTTCATTGATGATATTCTGGTGGATTCGAGGAGTCCTGAGAAGCATGAGGTGCATTTGAGAGTAGTTCTGGAGAAGCTACGGGAGTAGAAGCTGTACGTGAAGTTGAGCAAGTGCAGTTTCTGGTAGCGAGAGATGAGTTTTCTGGGCCATGTGGTGTCTCCAAAGGGAGTTTCTATGGATCTGGCTAAGATTGAGGCTATTAGAGGGTGGCCTAGACCGAGGAATGCCACCAAGATCTGGAGTTTTCTCGGGTTGGCGGGTTACGATATGAGGTTTGTCAAGGGATTTGCGAGTATGGCGCAGTTGATGACGAAGTTGACGGGGAAAGATGTCTCTTTTGTGTGGTCTTCAGCTTGCGAGGAGAGTTTTGGGAAGCTGAAGGAGATGTTGATTTGTAGAACGATGAAGTATGAAAGTCTGAAATCTCCTAAAAGCTCTGTAAATCTCTGAATCTCCAAGTATTAATTAAAAATAACCTCCTCCCCTAAAAACCTAAGGAAAAACTATATATAAAGTCTAAAAATTCGGATTGGGTTTCTTGTAAGCTTATGGGCTTCTTGGGAAAAATTAGAATTTCTTCAAAACTTGAAGTCTTCACGTGTCAGACGGGCATGTCGATCGACACACAAGACTGTGTCGATCGACACAGGCTTGAAATCTCGACTCCGACTTGATCACTTTGGTCCTCCTTTACTTGATGCTTCAAAAGGCTCCAAAAGCTCCCATAAAGCTCCAATCGTCCAATAATCTACAAAGACTCAAAAAGACTCGAAAAATACCAAAAAGACTCTATAAAAAGGATTTATATCATAGTCAAAAACGGGTAAAAACCATGATATATCAACTCCCCCAGACTTAGCATTTGCTTGTCCTTAAGCAAAACATACACCAAGAATGTGAAAGAGGTTTGAAAACGCAGAAACTTACCTTCCCTTGGAGTACCAGACCAAACCCTTTCATCAACTAGTAAGCCACATAATGCAGAACCAATTCAAAACCAGACCACCATGTACTTCTCCGTAGACATTTGCAGCCTCCCAAATTCATCCAAGACTTCTCAACATAACCCGCTAGTCCTCATTGCTGGGTCTCGTGCCAGATCTCGATGCCAAGAACCTTCTATACTCATTCCCATACTATACCATGACTAGTGAACCATACAACCTTTGGTACTCTTTCTCTCCCCCAGACTTATTCGATTCAGAAACTCAAAAAAAATGCTTTCACTACTATTGTTCCTTGTGAGGAGACAGGGTCGTGAGATCGCTCGTCCTATACATCCGTTCTAAGGGACTTAGACTGCTGCTTTTGAGCTCCAGGTGATCACCTCTTGAGTACTGACTCACTGGAATTTTATTTTCTCATCTTATACTCAAGAACTATCATATCACCCTAAATCATTCAAAAAATAATTTTTTTTCTTTTTTTTTTAATGAAATAGAGGAGTACCGTTATTATGAACAGAGACTACACTTTTCAGGTATGAATGAGGAGTCAAGCTCTATGAATACCAATCACCGAGGAGACCGCATAAGTAGCTTGAACCCTGGGCGGATTATGCTGGAAGTAACGGACGTCTCTAGTTAACTGGTCAGCCTTAGGATTTTTCATTAGTTTGACTCTGAAATTGATCCTGGAAGAATGGTCACACAACTGAAAGAGACGATCCACTTAAACCAAAAGAGGGGTCAATGTTTCCAACTGACTATTTTGACTCAATAAAACCTTTTTGACTGACTCTAAAAAATGAACACAAAGTTAATAACTACCTCCCCCAGACTTAAACAACACTGTCCCCAGTGTTATCAAGCCTGAAATTGGTGAAAGAACAGAAAAGAAAAAGAAAAATCAATTGAAAAGAACGAGAACTTACCTGTTGCAGGGTGTGTCGATCGACACGAGGATAGTGTGTCGATCGACACACTGGTTTGTCCTCGTCTCGTCTTCTTTTTTTTTTTTTTTTTTTGAATAAACCTGAAATACTTATACTAAAACTAAACGTTAGTAAACAAAGGGAAAATAAAATGAAAATAAGTAGACTTAATAGTGGGTTGCCTCCCACTAAGCGCTTGTTTTCAGTCATTAGCTTGACTGTGTCAAAACTCAGGCTTTTGGTGGATCTTTGAGGGGCCTTCTGTCTCCCTCATCCGTTGATAGCCTTGCATTTGATCGCTCTTTACCTCCAAACTTCCAAGGAACAATACTAAGGAAAAGCTTCATGGTGGTTTACAGCATCTCTTGAACAACTACCTCTCTTTTCTCCCTTAACTCTAAGGGGATGATGATTCTGAACTTGGAGAAAGGTTTGAAAGTCTTTTTGCGCTTCACCTTGCAGTCAGTCAAGTCTCCATCAGATTTCAAAGAGGGTGGAGTCTTAGGTGGGGCACATAGGATTTTCTTCGTGTCATCTCCAAGGTCTGAACTCCGCTTTCCTCCATTTGTAACGGTCATACAAGAATTCTTCTTGATACGAACTGCGGGGTAGAAGACATCCTTGTTGATCTTAGAGAGGGAGATTCTCTGATTGGGAAAATCCACAATTGCACCTACAGTAGCAAGGAATGATGACCCAAGAATCAATAGTGTCTCACTGTCATTCGTCGTCTCCATAATGTGAAAATCCACCGGAACCAGACAATCTCCTACTTGAAGTATCAAATCAGGAATGAATCCTTTCGAGACTGTTGAAGAAAAGTCAGCCAGATCGAGAGACATCTTCGAAGGTTGCAGATCCTTAATCTCTAGCTTCCTTGCAACAGACTGTGACATGACATTCACATTAGCTCCAGTGTCACAAAGAGAATTCTTGAATTCCATACCTTTGATTGAGCAAGGAACGATGAACATCCCTGGATTTGTTATCTTTTGCAACTTCCTCAGCTGTGGTTGAACATGTCCCCCTTTCCTCTCTGGTGTTTCGACGCAAATAGCCCGTGGGAATGGAATCTTAGCTTTGTAGACCCTTTCCTCTGCTTGAACCAAAGGTTTAGAAGTGTTTGGACTCGTCTGGGACCCGTGTCGATGGACACAGAGGTGTTTTGTCGATCGACATGCCTCTGTCGACCTCGTGTTGATCCTGAGAGAAGAATCACCGATTGCGTAAACTCGAGTATTGCAATTTTGGACCTGTGTCGATCGACACAATCCTTCTGTATCCATCGACACGGTGTCTGGAACGCAAATCTCATCTTCTTCAACCTCCTCTTCACTCTCCAAAATGATGGCATTGACGTGTAGCCTCGGGTTTGTTTCTGTCTTGGCTGGGAGGAAACCTTCTTGCCTTCTAACATTCTCTGCGGTTTGAGCAACTTGGGTGTCTAGCTTATTCACATGGAGATTGAGGGCCTCGATTTTACCATTCAGATCAGAGTACATGGCATCCATCTTCCCATTGAAGCTCACTGTCATCTTCTGTTGACCCTCTAGAATCTGTTCTAGCATTGACTTCATCTCACTATCTGAAGATTGAGCAGGAGGCGTCTGGTAAGAAGAAGAACCATAGTTCCTTTGGTAGTTGTTCTGGAACGGCTTCTGAAAGTCATTCTTCTGATACCCTTGCTGATTACCAAATCTCTGACCCTGAAAACCAGCTCCATTGATGTAGTTAACATCTTTTTCTTCAGGCTCAAAAGCCTCCACTTCTGCAGCAACCTGGACTGACTTCTTCCCCACTAGAAAGTTATGTACAGAGTCTATCTTGGCTTTCACCTCAGCAATCTGACTTCCATCCATGTTCTCACCAAGCCTCTTCCTCTCAAAGTCTGCATTCTTGGTACTGTTACTAGCAGCCAAATTCTCGATAAGCACAAGTGCATCCTCGAGATATCTAGTGTTGAAGTTCCCGTTGCTCACAGCATCCAGAGCCATCTGGTACCTCCAATCAATCTCTCTGAAGAAGATACCCAATAGCTGAACATCGCTGAAACCATGATGAGGACAATCTCTCTGATAAGCCTTGAATCGCACCCAGGAAGCCTTGAATGCTTCAGTTGGTCCTTGCTTGAAAGTAGAAATTTTAGTCCTCAGATCCTCGGATCTCGCCTCATCAAAGAAGTTGTTGAGGAAAGCATTCTTGGTTTCCTCCCAAGTAGTCAGCGATCCAGGCTCTAACTGTTTCAGCCAATAAGTAGCTTCTCCACTAAGAGAGTAGGGGAAAAGCTTGCAGTAGAGGTAGTCGCTAGACACTCCATCAGCCTTGATGCTAGATGCTAAGTCCTCAAAACGCTCGATGTGGTCTATGGGGTGCTCACAAGATAGGCCATGGAACGGGTGCTGAGCCAATAGTGAGAAGTAGGCCGGTTTCAGGTCAAAATTGTTCCTCGGGAAAGTAGGAGGACGAATTGCTGCCCTGTTGGCATTGAACTCGTCGGGCCTGTTGTACTCTCCCAGAGTACGCCCACGCCTAGCTGGCTCCTCTAAAATCACAACCCCATTCTCATCAATCCTCTGACCCTGGGCATTGCGTCTGCGACCCTCATAATCCTGAAAGAACCCGTCTTCACCTCTGATAAGAATTAGCGGATTCATGTTGGCTGCCTTTCTTGCTGCTCGGTTGGTTCGTTCTAACTTTCCAATCTCAAGGTTGAGATCAACAAGCTCTTCGTTCTGGTAGCTCCTGGTAATGCGATTAGGCATAAACCTGAAACACACAAGACAAAGAGAAAATAGCAAGTATCAAAACAGAATAAAATAAAAACTTAGACAAAACTCTAAAATCAAAAATCAAATGGTGATTTTGATTCCCCGGCAACGGCGCCAAAATTTGATATGCTCAAATTTACCCTGAGCTACTCTCTCAAATTAAGAGATCGTAGTAGTACTTAGGGATCGAATCCACAGGGAATCAATTCACACAATCAATTATGAATTCAAGTTATGCTAAGTAAAAAGTGATAAATGAAAATTAAATAACAAAAGTAAACAAGTGAATGATTATCAGGTTCTTGAAATCAATTAGACAAAAGGTTAGGCATTGGGTAATTCGCAGGAATGACTTGAAATACGGTCGTGTCGATCGACACAAAGGTATGTGTCGATCGACACAGAGATGAAAACGGTTAGGATTTTATTAAGAACGGTTCAAGAACTCAAATACGAATATAAAACCAATCAACTTTCGTTGCAGAGATTATCTATGACTAAATCCCTAAATTCCAAATTTCTTTGCAAATTCAGTGAATAAAGACAAGCATTAAGTTCAGGTTCAATTGTTCACAAAATTACTAAGCCAAATTTTTTTGCGAATAGATAATTTTGCTCATCTAAGATTATGTCCGGTTGTTAATAATACTTTCGTATCTATTAAAGCAACCTAGGATATCCAATTTCAGTTGATCAATCCTAAAATCACAGTTAAATCAATCTAGATGAAGAACATATAGATAAATCCTAACAGGGTTTCAATCCTACCAATTTCTCATCAAACCTTTGAATCACCCTAAACCTAACAAGCAAACTACTCAGACATAGATGCAGTAAACATTATGAATGGAATAAATTGCATAAAAGAGATAGAGTAAGTGATACAGAGTTTTAGATCGATGAAGTATGAAAGTCTGAAATCTCCTAAAAGCTCTGTAAATCTCTGAATCTCCAAGTCTTAATTAAAAACAACCTCCTCCCCTAAAAACCTAAGGAAAAATTATATATAAAGTCTAAAAATTCGGATTGGGCTTCTTGTAAGCTTATGGGATTCTTGGGCAAAACTGAAATTTCTTTAAAACTTGAAGTCTTCACGTGTCAGACGGGCATGTCGATCGACACAAGCTTGAAATCTCGACTCCGACTTGATCACTTCGGTCCTTCTTTACTCGATGCTCCAAAATGCTCCAAAAGCTCCCATAAAGCTCCAATCGTCCAATAATCTACAAAGACTCAAAAAGACTCGAAAAATATCAAAAAAAAACTCTATAAAAAGGACTTATATCATGGTAAAAAACGGGTTAAAACCATGATATATCAGTAGAGTTTGCGTACAACAATAGCTACCAGGCGAGTATTGGGATGACTCCATATGAGGCTCTGTATGGGAGGCCATGTCGTACACCATTATGCTGGACTCAAGTGGGGGGAGAGGAACATGTTTGGTGTGGATTTTGTTCAGGAGACGACGGAGAAGATCCGTGTCTTGAGGCTGAACATGAGAGAGGCTCAGGATCGGCAGAAGAGTTATGCCGATAAGAGGAGGAAAGAGCTAGAGTTTGAGCTGGGAGATCTAGTGTATCTCAAGGCAGCGATGTTGAGGGGTCCTAACAGATCTATTTCAGAGAATAAGCTAAGTCCGAGGTTTATGGGTCCGTTCAAGGTTGTGGAACGGGTTGGACCAGTAGCTTATCGGTTGGAGTTACCTCAGATTATGAAGACTTTTCATAAGGTCTTTTATGTGTCGATGATGTGGAAGTGTCTACATGAATTTGATGAGGTGTTGGCTGGGATTCCAGAGGATCTTCAGCCCAACATGACGTTGGCGGCGAGACCTATGAGGATTCTCGAGAGAAGAGTCAAGGTTGTGCGCCGGAAGAGGATACCGTTGGTGAGAGTCGTGTGGGATTGTGACGGTATTGAGGAGGAGACTTGGGAATCAGAAGCGAGGATGAAGGCAAAGTTTTCGAAGTGGTTCGAAAAGCAAATGGAGGCTTGAGTTGTCTTTTTCTGGTTTTCAGTGTCTGTAATAGCATGTTGCTATGAGTTTGGATGTATTTTCATTTGTGTTGTAACGATTATACATTGTTGAGATTTAATAAGATGGGTTTTCTTATTAAATGCGTTTATAAGACATGTGTTCTTATGGTATGACTGGTAGGTCATGTGTTTTGATGACTGGTGGGGTCATGTGGAGGTATAGTAATAGAAATTCTATGTGACTTAAAGCTTGTCCATGTTTTAGGAGTGGGATGGGAGTTCTATGTGAGTTAGAGCTTGTCCATGTTCTAGGAGAAGTATCTGAATTTTTTTCTAGATTTATATAACACAAGTAACCAGAGAAGTAATTCCATAGCAAAAATAATATCAATAAGATTAATATAAACCTCTTTAAAGGTTCACAAACGTGAAATCATGCTTTTAAATTCCACTCTACAAGATAAATCATATATTACACTAAATGAGAATTTACTTGTTTACAGAGATAATTAAATGTTAATTTAGCATCATTTAATCAAAGAAGAAAACCGACAAAAACTAAACTTAATATTTTCAATAAATCAACAAAGGGGAGCGATCAAAACTAGGTTGAATTAATTTTGTTTACAGAGAAACTTAATACTATCAATGAATCAACAAACATGAGCAATCAAAACTATTTGGATTAACTTGTTTACAGAGAAACTAATGTGCACTATTCTATAGCATCAATGAATCAGTAGAGTAAAAGCCATGAAGTAATTACCTTGTTAAGAGACGTACTCTGATTCTTAGCCGTGATCTCTCTGTTTTTTTTCGAAACCCTAGATCCAAATATGTTTGTGGTGAATAAATTTTAACATGTAATTGTATTTAAGCCTATTCTAATTTCACTCCCGTCTAAGATAGGAAAATTGCGAGAATCAGAAAAGATAATCTTCTTTTTAGCAAAAAAATTCTTAACTTATTAATTTTTTAAAAAACTTAATACTATCATATATATGGATATTTAACAAGATTGTGTGATATGAACGGTTCGGAGAATTCTCAGCCACGATCCAAAAAATATATAAAATCAAATCAATCACATATAAATTAGTTGGTAAATTCACCCACATATATATTTCCTTCCCAATTAAAAAAATACACCAAAAATTTATCAAAACAAAAATAATTACATAAATATATATTCCCTTCCCAATTCGTTCATATCTAGAATCTAAAATTGATAATAAATAGTAAATAGGGAGAGAGGGGGAGATACATATCTACTAGTAGCCAAATCTTGAAAACAAATCAATAGCTTCTGCAGCGTCCACGTAGATGTTATTTAGCCGACATAAGCCTCCACCTAATAGTTGATTCTAGCCAACAGAACCTCTAGAGTTTACGGCAAAACCGATAGAATCGTCGGAACTGTATAGATTTTATGCGCCGGATATAAGCTTTCACCTGATATTTGAGATGGAACATTTGAGATGAGATGAAGAAGAAGAGGTAGATGGGCTTAGCTAGTTGGGTTTTGACAAAAAAATTAATATGATCTGTGTCTCAAAAGTTTATAATATATAAACGTGTTCTATAAAATATTTCATTGAATAATTTTTTTTCTTTTTCACTTTTTAATACTATTTTTCCAAAAAAATTTTTACCAATTAATTTGTTTGAGTTACGTTTTGCATCACATTTTTATTGATGTAAAATTTACATATTTTAAATCAACAAATGCTTCTTTTTTTTGGGTAAGTACATCAATGATTTAAGTGTTACAAATTATTTTATTAGTGACGTTTTTGCTAAGTGATATAAACGCTTATTTATTACCATCAATTCTAATGAAATGATACAAATTTTTTTTTATTACCTACAATTCTAATGAAACGATACTAAGGAACGACACTTATTAAAACTGATGTAAAATTGCATAACTAGTATCACTTATTTTAAATAATTCTACTTTTGCATCGTTAATTTTTCCGATACATTTTAACCGATGCTACCCACCTCTTTTTTTTGTAGTGTAACTAACCTTGTTAACAAAGCTGATCTGAGAAGAATAAGGGAGCCAAAAAAAAAAAAATGTGATTAATATTTTGGTTTTTTTGTCGACAAAAACGAAATTTCTTTGAAAAAATGCAGCATTTTACACTATTATTTGCTGGGTAATATTTCTAGTAGTAATGTGCGATGTGTTGTCTCTGTTAGATAGTAATATGATCTTTAAGAACGGATGCAACAAAGCAAAATCTGCATCATTGTTTCAAAATATATGTTTTACCATGAATTGCTAGAATAAATCACTATATATACCCCAAAATTTGAACTGGATATTCAAATAAAGGTTCATAATGAAAAAGTTCATATTCTTGATTATGGTGGTGATAGAACAAAAAAATACATTCTAAAAAATTAATTAAAAATAATAATAATAATAATAAAACGTAATGTAATATTTATATGGAGAGTACATATATGATATTTATAATAAATAACTAAATTTAATCATCAATTTAGAGATATAAAAACAAAAGTTTAGGACAACTAATTCAAAATTTATGGAGATAATTGACTGAAAATAGTTTTAAAATTAATTTTATTCTTTGAAAAACAATAACATGTTGAAAAATTAAAACCAAAATTACTAATTTTTACAAAAATAAATTAACACGTAAAAAGAAAAGGGAGAACTAGTAACTAACTCTGTTATTATCTCCCGTAAATCACTTACAAGCAAGTTATCAAAGCTGATCTGAAAAGAATAAAGGAGCAAAAAAGCAGAAAAATGTGATTAATATCTGAAACCAAATTTCTTGCTAAAAACGCAGCATTTTACACTATTATTTGCTGAGTAATATTTCTAATTACTTCCCGATATGTGATGTAGGATACTTCTAGTATTATTGTGCGATGTGTTGTCTCTGTTAGATAGTAATCTGTTCCTTCAAATCGGATGCAACAAAGCAAGTCTCATTATTGTTACAAAATATATGTTTTACCATGAATTGCTAAAATAAATTACTATATATATACAAAATTTTGAATTGGATATTCAAATTAAGTTTCATATTGAAAAAGTTCACATTCTTGATAATGGTGGTGATATAACAAGAAAATACATTCGAAAATATTGATTAAAAATAATAATAAAAACAAATTGAGAAAAAGTAATCCAATATATATGGAGAGTCTTCTGTCAGATAATGAATATAAGATATCTAAAAATCTATAACTATATTTAATCATGAATTATGAAATAATCAAAACAAAACTTGAGGATAACTAATCCAAAGTTTATGGAGATAAGTGATTGAATATAGATTTTTTATTAATTAATTTTTTGAAAAAACAATAAATATTAAAAAAAATATAAACTAAATTTTTTAGGAAACAAATCTGAAAATCAAATTCAAGACTAACCGTAAAATGACTGAAAATATTCTTAGATTTGATGTTAAGATCTATTATGATTTTTTAATTCCTTACCCAAAAATTTAAAACTAAAAACTAATAACACATCTATTGCAAAAAAAAATTTACATGCTCATAGATTTTGAAAAAAAATAAAAATTATCTTTTACTTGAAAAATAATAATTGTTTGGAACATAGATTAATTATTTTTGTTGAGATTTAAAAGTAATATTTAATATTAATATTTTCGGAATAATTATTTTTGTCGAATTTTAAGAATATTCAAATATGTTGGGGAAGTGACACATCCTAAAAGATAGCTTTTAGTGCTATTGATTTAATATATAAAAGATTAAAATAAGGCAATGAGAGAATTTGAACAAATTTTTCCACCAAACCATTTTAAAACAGTTAAAGTACCTTAAAAGAAACTATATAAATATATTTCACCACAAAAAAAAAAAAACTGTTTTGTTTATTTTAAGTTAATATTTAAAAAATTGAACAAATTTTACTTCCAAATGATTTCTACTCATTAAAAAACAAATATGTTTCATCTCAAATGAATTAATATCTTCTACAAGAATATAAAATATATCACTAAAACTAAATTAAATAGTTATAAAATATTTTTTACAAACTAAAAATAATTAAATTATAAAAATCAAATGATAAAGATAGATAATTAGTTAATTAATTTTCAATCCTGTTTTGTTAGTTCTGCTAATCATTTCTCATTATATTTTGCAGTTAAGTCCAACTCAACAGTATCCAAACCTAGCCCCACTCCGGCGAATCATCTCAATTTTGATGCTCCATGTCATTCCATTTTTATTATTTGTTTAACTTTTTTTTTTGTTTTATGAATTTATATTAGAAAAATTGGCAAGAATGACTAACAAAAAAACTATAATATGTGAGATGACTATGTGAACGTGAAGGCTATAATATAGTGTGTATAATTTATAATAAGACAAACGTATCCTTCAGACACACGACGGAGGAGAGAGCAATTGGCTAAATTTTTTTTTTTTTTTTTTTTTTTGTTTCTTTACCCCCATCTTTTTTTTTAAAATAAATCTCTCTAAAAACATAAAAATAAACGTGAGCTAATGTTGGAGAAAAACAGAAAAAAAATTCGGAACATGGAGTGGTTTAAATTTTTTAATTTGGACACAAATTTATAAGAAAATGGATAAACATTTGTTGTTCTAAAAAATAAAATAAAAACATTTGTTGTTCTATTCTATAAAAAAAAAATAGAACGATCCCCACTTGCAGATGACATCTCCATTCGCTATTGTTCAATCTTTGCATGTTGGAATAAGGGCAAAATAGTGTCAACATGCACATGTTTACTACTTTAATTAATCTATAATCATTGCTATATTCTTAGTTTTTTTTTTTTTTTTTTTGACAGCTATATTCTTAGTTATACACTCCATTATGGTTATTACATAAATTGACCCTTTATATTATCAAACGATATATCAAGAGAAGTGTTATCAGTTGATGTTTTATTCTTCAGTAGAGCGTACATCTCCTAATGCACGGAAGCTTTCCATAGGTTTTTAGTTCATAGTTCATCTGGAATCTAATAAGGTTGATATATTTTTATGTAGTTTTTATGAAGTAATGATAATAAATTGTAAGTGACAAAAAAAATGATAATGAATTGTAAATTTCAAAATAAGTTATTGATTTATTATTTGCTTAAAATAAAGGAAAATTGTTTAGTAAAAAAAATAATGCATTGATAGTTAAGACATTAAATTTTTTTAATATGTATAAAATTTTTAGAAAATCAATCATTTTGAAACGGAATGACTATATTTTATTGTAACATATATTTTTTTTGATAATTTGTACAAACATTTTATATGAAGAGAAAAATCTCTAATTTCATCAAATATCAATGTCACATAAACTAGAATTTGGATAAATTATTTGATATTTTAGTTTCCAAAACCATCGGTATTTTGATTTGGTTTTCGTTTGGATTTACCAGTTTAGGGATCCATATACAATATAAATTTGATATACAAAATCAAAACAATTTTTTATTTATGCTATTTGTTTTTTTTTATCAATTTTAGAAGTCGAGATACAATTTTAGTTTGTTATGCGATTTTACTGATCCATGATTCTTCTTCGTACTTTTTCCATCATTTTCCTTAAGATCTTTTTCTACTCATAACTCAATGATGAAGTTGGTTACCAAAAGCCAATATCTCAACTGGTAAGATTTCATGCAAAGCCTAGAGGTCGCTGGTTCGAGAGGCGCTTAAGACGAAACTAATATTACAAGCTCTCGTTTCATGTCTAAAGGATTATGGGTTTCGGCTCCAAACCTCCTGGTAATTCAAAGAAAAAATTAAATTGGTTTATCATTTATGTGTGTCAGGTTTTATTTAAAGATATACAAAAAGTTGCAAGTACACAATTAGATGTAACAAAATTGATCGATTCTACAAATACTTGAATGCACAATAATTATCACGAAATAAGTAATAAGCTAAGAAAATCAGAATTGATAGTTATTGTAGATAACTAAAATGAAACGTTGGGCATTTAAGGTATTTTCATGGGTTTCAT
Source organism: Arabis hirsuta (assembly GCA_964056655.1). Lineage (NCBI taxonomy): Eukaryota > Viridiplantae > Streptophyta > Magnoliopsida > Brassicales > Brassicaceae > Arabis > Arabis hirsuta. The sequence goes on along the minus strand of OZ053305.1, from coordinate 24,947,693 downwards.
AGTTCGAATTATTTAGGATAAATTTTTAGAGGTAATTTAATTTTTTTTTTCCCTTCGTTCTAGAACTCAACACATACTATTGCATGACCGATCCACTCTTGTGACGATAATCAACTTTGTTAAACTATCTTATCAACCAACTCTCGCAGTCAATAACATTGAAAGACAAACATTCATGTTTAGGTTCAATTTTTTCACTTAATTCAGTAACTCAATTTTCATTTTCATAAGTTAAAGCGCTAAGTCTATCAAATATTAGATCAAAATAATAATTCAATAAGTGTGCAAACTAATCGTTCAAAGTTTAGTTGCTATATGATCAGTGAAGAAACATGCATTAACAAACATCATCTAGATGACTTACCACTCTAACTTATCAAGAACACCACTCTATTCTAAAATCATGTCTATCGAGCCAAGAAAATCCATTGAATTTGCCCGTATTCCCAACAAGGGATCACTCAATCATCACCAAGAAAACCAAAACAAAAGCAATAGGATACATATTCACTAAAAGCAATAGGGTTCATAAAACTTCTCTGTAGAAGTATAAGATGCGAGATTTTCCTCCTTATCAAACAAAATCAAACAAAATCAAAGGACAATAAAAGAAACTAAACATTTTGATGATAAAGAATGGTTGACAAACTTGATGTTTTTGTGACTCATGTTGTGTTTTATATAGTAGAGGGGTCAAACATAAGGTATATTCCCAAAAGATTTTAATTTTTTTTTTATAAAACCAAAAATTTCTTATTTTTTTTGGAGGGTGATCGATCGATTCCCCTAGGGGCAACCGATCGATTGAACCTTTTGTTCGAGACATTGGATTTCTGGTGATATGTGATCGATTAATCCCTGTGGTACAATTGATCGTTCACTGCTATATTCCTCTACTAGTTTTAGTTTGAGCCCAAAACAATAAATTTTTAGTAGTGTTTTCAAGTTTTTATAATTTCTAGTAAAAATTTTGTTTCCTAGTTTCTATAATTTTATAGTAAAAACTTTGAAAATTACAAAAACATTGATAGCAGTGATTTGAAATATGAGATTTGTGTACCTTTTCATCCACGGAACAGAGCGTTATATTTGTTCGATACAATTAGAGAAAAAGCGATGGAGAGCAAGAGATACAAAAAAAGCAGAAAGAGATAAACTCGCATTCATTGTGAGTGATAAAATGAAACGATTGTAAATGTGGTGTTCATATAAGCAAATTAGAATATATCTCTTATTATGAAAAAGTTAGCTAAATATTACGATTTTCTTTTTTTTTTTAAATAGAAACCTTTTAATCTTAATTTAGCGATGAGTCAAACACTCAAAATTTGATTGCAATTGATTTTTTTTAATAATATAAGTGGTCTCTTAAAATACTGAAGCACAAACCATGTGTTTACCCATGTAATTTATGTTTTATTTTTGTATTTAGGGATAAAATAATAATATTCTGAGTTAGATGAATCATTCTTATCTACGTGGTATGGTAGAGTTTCTAACATTTCAGGTGGAACTTATCGTCCAATGATAATTCCAAAATGGGTTTTGGGTCTCACCTTACAATGGTTTGAACCCACATGAAAAGAAACTCGGGTCCAACGACCCCCAGTAGCAGATCTTGCTATTCGGAGGAAAAGGATCTGGGGGCATGTAAGCAAAAGGTCCATGACAGGGTACTACTATCCATGAATGAAACATGTGGCCAGAATTCTCTTATCAAGAGCTCGAATAAAATAAGAAATATCTCTTTATCGCGCCCAAAATAGTCTTTCCCTTTTCCTCAATATTTGAATTTCCAGTAAAACCATTTTCACCTTATACGTGTTAGGGTAAAAGCAAGTGGTCCATGCTTTGAACAACAATTAAATCTCAAAAAATTCTGATTCCAAGGGAGCACCCGACGTCTGAACCGGCTTGTCAGACGCCTCCAGTAGTACGAGGAGCTAGACGCAGCATAGCTAAGCCGTATTGCCAGACAAGGGTCAGAAGAAGACAAATAAAGTAAGATGAAACTATTTGAGTGCATCGTACTGATCCAAACCTGGGATCCTAGACCCGAACCAACTCTGAGACGTGGAACCATGTATCCAAACCCAGACAGATGAAACTCTATAAATACTTCTTTATCTACTCCATAATGAGAATCAGATCTTTTAAGCTAAAATCATATACAAAGACCCGCTCCTCCATCGTGTTTCCAAATTCTTTATGTGTTTACTAACTGTACAGGAGCAGATCTCCCGTCGGCCATAACTGTTTCAAAATAACAAATCTTCTGAACACTTTATAAATTATATTTGTTTTTTTTATCGTAACATATTTTTTATTTAGCTAAATAAATACATTTTGTAATACTCTTTTTATTTATTTATAACTAGATCAAATAAACTTTGCAGACTCTCATATTTTGAAAATCATGTTAGAATTAATCACTGACAGGAGATTTTAATTCACTTTACAAAATCAGCCATTCAATAAAACAATACATGATTTAGACTAAATTTAAATAACTTGTAAATGAATACAAAAACATAATAAGTCGAATTGTTTATCCCATTCATTCTACACATACTAGAACTTTTGATTTTTCGTATGTGAGTAATTTGCCGCCGAATTGAATTACCAATTCTAGTGGCGCTTTTGATTAATAGTTTGATTGGCGCAAAAAAAAAAATACAAAAACGTAACTAATCATACATTCATAGAGTCTTGAGAAAAAAGCTAAAGAAAATTTAAATGTTCAAACTCTTTTATTAAACTACATCCAGTAACCCACCTCAGTATTTAACAGATTAATAAAAAAGATCCAGATTTCACGTCACAATACAACCCACAGCAGTCCAAAAGAGATAGACTCACGTTTTCCTTTTTTTTTTTTTTAAAAGGCTTACTTGGAATCACGTTTTCCATACGCTACATTCTATATTAGTGACGACAACAAACGAGACTAACCACATTCATGTCTGGTTTTCCTGATTTCCCGACACTGGATCTAACTCAGTAGGCAATGCATAAGTAGTCACTGGATGAGTAACCATATGAGGCTGCATCGGCAATACTGGTACAAATCGGTATCAATCGCTGGTGCAAAGGCTCTTGAACAATTGGCCGTGGCTTTGACAAACCTCCAGGCTCATCTTGAATCTCTACTTTCTCTGTTTCTTTATCTGAAACTCCTTCGGCATCCGCGGCAATGTTTTCCGGTGGCAACAAGGAGGCGGAAGTTGTAGGAGCCTCCTTCTTTTGTCTGTTCTCATCGACCTCGTCGTGATCGACACAGCGCAGGGGAACACTATTTGGCGGAAAAATCGGGATAGTAAGTACGGAAGACGAGGTCGGAAGTACAGAAGACGAAGAGGTGAAGGAGATCTTCTGTGTCGGCGATTCGAGACCTAGCAACCAGTTGACCGACACGGAATCTCGAGTTGGTTCGGAATAGTTTATCGGGAAGAGGAAGAGCCGGAGTCGGCCGGTACTAGTAGAATCGTACTCTGCGATCATATTGTTGAAGTCGTCGTCGTTGGAGACGGTGATGAGAGAATCGAGGTCACAGCCGGGAAGCCGGTACTTGAGGGAGAAGGAGCGGCCAAAGAGAAGCTTGCCGGAGATGAGCTCGAAGAAGGACGGAAAAGAGATGCCACGGGGAACGACAACGAGCCGTGACTCGCCTCCGATGTAATGGAGGAAGTTTGATGGCGGAAGGGGCATTATCCGACCACCGTAGCTGCAGAGAAGACGGAGCTTCGGATTTAACGACGGAGCTTGCGTTTCCATTTCGGCAACTGTTTGGAGAGAGAATTCTAAAGTCTGCAATTGTTTCTCTCGAGCTTCTTAGTTTGATTAGAGGGAACAAAAAGTTTTTAACCAGTGGGACACGAGATAATCGCGACGCAGAGGAGTTTCGGCAATAGATTTGCAACTGTTAAGAGGCTTAGAGCATGTACATTGGTAGAAGGTATCTAATAAATATAATATTGTTTTTGTGTAATATAAATAAATTCAAAAATTAAATCTAAAAAAATTTGAATCAATAAAAAAGCTTGATTGTGGGAAATGAGGTTTTAATACTCTCTCCAAAGTTTTTCAAATGAGAAGTTTGAGAACCATCTCTCATTTCTCTCTCTTCAATTTTTTTTCTTTTTATTTGTTTAATCTTAAGATACTCCCGTACATGTACATTGTCTTAGAGTTTCCGCTTTCCTATCTCTCTCTGATTTATACTTTTTATTTTATTTTTATAGTATATATATATATATATCCTCTCCGAGTTTGTTTTGGAGTTACTTTTTATATTTTACTATATCTTTATAATTTTCGATAAATATTTTGATTATCTTTATGTTTATAATTTCTTTTTCTAAACAATTAGGGATATTTTTTTTAATTGTCTGGATTTTTTATTATAAATTATAATAACGGTTACATCGACAATTCTACAGCAAACAAGTCTTTTATCTTGATCCACACCGAACAGTTATATTTTGTTCTACGCTAAAGATCTTTTCTAAGCTCATCTCCATTAATCTGCATCAATATTAATAAATTGCATTATCTGAGATTCGAACTCAGATCTCCTCGTGTAGAAGCATTAATGAACTCTTGATCAAAATATTAAGAATATTTGTATATCAAATTATGATATAATGCGTTTTTGGCGCATTCTAACATTTGTTTTGTAGGTTTTTATCGAGTTTTTCACTCTACTTTGAGTCATTTTAGGTCTAAAATACGGCTAGAACAAAGGATTGGAACTTGTAATTGGATTTGGTGAAAAAGGAAGGAATCTGGATTTTTTTTGGAATATTCTGAAAAAAGGGAGCACCCGCCCCAGAAGAGGGAGCACCTGCTCCCAGGAGATCCAGTTTTGGAAATATTCATTAAACCTAATTTTCGCAACCCTATTTTTTCCAGCCGCCGTGGGCTTATAAAAGGGGAGTTTTTCGACCCTTTTGAGCTAGAGAGAGACACGATACAGCAGAGGAGAGAAAACACAAGTGAGAGAGAGATTTGATACTTGTTTTTAGAGTTGTAAACTTGAAGATTGCCTTCCACGTTTTGGAGAAGATTTCTAAACTCTTATCTTTTCTATTTTCAATGAAGTTTTTATTCTCAATTGCTGCTGTTGTTTGTTTAATCATGAGCGAGTAATCTCCTTTGTTAGGTTGAGGGTTCGATGGGGTTAGAGAATCATAACTAAGCATAGATAGGTTTTGAAATATCACTTGATATCTCCGTCTAATGTCCTAGACTAACTTTATCACCTAGTCTCTGATTTTAGGTTGAATTCACTCATCAAAAGTGTTGTGAATTACTGGAATTGACATAGATGGGCGAGTTGTCTTTAGCCAACGACAGTTGAAGTTAAAGCAACTCGTGAACAAATTGATCATACACGTTTAATGCTCATCATTCTTTGTAACCTCAAACGACAGTTTAGGGTGTTAGATTGATTGTTGAAGTAGTTGATGCCACGACAGTGGGTCCTTTTGAATCTATGGTTGAGTTCTAGATTGGTTCATAAGTTGATAACCTGAATAATTACTTGGTTTTGATGATCTAATCCCTGAGATATATCCCTTGACCTAACGCCTTTCCTTTAATTGTTTACACCGAATTTACATTTGTTTGCTTGTTTAAATTATGACACTTAAACCAACTTTGAATCGCTTAGCAGAATTAGTATTCCATAGAATTAGAGTGTATTGCTGGTCCCTTAACAAACCTATACTATTTCTACATCGGATTAGTGACCTTAGGTTTCATCTTTGAAACTGGTATAAGGACTTTCATCAAATTGACACCGTTCCGACAAGGACCAACTCGATACCTCTAATTTTCATATACGATTTCAGACTAAGTACTAACTCGTTCTTTGTGTTTTTCTTGCGTGTGTTTCAGGTGCATGAACTCGAGAACAACAAGGAGAAATTGCGAAATTCCCCTTGTGATTTTGAGTAACCCGAAACTCGCAAGACTAGAACGAGAAAACAGACGAACAAGGCCTAATCTCGTCGACATGGGCGAACAAGGCAATGATGGTATGGCGGCTGAGCTGCTACGGTTGAAAGAGCAGATGGCTCAGATGCAGCAGCAACATGCTCGTGAAAAATAGCAGCAGTGCGCTCGTGAGCAGCAGCGTGCCATTGGGGATATGGACAATCCCCATGCTTTCTATCGGAACCGAGCTGCTATTGTTCCACCTGCTATTGAGAGGCAAGATTATGAGATAAAGCCTCAGATGATATTGTTGGTCAAGCAGCACTCGTTCCATGGACTGCTTGCGGAAATTCCGATGGACCATATAGAAAACTTCGAGGAGATCTGCTCCACGACGAGTTCTAATGGGATGAACCCGGATTTCTTGAAGTGCAAGCTTTTCCCTTTCTCACTCGCGGACAAAGCTTCCCGTTGGCTCAAGTCTCTACCAGCTGGATCCATCACAACTTGGGTACAATGTAGAGCAGCGTTCTTAGACCAATTCTACACCAAATCCAAGACTGCGAGCCTGAGGAACAAGATCTCCTCTTTCCAGCAACATTCAGGAGAGTCTTTTTGTGAGGCATGGGAACGGTTCAAAGAGTACAAGAGAGAGTGTCCACACCATGGGTTTACCGATGAAAACTTGCTGGGTATCTTCTATGATGGTGTTGATTGGGATTACAAGAATGTTTTGAATGCTGCGAGTGATGGTAATTTTATGACTAAGACCAGAGAGGGTGCGTATAAGCTCATCGAGAACTTGGCTGTGAGTTCTAGCAACAAGTCGCAGCAGTATGACAGGACCATAAAATCTAGTGGAATGGATTCCCAAAAGATTGATGACCTTACTGCTAAGGTCAACTTGTTGCTCAAAGGGAACCAAAGGACGGTTCACTTTGTAGATGAGAATGGTGAACCATTTTCTGAGGAGATGGGTGAAGAAAGAGTCACCCAGAACTATAGGAATCACCCAAACCAAGGTCAAAATCAGTTTCAAGGGGGAGTTCAACAGAAACCACAATTTTCTAACTTTCAGGCTCCTACGAGCTCTGAAAGTACTTCTCAGGATGAACTCAAGGTTATGATGTAGTATCTAATGGCTAATCAACAGAAGTCTGCCACTGAAATCAAAACGCAGGTAGACGCCATGTACTCGGACCTCAATGGTAGACTTGAAGCTGTTTGCAACCACGTGAAGAGGCTTGACATTTAGGCAGCTCAGATCTCGGCATCAGCTAAGCGACCACCAGGGACTCTTCTAGGTAAAGTTGAAACAAATCCCAGGGAACACTGCAATGTGATATTAGTTCAGAGTGAGGTGGAGACTGTCTCAACATCGCTTACACCAGAGAAAGCAGAAGAAGCTGTCGAATCATTACCATACATCCCTAGGATCCCATACCTCAAAGACTGAAATATGAGATTGATGAAAAGAAGCTGGCTGGGTTTAATAAGATGGTGAGTGAGCTTCCTCCTGATATCTCTTTTGAAGAAGCATTTAGAGTTGATCCTGCATATCACGAGTTTTCCAAGGATACCAAGAAGAGTCTCACAGTAGTCAAGGCTTTCTTTGCTGAAGCAAGGAATACATCATCTCCAATGAAGCAGTTGCCAAAGCTAGAAGACCCTGGGAAGTTTGTTGTTCCATGCTCCATTGCAGGAGTTGGATTTAAAGAATCTCTCTGCGATTCTGGGTCTTCTATCAATCTCATGTCCAAGGCTATTGCAGAAAAGCTTGGGATTACTACAGTGAGAGCTGCTAATATATCTCTTAAGTTTGCAAACTCTTCCACCAAGGTTCCACATGATACTCTTCATGATTTACATGTTCAAGTTGGAAATTACCTTGTTCCTACTGACTTTCAGGTGGTTGAGATGAGCGAGGATCCTGGTATACCTTTGGTTCTTGGAAGACTGTTTCTGGCGACAATGGGTGCAGTTGTAGATTTGCTTAATAGAAGAGTCTCGTTCTCTAATATTGACAAGCAGGTATTCTACAAAGCTATACCAACTAATGAAGCAGCCAAACTTGCATCATGTGTTACCGTTATCAAAGGAGATAAGTTGCAAATGGTGACAAAGAGAGATTTCAATGATAAGAGTGAGGTCAAAGAAGTCCTAGATGGAGACCCTCTTATCAGAACAAAAAAGACTAGTCAAAAGAGCAGGTAAAGGAGAAGGTGACGAGCCAAAGAATCAAGGGTGATTCTCATATGGTTTTAGAACCTCAGAGACGTGTTGGTGACACGATTGAGTACAAGGTGAAGTCCAAAGGGATTTCGAAACCTTTCTCCAAGGTTAGAGCTATTCTCACATCTGAGCTGAAAGAGAAAGGTGAAGAAGCTGTGAAAGCTATGTTGAGCAAAGTTCTGAAGTTGAAGTTTACGGATTGTAGAGCTTGTTTTGGAGAAAGTTCTCATGCTCATCTTCCTGACTGACACATGAGATCTAAGTCAAGCTCGAGACTTTAACCAAGCGCTTAGTGGGAGGCAAACCACCGGTATGTTTTCTAACTTTTTCAATTTGATTTTTTTTATTACTAACTTTGAATTTCAGTTTGAGTTTTCAGGCAAAAAAAAAAAAAATTGTTGTGGAATATACAAGGAGGTTCGATCGATCCTCTCAGCCAGCTCGATCGATCCGGAATGAGGAATTCAACATGCAAACCATCGGTCAATCCCAGGATCGACCTGCATATCGATCCGTTGAAAAGTTCAAAACCCAGAAGGAGCACCTGCTCCCCAACACAGAGCACCTGCTTTTCCAGAAGGCAGATCGATCGATCCCCTCAGGTAGATCGATCGATCCATGATGATGAGATCAAAAGCCATTCCAGCGGTTAACCTCAGGATCGATCTGCACGTCGGTCCAATTCCCAGAAGGAGCACCTGCTCCCCACTACAGCGCACCTGCTCCCCACTACAGAGCACCTGCTCTCCAGGGTAAAAATTCAAAATTCGGATTTAGGCCCACTAAGAGGTAAGTATTTCCATGAACAATTTTATTTTATGCTTTTTCTTATGATTTTTATTTCTTTCCACTCTCTCTTTTCTTATTCTCACACCGAGACGGTGTGAAGCAAGTCTGGGGGGAGTTGCTACTAATATCTTTTATTGTGGTTGTTTTTCTATTTTCTTATGTCTTATTGAGTCTAGTTTTATTTTGTTTTATTGAATCAAAACTTTGTAGGGAATTAGGACCTTATCTTATGATGATCTTTGAACTATTTGTGTTTAACCTTCTCTCTAGTGACCATTTCTACAGCGCATGGGTACAAGGAACAGCTGGAACACTTCGATACACCATCTTCCAGGTTTCATATTGACCGAAAATTCCTCTCGCTATTGGCACTAGATTAGGGAAACGAATCATATTCAGGGCTCCTTACTCTTTTTATCACTCTTGTTGTTCCTGAATAGCTAGCTCATTTTTAGTTAGTACCCTCCTTAACCCTAACCTCTTTTCAAGCCTCTTGCATTCTTGTTACTTCATTGTCATATATGCAGCATATGCGCAAAAGGGCCGGAGAGAATTGGATCGACACTGCCTTTAAATCACTCTTTCTGAAGAACAAGAGCACTGATTCCCAGAAGGAGCACCTGCTCCTATATCCAGAAGATGGTTTTCGACGAGGTGGAACAAAAAAAACCACGAAGGAGGAACGATATTGATGAGCTCCACTTGGGTATGTACAACAACTCTGATATTTTCGTGTTTGAGAGACATATACGTGTAATCAAAACCCTCTTCATCATCATCTCAATCAAAAAAAAAAAAACAGATGATGAAGAGTGGTAAATCTGTAAAATAGGAAGTGTCTCTCTGCACAGCGAGTATACCCAAGGTGGATAACGGTTAGATAAGGCGTTTGAGAGGTTGGAAGAAAGAAAGAGTGGTTTAGAGAATGTGGAATATCAACAGACCTATTCTCTCTTGCAATTTTGTGCGATATCCTGCAACCTCTACGAAACATCGGGTAACCCTTAAACACTTTGAACTCCACCTCTAAATGGCCTTAAACCCTTTAGCGTCGTCTATCCTAAATGGTGCCTTTAGCGAGACCCTCACGCAACTTTGAATGCGTTGAGTTTGTGTTTGGGAAATGGAACTTGGTTGAGAAATGTGTTGAGGAGTTTTGGTAAAATACGGCTGGAACAAAGGATTGGAACTTGCAATTGGATTTGGTGAAAAAGGAAGGAATCTGGATTTTTTTTGGAATATTCTGAAAAAAGGGAGCACCCGCCCCAGAAGAGGGAGCACCTGCTCCCAGGAGATCCATTTTTGGAAATATTCATTAAACCTAATTTTCGCAACCCTATTTTTTCCAGCCGCCGTGGGCTTATAAAAGGGGAGTTTTTCGACCCTTTTGAGCTAGAGAGAGACACGACACAGCAGAGGAGAGAAAACACAAGTGAGAGAGAGATTTGATACTTGTTTTTAGAGTTGTAAGCTTGAAGATTGCCTTCCACGTTTTGGAGAAGATTTCTAAACTCTTATTTTTTCTATTTTCAATAAAGTTTTTATTCTCAATTGCTGTTGTTGTTTGTTTAATCATGAGCGAGTAATCCCCTTTGTTAGGTTGAGGGTTCGATGGGGTTAGAGAATCATAACTAAGCATAGATAGGTTTTGAAACATCACTTGATATCTCCGTCTAATGTCGAACGTATTGCCTAGACTAATTTGATCACCTAGTCTCTGATTTTAGGTTGAATTCACTCATCAAAAGTGTTGTGAATTGCTGGAATTGACATAGATGGGCGAGTTGTCTTTAGCCAACGACAGTTGAAGTTAAAGCAACTCGTGAACAAATTGATCCTACACGTTTAATGCTTATCATTCTTTGTAACCTCAAACGACAGTTTAGGGTGTTAGATTGATTGTTGAAGTAGTTGATGCCACGACAGTGGGTCCTCTTGAATCTATGGTTGAGTTCTAGATTGGTTCATAACTTGATAACCTGAATAATTGCTCGGTTTTGATGATCTAATCCTTGAGATATATCCCTTGAACTAACGCCTTTCTTTTAATTGTTTACACCGAATTTACATTTGTTTGCTTGTTTAAATTGTGACACTTAAACCAACTTTGAATCACTTAGCAGAATTGGTATTCCATAGAATTAGAGTGTATTGCTGGTCCCTTAACGAACGTCTACTATTTCTACATCGGATTAGTGATTTTAGGTTTCATCTTTGAAACCGGTATAAGGACTTTCATCAAATTACTTGATGTTTTTAATATCAAATTTGTTGCTGTTTTTGATTTTCTAGATAAAAATTCATATTTTTTTTTTGTGATCATTAGAGTTATTTATTATTTTTTATTATTGGCTGAATTAATTTTATTTGAACGATAAATGATTGTTTGACGTGAAAGCATGGAAATTATATTATTTATGTAACTTTTTAATATGTGTCTATGTAAATTAGTTATTAATTAATTATTAAATAATATCATTTATCATATATGCCTTGTTCAAAAGTGTGGCCTTCGTGGCTGTGTAAACGGCAGAGAGGAAACCACAATGATTTTCTTAATAACTATTGCAAAAAAATGATTGATCAAAGTTTTCTGATTGATACTTGAAAAAGAATACAACTTGCTCCTTTATATATAGAAGACCTGAACTACATGAAACACAAAGCAACTGACTCCTAAGAAATAGCAAAACACAACTGACACAACTCATGACTCGTTCCAATACAACTCCATGACTCATGAGTTGCTAACTTATTGACTCAAGACTTTTCTATAAATCAGGAATGAATTATTTATGTTTTGATTACTTCAAATCCAATATACCTTCCCCCCCCCCCCCCAAACTGTATGCGGCTTAACGCATTGCGGTTTGCTCTTTGATCTCGGATTCTCTTACACTTTAAGCGACTTTCTCAGGTTGAGAAACGTATCAAGCTTCAACGGCTTCGTCATGATATCAGCCACTTGATACTTAGTTTCACAATGAACCAAACTAACTTCCTCTTCCTTCACCAAATCACAAAGAAAATGAAACCTCACCTTGATATGTTTAGTTTTACCATGTTGAACCGGATTCTTTGAAAGTTTGATGGTAGAACTGTTGTCACAAAGAATATTTATGCGCTTCTCCTCGACTTGATTGAAATTTCTCAATATCATTTTCATCCAAAGACATTGAGTACCATAAAAAGATGCAGCAATATACTCTGCTTCAGTTGTGGAAAAAGTCACGGCTAGCTACTTCTTTGAACTCCATGCTACAGCTGCATTACTCATCATAAAAACATACCCAGACGTGCTCCTCCCACTGTCTATGTCACTCGCAAAATCACTGTTTGTATACGCCTTCATACTGCCTTCCCCATCACCTATATACATTAGCCCCATCTTCAAAGTTCCTTTAATGTACCTCAAAACCCTTTTGACAGCCAAAAGATGTCCAGCATTGGGTTGCATCATGAAACAACTGAGGAAACACACCACAAACATTATATTGGACCTCATAGTGGTTAGATACATAAGGCTACTAATCAATTGTTTGTATAGCAACGGATCTGCATTTTCTCCCTCCATCTCCTTTGACAGCTTTGTTCCAGGAAAAATTGGGTTATTCACAGGATTACACTCCTTCATCCCGAACAGTTCCAACACCTCAGCTGCATATTTCTGTTGGCAAAGAAATATCCCATTCTCACTTTGCTCCACCTCCACGCCTAAGAAGTAGCACATTTTCCCCAAGTCCGTCATCTCGAAATCCTTTTTCATTGACTCATTAAACTCCTCACACAACTTCGCATCATTCCCTGTGAAGATAAGATCATCAACATACAAACTTACGATGAGCACTCATCCTCCAGATTCACTCTTTATGAACAGAGTACATTCGATTTCACACTTGCTGAATCCCTCACTTAGGAAATAATCTTCAATCTTGCTGTACTACGCCCTTGGAGCCTACTTAAGGCCATGAAGTCCCTTTTTTAGTTTGTACACTTTATGTTCCTCACCCAATTTCACATAGCCTCTGGTTGCTCTACGAACACAGTCTCCTTTAACACACTATGAAGGAACGCACTTTTGACATCGAGCTGGTACACAATCCTCTTCTTTCTAGCTGCTTCGACAACCAAAATTCTGATAGTATCCCACCGTGCTACTGGAGCAAAGACTTCATCGTAATCAACCTCATATTCTTGTGAATATCCTTTACCAATGAGTCTCATTTTAAATTTGTTGACTTTTCCTTTTTCATTCAACTTGTTCTTGAACACCCATTTCCAATCTTCTTCATCCCCTCAGGTAGCTCAACCAATTCCCATGTATCGTTTCTCTCAATTGATTCAATTTTTGCATCCATTGCTTCTTTCCACTTTTGTTCTTCAACTGCTTTCCAATAAGTAACGGGATCGTCGAGAGAGACGTACAAGGCCAGAAATTGTGATTCTTCTTCTTCTTCTCCCCTTCCATAATCCTGTAAGTATCTTGGTGGAGCTCTGGTTCTAGGCTGCACTTGTTGAGCTATTGTAGCATGTGGAGTTGTTGTGATATATAGCTCCTTGGTATCACCGTCGGACTCGGAACTCTCAACTTCTTCCTCAGTATTGTTTGTGTGTTGAGTCTGATTTTCACAGCTTGATCTTCTTACTCAAACACCAACATATCATTCAATACTTCATCACCGCTTTGTTTCCACTTCCAGCCTTAGTTTTCATCAAAGATCACATCCTTGCTCACAATGGCCTTATTTTCAATAGGATCATACATTTTATAAGCTTTCGAACCATCACTTACACCAAGAAATACGCATTTCTAGTCTCTATCATTGAGCTTCACACATGAGCGTATCCGACAAAGCCGAACACTCTTAAATGCTCCACGTTTGGTTTGATGCTAGTCCAACACTCTTGAGGCATATTCTCCTTTACTGCAGTAGTGTAATATCGATTCAGAATGTGCTTCATCAAGTTCGCAGTTTCTCCCCAAAATCTCTCGGGCACACTCCTTTCAAGAAGTAAACATCTCACCATATTCATGATGCTTCGATTTTAACACTTCCGAACATCATTTTGCTGCGGTGTAAACGCAGCGATAACTTGTCTCTTGATCCCATTAGATGCACAAAACTCATTGAACTCCTTCGAAGTGAACTCTCCTCCACAATCGCTTCTTAGACAGCCTATTTTCACCCTTGCTTCATTCTCAACCATCAACTTGAAAGTCTTAAAGTATGTGAACGCTTCACTCTTCATAGACAGCAAATAGATCCATGCTTTTCTACTAAAGTCATCGATAAAGCAGAGAATACCTCTTTTCTCCAATTGTATTGGGTTGGATGGGTCCACACAAGTCGGTGTATACAAGTTGTAATTTCTCTGTTGCTCTCTAGTTAGCTTGTTTAGGGAAGATTTCTCTGTGTTGTTTTCCCTTAACGCACACCTCGCACACCACATTTACTTTCTCAATTTGAGGAAGTCCTACCACCATTGGCTTTGTTGAAAGACTTTGTAAGCTCTGCTGATTCAGATGTCCAAATCTTTTGTGCCACATATTTGGATCTTTGATTGATGCTTGCAAGCACGTCGTTTCCGAAGAATCGACTAAGATGACAAAAATTCGATTTGTTGTCATAGATCATGATGCGTCATGAAATACTTTGCAGCTCCCGTCTTTTATAAGTATCACCATCTTTATTTCTTGCAGTTGTCCAAGGCTCAAGAAATTTGTTGTCAAATCAAGATTAAAGAGTATTTCCTAAGTGAGGGATTCAGCAACTGTGAAATCTGGAACATAGTACACATCTGGTATGATGTGGCTTCTTCCCTTCAAAACTAATTTTAGGCTTCCTTGATTGAACTCTCATCTTTGAATTGTTCCCTAATCTCACAGTGTGCATCGCCTTCTCATCCAAATTAGTAAACCAGCTTTTGTCTTCCGTCATATAGTTTGAACAGCCCGAATCAAGAAACCACACAAAATTTCTCTTTGAGCCTTCCTCCTCAACAAAAGCCATCAACAATAATTCTTCGTCCTCACTAAACTCAGCATAGTTTGCCGTTTTGTTCCAAATAGGGACTCGGATTGATAGTGTCTCAACTTGTGACATTTGAAGCATTCAATGGTAGCTCTGTTACTGCTTCTTCCACGACCCCAACCTCTAAAGCCTCCTCTTCCTTTCCATGTGTCTTCGGATGAAACTTTCAGAAAATGTTCTTCTTCTCAGACACCTCCTCTCATTCTTGCTTCATGAACCAGAAGACTGCTTCGAAGCTCATCCAAGGTAATCGTATCTAGATTAATTGATTCCTTAATTGAGCACACCACATAGTTAAACCTCATGGTCAGAAATAGTGTTCTCACTTAGCGTATCTCCATAGGCTCTCATCTTCTTTGCTATTACAAGAGTCCTTGCAAAGTATTTGTTCACATCCTCACCGTCTCGCATTTACAGGATCACGTACTTCTTATGCAACGCTTGAAGTTGTGCACGCTTCACCTTCGTTGATCCTTCAAATTTCTGCTTCATGTTCTCCCATATTTGTTTGATCGTGTCGGTGTTAAGAATTGTGTCAAGATCATCCCTATCGATTGATTGATAGAGAAAGTTCTTGAGTTTTAAATCCTTTAGCTTTTGTTCCTCAACAACCTTCTACTGCGACTCGGTAGGAACGACCCCTTCGAACCTACTGATCCCATTCTCTATTGGATCCCAATACTCATTCGAGCGGATGAAATTCTCCATCAAACGTGTCCAATGATCGTGGTGACCATCGAACCTCGGAATAGCCGGAACCACGAACCCTTGCGCATTGTTGCTGCTATCTCCCATCAGAATTTCGCGTTCTCTCTCTTTGCTCTCAACAACTCAGGTTTCGTTAGTGATAAGAGCTCTGATACCAATTCTTAATAACGATTGTAAAAGAATGATTGATCAAAGCTTTCTAATTGATACTTGAAAAAGAATACAACTTGCTCTTTCATATACAAGAGACTTGAAATACATGAAACACAAAGCAACTGACTCGTAAGAAATAACAAAACACAACTGACACAACTCATGACTTGCTAACTTATTGACTCAAGACTTTCCTACAAACCCGGATTGAATTATTCTTGCTTTGACCACTTCAAATCCAACAGATTTTGGTACATTTGGGGTTGAAAATTGGATTCTTGAGGTTTTTTTCCTTGTTGGTTTCAAAGCTAAAAGTCAAAAGAAACATGTTAGATCAGATAAAACTAAGAACAAATGGCACAAAACCAAGAATAAAAACCGAATGAAGTGAAAAAAAGTTGCAGCCGTCGAGATCTAGGGTTGCAAAACCTAATACTAACCTACATTATCGACATTTTGTAACATTAATTTTGTGTAAAGCCATATGTTGACTAAAAAAACTTCTAAACCTAACTCCAGATTAATCCTCGTTTAATATAGACATAGAAGTAATTAAGAAAGTAACATAATTAAGAAACTTTTAAAGCCAAATGGTTATTTAATTAGTTAAATATTACTTTTGGGATATATAATTAAGAAAGTAACATATGTTTAATAGAATTTAGGTAACTAGCACAGAGGTAATAAATTGGGACAAAATTGCCCTTACAAGATTTATTAAAGGAAATAGTAAATTCCAAAAAAAAACTACTAAAATTTCTCCTTAGAAAAAGTCTCTTTTTACACAGAATAATTTTTTTGTCGAGCTCCCATAACTCCATAAAACAGGGTTGGACATAGAGATATCCTTCTCAAATTTTGACATCGCTGTAAAAAAAAAAGAATATATATAGTCAACTATTCGAATGTATATAGTCAACTATTCATGTAAGTTATTTTATATAGTGATAGTAAACACATAAGCAATAATTAAAAAACAATATTTAGAAGCATAATAGTTAACTAGTTCAGAGCATAATTTCTCTACTATACCGATTTTATAATATAGTTGACTACATAAAAATATTATTATTTGTAATAGTTATTTATTTAAACAAACATAGTCAACTATTTTATTTTGCATAATGAAAAAGAATAATATACATAGTCAACTATTATTAAAAATATAGTTATCTATTATAATATGCATAATGAAAAAGAACATAGTTAACTATTACCAAAGACATAGTTACCTATTATAGTGAAAAGAACAATGTATATAGTTAATTATATATTATAAACATGAACTATAGTAAAAGACATAGTTACCTATTATACAAATTTTTTAACATAGTTAACTATGTCGATCTCCAGCGACGACTCAGTTTGAATGGCGGTAGAGTTTATCGGAGATTCATGATTCACGATTTCATATTTAAGAAGAAACCCCATCTCAATTCATGATTTCATATTTCCAACCATGACAACGAGTTAAGAAAAAACAATTGAGAGAAAAGACTAAGGAGTGAATTGCGAAATTAAATATAAGAAAAAGAGGAGAAGAAAAAGATGATGATGATGAGGAGTAGAGGAGAAGAACAAACAAAAGAACAAGAAGAAATAAAAATAAGAAGAAGAAGATGATGATAATGATGATGATAATGATAGATATATCATGGTTTTTACCCCTTTTTGACCATGATATAAGTCTTTTTCATAGAGTCTTTTTGGTGTTTTCCTATTGTTTTAGAGTCGTTGTAGGTCAATGATCGATTGGAGCATAATGAGAGCTTTTGAAAGATTTTGGAGCATTGTGAAAAGAGAAACCAAAGCGATCAACTCGGATTTAACATGTTTTGCCTTGTGTCGATCGACACAATAGACTGTGTCGATCGACACACACATGTCTAACGAGAAGAAGACTGCAGAAATGTCAGAAGTTGGCCACTCGTTGGAGAACTTTCAACCAATGGATCGACCTGGATATTTGACACAAGATATAGAATCGAGTTAGCTTCTGTTACAAAGTTATTTGAGGTTATTCCAACGGTTGGATTGAAAGTTATGTAAGTTTTAATGACGACATGTCAGCCTGCCCTTAACCAATCGGTTCGCTGGAAAAAAAAAGAAATTGCAGTTTTTCCTATTTTGATTTGGTTTTGTCATAGAGATTGAACCAAAAACATGATTAGACCTATTTATTCTAGTTTTTTAGCCATTGTTTAGGAGACATCTTATTTTCTATTGAGACTTGAGAGAGGAGATTTTGGAGAGCTTGTAGGAGATTTCAGACTTCCAGACTTTATCGATTTCAATTCTCTGTATCTCTTACTCTATCTATTTAATGCAATATTATTCATTCATAATGATTTCCTCATCTATGTCTGAGTAGTTTGCTTGTTTGGTTTTGGGAAGTTCTAGGGTTTAATGGGAAATTGATAGGATTGAAACTCTGTTAGGATTTATCTTTATGTTCTTCATCTAGATTGATTTAACTCTGATTTTAGGATTGATCAACTGAAATTGGATATCCTAGATTGCTTTAATAGATGTGAAAGTATTATTAACAACCTGATATAATCTTAGATAAGCAAAATTATCTATTCGCAAAGAAATTTGGCTTAGTAATTTTGTGAACAATTGAACCTGAACTTAAAGCTTGATTTTATTCACTAAGTTTGCAAAGAAATTTGGAATTTAGGAATTTATTCATAGATAGTCTATGCAACGAAAGTTGATTGATTTTACATTCGTGTTTGAGTTCTAGAACCGTGCTTAACAAAATCCTAACCGTTTTTATCTCTGTGTCGATCGACACATACCTGTGTGTCGATCGACACGATCAATTTTCGAATCATTCCTGCGAACAACACCATTGCCTAACTCTTTTGTCTCATTGAATTTTAAGAACTTTAATCATCATTCACTTGTTTATTTCTGCTTTTATTTTACATTAATACATTCTTACTTAGCATAATTTGAATTCTCTAATCGATTGTATGTTTAGATTCTATGTGGATTCGATCCCTAAGTACTACATTGATCTCTTAATTTGAGAAAGTAGCTCAGGGTAAATTTGAGCATATCAATGATGATGATGATGATGATGATGATGATGATGAGAAGAAAAGAAAATAAGAACAAAAAGATAGTACAAGATGAAGATGACGAGAGGAGAATAAAAAGACATCAGCGGCGAAGAGTGTATTATTAGGTTAAATGAATAAATATTATCTTTTTCTAAATTACTTTTTTCTAATAAAAAACTATAAAATAAAAAAGGATAAAATAGAGATTTTATGTGATCTAAGTGCTATTTACTTAATTTTTTTCTATGGAGTGTTAGGGACTTAATTATGGGTAGATAAACTAATATAGGGCCTAATTACTCTAAAAAAAATGTGATAGGTCAAAAATAAATAAAAATATGTCTTTTAAAAAAATGACATTGCATCGAATCTCTAAACACAATTGGATTACCACCAAATTTTCAATGAACAATATTTGAAAAATGTTTAAAATAGAATAACATATATTTAATTAAGGGTATAAAGAAAATTTAGAAATAAATGAGTTTTTCCAACTTTTCCATATATACCTTTGTTAATAAAGAAGTTGTAATCAAAACCTTTGTTGAATCTTTTTTAAACTACTCCCACAAAAGATCATTCTCAAAATGAGCAATTCCAAATGCGATGAGATACAAATTAGAGTTACCATCTATGGATATAACAATTAATAAAATTTCTTTGTATTTGCTCTTCAAAAATATACGGTCACTTACAATCACCTTCTGAATTGTCTTATAGAAACTATTTATTGATTGCCAAAAGAAGTAAATAAATATTTGAATCTACCATCGCAATCAGTTTCATATTTTGAATATGTTCCATGATTAGCTTCTTGTAGCATGTGCAAGTATTTTGGTATCTTACCAAAGTTTTTCTCAGGTTTTCTTCTCACCTTCTTGACTGCATACCAACGAGACACCCAAGCTTGGGTATAAAACAGCTCGCATCCATACTATGCTCTGCGCACATTGATATTTATTATATCATTCTGTTTATGACATTCCTTCACACCCTCATATTTGTACCAAATGAGATGTCCAATTGTTCTTGGTGAATGAGTAAATTTTAAAATTAGTAGCCATAAATAAAAAAAATGTTCAAAAAAAAATATAAAATTAAAAATACAAATATATAGGTCAAACTTTTTTATTTGGAAAAGACGCAACCCTTGAAAATAGTCATAAACGGTTATATAGAAAATGTGCAACCCTTAAAATAATAATAAAGAAATTATATCGTAAAGATACAATCTTTAAAAATAATCATAAAGTAATTTTTTCGAAAGGAAACAACTATAAAACGATTATATTGAAAAACTGTAATTCTCTGAAATAACCATGAAGCTATTAAATCGGAAAAACAAAATCCTTACAAAACCGAATATATAAAAAAAGACATAACTTTTAAAAATAACCATAAAGCAATTATTTTTGAAAAGACACAATTCAAAAATATTCATTTTCTAGGATTACTATTATTAACTAGGATTTAACCCGTGGTACACCACAGGTCTATGTTTTTTTCAAAAATTTTATATCTATTTTATTTTAACGTTTATATTGTTAGAATATCATAGTGGTTACTTTATTTTAACGTTTATATTGTTTGTATTTTATCTTTGTTTTAATTGGTTTGAATCTCTGACTTTAGTATAGACTACAATTCATTTTTGTATACATCAGTTTCTTATATGAGAATATAAATGCTATGACGTAGTTCTACAGAATAGCGGATTATTCAGAATAGCGAATATATAAAAGACAATGGGATAATTTTTGTTTGATAAGTTAAACGCACATCATAGTAATACAAATATACCACACCCAAACAAAATATCAACAACTGATAACTTAACAGACTTAAAAAAAAAAGACATTAAACCACATAACAAACTTCATAAACATCAAAATCATTTCCCATTTTCGATCATCTAATAGGTAATAAACTTTTAACACCCGTGATTTAGGAGTTTATTGTCGATTTAATTTGTTTCCATAGAGGAACTTTTCGATTTAGGAAGAGAGAAGAAGCTTTTAAGACCCGTGATTTAGGAGTTTATTGTCAATTTAATTTGTTTCCATAGAGGGATTTTTCGATTTATGAAGAGAGAAGAAGCTTTTAAAACCCATGATTTAGGAAGAATGATGAATATTTTCGATCATCTAATAGGTAATAAGCTTTTAAGACTCGTGTATCATAAATTATTGTCGATTTAATTTATTTCCATAGAGTGACTTTTCGATTTTTGATTGGGAAATATCCTAGATTATGAGTGTTTGGAATTTGATTGGCAATATCTTAGATTAGGAGTGTTTGGAATTTGATTGGCAATATCCTAGATTAGGAGTGTTTGGAAACAAACTTAAAAGGCTGCAAAAATAATAATATAGACACGCGATTTAGGAGTTTATTGTCGATTTAATTTGTTTCCATAGAAGGACTTTTCGATTTAGGAAGAGAGAATAAGCTTTTAAGATCCGTGATTTAGGAGTTTATTGTCGATTTAATTTGTTTCCATAGAGGGACTTTTCGATTTAAGAAGAGAGAAGAAGCTTTTAAATCCATGATTTAGGAAGAAAGATGAATATTTTCGATCATCTAATAGGTAATAAGCTTTTAAGACCCGTGATTTAGGAGGAATGAAGAATATTTTAGATTTAGAATATGGAAGAAGTTTGTTTCCACATAACAAACTTCATAAACATCAAAATCCTTTCCCATTTTCGATCATCTAATAGGAATAAGTTTTTAAAACCCGTGATTTAGGAGTTTATTGTCGATTTAAATTGTTTTCATAGAGGGACTTTTCGATTTAGGAAGAAAGAAAAAGCTTTTAAGACCCATGATTTAGGAAGAAGGATGAATATTTTCGATCATCTAATAGGTAATCAGCTTTTAAGACCCGTGATTTAGGAGGAAGGAAGAATATTTTAGATTTAGTATATGGAAGAAGCTTTTAAGACTCGTGTATCATACATTATTGTCGATTTAATTTGTTTCCATAAAGTGACTTTTCGATTTTTGATTGGCAAATATTCTAGATTAGAAGTGTTTGGAAACAAACTTAAAAAACTAGATTATGAGTGTTTGGAAACAAACTTAAAAAGCTGCAAAAATAATATATAGATAGAGATAGTGCCCTAAAAGTGATCCTCTAACTTCATCGTTTGATAAAAGGGAAAACTAAAGGGCGTGATTGGGAAAAGATACAGAAACCCTACACAGCCAAAACAAAAAAAAATTACAACAATCAAATAGAACCAGGGCCGGCCAAACGTCGTATAGGACCTTAAAAATGATGCCCTCTAGCTGATTCTGAAAACCCCTGAAAATCTATGGATAGCAAACAAAAAATCTATTTGGGCCTATGAAATAATAAACTAAAGAAAATTTGAAAAATAATTAACTGTTTCAAGTGCTTAGATTCGAACACTACACATTTTTATGACTATGAATGAGCCAAGATGAGTTTAGTTAAAGGAAATCTTTGAAAAAATAGGGCCAAACAATTATTTATTATATTAAGGACCGCAAATGCATGCTTGTTTTGCTTGTCCTGAAGACCGGCTCTATCTCTACTTATAGCTATTTTTTTATAAAGAAAACAAATTAAATCAAAACTACGTAAAATATCATTATTACTTAAGAAAAAGTACGGAAACCTCAATACATTACTCATGAAAAAAATAACTCTCCTTGCTTTATTTCCTGCAAAATTATTCATCAACTTTGAATAATTGAGCTTTACAACTAAATTTTGTTCAAGTGATATCACTGACAAGCCATTCAATCGTTCTTGAGACACAGTCGAACGTAGATTGTTCTTTATGAGCTTCAATTTTAAAAAACTTCTTTCTGCATAAGCAACTGAAAATCGGAATTGTCAATAATATACGATAAGCGATCCATGTGTTTGAATAACAACCATCCATTCTTTTTAAAAACTCTAACACCTCCATCGCCTTTGTAATTTTTTTGGCAACACTTTTTTTAGAAGCTCAAGTTTGATAAACAAATATTATCACTCCACATCTGAAGCTTCTTTCTGAATCTTCATCATGCTTTAAAGAAGCTTCAAGCTTGATACATGATGTAATCAACGCATCATTTGTTGCTGATTTTAATTTCTTCACACCGAACAAAAATCTAAAAAATTCATCATAACATTTAAATTGCTCAAATCTTATCTCAAGAGACATTATAAATTGATCCACTATGTTGATGAAGTAATCAATCCTAAAACTCTCCTCTACCGTTAAAGTATTATTCTCATCAAATTTCTCAGCATCTTAACCATACTGTATCTTTCTTTTCATCAAACACTTTGGCTTTATATGAAATACTCGTTCAATCTCCATTTCAATGACAATGATTACCTTCAGCTTTTGCGTTCTCAAAACTTGTTTCTCTATAGTTTTTCAAATAACTAACAAGTTCTTCTAATTGAGAAAAGCAGCCTCAAAATCCATATCTTTTGATTATAAGGTTTTGCTCACTATATTGACAACTAAAAGCAAATCATACACTACAAACAAAACAGCAGATGAACGACTCTCGAAAACGTTAAAAAAGGGTCGTAAACATTCCATTTGCGACTACTTCGTGACTAAACAAAATTATCGCTAATTGTTCGTGGTAAAATAAATTAGTCGTATATATACGACCAATTTAAGACCTACAACCACTGTAAGACCAATTAAAGTAGTCGTATATTAACGACTAAAGAGAGACGATCTTGACTGTGCGACTACTTTACGATTGATTTTTGTGGTTGTGAGTTAGTGACTGATTACTGACTACAGTTTTAGTCGTATAATTGCGGCATATTTAAGACTATAACGATGGTGGCAAATGAACGTCGATGGTCGCAAAATAGTCTTGAAAGAGTCGCGTATGAAGGACTAAAATGCGACCCATTGGTTGGTACCTTGATTTTGTTTGTCATAAAACAGGCACAAATGTGCAACCTGTTTGGGACTTTAATTAAAAAATACAATCTTGTATGTATATATATATATTGTATATATTTGTTTTTGTAATTCAAAAGACAAAAAGTAAAAGAAATCTGGAATGTTAAAACACAGATTGTACACTCAAGTGAGTCTTGACCACAAGTGGAACACAAGTAAAACATAAACATAACTATATGTTCAAAGACATTAGAAGGAAAGTTTTAACAGCATAAACTAAAAATGTTATGGGCTACAGTTGGATGGCAGGTGTGGTGCCTAGTCCAGAAGGTGTTGCGGTGGCTAGTGCAGGCAAAGGAGAGTTGGCTGGTGAAGTCTCCACGGCAGGTTGTTCAGTCATGTAAGCTGCGATGCGTGGATCAATCTTCTTCATGTGTATGAGCAGCTTCTCCGATTCAGTGATTTAGGAGATGTTCTTTGATAAACATGGAAATTTGCTAGTTTTTTGGGACACCGATCAATCCGGTGACCTTAATTCTGTTTCGAGGCCACACGACATGTGTTCAGTAAATTGTGCATATCGTGGGACTTCACAGTTGGATTTTCACGATCTTATGTGTAAATTTAATCTAACACTCTCAGAATTTAGTCCAGAACTCTCTTTAAGGTTATGTAAAACATTGTGCGACTTAAGAGTCATAGTCATTCACTTTAATTTTAATTTGAAAACTCTTCATATCACCAAACTAACGTTATATTGGATAAGAAATCTCATCTGGAAACAAAAATGTATAGCTATGAGTCCATTAAAATCACAGTTTATTCATATTGCATTTTCGTAAAAATAAAATAATATATGCTATACAAAGTAAACTAAATGTATATTTAAAATGAAGTAAAAAATACACATTTTACTTATATTGAAATTTTCATCAATCACACATTTTTCCATTTGCTAGGAGACGAATAATTCTATTTTGTTTCATATCAAAATTCGGAGTACCGAAACTCTCTATATTATTAATAATTTGTTTGTCAATTTTATTAAAATACATGAAAACACATTTCTATATTTATTCATGATTGTTTTGTTATATTATCGAAGAATATAAACAAATTTTTCTATTAAAGTCTTTTATGGTGTTAAAATTATTTAGAAATTATCATCAAAATAGATTTATAGAATACTCAATTCGTGATCATGGTGCTCGGTCTGCTAGAGTTATTTAGAAACTATTTTGTATATAATATATTTGTCCCACAAAAATATAGATCAGCCATTTACCCAACAAAATACTCCCTCTATTTCTAAATAATTGATTTTTTAGTTTTTACACATATTAATAAAATATACAATTAATTTTTTATTATAAATGCATTATTTTGTGTGCTAAACAATTTTCTATAACTTTTAGCGAATAGTAATTCATCAAAATTAATTATCTTATTTTGAAATTCACAATTCATCGTCATTACTTCATAAATACTACACAAAAAATGTAAAAAGTCAATGTCTTAAAAACAAAAAAATATCAAATGGAAACAATAATCATCAAATAAAAAGATATATGGGAGTTTTAGTTTGAAATAAAAACAAGGAGAAATGTCTCGTTAGTCGTCATACAGTATATTCGACTAAGAGCCCTTATTACAGAATGGAAATTAAGAAATCACAAAGAAGATAGGTTAAAAGCTTAATGGACGACATGACATCACTTATTGTCCACTTCAAAGACATAAACGTAAAACAAGGAAATGCATGCAAGTCGATGCACGTACTTCGTTTTTGATAATAAAACATCAATTATCAGAGAGAGTAGATGAATTGGTTGGTGGCGAAGTTCGCAATGTTGACGACACCATTCTGGACGACACCGACCAAAGTAATGGTGGCAGTGAGGACGCCGTCAGGTGGGAAAACGGCACACGTGGCCACCGGAAGAACTACAACAACACGGCATGACGCGGGGTCAAATACAAGTGTGTCCACAACTCTGATCACGGCAGTGTATGCCCCGGTGACATCGGTCACAGCTTGGGCGAGGTTGGTGCTTGAGCCGGCACATCTTATGAAGACGGTCTGCGCGGAAACGGGAGGAGCATTTAGGTTAGCGTTAAGTGTACAACGCAAGATACCCCTAATACTGATGGTCCCGATTCGGATGCCGTTTATGAGAAGGCCATGGGAAAGGGAAGAGAGTGAAGCAATGACCAAAATGGAGAGGAGAAACACATTTGCTTTCGCCATCGTTCTACTTTTCACGTTCAATTTTATTTTAAAGGATTGTTGTTTTTAGTTGTGTGGCAAAGAAGCAAATGGTGAGGGCTATTTATAATGGTAGGATTGGGGAAAAAATATTTTTATAATGCAAGTTGTCTCGCCATTAAAATCATTTAGATACGATTTTGGTATGGTCCGGATGAATAGTTCCATTTCTTAAATTTGACTTGCCTCTCAACTTGCTCCGATTTCGTAAAATGTATATATAAATAGACAACTTTTAAGATAAATTTTATGGGACGAATTACAAATTTAAAAATTATATAGTGGATTTTTTTTTTTGCAATTACTGATAAATTAGGGATTAATAATTTATCCTGAAAATATTAACATTATGATCTTCACATTTAAACCCGAAAAAACAAAAATATTAACATTATCAAAATTAATACTTGCAAAAAAACTAAGCTCAACTGTTAAATTATAATTAACTCTTTTTTTAGTCATGTAGTTTTAGAGCCTCTCCACTAAGAATTTTTAAAGGAGTTCTCAAACTAAAATAATAATAATAATACGACTTACAACCAAAAAAAAAAACACAAGACTCAAAACAAAATTGAGAGTTTCCCATCAGATGTCAACATATTTGCAATTTGGAATTTAATTATCTAATTAATTGAAATTAAAATATTAATATTATATTTGGTAAGATACGCTTATGGATATTTCACCGTGACAATAACTAATAAATGTGTTCTTACGTTTTAAATATTGAACTTGAAATTATGAATTGATTCTTTCACAAAAAAAAAAGAATTATGAATTGTTTCGATAATTATTTTATTTACTTAATATGCAAAAAGACAAATTTCTTTGAATGTAGACGTACTGTCTTCTTTCGAACCAAGTTGGCTAGCTACTTTGGAGTATTGTATTTCTACGATTACACCAACGCTTATTTTTTAGCCTACCCCATGTCGACTTGGGTCGATCATTACTAAACCTCTTTTAGTCTATTTAAACCAACGCCTTATGGTTAAAATTGTATTCAATCAAAAGCATTTTTACAATAAATGCATATTTTTCAAAATCAAGTTTGAAACAAATTACACAAAATATTTTGAAGAAAACGATTATGGTCGAGTCATGAGCCATCGTTCCATGATCTCCATAAAAGAGTGATCTCTTCTGCTCCGGATTGAGTTTATGCGGTTTGTTACGGTCTTGTCAATGCTTAATAAGATATGTTGATGGCGTTGCAACTTCTCCATGTTGCCTTTGATTCCTCTCACGCCATAGGTAGTAGCGGCTAGATTGAAAACCGTAACGTAACAGAAATATATCATGCTTGTTTCGAGAAGATGTGAGGAGGATCACAATCTGATCCCAAGCATTCGTATGATCTTGCCGATGAAACTTTGATATGGTGTTGTGCAATATTCCGGCAGAGTAGTTGCACTCGAAGAAGATATGTTCCTTCGTAGCATAATGTTGCTACAAGGCATGCAATGATATGTTATTTGGTACCATAAGTAGTGGGTTATACATGGCTCTCTTTTGATTTCGTGGAGCCTCTTGCTAGTCCTTTAGCCTAAGAACTTGATCACCAAGTGGTTGTAGGTCTAAGGGATTGTCTTCATTTCATGGATCTATGGTCTGTCAAATTTGGTGTTGTAAATTAGAGGCAATTAATCACGATAAACCGACTGGGAAGAGTGACACTTTCAGTTTTAGCATAGATGTCCAATGTTACTTCTCCAATGATTCATGTAGGATACAAATTGTATCCTATTAAGGTCGTGATTATGTAAAGTATTTGTATCCTATTAAGGTCGTGATTATGTAAAGTATTGGCAACACCCCGACTGAGAACACATAGTTCCTTATCATGTTGCATGACTTGGGTCTATCAATCTTCCAAAGCCCATCACCTAATCTCCTAATCGGCAGACGTTTAACAAAAAGTTGGTTTATAAAAATCATTTGCTATAATGGCGAAGCACAGGATGATATTGCAAAAGCAATAAGCCTTTATGAAAAATATGAGTGTAATTATAAGTTCATTCAAATGTTCAAAGATTACAAATTCTCTTACATGAAATACGTAAAAACCTTTAAACCCACTTAATCTAATGACCACTACTCTCGCACGTCTATACTCTATTTACTTTAGTCGTATTATGATCTTGCACATCACAAATGAGCTGAGTACAAATATTCAGTGGAGGCGTTCACTTATGCATACATGCTATCATGACAATCAGTTGGATCACTACGATAATATGCGTTAACAATAAATTTTATAAGAATTATAATGCAACAATCATGATCACAAAACTCTTTTAGGATAGAGTGTCATTCTTTAAATTAAAATATATAAACTCCAGAACCGAAAAAGATTATAAGGCAAAGATCCAAAATTTCTATGTTTGCAAAATAAAATAAAAGAATAATACCACAAAGACCCGACATATTGATATTTAATCAATCTTTGATCTAAACTACACGGCTTCCATTAGCCAAAGACACACAAAAACTAGTTATTTTTGTATAAAAATTCACAACAACTAGTCATATAAATTATATGATATAATCTATGCAACATCAAACACATAGGTACGCAAGAATAATTTGAAAACGAAAATGTCAATTATCGTCTCAAGAGTTACCCTCTCTCCACAGAGCCGACATTGCAAAATGAAGGCAAGCATACACTGACATGAGTGTGTAATTTAGGGTTCAAATGTTTTAAACAAGTGGAGATTGATAAAGATGATGAAGTGTAAAGAAACTGATGATTGTAAATAGTAACGTTATCATGGAATATCTACGACTAGTATAATTATCGGAAGATGATACTTTTGAGTGATTAAACATATATATAAAAACACCAAATCCATGAATTTATTTGTAGTTTTTATTTTGATTTATATATAAGATAAAATAAAATGATTTACAACTACATGTCATTGCTCGCTACCGAAACGATTTTGAGAATGAAATTTTAATTAGAACATTTTAAAGCGTTTTATGACAGTATGAAATTGTTACTATTATTGGTGTCAAATACATGCCATTGTAATCGTCCGCACCAAACATAATATTTCTGGTTGGTTGCAAGAAAACATATAAAACTATTTTGTACGATTATGAACAATTTTTGTATCTTTTTAAATGTATATTCCTATTTGTTTTTGAATTTTTTTTTAAATATTATATTCCAAGATCCTAGATTTCTCTCTTTTTTCTGATATTGAATTTCGCTGATGAATATTTTCGAATATATTAAATGTGTAGAAGATGATATAGATAACAATGGACCAATAGAATTTAGTGCAATGGAAAGAGTGGGACTATCTTCATCTTCTTCTTCACTATTTTCTTCACTATTATTATCGTCATTTTCTTTATCATTATCATCATCATCATCATACCATGAGCTCCATCAACATCAATATTTTGACGAACATTATCATGATATCATGATAGCCATTGTAATCAACATGCCATATAATATAAACATGCCATCCCCTATGAATACCTCCACAACCTTTTCTATCATTATCATTATCCCCACCATCACCACAACTTTCATCATCATCGTCATCATGATTATCACCACCGTATCATAACCATCTTCTTTGTTATCATATTCATCATCATTATCATATCATGACAAATACCATCAATATGTTATTTGTAACCATCATCCCCCAGTGTCACCACACTGTATTTATAATTGCCAACAACCATCATCTATTATTATAATATCATAGTTATCATATTCATCACCATCATCATTATATTATCACTGGAAAATATATAAATATATATATATATATATATATATATATATATATCTAATAAATTACATTGGAAAAATTCAATAAACCAAAATTCATTGATGAAGAGATAGAGAATTTAGTTACTTCCTAATGTAGTTGGTTTTAGGTCATTTGGAGCTATGGTTGAAAAGGTACACCAGTTTTACTAAAATATGACCGTTTGGCTCGGAGGAGAAGCTAGCATAGGAAGCCAAAGAAAGAAGGGGCAAGTACATGTCAAGGATTTACCAGGAGTCATACTAGTACCATCATAACTGGTACGCCAACACCGGTGATGAGGACATCGAACCATACCATAAACAAGGCAACGATAAACCAAGCATACCAAAAATTAGCAATGCACCAATGACACGTTCCAAGACCAAGGCTTAGAGAAGGATTCAACATGGCAGTAGAGACCCTCCTAAACAACATGGAGCTTAGAGAATCGTTCAAAACTGATCAAGAAGTCAACAACCTTCAAGAGAGCTCCAATGCATTCGAATTAGACCTAACTGAGGATTTTGAACGTTTGAGCCTCAAGGAAGATCATCCGTGAGAAAACCAATGTAAGCATGTTTGATTTACAGGAAATGGAGTCCAGAGCATCAAGAATCACACTGAGGTCACATCGGAACTTCAAGATATGAAGAAACCAAGCCAGCTGCTCGAGAATGAATGGATGGAGCAAGAAAATGTTTTGAGAGCCAATCACGGGGAAACTCTTGAAGACATCTATCATAAAGACTATAATGGACCTCAAGAAGAAGAATTCATTAGACAATTTGTACAGAATGGACCAGAACAAGACATAATCATATCAGCTTCAAACCAACTCATTCCAAGCCGAAAACAGGTATTCTCAATTTATACAATTTGTGTAGGTAATATAGAGTGTCCCAGTGGTATTTGACAAAACAATAGACTCCAGTTTGTGCCCCAAAGAAAACTACAAGAGATCAGCTCTATTTTCCCTTTTTTCTTAAGTATTGTTTCCTTTTCCTTGTATTTTCATTTGCTGCATTTTGCTTTGTTTTGTGACGTTTTTGTATTTCCTTTTCTGCATTTTCGGTCCTAGGGCTAGCTGATGAGCTCTTATAAAGCTCTTCTGCAGTTGTGTAAATTTTCACCTTTGATTATCAATAAAATAACAAAGTTCTTCTTCTTAGACCAAGCAACCGCCTAGTTCTAGAGTTTGCTTGTTTCTTGCGTGTGAATTCACCTAGAACAAGTATTTGCAGTATCAGAGATCCTTCCATCATATCTGTGGTGCCATCGATCCATATTCATTCATCTGTTCAACAAGGGAGAGCGTTAAAGCCAACTTGTTGTTCATCACATCGATTCAAGCCTTTGCACAAAGACTTGTCTAATCATTCCCATCCACTGATCAGAACGAGAGAGCGAGATAGCCAGCATTGTGATCCCATCAAGTCATCCTCTTTCACATCTTATAAGCCTCCCAAAGAGTCTTATATCATCTGGTATCAGAGCCAAAGGTTCTGCCTTTGGTTTCGTTATCCCTATCTTTTCATTTCTGCATATTTGTTTCTGTTATATTTAGTTTCAAGGAAAAGAAAACCAAATAAAAATCGTATTGCTTGTTCATTTCTGTTTCGTTTTGTTTCTGTTATCATAAAAGAAAAACTCAAAAGAATTGCATCTGTTTTATTGGTCAGTTTTGTTTATTTGCTTTCATTAAATCCTAAAACCTATAAAAATCGTGTCTGCTTTGTCTTATTAGTTTGTTTAGTTTCTGTTTAATCATAAAAGAAAACCCTAGAAGAATTAAATTTGTTTTGCTTTCTTGTTTCATATAGTTGTTCCCTTAAATCCTAAAACCCATAAAAATCATTTTTTTACTTTGCTTCTTTGCTGTTTAAGTTGTTAGTTATTGCTTTGTTAGAACGAAAATCATAAAAAACTTTATTCTGCTTGACCTTGTTAGTTTCATAACTTGAGAGTTTGTTTGAAGTTGCTGTTGGTTGATTTAGTTTGGTTAAGCATTTGTTTGCTTGAGTAAACTAAATTGATTTGTTTTGTGTGGAACTGTTTCTATTCTTTTTTGTGGTATCTTTGATCTGTTTGTTGAGTCTTTGCAAGGTTCTACAAGCACCAGAGAATTATCATGGACGGGGAAGAGGGAGCTCAACAGAATGATCTCTTGCAAATGCTAACTGAAATAAGGGAAGAAATGAGAGATGTTGGGTGACAAGTAGGGACAATAAGACAAGAGTTTGGAGATCGCATTGGGCGCACAGAACAACCAATGCGAGATGCTGCTAGAGGAGCTCCAATTCAACAAGACGACCAAGCTGTTGAAGAAGATGATCCACCAAATCCTCTCTTACAACAACAAAAAAGGTGTCAAGACCCTCTAAGGAGAAACCAAGCACGAGAGGTAGAACCACGTGAATAGAACTACGACATTAAACTAATTCCACATAATTTTGCACGAAAGTCTAACCCGGAGGCCTATATGGATTGGGAAAGTTGTCTTGAACACATATTCGAGTGCTACGGCTATGGAGAGCGCAAGAAAGTGGCTGTTGCAGCAGCACAACTCACGGACAATGCAATGGCATTGTGGGACAGAAACGTCGCTGAGAGAAGGAGGCAACGTTTTGGACCAGTAGCAACATGGAGTGACATGAAGTACCTCCTAAGGTTAAGGTATATGCCTGACCATTATCATAGAGACTTACAAAAACATTTTCGTAAGTTGTCTCAGGGAACCAGAAGTGTAGATGAGTACTTTGAGGAGTTTGAGAAGCTAATGAACTCACTGGAGTTAGAGGAATCCGAGGAAGCTTTAATGGCTCTGTTCGTAGACGGGTTGCAAGAAAGAATTGCAAGAAAGGTGGAGAGAGCTCAATATTGTGGTTTACACGAGCTGTTGCATCTAGCTGTCCAAGTGGAGCAGCAGATCAAGCGCAAAACAACTCTCTCTAATCGCAACAGGCCATCTCAACCATGGACAGCAAGTAGCTCCAAGCTAGTAGACAAAGGTAAAGCAGTGGAGATTGACTCACGGTTCAGGAGCAAGCACAATGAGCCATAAAAGATCGCACGTTTAGAGCAAGGTAAGTATTCTGAATCACAAAGAGCTCGTGATATAACTTGTTTCAAATGTCATGGAAAGGGGCACATATCAAGAGAATGCCCAAATCAAATAGTAATGATCATAACTCCAAATGGAGATTACGAATCACAAGACGAGCATGAAGAAGAACTAGAGGACCAAGTAGCGAATGTAGAGTATCCTCATAATGGTGATCTGCTCGTGACAAGGAGGTATTAAGTGTCATTGTTAACCCCAAAGAGAAACTCCAAAGAGAGAATTTATTCCACACTACATGCACCATCAAAGACAAGTATGTAACTTAGTTATAGATGGTGGTTCATGTACTAACGTAGCTAGCAAGTATATGGTGGACAGGTTAGGTCTTGAGAAGATCAAACACCCTAGACCATACAAGTTGCAATGGCTCGATGATAGGACAGAACTCAAAGTCACAGAACAAGTGGTTGTACCATTTAATGTTGGGAAATACCAAGACCAAGTCGTATGTGATGTGGTGCCAATGCAAGCAAGCCATCTACTTCTTGGTAGACTGTGGCAGTTTGACAGAGCAACATACCACAATGGACCACCAACTACTACTCTTTTACTTAAAAGGACCGAAAGTACAACCTTGCACCTCTTAGTTCATCTGAAGTCCATGAATTGCAATCACGTATGAAGAAAGAAGCTCACGTAAGTAAGACCAGCCTCTATCTTAGATCTGGTGGTATTTCTAAAACTGTAAGTGCCCAAGGCACTGTGTTACTAATGGTTTACAAAGAATGTCTAAGTACATGTTATAAATAACAAGAGCTTCCAAGTGAAGTAAGGGTTGTTTTAGATAGGTCCCAAGATGTCTTTCCAGAAGACATCCCACCCAGCTTACCACCAATCCGAAGCATAGAGCATCAGATTGATCTTATCCCTAGTTCAGCTTTGCCCAACAAACCAGCATATAGAATGAACCCAGAAGAGACTAAAGAGCTAGAGAAGCAAGTACGAGACTTAATGGACAAAGGATACATCTATAGAGTTTAAGTCCATGTGATATGGCAGTGCTCTTAGTTCCAAAGAAAGATGGGAAATGGAGGATGTGTGTGGATTGTCGAGCAATCAACAACATAACAATCAAGTATAGGCATCCCATTCCACGTTTAGATGACATGTTGAACGAGTTAAGTGGTTATACTGTTTTCTCAAAGGTAGACTTGAAGAGTGGTTATCATCAAGTCAGAATGCGTGAAGGAGATGAGTGGAAAACTGCATTCAAAACCAAACAAGGCTTGTATGAATGGTTAGTTATGCCTTTCGACTTAACTAATGCTCCAAGTACATTCATGCGCCTCATGAACCAGGTTCTTTGAGCTTATATAAGTAAATTTGTAGTTGTTTATTTTGATGATATACTTATTTATAGCAAGAACCTATCTGATCATCTTAAGCATCTTGAACTAGTGCTTAAATCACTTCGCAATGAAGGCCTTTATGCTAACCTTAAGAAGTACACGTTTTGTACTAATCAACTTGTGTTCTTAGACTTTGTAGTGAGTGAACATGGGCTATAAGTGAACGAAGAGAAGATCAAAGCAATTCGTGAATGGCCAACTCCTACTACCGTTGGTCATGTAAGAAGCTTTCATGGACTAGCAAGCTTTTATAGAAGATTTGTGAGAGATTTCAGTACAGTAGCTGCTTCACTCATGGTTGTGATCAAGAAAAACACACTATTCTCATGGGGACCAGCTCAAGACGCAGAATTCAACACACTTAAAGAGCGTCTCACATAAGCACCTGTTTTGGCCTTACCAGACTTTGAAGAAATGTTTGAAGTGGAGTGTGATGCATCTGGTGTTGGTATTGGAGCTGTCTTACATCAAAGGAAGCAACCAGTAGCTTTCTTTAGGGAGAACTAAGTGGAGCGACGCTGAACTACCCAACTTATGATAAAGAGCTATACGCGTTGGTCCAAGCATTAGAAACATGGCAACACTATTTACTTTCCAATGAGTTCATTATCCACACTGATCATGAGACTCTAAAACATCTAAGAGGCCAGACTTCACTCAAGAGAAGACATGCTAAGTGGCTGGAGTTCATAGAAACTTTTCCCTACGTGATCAATTACAAGAAAGGGAAAGAAAATGTGGTGGCAGACGCATTATCAAGAAGGCATGCATTGATCTCTACCATGGAAGCAAGGGTGCTTGGGTTCGAGCAAATCAAAGAGTTATACAAATATGATCCAAAACTAGAAGATGCTTACAATGCTTGTGGAAAAGGAGCATTCGGCTCATTCTACATACAAGATGGATTTCTTTTTCGAGATAAGCATTTATGCATTCCCCAAAGCTCAATGAGAGAACTACTACTTAAGGAAGCACATGGTGGTGGTTTTATGGGTCACTTTGGCATGGACAAGACTTTAGCAGTTATGGTTGATCACTTCTTTTGGCCGCATCTCAAGAAAGACGTGGAGAAGCATTGCTAGCGATGTGTTACTTGTCACAAAGCAAAGTCCAGGTTACATCCTCATGGTCTTTATTTACCTTTACCTATCCCTAATGCACCATGGATGGATATTGGGATAACGGCCTATTCCTCCATGAACGTTAGTGTTGCTGTTTATTTATACATGAAGTATTGAACCCGACCAAAACACACATGAACTCGATTGTTTTTTGAATTTACTACATAATCTTTTAAAATTTGGCCAATTCACACAAAACCGTCAACGGAGTTACTTTTCCATTCACGCCGTTGACTCTCTGTTAACGGATTCGGTAAAAAAAAAATTTCAAATGCCGAGTACATAAAAAACGGTGTCGTTTTATGAATTTGGGGGAAAAAAAAAATTATCAGGTTCTTCCTTCTTTCTATCGAGTTCAGATTGGACAGACATATTCTTGAGGGAGACAAAACCAGAAACAGTAGAAATGAACACAAGACTTGCAGCCTCAAATGCTCTAAGCAGCGGATAAGCAAGTTGGCATAAATGGAAAACCGATTCAAAATTCGTGGACATGAGTGTTGAAAATTCTCCAGCATTAAAATCTTCCATTGGTTTCCTGATGTTCGTCCCAACATTGTTTACCTAAAAGCAGAGGAAACAAAAAAAAATCAAAAACGAGAAATTGCACTTAATGACCAACTATTTTTTGTTGAACAAAATCAACTTTGCCTAGTATATTATTTTAGAATTGCTCTCTCACAGACAAATAAACAAACACTTGGTGTGCAATAGGAGCAGAACTTACGAGGATATGGTGTTTCCCGTCAAAGACAGAGGAAACAGTCTCCATCAAAGCCTCCCTCTGAGCTCGATCAGAGACATCGCAGACTGACCCAGCAACTCGCAAACCGGAACGGTTCCAATCTGCCAAACAATTATTGAGCTCGCTCTCATTCCGAGCACATGTGTTCACCTCTGCTCCAAGACTGGCCACCGGTGACAAGAGCAGACATTCCCTGGAGCGACCATCGGTCCGGCGTTGTGGCAATGGAGCTCGATAGAAAGAAGGAAGAACCCTAAGTTGATAATTTTTTTTTCCCAATTCATAAAACGACATTGTTTTATGAACTCAGCCTTTAAAAAAATATTTACCAAATCCGTTAACGGAGAGTCAACGGCATTAAAGGAAAAGTAACTCTGTTGACGGTTTTGTGTGAATTGGCCAAATTTTAAAAGATTATGTACTAAATTCAAAAAACAAACGAGTTCATGTGTGTTTTGGCCGGGTTTAATACTTCATGTATAAATAAACAGCAACACTAACGTTCATGGAGGAATAACCCGTTATCCCGATGGATATTTCGATGGATTTTGCCCTAGGTTTGCCCAAGATAAGGCATAAGGACTCAGTCTTTGTCGTGGTGGATCGATTCTCAAAGATGGCCCATTTCAGACCATACGATAAGATGAATGATGCTACGCAAATCACATACCTATTTTTCAATGAGATGGTACGCTTACATGGTATACCTAAAACCATTGTTTCTGACCGAGTTTCTAAGTTCCAAGGTCACTTTTGGCGAACCTTGTGAAGAAAGCTTTGAACAAAGCTGTTGTTCTCTACTTCTTGTCATCCTCAAACAGATGGACAAACCGAAGTGGTAAACCGTACCTTATCTACTTTACTTAGAGTCACTCTTGGTAGAAATATGAAAACGTGGTTAGATTTTTTGCCCTTTTTGAATTTGCTTATAACGATGCTGCTAACTCGGCTACTAATATGTCTCCTTTTGAAGTTTTGTATAGATTTAATCCTTTTACGCCTTTGAATCTTTCACCAATACCATAAGTTGAGCGAGTCAATCTAAATGGACTAAAGAAAGGAGAATTCGTGAAGAAGCTACACGAAAAGGTTAGAGATAACATAATAAAAAAGACGGAAGAATACAAGAAGAAGGCTGCTAAGAGACATAAGAAATTGGTCTTCAAACCAGGAGAATGGGTGTGGCTACATATGAGACAGGAACGGTTCCCAAACCAGAGAAGTTCAAAGCTCGCACCTAGAGGAGATGGCCTCTTCAAAGTGCTAGAGAAGATCAACGACAACGCCTACCGCTTGGAGCTGCCAAGTGAGTTCAACATGTCACATAGTTTTAATGTTGCTGATCTATCTCCTTTTGATTCAGATGATGCAGTTTTGAGGACAAAACTTTCTGAAGAGGGAGGGAATGATGAGGACATCGAACTCTACCACAAACAAGACAACGATAAACCAAGCATACCCAAGGTTAGCAATGCACCATTTACACGTTCCAAGACCAGAAAGCTTAAAGAAGGATTCAACATGGCAGTAGAGACCCTCTTAAACAACATGGAGCTTGGAGAATCGTCCAAAACTGATCAAGAAGTCAACAACCTTCAAGAGAGCTCCAATGCATTCGAATTAGACCTAATTGAGGATTTTGAACGTTTGAGCCTCAAGGAAGATCATCCGCAAGCAAACCAATGTAATCATGTTTACTTTATAGGAAATGGAGTCCAGAGCATCAAGAATCACACTAAGATCGCATCGAAACTTCAAGATATGAAGAAAACAAGCCAGCTGCTCGAGAATGAATGGATGGAGCAAGAACAAGAAGACGTTTTGAGAGCCAATCACGGGGAAACTCTTGAAGACATCTATCATAAAGACTATAATGGACCTTAAGAAGGAGAATTCATCAGACAATTTGTACGGAATGAACCAGAACAAGACATGATCATATCAGCTTCAAACCAGCTCATTACAAACCGAAAATAGGTATTCTCAATTTATACAATTTGTGTAGGTAATATGGAGTATCCTAGTGGTATTTACACAACAATAGACCCCAGTTTGAGCCCCAAAGAAAACTACAAGAGATCAGCTCTATTTTCCTTTTTTTTTGCTTAAGTATTGTTTCTTTTTCCTTGTATTTTCATTTTCTGCATTTTGCTTTGTTTTGTGACGTTTTTGTGTTTCCTTTTCTGCATTTTCGGCCCTAGGGCTAGCTGATGAGCTCTTATAAAGCTCTCCTACAGCTGTGTAATATTTTCACCTTTGATTATTAATAAAATAATGCAGTTCTTCTTCTTAGACCTAGTAGCCGCCTAGTTCTAGAGTTTGCTTGTTTCTTGCGTGTGGATTCACCTAGAACAAGTATTTGCAGTATCAGAGATCCTTCCATCATTTTTTTGGTGCCACCGATCCATATTCATTCATCTGTTAACAAGGGAGAGCGTTATAGCCAACTTGTTGTTCATCACATCGATTCAAGCCTTTGCACAAAGACTTATCTAATCATTCCCATCCATTGATCAAAACGAGAGAGCGAGATAGCCAGCGTTGTGATCCCATCAAGCCATCCTCTTTTGCATCTTATAAGCCTCCTAAAGAGTCTTATATCAACCGGTTAAGATGTTTTGCCCAGTACCCTACCTAGTATTCATCGGAAAAGGTCAAAAAAAAAAATTTCGCTCAAGAATTAGTCCTAGCCTACTTAGAAATTTTCTAAGGCTATATATATTTGCTTTCATCCTGGTATGGAGAAAGAGCAGCCACATATTATCCTCATACACAATAGACATGTTTTCATTCATTGTTATTCATTGATTGTGGTTCTAAGAGTTTCTAAGGGAAGATATTGACTTGTACTTCGATTAGAGAAGATTTTATCCCTAAACTCTTTTTATTAAATATATCTATGATATTTCCTATCTACTCATGTTGATGTGTGTTTAATTTAAGTATGTCTGAGTAGTTAACTTGTTATGTTCCATAACTATGCATAATTGATATCAGAATTTATAAGGGTTTATCTTATGGATTCTTCACCTTTACTTGTGTTCAATGCTTGAGCTGTAGTAACTAAAATGATCTCTAGGAAAATAGAACTAAGAGAGTGATTCATCTATTCCATGAGCTTGTATTTTGTGAGGAATGCGTCATAATTTGTGAGAGTTGAATTAGAGAGTATTCTGAACAACTAAATCTTGAAAGAGTTCATGTATGCTTTCTTCTTGTAATAACCTGAGTCTATTAGGATGTTAAATCATAGTAATTGGAGGAATGAAAGTGGAATGATTATACATCAATGATTTGAATTCCAGAACTATTTTTTATTAAATCCCAAAAAGTGATATATGTTTTGTGTTTTCATGTGATTTATGAATTGCCTAACGCATTATCTTGTTGATTTTTTGGATTAATTTTCTTGCTTTTAATTTGCTTATTACGTTTTTATTAGGAACTAATTGAGGTTTATTTTTTACTCATCGAAACCGTGTTTATCAGTGTTATTTTGAGGCATTCACCTACGAACTTAAGAGATGATTTGCTATAGTGGTTTGTTTGTAACTTAGCTAGGGCTCGAGCATGAATGTTTGACGTTTTTTGGAAGGTTAATTCTCAAAAATACTACACTATGAAGTTTTGTTTTCAAAAATAGTATCGAAAGTTTTATATTTCAAAAATACTACCAAAAGTTTTGGTTTTTCAAAAATATCACAAAATTAAAATTTCAAAGTGTGATAGTTTAGGGAATTCTTTTTCTTGGAATGGTACCATCTTCTCAACTAAAATATGAATATTCTTAGAAGCTAGATACAAAAGGAGAATCGTCTCTCCCTTACACTCAGAGCTAAATATCATGACTCACCAAGCTCATCGCGCAACTCTTTTGATGCATCTTACAATACGTCCCAACCCTAAACCTAAGCATGGACTTGCCCATTTTGGGCCCAAGGCCGAGCCCGGTTCTGAACCATGTTAATTGTTTGATCTATAGTCCTAAATCTAGGGTTGTTGAGTTCACTTGTGTATGTAGTCTCTCTCCGGTTCATATTGCTATTTGGGCTAATTTCTGAGTTATGGTTGACACAAAATGAATGGCCGAAACGTAATTGACGTCGACTACATAAGAAATATTCAAGGAAAAGGAATTGGGAAAGTGTTTCTGTCATATTGAAAAGAAAGAAAGCTCTAGGTAATGCGAATTTGGGTGAAACAAGATACCATTGTGTAGGAAGTCATCGTTAGTCATACACTCATCATAAATAGAAGATGTTTCAGAGTTGAGACGTACATGCCAATAGAGGATCCTTGGGTGCACAATAAACTGCTTCTTTAACCAAAGATGGAATCTTTTGTAAAATTATTAAATCTCTATATTCACACAGCATTGAGAAGGACAGAGCCTGTGCGTGTGTGTTCAGCTTCGTTTATCTTGAATCATAGCTGTCGCTGTTCCGTTTCTCCACCGCAGAAGGAGAGGAATGGGAGCGCTGTCCATGAAGACTCTCCGACCATCTCTTGTTGTTGACTCATACTTCCAGTGTGGTCCTACAAGCCACGCCATTGTGGTTCCACCAAGCAATCCACCAATCTGTATTGACCAGAGATGTTATCAGTCCACTATTGATCCAACAAAAAGCAGACGGGTTAATACATTTGAAGCCATGATTGGGTAACTTACATGTCCCCAGTTATCTATGCCTCTGGACGCTAGACCCAATGCCTGCATAGTAGACCTTGTTAGATATTCAACAAAATTCCCAATTTCTTCTAATGCAATTTTTTTTCCTGAGGTATAATTTACCATGTTTAGGGCGATAACTTGAGCTATCTGCATTAGATTTTCATTGCCACCTCTTACCCATCGTTTGTGTCTTATGACATATACAGCAACCGATCCAACCTATCAAAACGAAAAGGGGTATCATTTAAGAAACTTCATTTGTATGAGACAAGTCTGAAACAAAGGCACCTCAAAATTGGTTCTACAGGACTTACCAATCCGAAAATTGCACCCGAAGCACCAACTGATGGCGCTTTGTTCAACCAGTAGCTCATCGCTGAACCTAGAACTCTTAAGATGGATTCTGTGAGTCAGGAAACTCGAAAAAGAGAAATATAATCATCCACATCAAAGAAAGTCTATGAACCATTAATTACTTGCAATTGCAGATGTCAAGTAAACAGCAAGAAGTCTCTTTGGGCCAACTAAACTCTCAGCAGTTGGTCCAATAGAATTCAAAGAAAAGCAATTTATCTAAAAACAAAGGGGAAACACAGACAACAAAAAACGTAAGCAGCATTGATTAAAAACTACAAGGCTGAATGGTTGGTTAGATACAGAACCATGAGATGCATCGGATTCGCATGAAGAACAGAAGCTGTAGCCAGCCTCCATAGCTGGCCTTTATCGATTAAGCTGTTTACCTGCATTTGTCCCAATATTAACTTGCAGCAAGAAACAAAACCGTATCACACTTGATTAAGTCTCTGTATAGGGGTACCTTGGCTCCCCATGTCAGCACTTTCCCATTGGATGCAACTTGTGCAACATACATTCTGGAATCATTTACAAAAGATGAAGCCTTTTAGCTCACAATTCTCAACCTTGATTAAAGCATTCCTCTAGTCTAATGCAACTTATCAAACAAAAAGACATGATTTTTTTGGTCTGTCATAGAGAATGAAACACATACATTACGTTAATGGCAAGGAGGACATTGGTCCATCTTCGTCCATTACGTGTGTTTCTCTTGGAGGTCTCCTGGTTTGATGATGATCCTTCATCCCCTCCTCTCCTACT
This sequence comes from Arabis hirsuta, assembly GCA_964056655.1. Lineage (NCBI taxonomy): Eukaryota > Viridiplantae > Streptophyta > Magnoliopsida > Brassicales > Brassicaceae > Arabis > Arabis hirsuta. The sequence goes on along the minus strand of OZ053305.1, from coordinate 24,905,710 downwards.
CTCTCCTCCATTAAAGAAACATATGAATGAAGAAGATGGGGACAATTGGATATCAACCCTAGGCTGTAGAAATTTAGCCCCATTGAATAGAATGGCTCTTTGATATCTTGACAAGTCCATTCGTGCAGCATCAGAAAAATGCTGCAGTCTCTGTGGTGAAAGGGCCATAGTCAAAGAAAATGAGAAGAACCTTGAAAGCTTGTGCTGTTTAGAACAATGTCAAGAAAAACAGCATCCTCTAGTAAAACAGACAATGGAAACTCTCCATATTTGACTGAGGAGAGTAAGGCACAAAATTTTGAGATTCTCTTTGGAAATCGATTTTGAAGCTCACGAGGACTGTGATCAAGGAAGAGAAATTCAGTTGAAACATTTACTACGCTAACAGTTCCAAGAGAACAATAGCACAGACGAAGAAATTGAAGACTCTTATCACCAGAAATTCTAAAACAAGGGAGAAAAAGTGTAGCTGAAGCGAACCTCAAGGGAAGAGCGAAGATGGAAGCCAAGGCGGAGGTGGCGGCGAACATGGTGGCAGGCGTGTACGGACGCGGCGGTTACGAAACCTCGAAACGCCTTAGATCCAGATTCCGGCGGCCAGAGATTATGATGAGATAATGACAATGATACCATCTCCTTCTGAGACCCTTTTGGCTTCTCTTGAATCTTGAACAACAACGAGTTCATTTAATTTAGATTTCTTTTTTTTTTAATGATGACATATTATGGGGTTAGTGAAGAAGATTGCCCATTAATTGTTCAACTGATTTGGTCGAATAGAGAAGAGGTTAATAGTAGTAGACGACTGACTGACTGACTCTCACCACAGTAATAACTGAGTATTGAGACAAATTGATTTGCCAAAAAACCAAAAGCATACATAAAGAAAGAGAGACAATAGATTAGCATGATGAATGTTGAAGGAGAAGGAGCTTGATGAGTGTTTCTTCTATTCACAAGCGAGCTTCGTGTCAAAGCTGCTTAAGCAAATCGCAAACGCCTGAAACGCCGATAATGGATACCTATAATCCATTGTGAACATATCTTTCCCCACTTTACCAAACTGTAGAATCACCTTGTCTTGCTCCGGTGCAGCACTTGCCCCTGTTCCTTGCGTCTGTGGCTGTCTCGACGCCACCAGCTGGAAATTCTTAACCGACGCAACTGTCACACGTCCGCGGAAATTTAAACACCAGCATTGCAACTGCTCGTGCCACCTCGGCTGCTTGTTCTTCAAAATCAATGGTCTGAAACTCGTCTCTTCTTCATCTTCGCAGGATACTCCGATCTCAGAGAATCTAGAACTGCTGAAGTCGACCGAGCGGTGGTCCAGTGATGATTTGGAGAATGAGATGTTGCTGCGGAATGAGTCGTCCAGGGAGCGCGGTGGGAGGAGTTTCTCGGGTTGGTTAGGGACCGATCCCCCAGGTTCGAGGGATGAAGTTGGGATGGAGTTCATGATGCAGTGCATTCGCCGTGGCCCGCGTGTGCCCAACACGTTGAGCTCGTACGTGATTTGAGCAATGTTGTAGCTGCCGGATGGGACTTTAGGAGAAACTCGTCTGGAGTGAAATCTGCTTCGGCTTGATCGATCAGTGATAAGTGCGCTTGAAGACGTGCTTGGTGGTGGTTGTGTGTCGTACACCAAGAACTTTGTCCCAAGGAAGTTTGATCTGAGAGGGAAAAAAAACATTAATGAGCTTGAGTAAATTTGTGGAGAAAGCAAACATACAAATGGGAAGCACCAAAGATTATACGAATAATGGATAAACGACCATAAAAATCAACAGTAGCAAACTAGGTGTACTGAATCCTGTTCAACCAAACTAAAACCATCGCCCAAGAACGACTCAATAACCCGCAGAGAAAATAAACTGATTTGGCTAACCAAACAAACTATAACAAAACCGAACCAAAATGAAATCAATCGATCAAAACCGTAATTTCTTTTGAAAACCTACAAACTGAATATATATTTTCTATGAAAAAATCCAAACCAAACACATCAAGCCATTTGGTTTTTATATTTCGAAAACCAAAAATATAAACAAAAACCAAACCCAAAACTCAGATTGAGCACTAAGAGATCAAAAATTCGAAACAAACCTGAGCTTTCCAAGGTAAGAGTTGCTGGATCTTGAGATGTTATCAGCATCCATGGAGATAATGTACTCTGTCCGGGTTGTTCTACGAGTTCTTTTAGCCGAAAGAAGAAATTTCCCATTCTCCACGAGTAGAGCTGAGAAACATAGTTCAACTTGTAATTAGTCATAAACTAATTGAATCGAAAACAAACAGCTAAGTCCTAACAAAGCTTACCGGGACTTAAACAAAGAAAAAGGTGAAATGTTAGCTTTGATTTATCCCTTTTGATGAAACACTGAATCATTGCATCACGAGGCCCTGGCTGGAAAAATTAAAAAACAGAAAACAAAAACTTCATCAGTAGCTTGAAGCCAACAACATCGAATTTACAAAACCGTATAAGCGTACCTGTTTAAGGGAAACTGGGAAAGTGAGCTTCCCACAGATTTCAGGACACACGACAATCTCTTGGCACATTTCTCTCCAAGAACGACAAACAGAAGCACAGGCAACGACATGTTTTCTTGCAGGCCAATTACTCTCGCTCTCCTCTAATCTTCTGATCACATCGAAGAGTAGCTCGGGAGGGAGATTAGCCCATCTGCTTGTCTGAACTATCACAGGTGACAATAGGTCACGGGAAGACGAATACTCACGGAAAGAAGAACCTTGAGATTTCCCTTTGTGAAGACTCGAAAGCCTGAAATCGAAACTCCTCCTAGACAAGCTCCCAATCCCGTCTCTCAAATCTTGAACAATGCTCCGAAACGACATTTCTCTTTGTTCTTGCAAAGGATTTAGTTCAACAAGATCAACCCTTTCTTCACAACAAGAAATGCCCAAATCCAACAAAGAGCTTCCACTCACTGTCCATAATCATAAGCACACATAAGAAAAAGTGACTAAGCTTGGCAATTCTGAGTCATCTTCTTAATAAGTAAGAAATAAAAGAAAAAGAGGCAAAAAAGAAAAGTGAAGGCCAAAAGAGAAAGAAAATTGGCAAAAGCTTGGGAAAGAAAAGATATACAAGCATCGCATCGCATCGCATGCCCAATAAAGAAACTAGGTCTTGTCCCCAATATAGCTTTTAATCAAGCAAAAAACTTTTCTTTATGACTATAATTAATCAAAGAGAATCTGATATTAATTTCACCAAAAAATGAGATTATAGACATGTATAGGAAACAAAATCAGGAGTCGATTTAACACTGGAAACTCCAACAAATCCTTACTTATGTGGAAATAACAGATTCGTATGAAACATAAAATCAAGGACAATAATCAGGTCTTCAAAATCGATCCGGAAACTTTACCTCATCTGATTTACTTCCTATTAAGTCAAATTTTCAAATGAAATGTTATTGGGTTGTTTATTACAAGAAAAAAAAACCCTGGGATTTGGAGTTAAGAACATAAAATCTCAGAGCATAAACATGAAAAAACAGAAGGACAAGGGTAAAGTATGAACCTTTCAGACAAGTTGCTTGAAACCCAGAAGCTTATTTACATAAATCTTCACAGACAAATCCCTCCTACCCTAAAGCATATCCGACCAAAGCTAGGACAGAATCTGGGTCTGAAATCAGAACTCAAATCCTCCGGAAATTACGGGTAAACAGAAAAATCAGAACACAAGATCACAAAGATTTAAGCAGATCCGTGGGAGCCTAAATCTAAAAACAAAAGTACCACCCATAAAGTCAAAGAACAACAAAACTCAGAAAAAAAGATAAAGTCGTCCTTTTTTTTTTTTTTGCCCTTCTCTGCTTTTTCCAGTATTCAGGAGCTTTTCTTGATTTTTCTTTAATACTTCACGAGCCAGCAAGAAAATAATTAAAGAATAAAAAAAGCAAATGCTTCGTCTCTTCTCCTTAGTGGATTATTTTTTGTTTTTAACGAATTTATATAACAAATTTTTTTGATAGAATTTGTCTTCGGAAGAGAGAGAGAGCGAATGGAATTGTAAATAAGTGGACATTGTGAAGCATTATTGTCCACGAGGTCGCATGACCTACGCCTCGCATCAAGCGAAGACCCAACCATAATTTTGACTTTCTTCTTCATTTTTTTTAATTAAAAAAAAAAAACCTTTTTTTACCCAAACTGTTTACTGAAAGAGATTTAGTAAGTTCAAAAAAAAGAAAAAGAGATTTAGCACCGTTGAACTTGGAGTCTTATCACTGAACACAAATGGTTATGATTCTCTATATATTTCACTAGATCAATTTATTACTCAAAATATTTGTTTTCTTTTCCGGTCTGAAAGGAGAATAACCAACACCAAATGTTGGACGCGACACAAACAACAGACAAAAACAAAAAACTATGAAATAAACAGAACAACTACAAACAAACAAACACGTCTATAGAAGCTTTCTGTAACTCAGACATAATCTTTTAACTAACGAGAACAACTATGATAGATATAAAAGTGGAGATCAAACGTGACACTCATTGCCATACAGTATGATTTAATGTTTGTCCAAGGAAGTTCTTTTACAAACAAACTTCCAAAAGTTACTTCTTTGTTGTAACTGGAGAACACAATCTATTTGCTGATTGATAGTCGGTCACAAATTTGACAATCGTAAGGCTTCCACAATTTCCGAAGCAGTAGAGCCACCAATTGAAACGATTTTCTACTCTCCAAAGCTCATACCCAACTATTTGTCTTCGCGTTAAAATCTGAGAGAACATTGTAGATAATTGCACACCACGATTATCCCCTCAAAACTCAAGAAGCACCAGAGATCAAAGTCGGTTTGAACCAGGAAGAACTAAATTTACATCAAGGAGAGCATAGGAGCAGACCAAACCACAAGAACAAAATGTGAGGAAGCAACAAGTTTTCGATATTTATCATGAGCCGCAAACCAATCTCGAGCATCGGAGAAAGCTCGTTAAACCGTTTGAACTGCAAAAAAATAAATATCTTCGAAAAAAACATTTTTTTGAGCAAAACGATCTTCCATAGATTAGAGTAGTTTTACACTCCCTCATGGGAGGAAATGTTTACAGAATTTAAAGCAAATTTAGCCAAAGTATCAGCTAATACATTGCTTAGACCGGGAATAAATTCAAAGGCTAACTTATGAAAGAAAGTCTAAGTCTCGTGGGTTTAAACATAACCGGAGCTAGGTCCCAAACTTTATGTGCAAACGGGTAGAGAAGGAAAATGTGGATGGCATTCTTAGCTTCCCCACAACGTTTGCAGGTTGTGTCTGAAGCTATTCCCCGACATGCTAGTGTTCCTCCCACTGCCAAAACTTTATTCATTGCTTTCCATAAGAAGGATTTAATTTTTGGAGAAGTGTGTACCTTCCAAATACAAGCTTCCCAATCGAATTGGTGATCAATTGCTGAAGTGGAGTTTTGTTTCGATAGGGCATAACCTGATTTTGTGGAGTACACCCCTGATTTTTCAGGTAACCAAACCAGCTCATCAAGCGCTGGATGTGGAGCCGGATTAAGCTTTCGTATCATTGCCTCATATTGAGGTAAAACTTGTCTTATGGTAGTGACATTCCATTCATTAGAATCTTCATGCATCAGATCATAAACTTTTAAGTTTGCAGTTGTTTTTGTAGTTGGTCCCATTGGTGCTTGAGGCAAATCTGTTGACAACCAAGGCGCCTCCCACACCAAGATATCTCTTTTGTTCCCTATAGATCAGCCTAGGCCCTTACGAAGTACCTCTTTTCCTACAAGTATTCCTCTCCACCCGTGAGACATTGATGAAAATCCTCTTCCGGTTTATAAAGCTTAAAACCTAGGGTTCACTAAATCAATTGTAGAAATAGTAAAGGTTCGTTAAGGGACCAACAATACTCTCTAATCCTATGGATTACAAATTCAGCTAAGCGATTAAAAGAGATTTAAGTGTCACGAAAATTAAAGCTAAACAAAATATAAAATCGGTTGCTAACAATAAAGGAAAGGCGTTAGGTCAGGGATAATTCTCAGGGATTCGAACATCAAAAACCAAGCAATTATTCAAGTATGCGATTACGACCAAGTCTCGAACTCAACCATAAATATAAGGAGATCCACTTTCGTGGCATCTACAACTTTAACAATCAATCTAACACCCTACCTATCGTTGAGGTTACAAGGATTATCAAGCATTAAACGATTTGGGTTGATATGTTCACGAGATGCCCTAACTTCAACTTTCGTTGTCTAAGGATCAAATCGCCCACCTATGTCAATTCCAGCAATTTACAAACTTTTGATAAGTAAATTTAACCTAAGATCAAAGGCTAGGTGATCAATCTAACCTAGGCAATATGATCAACAATAGGTGGAGACTATCGAATGATATATATATATAACCTATCTATGCTTAGTTCATGAATTATATCCCATCGAAAACCCTTAACCTAACAAGTGGATTACTCGCTCATGATCAAACAAACAACAGCAGCAAGAGATGTGATAAACTGCATTGAAATTGATATAATAAAGAGTAGGGTTTAAGAAAACTTCGATAAGTGTTGAAGACAAATCTCCAAGCTTACAAACTCTCTCAAAACAAGTGTATCTCTCTCTCTCTCTCTCTCTCTCTCTCTCTCTCTCTCTCTCTCTCTCTCTCTCTCTCTCTCTCTCTCTCTCTCTCTCTCTCTCTCTCTCTCTCTCTCTCTCTCGTTCTCTTGTATCTCTGCTGTTGTCCTCTGCGTGTTATATGTGGCGTGATCTCAATCTCCAAGAATGAGTATCGAATCTCTCTCTCACTTTTGATCTCTCTCCTTTTCGATCTTGGTGGCGATGTGTGTCTGCGTGTGTCCCTTGTGAAAGAGGTGAAAATCTCTCTTTTATATGCCTTGGGCGACTGGCCAAAATTAGGGTCTTTTCTGAATTAGGTTTAAATGAAACTTCCCATATTTGGATCTTCCAGGGAGCGGGAGCACCTCAGTTTGGTGCAGGTGCTCCTTCTGGGCAGAATCTTCAAAAAGATCCCATTTTCCTCCTTTTTCGTCAAGTCCATTTGCAAGACTCCAATCTTTGTTTCCAGCCACTTTTGTACCTAGAAAGACTCGAAAGAGAGTGAAAGACTCGATAAAAGCCTACAAAACAAGGGTTAAAATGCGCCAAAAACGCATTATATCAGACATCGAGTAAGGGGCTGTGCATTCCATAAAAGAAGAGGATTGGCCATATTTTCCAAGAAGCACTTTCGACAGTAGGGAGTCTGGGTGATGTAGCATTCTCCAACTTAGCTTAGCGAGTAAAGCATTATTGAATTCCTCTATCTCTCGGAAGCCTAGACCGCCTTCTGATTTAGGAAGTGTAAGTTTATACCAAGAGACCCATGCCATCTTTCTAATGCCCAATTTTTTATCCCACCAAAAGCGTGTAAGGATTGATTGAATTTGCATGCAAAGGGACACCGGGAGCTTAAAACATGACATAGCATAGGCCAGCATTGCCGCTAGAACACTTGTGAGCATTACTTGTTTTCCCGCTCCTGATAAGTACTTGGTAGTCCAGCTGTGTGATCTTTGATGAATTTTATCATCTATGGCAGAGAAGATATCTAATTTGCAATGACCAAAGTGTTCTGGGAGACCTAAATACTTCCCTATTCCTCCTTCTTTCTTTATCTTCAGTTCACTTTTAACCCGTCTTTTCTCTTCAAACGGAGTTTAAGAAGAGAAGGTTACTGCTGATTTGGACAGATTTATACGTTGTCTAGAAACTTTCTCATAACGAGCAAGGATTGATAAGAGAGCCGAACAACTTGCGGGATTTTATTTACAACAAAATATTGTATCATCAGCGAAGAGGAGATGGTTGATTGATGGACTTCCTCTTGCTACACGTATACCCGGCAGTAGGCCTTGCTCTTGTGCTTTTACACATAGTCCCGATAAAACCTCCGTGCAAAGGATAAAGAGATAAGGTGAGAGAGGATCTCCTTGCCTTAATCCTCTAGAAGGTATGACTTTTCCTTGAGGCGCTCCATTAATGAGGAAAGAGTAAGAGACGGAGCAAACGCATTCCATGACCCAAACTATCCAATTCTCATGAAATCCAAGTCGTATCAAAACCGCTCTTAGGGCCCACTCAGTCGTGTCGTATGCTTTACTCATGTCCGTTTTACCGCCATTGAGCAATGTATTTTTGCTCCAGAAGTTGGAAGATAGTGAAGAATTTCATGAGTGATCAACACTGTTATCTGAAATAGCATGTCCCGGTACGAAAGCAGATTGGTGCTCAGATATAATCAATGGCAAGATAGGCTGAAGTCTTTTGGTGATCAGTTTCGCTATGATCTTGTAATGTACATTAAACAGAGCAGTAGAACGATAATCCGCAACTTTCTTAGGTGCGGATACTCCGGGATATGTCTTCCCCTGTGATGTCCCAATAGGCATGGTAAAAGCTAGCCAAAAAGCCATCCGGTCCTGGAGCCTTTTCCGCATGGATTGCTTGCACAGCTTCTCTTATTTCATCATACTTGGGATAGCTATCAAAGATTCATTCATAGAGGGGGAAATAACTGGTTGGAGAGCATCTTCCACCACCTGGAAGTTTTCGCAGTCATTTGAGGTGAAGATATTCTAGAAATACGTCGCAATAGTTTGAACAATCTGATCCTCATCGTGACTGACATTTTCATGACATCTTCAATTACTGTGAATGAGTTAAGAGCTCGTCTTTCTCTTGTGACCGCGTGGAATTGATTCTATAACAATTTCGACTTGCACACTACGCGAGTTATGGTTTTGATTTGATGTCTTATTGGTTTGGCGCTTTAACATGTGGAATTACCTTGTAAAGTGTAAGGTTATTGAGTTAGATGAACAATTTTTTTTTTAATAATTGCATGTTTATTGATATAATCTATATTTTAATGATTTTAATATAGTTTGTAACATATTTCTATGCATTTTAATAAAGTTTTATATCTTTCGATATACTTTTTTTTGTATTTGTAGTTTAGAATCTTTACAAGGTAATTAATCAAAAGTGATGCAAAATGGACAAAAGAAGGTTTAAACTATGTTACAGCCATCACTAAAGTCAAAGAATCATTCAAGTCACAACATTTACAATGCATTTTCCTAAGTTAGACAAAACAGAAGCATCAAAAGTTTAGCTATGGATGAAGGACTTAATCAACTTGGAATTGGATAAAAAATTGGTGACGAGATATATCTTTGAGTTAAATTTCTAAATGAGTATTTATGAAGTCATTTGGAGCTGTGGTTTAAGAGTTATACCAATTTTATCAAAAACATGTCAAACTGGCTCGAAGCGGAAGTAGATCCAAGAAGGAGCCGTAACCTGCCACTGGCTCTCTAAGCTCCCAACCGGTACTGATATCCCTAATTTGGCCAAAATTTTCAGCCCAAATCATCCTTATTAGGCAATACCCGCGCAAATACGCGGGTTTTTCTTTGTAAGGCATAGTTTATTTTATTGCTTTTTTGTGTGTTTTCATCAATATCATAACTAATACGGTAATTTAATTGTATAATTAATAGAAATGCATAAAAACATCTATTTATTTATGAGTTAGAGCATCAACATAGATAATACCATGGAATCAAATGGTATATCCGGACAGCTGATTGACCCAACAAAAAAAAATCAGGACAGCTAAAATATGACAAAAGGAAAAGACATCTATTTGTGGAGAGTTGGAGCTAGCTAATGTTATTAGACATGATTAGATGTTTGCAAAAACATGTTAAACAATTTGAAACCATACATATCAAAGAAATCACATATGAAAAGAGCAAAGTGAAGAACATTGAGGCTAATCACACTCTTGCTATTCACAATTTCACTATTAACTCATTTTTTGGGTCTTGGTTTCTTAGGAGAATAATATATAGGCTTCTTTGCTGGTTGCTAATCTCTTTAGATGTCTTCCTCTTTTTTTTTCCTACAAAATAAAAAAGATTCCATATGAAACTAATATCCTTTGCTATGTATATCGATATATAGGGCCAATTCTGAGTTCTGCAAAGACATACATTTTTTTGCTTTTTGCTTTAGCTCTACCATTTGTTTTGTTACTTCCTTTGCTCCTCCACTCTGATCAGTTGACTCTGTTCTGTAGCAATATCTGTGATTTTGTTAGCTTCATCATTTGAGTCAAAGGAAAATCCCTTTAGAATGTCTTTGGTTCATACAATAAGCCGGAGAAGTAGGTGTCTGCGTAAAATCAGTTTCTCAAATCCAGAAATAGTGCTACAAGAAGACATGGTAAAAGTAAGAGATATTACCAGCCTTTAAAAGTATTAGTCTAGTATTATCACAAAGCATACATTATTTAATTGACTGTGAAAACTCATATAACCCGCAATCATAAATAATTTAATTGACTGTGAAAACTCAAAAGGTACACACTTCTCCGAAAATATAACCCGCAATCATAAACTCATATAACCCACAATCATAAACTCAGCTAAAATATGATTGCGGGTTACTAATACTTATTAGTCACAGACTCACATAACAGAGAAAGAAGTATCCCACAAGCTCCTTTTATGCCAATAAGTAAAAGCAATAACAAACTGCAAGTCTGCAACATTAAAAAATGTAAGAAAATATTGAAATAAACGAAGTATATAAGACTTGGGATGTCAAGTCGTATCGAAGATGTTGTGCATGGACAACCTTTTTTGCACTACCGTACAGATTGGTAAATTCTGAAAGTAGTGTATCGAAAGATGTTTACCTCATTCTCATATTGAGTATCCAAAGACCATAAAAGAAGTCTCTAGCGTTGTTTCTTCTGAACTGGAAAAAGGTGTATTGTGAGCTAACTCATAAAATATAATATAAACCTGAACAGCAGAAGTTCCATCACTATTGCTGGGATGGAGAGACGGATAATAAGGATTTTTGTAAAGTGGTTATAAATGTAGTCTTTGAATGACCATAAACTTTTTGTGATCAAGTTTAAAAGGGCAAATATTGAATACTTGGTATTCCCATACGACCATTTCATATAATCTTCGAGAGAATAGATTCGTTATTTCATAGATCTCTAGAGGCCAGTACAGAAGAATGCAACAGTCGACACGAATAAGCCGAAGTCTATAACACTAAAGAAAACATAGAAGCATTTCGTGCTGACGTGTCAATCAGCTGGAGAGGGTTCATTCTCCTCTCATATATAGGATTCAAGCATTAAAAGTTCTCTTGCCCATACTTAACCCTAATGGACCATAGGCCTTCATATACTTTTTTTTAATCTCTTGTTAGACATAAGCTCCCATAATATACCATAAACCATGAAAATAAACAGAGCCACATATTAGTTCGAGGATTTTGTGCCTTCTTTGAGAGTTATTCCTAGATTTTTGATTAAAGAGCTTTGAAGAGTACTTTGATATAGTGAGAATATACTCTTTCAAAAACAAATTATCTATGATGTTTCATTCTTATTCTTGTTGTTGTGTTTTTACTTAAATGATTTCGAGTAATTTACTTGTTAGATTTTAGGTTTTTCATGCTTGATTAATATCAAAATTTATATGGTTTATCTTATGGATTCTGCACCTTTATTAAACTGGACTGTTTTTTTGCTTGGTTGGCTATCTAGTGAATTGATCTACTCTCCAAATGCTTGTTATATATATCTTAAACTAATATTTGGTGAACAATACGTTATGACCTGCGACAGTTGAGTTATTAAGCATTGTGAATGGCAAATGGCACAAACTGAGGAAAAAGACGTTAATGTGGCTCTTAGAAGTAGATTCGTACCTCGACACATTTCGAACGACACCGTCATTGGACACACAGACAGAGCATGGCACGAAGGGAACCTAATAGCCGGACTAGGCTGGACCTTTCATCGGAATGAGGCATCAGATGTAATCACCACACTGCTCGATCATAGCTCTCAAGCTGAACACTTCGTTAATTCGCCTTTAATGGCTGAAGCTCTTGCTATGCGGTTGGCTATCGAAAAGGCAATGGAGAGAGATATATTGAAGATCATTATGCACTAGGTTCTTATAAACGCAATCACCTCTTCCCAGCTGATCAAAGAGATATTTGGAATCCTCCAAGACATCAAAGCCTATGTTCCTCTATTTACGCAATTAGAATTTCATCATGTGCTTAGAACAAAAAACGTATTAGCGAACTCACTCGCAAAGAGGACATTGGAAACTTTGTATGTTAAAACTCTTTGACTAATGAATGAAAGAACGTTGAACAAAAAAAAGTATTGTGAAGAATAAATCATGGAATTGATGCATGCTTTTTCTTGTAATAACCAGTGAAATTTGAGTTTTTTAGATTGTTAATGCATATTAATCAGAGTCACGAGAATGGAATGATTATACCTTTGTAATTTGATTTCTAGAACAGTTTTTATCAAATCCCTAAATCAATATTTATTTTGCCATTTTATGTGTTCATTCGAATCACTTATTGCCTAACATTTTTATTATGATTGATTTCTCTTGCTTTTGTTTTATTGCTTAATTTCGTTTTTCATAAATCCCAAAAACTAATATATTTTATTTTAACTTTATTCAAATCATATAAATTCTTATTGTAATTATCTGGTCTTTAGTAAATTGACCTCTAAGTACTATTGTGTTTGTATTGGACTTGCAAGAGTATTTTCTGAATTAAACCTGAGCATATTATTTATCTATGTTATTAACTGAGTGATATAAGACTTGATATAGTCAAAGTCTTATAACACTTAATAATCGAATTGAGAGGTTGTGGAAGTGTGGATCGTTGGTGAGAGATGGATTGAACTCAATGCTTTGGTGAGGCAAAAAGGACAAGTTTGAGATCAAAATCACAAGGGCTCTTCCTCACAAGTGATTAAGAACTCCACGAAATTCAAAGGCTAAGGAAAATCTACACAAAGCTTTGAAATCGCAAAAGAGGAACAAGAACAGAAATGAATCAAGTCAAATTATTGAATAGTACGAAGTTTATTAATTAATGGTGAATAAAGAAAGGTGGAACAGAGCTATTATTCTCAAAGGAGAAACAAAGATAGAAAATCCAATCAAAAGCAATTAAAGCAAAAGTAGCCGTTCTATCAAATTGGTAAAATGGGGATTCCTTGGAGGTTATAATTGATGTCTTGAGTTATGGATATGGCATGTCGAGGTGGTTTTTTTTTTTTTTAACGCTGCAATTTTATTAATATTTTATTACAAATTATGAGAATTGTTACATTTTTTACAACGATAAGTCTTTCATCTTGATCCATGCCAGACGATTCTACATTGTCCCACGCTAAAGATTTTCTGTAAGTTAACCTCCATTAATCTGCATAAATATCAATAAATCGCATTTTCTGATCTTTTTTTGAAGGTATAATACGTTGCTTTTAAAGCTTTTGACCGTTGGGAATCAGTCTTGAGAAGATATGGTGTATTTTGGGAAAGTGATCAAGCTTGATATCTTGGGTTTACCTTTGGGTGTGCGGTTTGAGTTTGAAATCTTCTTAGGGACTTAGAGGGTCTGATTTAAGATGGAGATGGGAAAAGTTTCGAATAATTGGTTTCCATAAATGATCCAAAATGTGACTGTTTGGAAAAATGGGGAAAATATAGGTAAAATGGTGCGGCCTTGGGGATTTGAAATGTGGTCTCGGTTTTCTGGATAAAAATAAGTCTAGGACCGGTTGGTCTAGTCCTAGAATGCTTTCTAGGGTAGGTCTCCTTATATGGCTCTTTATAGGCTCGATTTTTGGGTAATCGCCTTTCTTTGAGTTTTGTTGGATCTTTTGTCACCATTAACTCTTCTTGGGTTATGTCCATATCACTGAGAAGGCCAAGTGTGGAGTTACAACAGAGCAATTTTTTAACCCAGTGAGTCTCTCATCACATCCAATCAACCATAAATCCATACTTTCATATCTAGATCCACGAAAGTTATCCATAGAGCTCTCAATAATAATAATATTAATTAGGCTCAGTATCCCTTCGTAAATATGGATAGCAACAAATATTCTAACTTTCTCACTAATAGGATGACCTATGGAAGTAAGTTGATCACAAATGTTTTTAATTTCCTAAGATATTCTGACATAGACTTGTCTTGTTTTCACATAATCTGAAAACGCTTTTGAAGCTCAAAAAGCCTAGATTAGGATACATAGTGAAAATGAGTTGCAAGAAAAGCCCAAACTTCGTGGCAGAGAGACATCCTACCTCCAAACTCAGAACATCTGCAGAAAGAGATCTCAAAAGCTACGCCTTTACCATTTGGTCAGATCTACACCAAGCTTTATAGTCTAAGATGTAGGTCCATAAAGTCTTGGCACTGGAATAGTGGAAGATTGTGGTTTGACAGAGCCATTTACGAAACCTAAGAACATTTGGCTAGAAAGAAAATATTCAAACTGAGTTTCCAAATGATATATTTATTGTATGTGAGTTTGACAGTCACGTAGTTGGAAATATTCATAGAAGGATATAGCACAGAGTTCTATGGAAGAGTCCATGGCTGATACCATTAAAGGTAAGCTTGCAATCTCTAAGAAAGGAGAAGATAAGTAAGTTTCAATCTTATTTCATGTCTCTTAACTTGAATCTATTACGAGAGGGAATTCTTTGTCAAATCACATGGTTCCATAGTCAAATGACGGTGATGAGTTAGCCTGTTCCACTAGCCTACCCTGGTGCTGGGGCTGACTAAGAAAGAGAAGACATATATATGAGTTAACACTTAGCCGGTACGTGTGTTATCTATCATAAAGCACGGCATATCTAATATAGAGAAGACAAGACGTGAGGTAACCTGTTCTTAGCCGTTTGATACTAACATGGCAAATCTAGACTGGTCCAGTTTTCATGACATTGTAAAGTTTATGGCACTGGTGGTTGGATCGAACATTGTAGCTGTAATTATTGGGTATTGATTATAGTAAAAAGGAGAAACAATACAGAGGACGTTTTGCAAAGATGCAATTATAAAACGAAGATTACAATCTAGATGGATCCCCACATCTGGTTTAAGCACCAGTCTCTCTTTCCCTTTTAGCACCTGCAATCACACAAAAAAAAAAACATCAACTCAAAGTAAGGTTCCCTTTTGGGTTCATTCCGTTACAAAATGATCCAGTTCTAATAACAACCATTAACCGACCGGTTAAGGGTTGCTACAAATCAAACAAATGTATCACAGACCGGTCCGGTTTCCGGTTTCGTTAATTTACCTGGGCCGCACCGAATGGAGCACTTGCGATCGCATCGGGACGTCTTTCTCGCTGAAAAAAAAAAAAAAAAAAAAGATTACAGAGGAAGGAAGGAAAATATAAAATGGGAAATCAAGAAAGAAGAGAAGAGAGTACTGACGGTCTCGCTGGACGCAGGCAGTGGAACAACCGTCGTAGCAGTCTCCGGGTCCTAATTGAGCCTCCGCGACCATACCAAAGTTGGAAGTTAAAGCCAAAAGAATCAAAAGAGCCGCCACTATCGTCACTTGCTTCTTCATCATTCTCTCTCTTTTCTTAGATCTTCTTTGTTTGTGTTTTTGTCTTCAAAAAGGGATATTTTGTGGTTATTTATAGAAATGTCGCAGTTGCCATGTTTGACCACTAGTCCACCATGTACACGCGTCATCATTCTTCACCAAACGTATCGATCCCCTTAATTTTTACTGCTTTTTCTTTCCTTTTTCTTACTATTTTAGATCAACAGTGGATCAATACTAGTTTAATGGTTATGCTTAAATCCAAATATTAGTTGTGTTTAGTAAAATAACTTTTAATCCATCGGACTTTGTTCCACCGCTATTACAAACTTGCATTTCTTAAATAGAAAGTAAACAAAAGATTTGTTTCAATAGGGTTGTTCGTTTGGCAGACGTAGGTACCTGCGGCTGCGGTTACAGCTATTTTTAACATTAAGCTTGTTCGTTTTGTTGACGCAGGTAGTTACGTCCGAATGCTGCGGCAAAACGCTGCGTTTAGCATCAATAAAATTTGAACGCTGATAAAATCAGCGTAGCGGTAAAAAAATATGCGTTCAGAAGTGTAATTTATACTTTTGCTTTTAAAATATTTCATTATTTACAAAAGAATCAACCCTAAAAGACGCAGCTTCTCTCTTCTCCGACGCAGATCTCGACCTCTCTCTTCTCCATAGACGCAGACGTCGAGCTCTCTCTCTTCTCCGTAGACGCAGACACGAGCTCTCTCTTCTCCGACACAGCCACGAGCTCTCTCTTCTCCATCGCATACCTCGAGCTTCGACCAAAACCATCTCTTCCTTTTCTCGTCGTTGTTCTCCTCCCATTTGGGTTTCAAGCATCGTTGAGGTAAACTTGTTTTGACAATGGGTTTTGGATCCAAGATCCAAGAGAATGGTTTACTGATGCTTTAGTTCGTAAAAGACCAAAGAGATTCTGATCAACCATTTTAAGATGACAAAAGATGTAAGCTTGATGTGTTTCTGTCTTTATAAGCTTGATGTGTTTCTGAGTTTATACTTGCTGTGTTTTTGAGTTTGAATTGTATGTGTTTATTTCTCGTTTTTAGAATTGGCTTCCTGAGGAAACTAGGTTTTTTTTTCAACTTTATGCGGATGAGAGAAGAAAAGGAAATAGAACAAGTACATCAATGAATCAAACAAGAAAAAAATAACATCATGGAGGCGTTTGAAGAGAGGTTTAAGAGAAGATATCCCAATTGGAAAATTTACAAAAACAAGTACGACAACTGTAAGAAAAAATACACCAAGTATAAGAAGTTGACTCACAATAGGACAGGGCTTGGGTTTGATAAGATGGGAAGGATTGAGATGTCAGATTATTGGTGGAATGAACGCGAAAAAGTTACTTTTTACTTTTTATCTTACTCTGCCAATAGACAAGTTTAGCTTACTACTGCTGCTACTGACTTACTCTTTCTTTTTGTTATGTAGGAATGTCCTGGGCTTAGAAAATCCGCATGCAAAGAGGTTGCTAATATGGATCTGTTTGAAGAGGAATTTCATGGTGTAGTAGTAACTGGAACTGAAGGATGGAGCGCTCAACATGGAGAAGCAAGTTTGAATTCTAGAGTGGGTGGAGATGATGGTGATGAAGCTGATTCTGTTGATATTCCAACATCAGAGACTCAAGCACTGGCGACAGAAACTTAGCCACAAGCTCAGACAGAAACTCAGCCACAAACTCAGAAACAAACTCAAGCTGGAAGTTCAAGAGCAAAAAGAAAGCGTAAAGAGAAAGATATGGCTGTAGAAGCTTGTGTAAAACGGACTGAAGCTCTTGAGACGAAGAATAGGATAGCGGAACAGATGTTGGAGCGTGCACATGCCTCTAGTGTTGAGAATGTAATAGAGACGCTGAATGCATTGCCTGGAGTGAGAAAGTGGTCTCTATTTCATGAAGCAGCAATTGAACTTCTTATAGATAGTGAAGGGAACCGAAGGGGCTTTATAGCGTTTGAGTCAGCTGAAGATAAGATTAAGTTTCTAGAGCTTAGGACTAGAATAAAATGTGATGATTGACTAGTTTGTGAGTTTGAGTTAGTTGGAGTCTAAACGTGATGATTTATGGTTTTGTAGATGGTTGAAAGATGGATATAGGAAGATGAGGATGGTGATTATGATGATGAACTTGGTTTGTTTGATGTGGTTACTACTGAGAGATTGAGTCATAGAACAGATTGAGTCATAGAACAGATCGAGAAGCAGGATGGCGTCATGTTCAACAACTTATGTATGAATCAGATCAGCAATGTTATGACATTCTTCGAATGAATCAAAGAACTTTTGAAGCTTTGTGTAAGATGCTAACTAAGCGATATGGATTACAAGAGTCTCACAATGTCTACATTGAAGAATCTATTGCGATGTTTCTTGAGGTGGTTGGTCAGGATAAGATTATGTGGGATATAGGTGAAAGATATCAACGGTCATTAGATACGGTAAAAAGGAAGCTTGATGATGTCTTAAGTGCTCTTCTCAAGTTTGCAGAGGATACACTAAAACCACAAGAAGGCGACTTTGCAAGAGTAAATCTTGTTTTGAGGAATGATGATCGATATTGGCCTTATTTCAAAGATTGTATTGGAGCACTTGATGGAACTCATGTCCCGGTTCGCCCTCCAAGTCAAAATGCAGAAGCATATAAAGGCAGAAAGCAAGATCCTATAATGACTGTTCTTGCTATATGTAACTTCGATATGAAGTTCATATATGCATATCTTGGTGTACCTGGTAGAGCACATGATACAAAGGTCTTGACTCATTGTGTGAGGAATGAGGCTTCTTTCCCACATCCTCCTCCTGGTAAGTATTATCTAGTTGACTCCGAATATCCGACCAGGACAGGGTATCTTGGTCCGCATCGTAGTATGCGATATCATCTTGGTCAATTTTCTAGAGGAGGACCACCAGTTAGTGCACGAGAGTTGTTTAACCGAAAGCATTCAGGTCTGCGATCAATGATTGAGAGGACATTTAGAGTATGGAAAGCAAAATGGAGGATTTTGGATCGTAAGCATCCAAAGTATGGTCTGGTCAAATGGATTAAGCTAGTAACAGCGACGATGGCACTACACAACTTCATACGTGATTCACATCGGGAAGATCATGATTTTGTACAATGGCAAAGTGATGATGATGGAGAAGGAGAAGGAGAAGAAGCTGATAGTGATGGTGATGAAGAAGAAGGAGAAGAAGGTGATAATGACGATGGTGGTGGTGGACATATTGTTTATGAGCCGACCGGTGATAAAGCGATGGAAGCTTTGCGTAAGAACATCACAAATGAATATGGTAGAGGCCGTTTACCGTATTAAATATTTTAATGACTTAGTTTTTCTATGTTTATAACTTTGATATATTATTTCTGTTTTATTTATTTAAGACTTGATGTATTTATTTTTATTTATTTCTTTGTTTATTTAGCTTTTGTTTTGTGATAAATATTTTATGGCTAAAAATATTTCTTTGTTAAATATTTCTTTGTTTATTTATATATTTGCCTAAAAATTTATTACCAATTAAATACAAATTTATAAAAAGAAATGAATCAAATGAAAAATAGCCGCAACGTCTGCCAAACGAACAACAAATCTGCATCCAACGTCAGCGTCTTCTAAACGAACAACAACCTGCGACTGCGGCTGTCACTGTGGTTGCGGCTGCGGTTTCAAAACGAACAACTATCAAACGAACATGACGCAGACGCAGCTATAGCCGCAGCCGCAGGTAGCTGCGTCTACTAAACGAACAACACTAATGTATGCGAGTTCATAACTCATTTTAAAGAGAAACACAAAATATATAGAAACACCATCTTATAGAGTTACACAAGATTTTTCTTTCAAATATTGAAAATAACAACATTTTTTCCACACAATCGAATTTTCTCTCATCTTACATATTTATGGTTGCGTTTGAAACATCCACGTACTATCGATTTTGCTTGGTCAATTGGTTGATAACTTATTATTGATGATTAATCTCTTTAGATTATGAAGTTTAACAAAATCTTGGTACTACCGTCCAACTAAAAATCGATATGAGACAATATCACTTAACATGTACTATGTACTATGCAAACAAAAAATTCATAAATGGTATCAAATTAAGAAAAGAAATATTATCAAAACTTTGAATTATAACGTATTGTTCAACATACTCGAATATATATGAATTTGATTATAAGAACGTTCAATCTAGATTAACTTATCAAATCCATACTCGAATAAAAATCAATATTAGCGTGAAAAATCCATAAAACATCGCACATAAATCTTATATAAATCAATTATAATGTTTATCTTAAAAGGAAAAATCTTGTGTAACTCTATAAGATGGTGTTTCTATCGATTATAAAAAAAAATGTCTTACAATATTATTTGAATTTATGTATTTTTTTTTTTGGTCACCGAATATGAATATCATTAGGATCTATAATTTCAAAACAAAAAGTATATCAAAAATAGTTTAAAGAAAGTTTGTAAAAGGTATTCAAAAGTTAAAATGAAAACAAGGCAATTAAAATAGTTAAAAAAAAATTACAAGATATTCAAACAATTTTTTTTTTTTAACACTGCAATTTTATTATTATTTTATTACAAATTATGAGATTTATTACGTCAACGATTTTACAACGGGCAAGTTTTTCATTTTAATATGGAAAACAAAAATTGTATGCGTCCGCTTGCGACAGTCGGATTTTGCTTCCGGAAGACAATATTTTGTTTTTAATGTTTGGTTGATGATTTTGAAGGTAAAAATATTGTGGTTAAGAATTTAAGAAATAGAAACCGCACTTTTAAATTTCTCAATTTTGCCGAAACACAGTAAATATATAGTAAATAAAACATGAACATGCGATTCTAGGTCTGCTTTGGTTTCGTTTATTATATTGTTGTGGAGGCCTACCTTTCCCGTTTCCTTTGTAACGGTTTGGGTATTTAGTCAAAGCAATGGTCTCGGTTTCTAACTTTGTTCTTGCGAGGAGGTGGCTAAATATTATATGTACGTGGCTTTAGTTAGTTTGCGAGGATCCGCGTGTTAGATTTGGTCTCATTCTTTAGCGTTTTTCCAATGGTGGTCAAGGCTTTGCTTTAAGCTTAGTGTTCTCAAGGGCTTGGGGTCATTGGCTTAGTAGCTTTGAGAGTGGGCTTTCATCGATTCCCTTTCTTCGCCCTTCCTCTCGGTTGCTGGTAGAGTTTTTGGTTAGTGTAGCCTTGTTTGTGTTACACATCTTGCTCTTGTTCTTCAGCTCTGTAGGCATCAAATGGGTTCTATGGAAGGCGGGTTATTTCGATGCGGTGCTTGGTTTGGTTTTTGGTGTAGTTCATATACCTTCTACACTTTCGTTTATTGTATCCTTTGACCTTACCTTGTTTTTATTTTTGTTGGATCCAATCTTTCAGTTTTCCGTTTTGATTGATTGTTTACCGCTCTATGCTTCAATATAATCAGATGGAAAAAACAAACATGAACATGCGATAATTTAGTTCTTAATTGTAGATATAATTTAATTTATTCACGTCATAAATGCATAACTAATCCACGACAAAATGCAACAAGAAACACATCGAATTTGAGATGTAATAATATTCAGAGACAATAGTTGACACATTTTTAATGATTAAAAAACACAACTAGTAAGGCATTAATGAAACAGAATTAATTATATAAAATAGTATTCCTTCCGTTTCATGTTAGTTGTTATTCTAGATTTAATTTTTTTTTATATTACATATCGTTTTATATTTTCAATACATATTTATTACTGATTTTTTTTATTTTTATTTCTATTTTTTAGTTTATTAGTTATGCATATCAAATAAAATAATGTATTAATTAAAAATAAAACAGAAAATTCAAAAAAAATTTAATCTACGTAACACAACCACCTAGAATGAGTGAAACAAAAAGAGTGTTTAATTAGAGGTATATGTGCCAAGTTGTTATTTATGTTTTATCATGGTTAAATATGAAAACAGATTCTCCAATTTCTATTAGTCCATATACTCCAAAACTAAACACCAATTCAGGCAATATGATGGATATTAATTCTCATAGCTATTATGTTTCTCCAATAGACTTCAATTATAATTGATAATGTAGCTATATGACGGATTCATGGGACATCTCTATTATTTACTTCTGGGAGATTGTCAAGATCCGCTTCTTTGATATTCTTATTTGTTTTAATATGGTCTGATGATGTCATAGAGATACGCGTTTCCTTCATTTTACACCATACCACTAGGTATACTCCTCCCACCATTATCATTGCACCTATTATACTGTGTAAGTTTTGCAAAATAAGAAGTATAAAGTCAATATCATTCACACATCGTACACAAAAACCTTAGTTTGATATAAACATGCACGAGTTTTGATGTATACCTTCCCAAATAAAGCGTTTCTTCTAAAGCAAATGATGCGACTAGAGTGACGATCAGCAGCCGTACAGGGCTGAACACCGTAACATATAACGGTCCTTTTTTTTCAACGCACCACGCAACAAGAGGCATGACCATTCCCGAAACCACGACTCCCTACACATGGTGAACAAGATATTTAAAAACTTGTATCAAAGACACACACATATATGTATATGTATGTGTACGCAATTGGAAACATTTATAAATAATCCTAAATCATTGGGTAGATTGTTTTTACCGAATAAAGCGTAGTTAGGAGGGTAATATTCCAGCCTAATCGCCATTGCTTCCAGTCACGATCTGAACAGAGAGCAACAACCATGCACATCAAGCTTCCCATCGCATTCATCATACTTATGTTCCAATAACTTCCTCCAAGTTGCTTGCCTATTTTTGCCTGTAAAATAACGTTTCTTGAAATTAACATCTTATATATCAACGCCCAAAACATTAACCAATTTGATAAACAATAGCTCTCTTTTAATGTCGCACTCTCTCTTCGACGTATATATATATATATATATTATATATTATATATCATATAAATGAATCTTTTTTGGCACCCTTAATATTATTGGATAAACTAAACACTACAAAAATTTGAAAATTGTACTTTAGCAACAAAAAAACAATTGAAAATTTTGTTGTTTGCATGATCATTATATATTGATTTAAACTAGCCTAGCCAAGGGATGATATAGAGGATACAAATAAAAGTAGAATCTTGCCTGCAATATTAACCAAAGTGAGAAGGAAACGTTACAGCCAAGAACCATAAGAACCCCTGGGACTGAGACGGGGTGGTTCGTAGTGACTAGACCATGTGATTGATCAGTATTCGAGCTTCTAAGTAAGTCAACGTGCGTTGACCATATATGAATCTCAACACCTTTGTAGAGTACAAACACGAGGGCTCCACCGACTCCAAGCAAAGTTCCCACCAGCTTTGCATTTCCTTTATTCGATCCTAGCCGTAGAGTCTCCATCCTTGTTAAATAAGAATTAGACGTATCGTTAGCCTTTTCTAGTTTTAAGCCTTAATTATTTTCTTTAGTTTCGAATAGTTAAGGGGTTCCCACTTCTGCTTTTGAACAAAAAAATTCTTTTTTGCAGGACAATTAATATTTTAGATTCTATTTAATGTTTCTGACAAAAAAAGACAGACTATTTAATTTTTGTTTCATATAAATTGATGTTTAGTGGATACCGATACAAGTTTACATGATTTGATCCATATAAACCCATATATATAGTAATTATTATTTAGATTTAATGGTGTAGTTTTAAAAGTAGTAAATGAATTAACAGGTATGTTTGATCATTTGGATGTTGTATTGATATGCCTAATAAATTATAAAAAATCATTATATGTACTGTCTTCTGTTTTAA
Organism: Arabis hirsuta; assembly: GCA_964056655.1. Classification (NCBI taxonomy): domain Eukaryota; kingdom Viridiplantae; phylum Streptophyta; class Magnoliopsida; order Brassicales; family Brassicaceae; genus Arabis; species Arabis hirsuta. The sequence goes on along the minus strand of OZ053305.1, from coordinate 24,882,375 downwards.
TTGAGTTTTTATTTATTGAAGTACACGAAAAATCAATATTTTAGTATAAGAGAATATATAAAATACTACTTGAATATATAAATTCAGTAAAGATATCTTTCTCAAATCGAAAAGAACTTTATAACATGAAAGTAAATGAATAGATCATACTATTTCAAGAAAAGGATAGTGAAAAGTTAAATGTGCCATACCGAAATATCACAGATAATACCAAAGTAATCAATGGACTAAGGATACTAGCCGCAGTCGAAAATGTCGCTGATGTTAAAATCAGACCTGGCAAATAAAGAATATTTGGTATCGCCGCTCTGTAAAATAGTCAAAAACCTAAATTTGCATAATCCATGAAACTCCATATAATCACAATGTAACAATAAATCCTAACTTCAAATGATATAATTTGTAGATTTGATTTTGAAATCCCAAGATTCATCATATCCATTCGTTACAACATATTACATCACATTATATACATTAATTATGACATACATTTATTCGCGTTGCAACAATTTTTATCTATGGTATATTTTACATTTTTGTGTATTCTCACTATACATCAAACCGAAATATTACAGTTAAATAATCAAATCATTGTATTAGTTTTGCGTACCCGAGCAACCCTGAAACAAATGCTAGTAAGGGCAACCTCCATGTAAATTTTGGCCTCTTCTTCCTGATCATCGTGAAATCCAAAACAAAACATTTAATTAAAATAAGATAAGCGTTGAATACAACTGATTGAATATGAACACACAAATGAGTTAGTGAGGTGAATATATTGGACTTAAATGTGTTTTTTCTCTGTTTTTCACTTGTCCCAATATTTCTCTAAATTCTGCAATTTATGTAGATTAATATGCACACAAATATATAAATGTCAGGAAAAAAATAAGGAAACCTTTGGAAGATAAGGGCAAGGGGAAGCATGAAAAGAGTAGCAAAGGAGAGACGATAAGTCACAAGGACTTTGAGGTTTGTACCATCATTGGCCGTTAGCTTAAACAAAATGAACATTCCTGCGAAAATAAACTGAACCACTAACATTGCAACTATACACTTAACTTCTTCCCACATTTCTTCAATTGGCTCAGCAATTTCTGTTTTTCTTCTTTTTTGTTATCCACTCTAACCATTAACTATGAAGCGCGATCAGATTTATTTATCTAGCCAAGGTTTCTTCGTCTTTAATTCTACACCTATACTTTTTTCATTGTGCTCCACTTTAGTTTGAACTACCATGAAAAAAAAATGATGAAAGAAGATCTGAGTTTTAAGTGCTTGTTTAAAGAAACTTGTGAAAAAAAGTAGCAAAGTTTTTGAAGAATAGCACCTTGAAAGCTTATTAGAGTGTAGAAAACAGAGATTGTGTATTAGATTGTGTAAATACATGTTGAAAAGGGAAAATAGAATAAGTGATGAGGTATGCCATAAAAAAGAGTAGTAGTTAATGGTTAGAGTGGCCAAAAAGAGTAGGTATGCCATACAAGAGCATTGCATTGCACCATTTGCAAAAGCATCTTTCTGGCAAAAGCATATTTTTCATCTTTTACTATTCAAACCAAATGGACAAAGTAACAACATGTTTAGTGCTATAAATTTTTTTACATACATCTGTAAATTTAAACAAAAGCAACATCTTGGGTTGATGCTGACACGTGTTAAACATGCTATGTGTTTTCCTCTTGTGGCCTGCCACACACGAACACCAAAAGAGAGAAAAAGCTCTTGTGTCATTAATGCCAATAAGCAACATGCATAAAGCTATGTACACTTGGTAAAGATCCAAATTTAGAGATTTTGGGTTTAGATTCTCTTCCATTCTTCTACTCTCTTTCATGTGATATGCATAATATTTTATAGATGATATATCAAATGGTTTATTCGGAGCGCGTTTTAAGATGACAAATTATGATCTTGTGATATCCGCTATTAGAAAGCAACTATATATGTGCATACATATACATGGTTGTGATTCATAATATTATACAACCGCAGTACATGTGCTGAGTTCTATGTATATATTCAGTACGACAATATATAGATGATGGTACAGAAATATGGTACCACTGTTTTTATTGTGTTTCTATATCCTGCCGTTTCTAACTTTATTATCACCGTATACCACTATCTCTTTTTAGTTACCACAATAAAAGTTTTGCAATTTTGTATCACCAATTAAATCCATTATAAAATTAAAAGTAATAATTTATTCATACGAACCCATATTTTTGAAAGAGATAATATAAGAAAACTTTCTCCAAATAATTTTTGCTTTTAACATAATTTTATGCGAATTCAGTTATGATTCTTCTTTTTCTTCTTCCATGTTTGCGTCTATTAATGTGATCTTAAATTAATGGCTCACACATCGAATTTGAGATTAAACTGCACAACTAATGTGTGAGCCGTAAAAAAAAAACATCACATTGATAAATCTAATCTCTTAGGTCGACATGGAGGTTGGAAAAGACTGGTAATTCTCCCCCAACTTTCTCATAGACTCAAAAGTTCCTTGTAAAAAGTAAGTAATTTAAAACATATATAATAAACACACTATATAGAAGAATAAAACCCAATAAATAAGCTAAAAATATATGTATTTTGCATGAAAAGCTACAACCAAAAAGAAAGAAAAAACTAACTAATAAATTAAGAACAAGGAAAAATTGAATTAAACACACTTTGAAAAGTAACGTCAAGAATAGGAAACTAAAAAAAAAATGGCCAAGATTTTAGTGGATAAAATATACTAAAATAAACAAAATGGAGAAAACACAGAAAGCAAAAAGAATAGAATCACCAAGTGGGGATTGAACCAAAGTTAACCGAAGAAAGAAAATCTAAATAAACCTTATTGTATAAGCGAATACTCTCTCTAACCTCTCGCTAAGAAAAAAGCTCTCCTCCTAAACTTTTCAGATCAGAACTGAGTTGGAGTTCCGGCCGGCGATTGTGGGCTTCCATAGCCACGTCGTCGGTTTGGATTGTATATATTTGTTTGTTTTCTTTATGTTCTTTGTTCTTTTTGTTTAGATCTAAGGTTTTCCGATTATCGGATGGATTTTTCGGTTTGGCCGGCTAACTCCTGATCTTAGGATCTGTTTTCTGGTCTTCGGATTTGCGCTTCCGACTTGTTCAGATTTTGTTTCACCTTTTGTTCTTTAATGTTTATCCCGTTTGGTTTATGTTTCAATTCTCCTTCTTTTGTTATGGGCTTTAATTCTATGGGCATAAATCTTTACTCGCCATGATAGCTTTTAGGAGTAAAGTGTCTCGATCAAGACTTATGGTCGGATTCATCTGTGTCGACAGTCCGTTTCGAGATTTCCCTGTAATTGTAACGATCAAAGGAGTTTTGATTCATCTACTTGCGGTTGCTACGAAAGGTGAAGGGTGGAGATTGGAGGAGCACGATGAAGCTTGGTGGAGAAAGGCGGTGAAGATTCGAGAAGATAACTTTTGCTTGGTGTGTAGATGGAATCCTTCCACGTGTCAAAAGAAGAGTAGTCAATCACCCGCAAGCTATCCATTCTTATGTAACTCAATCTCAATTGTATTGGGTCGTAGAATGTTATGTCCATCTTCACTTTGTAGTTGCCTCTTGTGGGCTTATCTTTTAATGAAAAAAGTTGCCGACAAAAAAAAAAACCGAAGAAAGAAAATCTATTTACCGTCGGAGCTATAAAATCCTTTTAAGAGGTGTAATTTTACTTTTTTAAAGAATTTTTGGGATATACAATTTTTCAGCTGTTATTTTTTGAATTTTTTTATAAGCGTGCAATTTTTTCTATATCCATAGACTAGTCTTTGATTCATTTAACCTTTTTTCATATACGGTGATGTGTTTAATGAAGAACATAGATCTAAGATTGGATCTAGTGGATTTGAAAAGAAGAAAAGTTGTTTAGCCTGCTTAATGACCTTATTTGTTGAAAATTATATTGTATTAGCTAGGTAATATCAAAGAAATTTAGAGAAAAAAGAAGGAGGAGGAGAAGAAAAAAATGAAAAAGAGAAAACGCAGACGTAAACACGGAAGAAAAATAATCAAATTAAAACCATATTTTTAATTTTTTGGGTTAACTATTTTAGATTTAGGGTATAATTTTTGTGATTAGAGTTTATGGTTTAGTTTTGAAGGTTGAAATAAAAGAAACAAACGCTTTTAAACTTTTGGATTTAGATTAACTATTTTACATTTAAGATATAGTTTTAGGAGAATAATATCCCAATTGCCATTTCCTTCAAAATCTCCCATTTATCAAAACATATTTTCTCAATTGCCACAATTGCATTGTTGACCCAGTAAAAAAGACTATTATACCTCTTAGAAGTAAGAAGTAAGAAAACTATTTTGTCTCTGGTTATGTTTTCGTCTCTATTTCTGTCCACCACCATGTTCGTCTCTGTCTACCACCGTCTATGTTTTCGTCTATAACCACCATCACCGTCTCGTCCACAACCATCATATTCATCTCTATTTTCGCGACAATCTTTGTCTCCATCACCATCTTTATTTTCGTCCACAACCACTGTCTCCATTTTCGTCTACAACCACCGTAACCATCTCCGTTTTTGTCCATAACCACTATCACCGTTTTCGTTTTCGTCCACAACCACCGTCTCCATCATCTTTTTCGTCCACAACCACAGTTTCCGTCACCATCTCTATTTTTCGGGTAATTTGTCTTTTTGCTACTAAAAAAATAGCATTAATAAAAATAGTCACATGAGAGTCCGTGCTTAAATCACTTTTGAAAGTGAGATTTTTGCAATTAACCTTTTTTTTAATAGTCAATATGGAGCACATGCCCCACCCTCCTATGTCCTAGAACCTCGTCTGCCTACGACCAGACGCATTTCACCACCCCACCTGCAGAAAACGATATTCAGATTAGGAGCTACACACAATAATAATACTACAAAGAAAACATCCCCGGTTAGGGATGTTAAATAGAGTTATTTGATCTGATTCAACTTTGTAATTTAAAAATTTGGCCCTGAATGAACCCTAGTCATGGATAAACCCTGTTAGATATTAAGCAAAAGGTTGAAATCTTATATCTAAAATTTGAACATTTATTTTTTCAAAACAAATTATTGGCTTAAAATTCATTTTTGAATATTCAAATTCATAAGTCTCTACTGAACCAAATTTACTTAATAAAATTTTGTTACTAAAACCAGAAACTAACACCAACTAAGACTAGTTATAAAAGATAAAATAAGTCTTACAAAAGATAAAAAGATAATTATTTCCAAAGCGAGATATTTATATAAAATTGATCTTTGTATATTACCAATTCTTTTCTTAATCACCTTTTGTTATATTTTGAAATATTTATTATATAATTATTTATTTTCTGTTTAATTTAAATTTATTACTTTAAATGCCATTTTGGGAAGATAATGTGATTTGCGTTTTTGTTATATTTTAAAATATTATTATATAATTATTTATATATTCTTTTTTTAAAAATTTATCACTTTAAATGTCATTTTGGCGAGAAAATGTAATTTTTGTTTTGGCGAAAAATGTGATTTTCCGTTTCCGGTCGAAAAATATGAGTTCATGTTTTCGCGAGAAAACGCGATGTTGGGATTTTGGCAGGAAAACGTGATTTTGCGGCTTTGACGAAAAGACGTTATTTTGGGGTTTTACTAGAAAGACACAATTATGTGATTTGGCGGAAAACATGGTTTTGCGGGTTTAGGGGAAAAAATATGATTTTGATAATTTTACTGGAAACACATAATTTTGTGGTTTAGCGGAAAACGAGATATTATGGGTTTTGCGGGAAAAACGCGATATTTGTTTTGTGTATCCAAACAAGGGAAAATCTAAAATCTAAAAATTTAGACTTTGCTAAACCCAAAAATAGTTTACTTTAATCTTTTTTAAGCTTTGTTATCAAAATACAAGACTAAGAGCTTAAAAAGTTTAACATTGAGTAAGGTTAACCATATATGCTTGAGCTTATTTTCGCATCCTTATCCCCGTTGGCCATTGGCTATTGTCTACTCCATCACTTAACGGGTCTTTAAAATTTTTAAAAAGACACACGCGCCAATCTAGACACACGAGTCTGTACCTTTCCGCTACACTACACTTAACGTCATGAGAGAGGGAAATTTCTAATATGGAGCTGTCGAGGCGCTTCTAATCTTTCTCCCTGCATCTCGTAATTTCCTATCTCTCTGTATTCGGCATCCTTTTTTATGTCGCCGGTCTTGTAACCCTAAACTTCCTTTCTTCCTTCAATTCTCGAGTTAAAATCTCAGTCTCAGACTTATACTCATCTGGTACGGCTACAATCATCGTTGCACTTCCTTCTCCTTGTCTCCATTTTCTGCGTATTTTATTCCAATCTCAATCGTGTTTGACATACACGTAGACCTTTTTTGTATATCAATTTACAAATTTTGTGTGATTTTGGCGTTGCAAACTTCGGAAGTACGTGAAATTTGATTTACTGGGGAGTATGGCATTTCGTGTTTGGGTTAGGTTATGTAATCCAAATTTGATTCCCATATCATTGAAGATTAATTATGAATTGTTTATCAGCTTGGAAAAAGAATATGTTAGAATACATCTGGCTATATCTTTCCTTTATATACAAACTTCTGGGAAAGAAAAAAATTGGCTTATTTAGAACGAACGTTTGTCAGTAATGTAGTTTTTATGATTTGGGTGTATTTTAATTTGTTTTGGATTTGAGATTTGTCAAAACAATTTTTGCTCCATGTGATTCAAGGATTGTTGAACATGACTACAGTTCTTATTATTTCTTTATAAATTGATTCACTGCCATGCCGCGTGAATGTTTGGTGAAGCACATTGCTTTAGGAAGATGTCTTGTAACGTGTTGGCATATCTTCCTTCTTTTTTACTTTCATGTCTCTTTAAAACTCTTTTTAGTATTTCATGAAGAAATTGTGCTATTTGCCCTTTGATTCTATTAATTGGAATCTAGTTTTTGTGTTATCTAGGGAAGTCTTTTTTTATGGATGTAATAATTTACTCATTTTTGAATTGTTGGATATGCATTACTTTTGTATGGTTTCTTAGCTATTTGTGAAATGTCTGTACTTGATACATATGTAGATTGATGCCTTTCTGTGAACAAATATCTCCTTTTTTGTGGACTTTTTCGGCTGAGCCTATGGGTATTCACTTATTTAGGTGCTATAATTCAAGAAATGGCTAAAGCTAGAAGGGCTAGACGTAGGATCTCTGCTCAACGTGATCATAGCAAGGCCATACAAATTCACATCTTCAAAGGGAGTTGTAGGGAGGAGCGTGTTTGCAAACTATTGTCCAAAGGTGATGGACAAGAATGAGTGGAAGGATGCAGTATGTTATGCTTGCATGGAGTGTCCCCACAATGCGGTGCTTCTCCTTTGTTCATCCGATGAAAAGGGTTGCCATCCTTATATGTGTGGAACTAGTTTCTGATATTCCAATTGTTTAGATCAGTACAAGAAAGCGTCAGCTAAACTAATGCCATCACATCAGAAACCGATCAATAGTAGGTCTGAACTTGCCAATCTTAAATGCCCACTTTGTAGGGGCCATATCAAAGGTTGGAAAATTGTACAGCCTGCATGAGATGATCTGAATCTAAAGAGGAGGAGTTATATGCAGGAGAATTGCTCTTTTACTGGAACCTTTAAGGAGCTTAGGAAACACATGAAGATGGACCATCCTTGTGCTCGGCCACGTGAACTGGACCTTGATGTGGAGCAAAGATGGAGAAGGTTTGAGATTGAGCAAGATCATGGCGATGTGATCAGCACAATTAGGTCGACATCGCCTGGTGCAGCGATTTTTGGGGATTACGTGATAGAGAGAGGTTGATATATACAATATTTTACTTATTTTCTATTATTTATAATATTTTTTAATAAAAAAATGAATGGTTTTTGGATTTCACTTGGTACTTCTAGTATTTTCGTGGGTTTTGAAGTGATTACAGGTTTTGGAGCTTTTTAGGCCTAAAATGAGTGAAATCAAACGTTTTCAAGAAAAGACAATTCATGATTGTCAGATGTATCGCCCCAGATTAAGGACTTACCACCGTCAAATCAACCTCACATTTTACCACGAGATTGAGGAGGATCTCAGCTTCAAAACGAATATTCGATCGCCCCAATCTAACAGTTAGATCTTGAAATATCTTCAATCTAAAAAAATATATTCGAGTAAAGATCAAGCTAAAGGCGGTTCAAAATATTTATAGGCAATCGACCGATCGTCACAGGCGATCGACCGATTGTCACAGGCGATCGACCGATCGTCACAGGCGATCGACCGATCGTCACAGGCGATCGACCGATCGTCACAGGCGATCGACCGATCGTCACAGGCGATCGACCGATCGTCACAGGCGATCGACCGATCGTCACAGGCGATCGACCAATCGCCAACCAACAGTATTTGATGGACATACGCATTAACACGGTGATCGACTGATCACAGATCGATCACCCATCCAAAAAGATTGGGTATTTTTAATTTTGGAGATTTTCTTCTAAATCTTTTGGGAAAAGTCCTAGTCGACTTCTAAGCCTATAAAAGGAGACTTAGCAGCCTCAAGAGCAGATCATCATGCTCACCACCATCATCACTTCAAAGTCTTGGTTCTTCACAAGTTCGAAGGCATTCATCTCTTTCTACTTGTTACTTTGCTTGTTTGGATTTTGGAAGAAGGATTCTCACCTTCTTTGTAACCCTTACAGAAGTTTCTCGAACCCTCTTTCCATTGTTCTTAATGAATACAAGTATTTTTTATGGATTGCTTTGCTATGTGTGATTAGTTCTTTTGTTGGGTTCTAGGGAAATCAATTCGAGGGGTTTTCATGGTTTGATAGATAGGATTTATGAACTAGGGTGGCATTTTTGTTAGGTTTAGAGTACTCCTTCATCTTGATCGTGCTTGATATATGTTTTAGGATTTGATATTCTTGAAACATATCTTAGATAAAGTATAGAGTTCTAATCGTTCCAATTGCTTGTCTGAAAAAGATGTTTGATGAGTTTGATCTATATAGGAAGACGAGAGTTGGACTTTTAGGATTGAATGAACAATTGAACATGTTTGCAATTGCATTAGATCTTAGTCTTTGTCGCTGCTAGAGTAGATATTTAAGATTAGTTCGAAATAACAGCTAGAATCGCGAGAGTCTGACTAGCTTAATATGTATTCATGTTCTAGGAGGAAAATCGAATCAATTTTTCCTAGGAATTATCTGAATAATTTGGACTATGAAACCCCGAGAGTTCCTGAAAGATCCAACGTTTCTTTATCATTGCTTTAAAACTGAATTTGAACACCGCTTGATTACTATCAAAACCACTTGTTTAATTTAGCGTAGTTCTTAATTCATATTGCTATTGAGTGTTTCTAATTCTCTGTGGATAATTTGATCCCTAAGTACTACAATTGATTGATTGTGCACTTTCAGTTTATGTTTTCTTACATTGGGTAAAACTTTGATTGAATTTACAACCTATCAGAGGTGCAAACGGTTCAAATTCAGACAAGGTTGATGATGATGATGAAGAGTAGAGGGAGGAAGAAGGGCATGATCGAAGCTGGAATAGGTAGGAATCTAGTAAATGTTTTTCTTATGTTGCAGGCTTTTGAGACATCGGGAAACAATATCACAAGTCGCTCTGATTCGACCACTCTTGCATTAGGTACATCCCGTTATCTAGCATCGGATGCAAATGAATTAGTGATCAATGAGAGTGTTGTGGAATCATGTGGACAGGAGGTTGGGGTTATGTCATCGACGAACCAGGTCAAGAGCCAAAGAAGAATTCTTCTGGGAAGTTCAGTTAGTAGGCGATGTAAAAATAGAAAAACTAACTAGAACTCAGACCATCATAAATGATACAATAATTTCTATAAAAAAAATCTCTGTTAGATTGTGTAGAAGGTACAAAATTTTGTTTCCAGGAGATAAAAACAAAATGGTATGTGACCTGTGAACTCCTTTCTTCGTTTAACATTTTTTGGATTTTTACTCAAATTTGTTTGCAAGGCTACGAAAGTTGGAGAAGGAGGTTTGGGTTATATATATATATATATAATACACTTTTTCTTTGTGTTGTTTTATTTTTCAAGTAAAGAATGAATGAAAACGCTTGAGTGTCTGTCTCTGTTTACTTAATAAAAAAGCAAAAAAAAAAAAAGGTCCATATTTGATATAGCTATAAGGCCTGGAAGCCCTGGAACACCACATTTCATCTTGGGCCGGATCCGGATCCGGATCGGGTTGACTTAGGGATCCAAATTAAAAGGAGAGGCGAAGGATTGAAAACGAGGGTTTCTGTTTTGTGAAGAAAAGTGAGGAGCTTAAAGAAGCAAAGCCGCTTACTTTGGTTTCTCTCTCACTTTCAGGTATGCCTAAATCCAAGAGAGACAGACCAGGTCAGTACTCATCTTCCTTCACACTCTCTCTGCTTCCATTGTCTGAAACTCTGGTTACATCGTTTGTTTCTGGTTTGTGAAGTTGTGTAGCCGCCGCCGTCAAGGGTTTAGGGTTTCTAGGATTTTCAGAGGAACCCAAATCGTTGCTTCTATGGTCAATTGATGAATGGTTTCTAAGTTTCTTCCTTGTTTTGCTGCAGTTACTTTGTCGAAGACGAAGAAGAAAGGAAGAGAACACAAGGAGTGTATTGTAAATGGTATCAGGGAGGCTGTGGAAAAGTATAAGTCTGTCTATGTTTTCTCTTTTGAAAACATGAGAAATATCAAATTCAAAGAGTTTAGACAGCAGTTTAGGCACAATGGAAGGTCAGTTTCATTATTAGATGGATGTTACTTGAGATAGTTATAGACGCATCAAGTTTCTTTTTCATTTTGTCTTTGATTTGTAATTTGGAGATACCATTATTCGTCCAGGTTCTTCCTTGGTTCAAACAAAGTCATGCAAGTTGCTCTTGGTCGCTCTGCTTCTGATGAAATCCGTCCTGGCATCTTCAAAGCCTCCAAGGTTTGTGTACTCTGCTTTTTATATATTACTTGGCCATTTCTTTGTCAATTACATTTACATATGTTGTTTCAGCTGCTTCATGGTGATGCTGGACTTCTTGTTACAGATATGCCAAAGGAAGAGGTCGAAAGGTATCTATCTATCTCTTGAAGCCTGCTCTTTTCTTTCTCTTTTGCTTTGGTGTAAACAAGAGTGAGAGGCTTTAATTGTATCCATGTGTCTTGTTGTAACTGTTCACAATGCTTCTTCTTCTTGCATTGCAGCTTATTTAATGCTTATGAGGATTCCGACTTTTCAAGGACCGGAAGCACTGCAGGAGAAACGGTTTGTGAAATACTACAACTTTTGCCATCTCCATATATTGTTGTTTTTAGATAAACAAACAAGCTTGACTGTGATCAGACTCTTTATCTCTTTGTTATTTCAAGAACCTTTTATTTATCTTCTGTTTTGGTACAACTAAATTGATAGGTTGAACTGAAGGAGGGTCCTCTAGAACAGTTCCCACATGAGATGGAACCATTTCTTAGGAAGCAGGGAATGCCTGTCCGGCTAAACCGAGGTTTGTTGTCTCACCATTTAAATTTCTGTCGGTAAATCTTGATCCAGAAAGCTAATTGTCTTGTTTGCTTATCGATATGCAGGTGTGGTAGAGCTACTCTCTGACTTTGTAGTTTGTGAAGAAGGAAAACCTCTTTCACCTGAATCTGCCCGCATTTTGGTAATGAGAATCTGTATTCCAAAACCCTTTCCTTTGTTTTCTGCAAAATTAGAAAAATTTGCTGATAACTTTTCTAATATCAATGCAGCGTCTGATGGGAATCAAAATGGCTACATTCAAACTGAACTTAGTCTGCAGATGGAGCCCTGATGACTTTGAGCTTTACCGAGAAGGTTTGGATCTCTCAGACATCGAAACTTCTTAAAAAGCTATGATTTTGATCAACTCTTTTAAGTTTATGAATATCCCGTTATTCACATGGATTATGCTGGCTCTGTGTGGTTTCTGGGTTTGCACTTGGTTGTTTTATGTCAAAGTTTTGTTGCTTTATGGTTGTAGAATACCTAATTGTCTCCGAGAGTTCCATATTCTAGTATTCTTGACTGGAATACATATCAAACTTAAATTTTATGCTTTTTTTTAACCCTGTCATTCAGTCACATTACTAAATTTTGCAAACTCGATATTTATTTAGTACGACAATTCAAAGATGGCATATTGTTTTTGAAAATATGTATAGTTGTACTGAAATACCCGAAATTCGAAAGCTACTAGAAGTTGGTTTAAATGTGATACAGCCCAAGACTTGATTTTCTGTGGATCGACTACTATAAACACCGTAATTTTAAACTATTATCCTCGTCACATCGGCACCAAGATATATCAAATCAGTTTTGTCCAATCTTTCCTTGACAATTTTTGTCCTTCTGTGGAACAATTTGAATTCGATGGTATGGACTACGGGAAGGCATAATTCTCGTCCTATTCCGTTCCGTACCCATTCTTTAATTTCCATATCATATATTTCTTGTATTTTTATATAGGACAAGTTTTAAATTTCCGATTGAAAACAGAACGGGAACGGAAATGGAAATTCCTAAAATCTTGTTTGACATAAATAAATATGTATTATGTTATATTATATATATATATATATTTATTTATTTATTTATTGTGAGATCATATAATATATTATATCATATATTACAAAACGTAATTAACTTTTTTATTCTTCTTTTGTAAAATAGGAATATATACTTTAAAAATATTCTATATTATTAGATTTATGTTTTGATTTAAGATATTTATGTGGTTTACTTTATGTTTGATTCATCTTAATTCGACTATGATTTTTCTATTTTAACCATTTATGAAATACAATTGAGAGTTTTTTTCTCTCTTAATTTCGAAGATGCTTTTGATGAATTAAAGAAGTAGGTTAAATACATGTTTACAATTTACAACATCGTTTTATTTAATTTAGTGTTTTGAAACCGGTTATCTTATGGGAATTTCCATCTCATCTCTTTCTATCCCGTTCCGGTCCCGAATTTTAAATGGGACACAAATGAAATATATTTTTCTAGTCCCAAAAATTTCATTTCCGTCCCATTTCCATGTAATTCCGTCCCATATTTTCGTTTGCCCACCCCTAGTATGGACCTATTATTTTGTGATTCGAATTCGATTTCAAATTGTGGAACTATTACATGTTCAAATTTGGTTGACCATATGGTTTTGAGACGGCATTGCCTATAGGCATCAGTGGTATTCGAATTAAATGGTGAAATGGGCTTGGCATTGCAATGTTGATGGGAGATATGAAAAAATCAAAACGAGGATTACTGTTATATCTTCCATCTCTTTTCCTTTTTTTTTTTTGTATCAGCCAGACTTTATCCAATCTTTAATTACTATTTTTTAGCAATCAAATATACTTTTACTAGTATTTAGGTGAGCTTACTAGCTTAGAAAGGTTTCTCCGTAGTAGGTTTAAGGTATCCCCGAGGCTGATGCGATTGGGTGTTCTTAGTGTCAGCCGGATGTTTTTTTAGTAAGAGATAAGTCCGGAAGATATATATACTATACGTATAGGCTCCGACGTAATATTTACTTCCTCCGTTTTATAATAAGTGTCGTTTTTATACTTTAAAAAAAAAATATTAACAACTCTATTGTATCTCTATAAAACAGTTTCATTACGGTGATGCAAAAGGTTTAAAGCATATAAGAAAACCCTAGCCGTCACAAAGAAAGGGAGAGAAAAAAAGGTGATATGCGTTTTGGCGGCATCCTGAGAGAGTTGTAAACTAGTAATTTCTATGGAGTCTAAAGGGTGTCCTGAAATTTCTGGTCAGAAGATGATGCAACGCTTTTTGCCTTTTTGGTTTTTATGAGTTGTTTATTTCCTTGATTGTGTTTAATTTTTTTTTAAGGGTGAATTTTTAGTTGAGGTTTTTTTCTTCGTAGAAGATCTATTGTTTGCTTTACATGTTTAGTTTCTAGTTAATTCTGGCTATCTATATGATTTAAATTTTGCAATTCAAAATTGTTAAACGGCAGCTTCACTGAATCTAACTCGGAACAAAATTGACAAATGCAATCAAAGAAGGAGATTTATCTAAATTAAGAGAATTGTTGTCATGTTATCGTAATAGATATTAGAAGTTTGGTTGCTATTGTGGATACGGAAACACTTAATTGTCTACGTTCGATTCAAAACAAGACCATTTTAGTATCGCTAATGCGTCGTCAATGATTATTGTCCTCACTTAGTTTCCTTCCGGTGCAGAAAAGACCATTAGTTTTTCTTTATATTTTATCTGTTGAACTTTTTCTGTTATGTAATCTATTTTAAATTAGTTTCAAGAAAATAAAGTGTAAAAAAAAAGTTTCATTAGAAGTATTTTATTATACTATTTGTTAGACTTAGGGGGTAACTTAGGTATTTGACACCAAAATTTTCATTCGAAATCTAAAATGACACTTATTTTAAAACGAAGGGAGTAACATAAAATTAACCTTAAAATGTTACTTAATTTAAAACGAAGGAAGTAACATAATGTAAACTTTAATTATACATTTGAGGAATTAATTGGTCAACATGTTTTTTTTTTTTAAACATTTAGTTTTATTCAAATTGATTTAAAAGAGATTATATCATAGAAGAAGTTCGAAATATGAAATACAAAAAAAAAGTAATAGACTTTTTCTCACCAAAAATTAAGTGAGGACAATCATTTTTGATGGCCCAATAACGATACCAAGACGGTCTTGTTTCGAATATAAGGTAAACAGTTAGGTGTTCCCGTATGTACAATAGCAGTCGGATTTCCAATATATTTTCTGATAACGCAACAAAATTCTCTTAATTTTGATAAATCTCATTTTTTATTAACTTTGTCAATTTTGTTCCGAATTAGTTTTAGATAAAGCTACCATTGAACAAATTCGAACAGATAAAATCACGTTATCTTCTGACCAGAAACTCAAAGACATTCTCTAGATTCAATATCTAGCGTAGAAACTACTAGTTTACTACCCTCTCACAATACCGGAAAAAAAACATCGGACACCAGAGAGGCAAAAATATAAATCAACATGTGTTTTAAAATATAAATATAGGTTAAGAACCCTTTCATTTTAAACGAACGCATCATAAAGTTTAAGCTAAACTCAAATTATATTTTTATTATTAGAATCAATGAGCTCAAAAAAATGTTAGTGTTCAGGTCTATTTTAGGATTTCCTTACATGAGTCATTGATCTCAAGCCTTAAACCTCTAGTGCTATCAAAAAGATAACTTTGAGAGGACCGGTATACATTTTCTCCTTATGAGAGATGGGAGTTGCCACTTCTTGAGACGGCTCGATTGGGTTGTTCAGATCGCATTTGTGCCTACATAAATAACATGGTCAGAGAGTCTTCAGGAGGATGAAAAGGGGTTTCCCTACAGAAGATTCTCTAAATCATGTTAGGCATCCACATAAAAATCGTTTTAATCAAAAAATAAGTGTGGAGTTAGTTTGATGTCTAGAGGATCGTGGACAGGGCCGTGCCTATCCTACTAAAAAAAAAGGCAACCGCTTAGGATTCTTTCTTCACATCCATATTTTTTTGCTCCAAATTTTATATAATTAGTTTAATTGATAAAAAATTGTATATATGCTTTTAAGCTTAGTTTTGTTCTTTAGAGATAATATCCTACAAATTGATTTTGTTTAATAGGTTTCATCAAAAATTTAGATTTTAATCATTTGTGTTTATATATATATATATATAATTTTTTTTTTTTAACTCATTTGATATCATTTTTGTATTGTCATATAAATGTCTAACTTTATAGTTGCAATTAATTTATTTTAGTTAAAAAAAGGAATATATGCACACAATATCAATAAATATTCTTTTATTATCGAATATTTATTATTTATTTTTGATTTAATAAACTATTTTGTTTTCATAAAAAAAATATGAACCATATATATTAGTCACATCAAAACTATCAAATATAACTTTCCGCTATATTGAATATATTTTTTAAAGAAAAGTTTTATATTTTATATAATAACCATTATATTTAAATAAAAATATATTTTTAAATATCGTTTTGGACCCCGAGAAGATTAAGCACGGTACTGATTGTCGATACCATCATACGTAGGATTTGAAGGGTGAAGAGGCAAAAATATATTTTTACATATCGTTTTGAATCCCTAGAGGCTTTCATACTAAGACATCCATATATCTTACCGAGAGATCCCTTAGTATGAAGCCTCTTTCTTTCTTATTTGGTGATCTCTGATCAGACGTAGGTCTTGAAGGGTGAAGATGCAAAAGTAAGAGATTTTCTTCTATATGGCGGGATAGATTGTTTGCTACCTCATGTTTGGGCCTTGTTGGGTCTAAGGACTTGCCTGTCCAATAAAAGTGTAGATAAATTAGATTTAAAAACAAGTTCCCTTGTACATTTTTTTTTTTACATCACAAGTTCCTTATACTTATCCTCTGGTATTCGCTTCTAATTTAAATACAAATGAACAAAGATAAAATATTGTAGATGGTGGGAGATGAGGAAGTGACATGAGATGAGAGAGAGGGAGAGAGAGAGAGAGGTGGGGCTTTAAAGGAGGAGTAAGAAAAGTGAAAAAGGAGAGAAGAAAGAAATCATGGAAGTGAGGGGAGGGTCAGATGAGAGAGACTGAAGCCTGACTCCTAACCACCATTTCAATCTTTTGGGCACTGAAATTCATGTCGTTTATTTTCTTGTAAAGGAAACGACAACCACTTCTGCTCTGAAACACAGCATTTACTCATCTCGCCCCTCTCTCTCCGTATGCGTTTTATCATTACATATCTCTCATTCTCTCTCCTTGACACTGGTTTTGGCTTTTCATGATGGGTGGGCATCTTTTAATTTGTTCCTCCCATTTTATGGCACATGGTTCCTCATACATATCAAGAACATGTATATAAATATTTGTTTTGGTTCCAACAGTTTTTTGATATACTTGTATATTGATTTTAACCAAAAGAGACGGCGTTCGGTTATAAAACTAAAAAATATTGACTTTACAGTTTTGGACCTATTAAGGGATGATGATAGAATCCCTTTCTCAAGAGATATGATATTTGTTCCTCATATAATTGGTAAAGTTTTTTTTTTAAATACTCCGCAATCAATATTAAAATATTAATATGGACGTTTTGTAATTAATACATAAAATATGAAAAATATCATGGTCAACCTTTTTTTATGTTATCTACCTCATTATTAAAATTTTGTTGGTTATAACACCTAATTTTCTTTTAATTTTTAACGGACGCAAACAAATTTTTTTTACCACATGGTCAATGGACCTACAACCTAAAGTTTTAATATGGAACTTTATTTGCTAAAAATCTAGTATGTCCAGAAATAGTTAAATATCGTGGCAAATCAAGCATTTGTGTCCATATAAAAATCATGCAAATTAACGAATAAATATCATGCAAAGATTCATCTCGGTTACGCAATTATATGAAAATGTGTTATGTATAGCTTTTCTTGACTCCTATTTATACATACAAAATATTGTTGCTTTTCTTTTACATATTTTAGTCGCTTGATCTCTCGATAGATTCGTCTTGAATGATGGACAATTGCTCGCCTAGCTCAACCTTTCCTTACACACTTCTTATTTTCTTTTGTAATAAGCTAAGTTTTTGTCTTGATTTTCGAATACCTGTGTGTGAAAGACAACTTTTTGTTGATGAAGTTTATTACATTAAAATATTTTTTTCCAAATGGCATCTTATAAGATTCCGTCTTTAGGTAAGAGAGTGAGATCTTGTTTGGTCGGACTGAGACTAAGCTACAACTAGGAGAATGTAAGGATGGGAAAGAGAAAGAGGCGACTCGTGATCATATTTTATTAGGTGGACATCAATCATTTCCACCTGAGAATCTTATTATACATAAAATTTGACCTCTATCAATTTTCTCTCGAATTTAATGCAAATTACCACTACTACTTCCCCTCCTCAATCAATGCTCCATTCATTATTTTTGTTTTGTTTTCTTTTGTCTAGAATGCGCCATTAGCTTTAAAAAACTTTTTCGTAGAAGCTTATATTATTATTACGCTGTGAAAAGAAGAATCCTAGACCATTATTATCCATATATCTTGGGAGTATCATTAACATTAGGTTAATATTAATTTTAATAATAATTTAATTTTTGAGATTTATTAAAAAAAAAAGTTTTGTATGTTCAATAGTGATACCCAATAAAGTTCTAAAAAATAAAAAATCATTTATTTTTTATAAAAAATAAAATAAAATAAAATCAAATTAGTATATACAAATATATAAAATTTATAAAAACTTAAATTTATTATGTTTCATAAATTTCTAAACGTATATTACAATCCGTTAAAAAAACATAAAATCGCATATAGTAAAATAAAAAACTTAAAATAATAAAAAAACATATAAAAGCATGATGAAAAACACAATTAACTTGTATCTAGTCTTCAGTGGTGCCAAATATGTAGATGTCTCTGTAGAATACGTGTAGATGTCTCTGAGTGATATAATAACCTGTACTCGAACTTATACCCGAATTTTTTGGGTACAATTAATTGTGATTCGATCCGAAACTGTACCCGAAAAATTCGAACCTGTACTTGTCCTGAAACCTTACACGTACATATATGGGTATAAAATTTCTATACCCGACAAAACCTGTACCCGACCCGAATATCCATCTCCGCCTGTGTTTTGATCCGTCCCACACACAAAACTCTTCTTTAATTAATTTTTTATTCTATTTTTTTATAAACCCCTATGGTATAAGGGGTAATCATGCTCTTACTAGTATTACTCTAATTCTATTAACCAAAGTTTTTTTTTTATTGATAAAGTTCTATCAACAAAGTTACAACTCACACCAACCGATCAACAACCCCCACATCATTATATAACCTTTCTCCTTCCTTTTTTTTTATTTTTGAAACATTGTACTTAATATCATGTTACCCAAACTCAAACAAAAGAAACAAAAGATAAAATCCAGGAACAATATAAAATGATTTTAACGTAAATAAAATCAGTTTTTAATAAAAGGTAAGATTTTAAACTGAAGTTCAAAACATTTTTCGAATTTTACAGCCGCTACATGAATTCGACATTGATAAAAAAGGATGATTCATCTAGAAAAAATCGTTACCTGGTGTAGATCCACACTGTGATAACAATTACAATACCATCACTTCGTTTGTAATCTATTTTTCTTCTTAAACTTATGTTGGATCACTCGCATTCCCCTGCAGTCGTCGCTGAGGAAACGTAACTCATAACAAGAGACGACGTACTCTCATCAGCCATAACGGGAAGTTGGAAGAGTTGCTTGCAAGAGTGGCAAGAGATTTCCAACATTGTTGCATTAATCCTCTTAATTGATTCTTCTCTAACAACATGAGCCTTCTCAAGCTCCGCTTTCGCATCATTCCTTATTTTCTTAGCCTTCTCAAAATCCGTTTCCGCCATCTCTATCTGCCTCTTCGCTTCTTGTCTCATCTCATCCGCCATCCTAGCCTCCGCGTTCGCTCTCTCCTTTGGTAAACTCGTCTCTCCCATTTCGTTTCTCTTAACTTGTGCTGATGTTCTTGCCATTCCTATGGATAGTTGAAGCTCGAGGCTTTCGAATGGAGCTGATGAAGCTTTGAAAGGGTATGCCAAAGCTAGTGATTTATGATTAAACGGTTGTGGTGGCCTTAGCAAAGGATATCCATGCAATAAAGGGCCAATGGTAGTAGCGGTCACAGTGGTTCTCGATGGAGTGGCAGCGCTTGCCGTTTGCTGGTCTGGATGGTGTTCGATGGATGGAGCTCGCCGGATGTTGCAAGTATCTTGGTGCTCTATGAAACTCTCAACCCTGAAAAAACACAATTGAACAATCAAGAATAACTTATTGGTGTGTATATAAACTTGTTTTGATCATAACCAATGGATATGAAACTAGAGTGTATAAATTTGTTTTGATTACTAAAGAATTAAAATTAGTGTGTATAATATGGTCTAAACCAAATGATAAAAATAAAAGAGCGTTTAAAACACGAGGAATAAATGTGTTTGATATATGGAGTACGTACGTGATCAAAAGAAGGCAATAATAGAATATTGAATTATGGATTTAGGTATCTTTGGAAAGGGATTATGCATGTGATTATAAGACTTTTTAGTTAGTGTATTAAACAAATGCAACAAAGTGTGGATGATGGAAATCCGTAATGGGGTCAATTATATTCGACTTCACATATTAGAAAACATATAACTAGATGCTTTATTTAGCTAACTAAAATACCTGGCAACAGTCAAGCACTGAGCTTTTATTTGTAGGCTGTGTCAAAATCTTTGTGCACATTAAAAAAAGAAGAAAAACAAATCTTTGTGAGCGCATTATCTTATTATATACTCCTAGAAATGTAAACAAGATTACGCACCATTTCCTATATAAAAACATTACACACCATCCTAGAAAACATTCTTTGGTTTAGTTTAAGGATTTCATATTTCCAGTTATGATATCTTTCCTGAATTGTATAAAGAAAATCTCAAGGACAGTAAAAATCAAACTTTGGAAAAAGGCCAAGCAACTAAATCATCACCATAGAGACATTATATTATTTATTAGGGTTTTCCACCAAAACATCAAGTAAATGAGCCAATCTTTGTTTCTATAGATGAGAAAACAGTGAGAGATGATGAAGAAGAACCTGGAGAAAACGCGGCCGCAATCGCAGGAGTGACCGCGTGAGCCGCAAGTCTTGAGATGGGCTTTGTAGTCAGATTGAACAGCGTAGCCTTTAGAGCATCTCTCGCAAACCCATTGCTTGTGTACGCAGTGTTTCCTTCGGAAGTGCTTTTTGATTCCGACCAGATCTCCCAGGGCGTGGCACGGGTCGTGGTGGAGACATGTCGGCTCAGGACACACGTAGACTCTCTTTCTCACCTCCTCGTTCTTCTTCTCTCTCTTTAGAAGCTTCCATGGCACTTTATGCCTTCTTCTGTGCATCTGGAGATTCTGATCCCTCTGAAACCCTTGGTTGCATATCTCGCATACGTACTGATCTGACTCTAGCAACGTTCTTGGTGATAAAGATACCACCTCTGCATCTGGATCTGTCACCATGAAGATCATCACTATTAGGGAATTTTTCTCAAAAACCCAAACTTAGATATAAAATCTTTAGCTGAATTATTGGCTGAGATATTAAATACCCAATAACTCATTAATTGGAATATCAACAACACTTTAATCAAAGCTTTAGCTGAATTATAATAGACAATAAAAAATATTCAAAACTGAGGAGGAATTTTAAAAAAAACCTGGAGTCCCTGCTGGTCTACGTTTTCTCTTATTGGTCACGGCGGCTCCATTAATGCAAAGAAGAAGATCGGAGGAAGATGAAGAGGGAAGGTTATGGTTTTTCTCGTAGTCTATCATCAGATGCGATTTGTAATCTCTTTTTGTTATTTAAAGATGTTGCTATTGGAGGACGTGTACAATATTACTGTGTGACTACTGAAAAAGAAAAACAAAATCGACGAATCTTTTGTTTTTCATGTGGAGATTGTAGACTTTTTCTTCTTTTATTTGGTGGATAAGTGCTTCTTTCTCAGCTTTACTAATAAAGCAAGAAAGTGAGATGAGTTTAAGAGGGAGAAACAAAGGGTTTTGCTTTCTGAAATCAACTTTTGTTTTAGCTCTCTTTTTCGAGCCTAAAAGTTTTTCTTTTTTCTTTTTTCCCTTTACTCTCTTCTTTTTATTTTTCCTGGGAAAAAAAGTTTCTTCATTTTGTTAATTGTTTCATTGACCTCGCACCTTACCTGGAGAAGGCATTGTATGGTCTTTGATTGTTTAGTCTTCTTCTTTACATACACTCATCATCTTCTTTATTTTTTTTTTCTCTCTCTATGTATATGCATACATGTGACCTAAGGGAAACGGGGTTAAAAACTTAGAGCCGACATAGACATTTAATTTGGACAAGAAACAAAATAACATCCCAATTCACAACAAAACAAATCCAAGTCTTTTTATTTCATTTCACACTATTATTTTCTACAAATTTCTCGTAGTTTTCTCGTTCATTAAAAAATATGAATTTTTGTTCTTTTAAATTGTTTTGTATACTACTCACATGCTTTTATGTCTAAATCTAATTATGACATGAGAGCGCTAGGTACTAGCACAAACCGTAAACTACAATTTTTTGTCAAAAATTTGAAATTATATATGTTACTAAATGCTATGAGGAGACCATCACTAACTAATAATAATAATAATAATAATAATAATAATAATAATAATAATAATAATAATATTATTATTATTATTATTATTATTATTATTATTATTATTATTATTATTATTATTATTATTAAAAGGTAAATATTATAAAAGAATAAAATGTTTAGGTTTTACAAATGAGTATTACCTAGTATTAGAGCAACCAAGACAAAAAGATAAAACAAGGTTATAATATAGATTGAGAATGATTTAGATGATGCTACCTAATCTAAAAATGCAGTAGCTCTCACCAACGTTTTCTCTGTCTTCTAGAGTTGATTATATCTCGAATTTCGTAATCAAGCTTTTGAAAAGAATTTGAGGAGAGATGTTGTTGTTGTTATGAAGTAAATTGTTCATTTGCCTCCATAGATGGTAGACGACTGCTTGAGCAACAACTTTCCGAAGAAGCATTTGTTAATCGGCTAAACAAAAGAGGTCCATTCATTACAAACTAATTTTAAATTGAAATTCACTATACTAATATCATCTCCAACTCGAAACTCTATTTTTACTTAAAAATAAAGTAATTCTAAAATGAAGTTGTGCTTTACTCCAACCCTACTGTATTTTAGAGTAAACAATGGAGTGATAAACAAAAAAAAAAGGAGTGATAAATGGAGTTATTCCATATATGGAGTAAACCTACATTTTACTCTATTATGGAGATAGAAATAGAGCGGGATTGGAGCAAATTTGACAACAAACTCCATTTTAGAGTGAAAAAAGAGTGGGATTGGAGATGTCTCCCCGTAAGATACTAATTATATATACTAGAATATGGCATGCATGATGCGCGAGTTTGTCTTTACAATTTTGTTAAATTAATCTAGTAGTTTTTTTTATTTATAATTAACAAAACAACCAATTTTTTATAGATTTAAAATAATATTTGAGTTGAATTGAAATTAATTATTTTTCTTATTTATATTGTATGAAATTTGAAATGATGTTCAATTATTTCAAAATTTTCAGTATCCATATAATTTTCTTATTTGAAAATAAATATATATAGTTTTCTAGTTTTGTATTAATTAAAATTTTATTTTATACTTCCAAAAATCATATATAACCTTTTGAAAAAATTATACAGTATTCATATAATGCGTTTTTGGCGCATTCTAACTTTTGTTTTGTAGGTTTTTATCGAGTCTTTCACTCCACTTTGAGTCATTCTAGGTCTAAAATGCGGCTGGATTGGAGAATTGGAAGTTGCAATTGGATTTGGTGAAAAAAGAAGGAATCTGGATCTTTTTGGAATATTCTGGAGGAAGGGAGCACCCGTCCCAGAAGAGGGAGCACCTACTACCAGAAGAGGGAGCACCTGCTACCAGAGGATCCACTTATGGAAAACACTCATTAAACCTAATTTTCGCAACCCTACTTTTCCCAGCCGCCGTGGGCCTTTAAAGACAGAGATTTTCGATCCTTTGGAGTATCACGCAACCACGCAGACACAACAGAGAGAGAGAACGAAAATGCAAGTGAGAGAGAGAGAGATTTGACACTTGTTTTGAGAGTTGTAAGCTTGAGGATTGTCTTCCACGTTTTCGTTGAAGTTTTCTTAAACCCTACTTTCTTCTATTTCAATTCAATGAAGTTTATATTCTCTTTTGCTGTTGTTGATTGTTTAATTATGTGCGAGTAATTCCCCTTGTTAGGTTGAGGGTTCGATGGGGTTAGAGAATCATAACTAAGCATAGATAGGTTTTGAAACATCACTTGATATCTCCGTCTAATGTTGAACGTATTGCCTAGACTAATTTGATCGCCTAGTCTCTGATTTTAGGTTGAATTTACTCATCAAAAGTATTGTAAATTTCTGGAATTGACATAGATGGGCAAGTTGTCATTAACCAACGACAGTTGAAGTTAAAGCAACTCGTGAATAAATCGATCCTATACGTTTAATGCTCATCATTCCTTGTAACCTCAAACGACAGTTTAGGGTGTTAGATTGATTGTTGAAGTAGTTGATGACACGACAGTGGATCCTCTTGAATCTATGATTGAGTTCTATATTGGTTCATAACTTGATAACCTGAATAATTGCTTGGTTTTGATGTCCTAATCCCTGAGATATATCCCTTGACCTAACGCTTTTCCACTTATTGTTTACACCGAATTTTACTTTTGTTTGCTTTGATAAATTGTGACATTTAAACCTCTTTTAATCGCTTAGCTGAACTTGTAATCCATAGGATTAGAGTGTATTGCTGGTCCCTTAACAAACCTAAACTATTTTACACCGGTTTAGTGAACCTTAGGTTTCATCTTAAAACCGATAAAAGGACTTTCATCAAATTGACGCCGTTGCGACGGGAACCAACTCGATACCTCTAGTTTTCGTTTACAATTTTAGACTAAGCACTAATCTCGTTCTTTTGTTTCTCTTGCGTGTGTTTCAGGTGTATGAACTCAAGGACAACAAGGAGAAATCTTCAAAATCCCCTCATCACTTTGAGTAACCTTGACCTTGCGAGACAAGAACGAGAAAACAGACGACAAATGCCTAATCCCGCTGATATGGGCGAACAAGGCGACAACAACATGGTGGCTGAGCTGCAAAGGTTGCACGAGCAGATGGCTCAGATGCAACAGCAGCACGAGAGCGAACAGCAGCAACAACACACGCGTGCGCAGTAGCGAGCCATAGGGGATATGGACAATTCCCATGCTTTTTACCGAAACCAAGCTGCTATAGTCCCCTCTGCTATTGAACGAAATGATTATGAGATCAAACCGCAGATGATATCGCTGGTTAAGCAGCATTTGTTCTATGGGCTGCCTGCTGAAATTCTGATGGACCATTATAGAAAACTTCGAGGAGATATGCTTCACGACGAGTTCTAATGGGATGAACCCGGATTTCCTAAAGTGCAAGCTATTCCCTTTCTCACTCGCGGATAAGGCTTCACGTTGGCTAAAGTCTCTACCTGCTGGATCCATTACGACTTGGGCACAATGTAGAGTTGTGTTTCTGGATCAATTCTATACGAAGACAAAAAGCGCGAGTCTGAGGAATAAAATCTCCTCGTTCCAACAACATTTAGGAGAGTCCTTTTGTGAGGCATGGGAACGGTTCAAAGAGTATAAGAGGGAATGCCCACACCATGGTTTCACCAATGAGAATCTGCTCAGTATCTTCTACGATGGTGTTGACTGGGACTACAGAAATGCGCTTAATGCTGCTAGCGATGGAGACTTTATGACAAAAACCAGAGAAGGTGCGCATAAGCTCATTGAGAACTTGGCTGCGAGTTCTAGCAACAAGTCTCAGGAATATGATCGGACTATGAAATCCAGTGGGATGGACTCCCAAAAGATTGACGACCTTACTGCTAAGGTCAACTTGTTGCTCAAAGGGAACTAAAGGACGGTTCACTTTGTAGATGAGAATGGTGGGCAACTTTCTGAGGAGATGGTTGAGGAAGGAGATTGTGATCAGCAAGAGGTCATCTATGTGAATGGTCAAGAGTTTATACGAAACCGTGGGTTCAACCAGAATTATAGGAGGCACCCGAACTTCTCCAATAGGATTACGAATGTTGAGAACCCACATGATCAGGTTTACCCATAGCAAACTAACCCCAAGAACCCAAAACCTCAGGATAACGGTTTCCAAAAGACATACCCTCAAAACTTCCAAGGCAAGACGTTCCTCCCTTTCCAAGGTCAGAAACTGCAACTCTCTAACTTTCAAGCTCCTGCGAGCTCCGGAAGCACTTCTCAGAATGAGTTGAAAGGTATGATCCAGCAGCTGATGGTTAATCAACAGAAGTGTGCTACTGAGATCAACACGAATGTGGATGCTATGTATTCAGACCTTAATGGTCGGCTTGAGGCGGTTTGCAACCACGTGAAGAAACTCGACACTCAGGTTGCTCAAACGGCCGATGCAATCAAAAGGCCAAAGGGAACGCTGCCTGGTAAGCCAGACACAAACCCCAAAGAGTTTGTAAATGCCATTGAACTGAGAAGTGAAAGAGTTTTACCAGCAGTAGTAAGGACAGAAACTGGAAACTTAAATGCCAATGAATTGAGAAGTGGAAGAGTTTTACCAGCAGTAGTAAGGGCATAAACTGGAAACTACCTAGAAAGAGCACCTGCTCCAGCAGAAAGAGCACCTGCTCCAGCAGAAGGAGCACTTGCTCCAGCAGACGGAGCACCTGCTCCAGAAACAGAAGAGGATGAAGACGTTGCTAGATCAAATTCTAAGGTATTAAGGCTAAATGAGATTGTTGATAAGGTTCGTTCTCGTGTCTACAGGCCCTCTGTCCCTTACCTAGTACCTCCAAGGAAGTCGCAGAAGGATTTAGAGGAGGCAAAGTGTAAGGAAATGTTACAAGATTTGACGGTTAAGCTAACATTGGCAGATGCGATTCAGATGATGCCGTCCATGAAAAAGTATGTTAAGGGCTTGGTTACTGGACGGATTACTTCAGAGCAGAGCGCCATGATTGTAAGCAGGAATTGTAGTGCTGTAGTACAAAACAAGGCCATTAAAAAGCAAGAGGTCCTAGGTAAGTTCGTGCTTTCTGTTGATATTGGTCCTGTGCGATTTGCTTGTTCTTTGTGTGATTTAGGCTCCAGCGTGAACCTCATGCCCTATTCGGTTGTGAGAAAGCTAGGGTACACGAAATTCAAACCGACTCGGATTTCGTTGGTGTTTGCTGATAGATCAATAAAGCTACCTGTGGGAATTTTGGAAGATTTACATGTCAGCAATGGTAACATATTGATTCCAGCAGATTTTGTGGTGTTGGAGTTGGATGATGAACCGAAGGATCTCTTGATTTTGGGACGTCCTTTCTTGCGCACAGCTGGTGCGATCATCGATGTGAAGAACGGAACGATAGGTCTCCACTTGGGAGACATTATTATGGAGTTTGAGATGGAACGGATGTTGAAGAAACCGACCATTAATGGGCAGACCTTTGCCGTTGAGGATAATCTCAAAATTTCAAAGGGAGAAATTGAAGAGATTCTTGCCGATGATCCCTTGGATGTTGCGTTGACAAAAGCTGAAAGCAAACATGGGTATTTGAGTGAAGATAATGTTGGGTTCGCAAGGATGTTAGATTCTGGGCAAATGAAAAATCGACAGACTTTTTGAGACTTGAACCAGAGGGAGAGGACGGAGCACCTGCTCATGGGAACTCTGTTGACGATCCTTGGAGCGAGCTGAAAGCTCCAAAACTTGAGCTCAAAACCTTACCAGCTGGGCTAAGGTACGCGTTTCTCGGTCCTAACTCCACATATCCTGTTATAATCAATGCTGATCTAAATAATGTGGAATCCGCCTTACTTTTATGCGAGCTTAGAAAGTATAGGAAAACTTTAGGTTATTCACTAGTTGACATCCCTGGAATCTCACCTGATTTATGCATGCATAGGATACATTTAGAGGATGAATCTAGAACTTCTGTAGAGCACCAAAGGAGATTGAATCCGAATTTGAAAGATGTCGTTAAGAAAGAAATAATGAAATTGCTAGAAGCTGGAGTTATTTGAGCAATATCTGATAGTAATTGGGTAAGTTATGTGCATGTAGTTCCTAAGAAGGGCGGAATCACTGTGATTGCCAATGATAGGAACGAATTGATACCCACTAGGACTGTCATAGGACATAGGATGTGCATCGATTATAGAAAGTTAAATGCAGCAACTAGGAAAGATCATTTTCCCTTACCATTCATTGATCAAATGCTCGAAAGGCTAGTTAACCACCCTTACTACTGCTTTTTAGACGGTTATTCAGGATTCTTTCAGATTCCTATTCACCCGGATGATCAGGAGAAGACAACCTTCACATGTCCCTATGACACCTTTGTGTATCGCATGATGCTATTCGGACTATGCAATGCCCCTGCTACTTTTCAAAGGTGCATAATGTCTATCCTTACTGATTTCATTGAAGATATTATGGAGGTTTTCATGGATGACTTCTCCGTCTATGGGAGCTCTTTTTCCATGTGTCTGTCTAATCTATGCAGGGTGCTCCAACACTGTGAAGAGAAACATCTTGTATTAAACTGGGAGAAGTGTCATTTCATGGTTAGGGATGGAATAGTTTTGGGTCATCGGATATCAGAAAGGGTATTGAGGTTGACCGAGCAAAGGTTGAGGTGATGATGAGTTTGCAACCGCCGGATCAGTCAGAGGAATACGAAGCTTCCTTGGTCATGCTGGGTTTTATAGATGTTTCATCAAGGATTTTTCAAAGATAGCGCGACCGCTCACACAACTCTTGTGTAAAGAGACCAAGTTTGAGTTTGACGGAGCTTGCCTTGATGCGTTTCATACTATAAAGGGAGCATTGGTGAGTTCACCCATTGTTCAACCACCGGATTGGGATCAACCATTTGAAGTAATGACAGATGCTAGTGATTACGCTGTGGGAGCAGTTTTGGGGCAAAGGAAAGATAAAAGGCCCCACATGATCTACTACGCTAGCTGAACTTTGGATGAAGCTCAATGTATGTACGCTACGACTGAGAAGGAGCTGCTGGCAGTGGTGTTCGCCTTTGAGAAATTCAGATCGTATCTTGTCGGTTTGAAGGTGATTGTGCATACCGACCACGCAGTTTAAAGTATTTGCTCACCAAGAAGGATGCGAAACCGAGGCTTTTGAGATGGATTCTTCTGCTCCAAGAGTTTGATCTACAAATTGTTGACAAGAAAGGGACTGAGAACAGAGTTGCTGATCATCTATCTCGCATGAAAATTGATGATGAGGTACCTCTTGATGACACACTTCCTGATGAACATGTTTATGTGGTTAGATCAATGTGGTCCAGACCCTTTACCATTAAGGAGGTCCGTTCATATGGAGCCGTGGTGTTGCTGGACGCCAAAGGCAACGAGTTTGTGGTCAATGGTCAGAGGCTTAAGTTGTACCTTGCTGAGACGAACGAAGCCGAAGGAGGATTCATCCCCTTAGGCGATGAACCAAAAGCCTAAATGGCTAATCAAGTCAAGCTAAAGACTTTAAACAAGCGCTTAGTGGGAGGCAACCCACCGATACGTTTTCTAACTATTTCAATTGAATTTTTTTATTACTAACTTTGAATTTCAGTGTAAGTTTTCAGGTTTTAAGAAAAAAAAATTTATGTTTTTGAAATATACAAGGCAGATCGATCGATCCTTTCAGCTAGATCGATTGATCCATGATGATGAGATCAAAAGCCATTCCAGCAGTCAACCTCAGGATCGATCTGCACATCGATCCAATTCCCAGAAAGAGCACCTGCTCTCCAACACAGAGTACCTGCTCTCCGATACAGAGCACCTGCCCTCCAGGGTAAACATTCGAAATTCGGATTTAGACCCATCAAGAGGTATTCATCACAAACATTTTATTTTCTGCTTTTCTTTATGATTTTATTTCTTTTCACTCTCCCTTTTCTTATTCTCACACCGAGACGGTGTGAAATAAGTCTGAGGGGAGTTGCTACTAATATCGTTTCTTTTGGTTGTTTTCTTTTTCTTATTATTTCTTATTGAGTCTTTTTCTGTTGTTTTATTGAGTCAAGACTTTGTTGGGAATTATGACCTTATCTTATGATGATGTTTGAACTATTTGCGTTTAACTTCTCTCTAGTGACCATTTCTACAGAGCGTGGGTACAAGGAACAGCTGGAACACTTCAATACACTATCTTCCAGGTTTCATATTGATCGAAAATTCCTCTCGCTATTGGCACTAGATTAGGGAAACGAATCATATTCAGGACTCCTTATTATTTTTATCACTCTTGTTGTTCTTGAATAGCTAGCTCATTTTTAGTTAGTACCCTCCTTAATCCTAACCTCTTTTCAAGCCTCTTGCATTCTTGTTACTTCATTGTCATATGTGCAGCATATGCGCAAAAGGGCCGGAGAGAATTGGGTCGACACTGCCTTAAATCACTCTTTCTGAAGAACAAGAGCACTGATTCCCAGAAGGAGCACCTGCTCCTATTTCCAGAAGATGGGTTTACAATGAGGTGGAACAAAAATCCACAAAGGAGGAACGATATTGATGAGCTCCACTTGGATATGTACAACAACTCTGATATTTTCGTGTTTGAGAGACATACACTTGTAATCAAAACCCTCTTCATCATCATCTTAATCGATCTTATGTCTAAAAAAAAAAATATAGATGATGAAGAGTGGTAAATTTGTAAAATTGAAAATGTCTCTCTGCACAGCGAGTATACCCAAGGGGGAATGATGGTTAGATGAGACGTTTGAGAGGTTGGAAGAAAGAAAGAGTGGTTTAGAGAATGTGGAATATCAATGGACCTACTCTCTCTTGCAATTTGTGCGATATCTTGCATCCTCTACGAAACATCGGGTAACTCTTAAACACTTTAAACACTTTGAACTCCACCTCTAAATGGCCTTAAACCCTTTAGCGTCGTCTACCCTAAATGGTGTCTTTAGCGAGACCTTCACGCAACTTTGAATGCATTGAGTTTGTGTTTGGGAAATGGAACTTGGTTGAGAAATGTGTTGAGGGGTTTTGGTGATGTTTTGTTATTCGTAATCTGGATTATGTGGTCTGCAGATTGAATGTTTTAAACCCGTTTCACTGAGGATAAAAGAGTTCCCGCGTTTTCAAACCTTTCTCCTTCACTTGGTCTTGAATTTGTTTGCGGACAAACAAAGATCGAAGTCTGGGGGAATTGATATAATGCATTTTTGGCGCATTGTAACCTTTGTTTTGCAGGTTTTTATCGAGTCTTTCACTCCACTTTGAGTCATTCTAGGTCTATAATGCGGCTGGGTTGGAGAATTGGAAGTTGCAATTGGATTTGGTGAAAAAGGAAGAAATCTAGATCTTTTTGGAATATTCTGGAGGAAAGGAGCACCCGTCCCAGAAGAGGGAGCGCCTGCTCCCAGAAGATCCAATTATGGAAAACACTCATTAAAACTAATTTTCGTAACCCTACTTTTCCCAGCCGCCGTGGGCCTTTAAAGACAGAGATTTTCGATCCTTTGGAGTATCACGCAACCACGCAGACACAACAGAGAGAGAAAACGAAAACGCAAGTGAGAGAGAGAGAGATTTGACACTTGTTTTGAGAGTTATAAGCTTGAGGATTGTCTTCCACGTTTTCATTGAAGTTTTCTTAAACCCTACTTTCTTCTATTTCAATTCAATGAAGTTTCTATTCTCTTTTGCTGTTATTGATTGTTTAATTATGTGCGAGTAATTCCTCTTGTTAGGTTGAGGGTTCGATGGGGTTAGATAATCATAACTAACCATAGATAGGTTTTGAAACATCACTTGATATCTCCGTCTAATGTCGAACGTATTACCTAGACTAATTTTGATCGCCTAGTCTCTGATTTTAGGTTGACTTTACTCATCAAAAGTGTTGTAAATTGCTGGAATTGACATAGATGGGCAAGTTGTCATTAGCCAACAACAGTTGAAGTTAAAGCAACTCGTGAACAAATCGATCATATACGTTTAATGCTCATCATTCCTTGTAACCTCAAACGACAGTTTAGGGTGTTAGATTGATTGTTGAAGTAGTTGATGCCACGACAGTGGATCCTCTTGAATCTATGGTTGAGTTCTAGATTGGTTCATAACTTGATAACCTGAATAATTGCTTGGTTTTGATGTCCTAATCCCTGAGATATATCTCTTGACCTAACGCTTTTCCATTTATTGTTTACACCGAATTTTACTTTTGTTTGCTTTGATAAATTGTGACATTTAAACCTCTTTTAATCGCTTAGCTGAACTTGTAATCCATAGGATTAGAGTGTATTGCTGGTCCCTTAACGAACCTAAACTATTCTACACCGGTTTAGTGAACCTTAGGTTTCATCTTAAAACTGATAAAAGGACTTTCATCAAGTATATTCCAAAATTTCACCTTATTTTTTCATCTTTACTGAGATTTTTCAATATCTTTTGGTGAGATATCATCTTTCTATTTAGACCTTCAGTCTCCTAACAATTGTTTGAAACTCAATTACGATGTTTTAATAATTAACATCATTTAGTTTTTTCTTTGATTCTCTGATGTCCCAAATAAGGTGGCAATTAGGGCGTTACAAGGTGCACAAAAATAAGAACTTATCTGGTCCCACGTCCACTCTCGGCCCGTGGGCTACACCTTTGTCCGAAGGTCAATGCTTTGTTTGGGAGACTCGAAAGTTTTCTTTACTAACCTTGCAAATCACCATATGATCTTTCGCCGTGTTTTGTCCTCACTCACACGATACCGGAAATGACTTCCTAATAGGTCACACATCCTTAAATTGTTCAAAATCAAACATGCTTAACCTTGAAGTTCTCTCTAGATGTGTGATGGAAAAGATAAGTGCATTTGGTAACATAGGTGATGAGTATCGAGTTTTACCTTATAAGTAGACAAAGACTAGCCGTAAGTGCACGACGATCGAAGTAGTACTTAATGGTCGAATCTACTAGAGACTGGTAGGACACTAAAGGTTTTCGAAAGAGAATTAAGGTAGGATGAAATATGGAGTTGAGATGATGCGATTAAATAAATGTCGATGGTAAAGCAATGGAAATAAACGTTCGACAGGAGAGAAATATTAGGGTTCATAAAGCAATTTATTCAGGAAATAGTAACATGGATATAGTCAAGTATGCAATCCAGTCGTAAATTAACCATAGTATTCTTATATCAATGATTAAATATGTCTATCAACCTAATTCATTCGTATTATGAAATTGAAAAGGTGAACATGCCGCAGAAGTTGACACAAAGCTAATCTAGAGTAAATCTAGCAAAGGGGGATTCTTAACTCAAATTCACTTAACAATATTAGTCGACTGACTCTCAAAATAAAGACTAATATATCAATCAACCTAAATACTCGTATAACGCCCCGATCGCCCTTGCCAGTGGGCTCTACGCCCACTCTCGGCCCGTGAGTCCACCCCTATCCAACGGTCGGTGTGTTAGTCCGAGAAGCTCGAAAAACTTGTTTACTGACCCTGCAAATCACCACGTGATATTTCCCCATGTTTTGTCCTCACTCACGCACTACTGGAAATGACTTCCTAGTAGGTCACCCATCCTTAAATTACTCCAACCCAAGCACACTTAACTCTGGAGTTCTCTCTGGATGTGTGACAGAATAGATAAATGCACTTTGGTGATATAGGTAGCCAAATCAATTCTCTTAAGTTTCTCCGCATGCAACACATATTTCCTGAAACCGAGATGTTACAATCACCCTCACTAATTGATCGCAACGTCCTCGTTGCGTACCAGGATCGTTATCCTCGACAGTGTGACTCACACATTCGTCAGAGTTTGCTTTGATACCATTTGTAACACCCCGACTGCCCTTGCTAGTGGGCTCTACACCCACTCTCGGCCCGTGGGCCCATCCCTCCGACAGTCGGTGCGTTAGTCCGGAAGGTTCAAAAAACTTGTTTACTGACCTTGCAAATCACCACGTGATCTTTCCCCACGTAATCCTCACTCACACGGTACTGGAAATGACTTCCCAATAGATCACCCATCATTAAATTGCTCCAGCCCAAGCACGTTTAACTCTGGAGTTATCTCTGGATGTGTGATGGAAAAGATAAGTGCACTTTGGTGATATAGGTAGCCCAATCAATTCTCTTAAGCCTCTTTGCATGCACCACATATTTTCTAAAACTAGGATGTTACAACTCGACTCTCGCAAAGCAATCAATGGATGATATGCATAAAAGGTAATAAGATTCGATAATGTTAACATGAACGTTGACACGACTCTCATAATGATAAAGTTCAAGCTCATCTATACTAGTTCCAATCAATCAGTTATGGTTTCCTAACACGACTCTCGTAATGGAAAGGTTCAAACTCGTAAAGATCCTAACCCGACTCTTGCAATGATAAAAATCAAACTTGTAAAGGTCGATCTAGATTTAATCATAAGTTGGTTAAACTAGCAATATGCAGGAGATAAAAGTATAGATGAAGACTCTACTAAATTCCTAAGCATGAAATATTCCTACTTATCGATCCATGAATAACTCCTCTTGAAAACCCCTTAAACCCAACAATCAAACTACTAAATTATAGAAGTAAAGATCATAACAAGAGTAAAAAATGATTAACTGATCCAATTCGAATATTTCTTACCTTATACATCATAACCAAATCAATATAAATCAATTATTTAAAGATAATTTAGAGTTTCTGGGTTATCTGTCAAGTTTGCGATTAAATCCTTTAATGGTACGTAGTCAAATGCTAGAAAACTCGTTTCTAATAGATAATATTAGAATCAAATTGGATAACAAAATTCCAATTTCTTCGATTATTGGATCGTTGGCTACAGATAAATTTTGTAATGTATTAGGGCAGAATGAAAAGATACGATTAATAAAGAGAGTTTAGAAAGCTTCTCTCTGCAGGTACAAAGGTTAGAGGATTTTTCCTTGAAGATCAATACGTAAAACCTTCCTAAAAACTCTAAAACTAAAGAGTTCGAACCAAAGGATCTCCCCCAAAGAAAACTTGTAACTATGGCAGTGGCTGTGAAGGTGGTGATGTGTTTGTGGCTGATGAGTCCCCTTTTATAGGTGTAGAAGTCGGTTAGGGCATATCCCAAAAGATTTGAGAGATATTCTCCAAAAAAGAAGATTTTCTCTTTTTTCGGACTAGGTGATTGATAAGTCATCTTATCGTGAAAACAGTGATTTGGTGATCGGTTGATCACCACATGAGATCGGTCGATCACAGATGAATATTCTGTGCTGACTTCTCTTTTAAGGCTGCATGATCAGTCTTTGGTAAATTGAGCATATCTTGAGATCTAACCATTGGATTTCCACGATTGAATGTTCAGTTTGAAGCTAAGATCCTCATATATCTCGTGGCAAAATTTGAAATTGTTCCAACGGTGGTAACATCTTCATCGAGAGCGAGACATCTGGCGGTCATGATTTGTCCTTCTTTGAAAAGGCTTGTTTTTACTCCTTTTTAGGTCCAAAATGGTCTAATTTCTTGTTAATTTCAAAACTCACGAAAAAAATAAAGTAGCATATAAAGCCCAAAAATTATTCATTTCTTTATTAAAAACCTATTAAAAATATAAGAAAAACGGGTAAAATATCGTATATATCAATAGGTAGCCAAATCAATTTTTGTAAGTCTCTCCGCATGCACCACATATTTCCTAAAATCAGGGTATTACATTTCCAATTTTTTGAAATTAACATATGTAAACATCTATCTTTATCATAAACTTATAATATTTTTATTAATCTCAAATGCAGTACAATATAAATAAAATATATTTCTTGTTGTAATTTTGTATTTACAACAATAAAATATTTTGTATGTACTACTTTTAATCATTTATTTACTTATATTTGTTTTTTGTTTAATTTATATTTTTAGTAGTTATAAATAATAATAAACAAACACAAACATGAACTAATAATTCATTTAAAATCAAATTTATTGTAAAAATAATTTTTTTTGGTAGACACTTTAGATGGAGAGAGAATTCTCTAGTTATATATATAATTATGGCTAGATGGTACGTGTGTGTGTATATATATATATATATATATATAAATATAAGTCACGAGATTTTTGTTTTGGAAGTCGGAAAAATTATTACTTATTATTACGTGTGTCGTGTGCACATAATCAAGTCATGTCTCTATGTGGGTGAGGAACGTAAATCGGAATCCATACAATGTGGTGCCCATCATATATCATATAGTAGTAAGTCAGACGGTGTGAAGACTCTTGGACAGATTTTTTAGTGTCACAAAAGTGCTAATCTTTTAAGTGTACAAATTACAATGATCGGGTCCATATGAAATACGGACCTAACTAAGGTGGAATAATTTTTTTTAGAAAGAAATTTTTTTTTGAGAAAGACAATCTATAAGGATCCAAATCGATTATGTTCAAATACTTTTTTTGAGAAAGATTATCTTGAAATATGCCTCTCTTCGCTTTAACTCTTGTTCGGCTCCAAAAATTATTATCTTTATTTCTATTTTTCGTACATAAATTATGAAAATTCCTCTTAGATTGTCTTGTGGTTTGATACTTCATACTTGGTAGTGGCACTTCTAAGAGCTTGCTATTAGCTATAAATAGGCGTGCACAATAAATACAGTGCTTAATGAATTGATCGGATGTTAGACGTTTCATTGGTTAATCTTACAAATCGATGGGTAGAAGGTGTCGGGCCACATCAAAACTTTTAATCATGTTGCTAAGATTCTGGTGATGATTTTATCATTCACAATTTTACACATGCATGCCAAGACATAGCTTTGTATTGTGAACTCGATGATTGGAATCCTCATGTAGTCTATTCCAATATTTCGTACGATGAATTTATGCCCGGTGTTACATTAATGATCTAGGTTGCATGGAATCCAAAACATTTACGCTGAAGGGAAACATTATAAAATGTGTAAATAATATTTTTTAAAATTATTTAGGAACATACATGTTTTAGATATATACTGGAACCACTCATTAGATGCCATGGCGATGAAGGCTAATAGTTCGGAACCGGTATTAACACGGACACCCACTCCGAGACCTTCTCCGACACAAAGTACATTCACCTGCGCTATTGATGGTTCGTGGAAAGTTGATGATGGCACAAGCGGGTCAGGCTGGGGCTTACAGCTGCAAGATGGAACCACCGATCTCCTCGGACTCCAAGGTAATTACCAAAGTATCTCTCCTCTACATATAAAACTACACTGTCTCATTTGGGCAATGTAGTGTTTACTCCGTAAAAGCCGTTTCTGCTCCATGTTTCTCACCGACTCGACTGAATTAGTTAAGATGGTGAACTCACCACAAGACTGGCATGACTTCCAGCCGGAGTTGCGTAATTTGGCAGCCCTAAGAGAATCTTTCCCCGAGTTCGATCTCCTATATCGACCACTGCCGAGTAATAAGAGAGCGGACTTGCTGGCTAGGACTGCGCGCACGCGGAATACTATCTTTTCATTTATTGACACTTCAGTACCTTATTGGTTTATTGATACATGTAATATATTTGTTTAATCGATAATGAATTACGTTCGTGACAAAAAAAAAAAAAAAAAAAATATATATATATATATATATATATATATATATATATATATATATATATATATCCTGGCCCGGTTTATGCACATGGGTCCACTGTATATTTGTAAAAAAAGACCCTAGATATCTCTCTAAATGTTTTAAAAATGTCTAACATTTTTAAAAATGTAACATATAACTACTAATTTTTTTTGGCACATGGCCCATAAAACCATTGGGTCGGGCCTGTATATCAAATGAAAGTATATAATAGAACACCAATTATTTTGGAGATTTTTAGTCATCTTAAACAACCACTGAAAAAACCGATTTTGCGCAATCAACAAACACGTGAATACATTGGAAAACATGATTGGAAGATATTTATATATATATATATATATATCCTACTATATTTTAAAAATGTTAAGAAGTACACAAATTCAATATATTTTTAAATAACTCAAAATAAATAGTTCAAAATAATTTGATTCAAAAAAAAAAATCTAAACCACCATCTTCATTCTCCAATTTTTTTTCTAAATCCAAATAATTTTGTTTCAAATTATATGTTATAATCACCAGACTTAAATCTTCAAAAATAATCTTATTCAATTAATCAAATTAGGGTATAACTGATATCAATTTTGAGGAATACCATGAATACAATGAATAGAAATTAGTAGAATAAAAATGAATGAAATGATCCTAGTTTGAAGAATAAAAAGAATGATGTGAATAAAATTTTCTCTTTTTCTTTTTGTATCCCGTATGTTTCATCTCACTGATCTTCTTTTGGGTAGTGGAATGATTTATAACATAATTTGCCTAACTTCCCATTTATCCCAATGGAATACGTGGGATAAACATTCATAATTTTAATTTTAAACGGTAACAATTATATGGGATATTGTGGAACAGCCTATTCCACCTATTTTTATTCAGAAAAAGAGACTTCCAACCTTAATTACTTCTAAGATGTCACATATGATTTAAGAGAAATTAGCATCTATATTATCTAATGGTAATCTAATTCATTATCTAACATTTAATAAATTAAAATATAATAACTAATAAAATTAGATATAAATTTTTTTTTTCCGAACGCTTATTCTTCTTCATTATCTTTATAATATTAAAAGAGAAGTACATTTAGTAGAATACCCAAAATTGAAAGGAATATTACTGAAATTGTCATTCAATTATAACTAAATTGATTTAATTGAAAAAAGTAATTTTGGATAAATCCAATGGCAATTTCAGTAATTTCAGATCAATTTTGGACATTTTTTGGACTAAATCCGACTGGGGGACGCGGGTCCTGTGTGACCCATTTCATGACCCATTTTTCATTAATGGCAATTCTGTAATTATTTAATGGTGATGAATCGAGATACGTAGGCTTTATTATTAATCTCATAAAGCCCAATGAACATTCCATTTTAAATTCACTGCTAAAAGGGATGATTGATTTTATATATTATTAGTGGAATGATTGATAAATTTGATAACTTTCAAAAACACTTTGATTAGTCGGCTTGTCTTTTCCAAAACAATTTTTTTCAACAATATTATGCTTTTTTGGCTTGAAGAAATGTCCAAATTTTTTCTAAATGTACATTTTCAACAATATATTTTTTTTCAAAATTGATTTCAATATTACTCAAATTGACATTCCCTTTTAACTAAATAGATTTAATTGAAAAATGTAATTTTGGATATATACACTGGCAATTTTAGTAATTATCATATCAATTTCAGGTATTTTTCGGACTGGATCCGATTGGGGGGGGCGCGGATCCTCTTTTTACCCGGTCGGATCCGATTTCATTAATGTCATTTTTGTAATATTTGAGTGTTTTATTATATCTGATTTTCTTATTGCATCACAAAAGGAAAAAAAGCCCAAAAATATTGTAAACTTATTCAAAACTCTTGGTTTTATAGACTTCTTTGTCCCACATCGTTTTTGGAAGAGTTTTTTTATCTAGATTCTTAGTATAAATACGATCAATCATGATCCACAAAAACTTAAATCGGAAGCCTAACATAGGCGTCCAAATTTGGGATTTTGTTTGGTTTAATACTAATCCAGTTATTCGATTAACACGGATAGTTGTATCAAATAAAATTTGGAATAGGTTACATATATCGGATTTGTCAAAAACCTAAAATATTATAAATCGATCAGTTTATAATATTTTGGTTTTGATTAGATTCTGATATATGATAAATATTCTAAGCTTACCCAATAGTTTTAATGTTACGCATGTGGGTTAAAATATTTTTAACCGTATTAGCAAAGAGATGAAAAGTTTAATATTTTAATCGAATTAAAATATTTCAGTTTTTATATCTTTGTTAAGATGTTTACAATGTTTTAGTCTATTGTTGTACTCGAAATCGAATTACTATCCTTAGTAATATAGATATTTTGATTTTGATAACAAGGAAGTACACAAAATTTGTAAAGAGATTGTAAACAATGATCCTTGAGATTAAAGATTTTATGCATTTTGTTAATTAAAGATCCGTCAGTGTATATCCAATTTCATTAATGACATTTTCATAATATTTAAGTGTTTTATTACATCTGATTTTCTTATTGGATCACAAAAGGAAAAAAAGCCCAAAAACATTGTAAACCCATGCGAAACTCTTGGTTTTATAGAATTCTTTGTCCCACATCATTTGGAAGAGTTTTTTTTATCTAGATTCTTAGTATAAATACTATCAACCATGATTCACAAAAAATTAAATCGGAAGCCTAACATAGGCGCCCAAATTTGGGGTTTTGTTTGGTTTAATACTAATCCGGTTATTCGATTAACACGGATAGTTCTATCAAATAAAATTTGGAATAGGTTACATATATTGGATTTGTCAAAAACCTAAAATATTATAAATCGATCAGTTTATAATATTTTGGTTTTGATTAGATTCTAATATATGATAAATATTCTAAGCTTATCCAATAGTTTTAATGTTACGCATGTGGGTTAAAATATTTTTAACCGTATTAGCAAAGGGATGAAAAGTTTAATATTTTAATCGAATTAAAATATTTTAGTTTTTATGTATTTGTTAAAACGTTTACAATGTTTTAGTCTATTGTTGTACTCAAAATCGAATTACTATCTTTAGTAATATAGATATTTTGATTTTGATAACAAGGAAGTACACAAAATTTGTAAAAAGATTGTAAACAATGATCCTCGAGATTAAAGACTTTACGCATTTCGTTGATTAAAGATCCGTCGGTGTATATCCGATTTCATTAATGGCATTTCCGTAATATTTGAGTGTTTTATTACATATGATTTCCTTATTGTATCACAAAGGGAAAAAAAGCCCAAAAACATTGTAAGCCCTTTGAAACTCTTGGTTTTATAGAATTCTTTGTCCCATATCGTTTTTGGAAGAGTTTTTTGATCTAGATTCTTAGTATAAATTCGATCAATCATGATTCACACAAACTTAAATCGTTATGTGCGGGAACATTCGTTATATATGATGTAAACTAAACTTTGCTTTCGTATTGTATTGGAATATTAATATCAGGTTAACAATTTTGAATTAGGGGTTTAGCCAAAGAGTATCAAAATGTGTAACTCGATCCAAACCCACATGGGTTTGATATTTAATGGGGTTTGACCCGGACCTATATGTTATATGAGTTGAATTTACATATCCAAATCTAAAAATATAAAATTCATTGATTTAATGGGTTATATGAGTTACTCACATATAAATGTACCTATAAGAATAAATTAATAGATAAATAAAAACAATCCATATTATCATAAATCGGACCAACGTTTTCAACTTTTCAACTAACAAATTAAATTAAAATGTGTATGTATCTTAAAATAAAATAAAATAAAAATCATAAACCTAATAAAATCAATAAAACAATAAAAACAATAAACCATTGATTAGTTTTAAAACATACTTCGATCTTAGTTGGATGATGATAAGAAGAAAACATATCTGTTAATTTTTTTAAAAACACTTGATAACCTTTTAGAGTAATTTACATATATATTATTATTTTATTTTTGATAAATTTTGTGATAAATCAAGCTGTAATTCATGATCCTAATGAGTTTATCTGCTAAATTCATAAACCCATTAGGGGTAACCAACCGAAGACTCATTTATTTATATGGGTAAAAAATATAACCCTAATCCACTTAAATTATGGACAGGTTTGGATAACCAATTGAGTATTGACCCATTTTGACATACATACATATAGGTTCATATGAGTTTTTTTTTTTTTTTTTAGACAAAGATTGAGTAGTTTCCAATAAAAATTTATTATTTATGTTTCAATGTTTTCTATTATTTCAAATATAGTTTATAAAACAGATAAGTAACTTCATCATCCCCTTATGAATCTAGCTTGTAGGTAGCTTTATCATTCCCTTATGTATAATTAAATATAAATAGGTAACTTCGAATATGGAAAATCTTATTGTTAAGGAAACTATGAGTCTCGTGATTATTGGTAATAAAATATTTTAGTTGATAAAATTTCAAAAGTATTTATTATAATATGAGTTTATAGATATATTTAAATAAATTAAAAATACTAAGAAAGTAAAACGAACATCTTAAAGTAAACTAATGTTGACAATATATAAACAAAATTAAAATATTTTCATATATTAAGTATTTTATGTTCTTTGAAATAAATTGGGTTTGTTGGCACCTTTACAAAGAATTATAATAAATCGGATCCTAAAGATTTTATAAGATTATCTTACTTTTAATATCCATTTATTGTTTAGATTTAATGTTAAGATTAATTTAGGAAATCACTATTAATGCTATTGAATAAAATAAAATAAAAATAGAAAAAAAAATCTTTAAAAACAATAATGTTGAAAATATATTAATAAATTTAATTTATGGTCCATTAATTTATTTATAATTAATTAGATTATTTCGTTTCATCAAAAATTTTAAATAACTTCTTTTTATAAAATTAAAGTTTTGATAAAGTTATTTCCATTACTTGATTTAATTATGTGGTTTAACTTAATAACCGAATTTAACGTTTAGTTTTGGATGCCTATGAAATTAGGCTTCCTACTCTTACCGTTCGTCATCATTTTGTGATTTTATAATATGTGTTTGGTTCCAAATTCGTTTTCATATCCGATGTGAGACTTTTACAAACAATTTTTTTTCATATGTGAAGTAATTTATGTTTTTAGAATGAAATTTGGTTTTCTTGTCATCTTTTCAAATAATTATAATAAATCGAATCCTAAAAAATATTATGAGATTATCGTTACTTTGAATATCCGTTTATTGTTTAGAATTTTGATGATATATTATGCGTAATATTGTTAAAGAAATAAATTGATAATGGCATGTCATTTTAAAAATCAAAAGCAATTGAACGTGAAGATCGTGTGTTATAAGAATATTATGAAACATTGTCATTAACTACTTTCTAAATCTTTTTAATTTTTCTAAAAATATTAAATAATTTTCGAAAATTAATGTTATCAAAGATT
This sequence comes from Arabis hirsuta, assembly GCA_964056655.1. Classification (NCBI taxonomy): domain Eukaryota; kingdom Viridiplantae; phylum Streptophyta; class Magnoliopsida; order Brassicales; family Brassicaceae; genus Arabis; species Arabis hirsuta. The sequence continues at coordinate 24,839,475 of OZ053305.1, read as the reverse complement.
GTCGTTTAACTAATTTCCAAATTTTGGGTTCTGTTACATTTTTGGCTAACTATATATATGAAACATTAAAACGTCAAATTGATTAAATTTTTAAATTTTTTGGAAAGTACGTAATATGAGGAGACTTTTCAAATTTCAAAATTTGGGTTTGATTTAAGATATACTTAATATGAGGATTTAAAATACACCAAACAATTTTCTATGAACGTACTATAATAAGAATTTGAAATTTGGAAAAAAAAATCAACAAAATGTTTTCTAATAAATAATCGAACTTCTAACTATATATCATCACATGTATAATTATAAATTAACGACATTTTAAATTAGTGTAAAAGAGCCGAATATGAATACCAAATATGATGATGATGAGTGAAGAAAAGTTGATTGTGATTTAGCTCAACAATCTTCATCCTCCCTTAAAACTGAAAAAACCAAATAAAGATTTTAAGAATTTTTGGTATATCGAGTTTCAAACAATAAAAACATTATTAATTTGTTTAGGGACAAACTCTTTTTGTTCCATGATTCTGCCAAACAAAAACAAAATTGATTCGGTAAAAAAATTACATTATTTATATAATTAAGAGGATGCTTGAACATAGGAACTCTAAAGAAACGGATATTCTATAAAAATATATTATAGAAAAATAAAAAATTAAATCTGCATTGTTAACTAATTTCTTTTGTATAAATTATATTTGAAAATTGAAAAGACTTTGTCATGAATCATATAAAAACTATAATCTCTTTGACAACTATGGTTTATTACGATTTTTGTTAAAACCACAAAAATATTAAAAAGAAAGAAGAACAATAAGATCGGAAAAAATTAAAAATTTACTGCATTGAAATTAGAGAAACATTTACATGATTTTGCATTTGCTATCTTCAGAGGATTTGTTATCATGTCTTGAAGAGGCAGATGTTGCAGTTGATGACCGTGTGACAAACAAAAATACTTGCTAGACAAAAAAATAGAGGAAACATAGGAAAGGGAATACGTCGATTAGCAAATATACCTTGTTCAAGAACCAAACCGCACGCATCACGTAAACCAAAAACTTTCTTTGAAAAAACCTACAAAAACAAAATCCAAAAGTTAGAATTGATCATCAATGGAGTATTATGCATACAAAAAAAGCAAAGAACATAATGAATAAAAAACAACAAAAAAGACGGTAAATAAAACAACCAAAGGAATAAAACACTATATATAGTTCTCATATATTTAGGGTTTCTCTACAAATCAAAAATGTGAGCCAACTTTTTAAAACATTGATTAGAAAATAATTTTATCGAGATTTATTTGTGAACCAAGATTTACTCAATTATCTTGACATATATTTGTGAACCGAGATTTACCTAATAATAATATTTAGATTAATTAACCATTTATTACAGAGATTTATTGTTGAGTGTATCTTAACAAATACTATTTATTTAATCTGTAACAAAACATTTAATAATTAATTTTGAATTTATATTTATATATCCGAGATACTTATTTACAAAATAATATTTTGTGTTTAATTATTTTCTTCCATCGTAATTGATAAACAAATCTTGTTTAAATCTTGTTTTTTTCTAAATTTATTTGGTTTAACAGTAATTTTAAATAAAATAATAATAATAATTCAATTCAATTTATAAAGATTTTTGTAAATCTCGGTGATTATAAAAATATACCAACAATAAAGTGTATATCCCTAAAAACTAAGAATATTCTAAATTTAACTTTAAAAAATACGAAATATCAAATATCAAATTTAGAATATACCAAATTTGTTGACAAAAAAAAAATACCAAATTTAACTTTTCTTTTTGTTTAAAAGATTTAGTATTTTAAAACCTGATTTGGTCTCTACATATTACTTATCGTCCATGTGACTGATAAAATAATATTCCAATAATATGAAACATTAAAACGGAAATAAATTATAAATATAAATTAATTGATATTTATAAAATATTGTCCATACCTATTATTAAGGAAAGGAAAACGTCGCCAAGTTTCACATTAAATCTGTTTCATATTATTGTTCAAATTAATTAATTTTTGGATTTCCCTTATCGTCCATACCTATTATTAAGCGATTTCGAAATCTCTGCATCGAATCTTCCTAAAGTCATGTAAATTCCATAAATCTCTAAACAACTATGGATATCTGCTGGTATGTATATTCTAAATGGATATGAATTTAAAAAGTCTTTTTTTTTTGCTAAAGAAAAAACTTAGTAGCACGTTGATAACTAAACAAAGTTAGATAATAGGAACTTTAAACAAAACCAATTTCGCTTAATCAAATGTCCCTAGAGCATAGAAGCATTAAAATTCTCAAACCTTAAAATATTAGTTACTGTTGTGAATGAGAGAAGAAGAGAATGGAGAGAATTGTGTGTCTTATTCCAATAGAGAGCAAAGGTATATATAGGATACAATTACTTGGGGAAGAGTAATAACTTGGAGAGAAAACCTAACTTGGAGAACAAGCTAGAACCTTCTAGAACCTTCTAGATTATGGGCTTCTAATGGGCATCCACTAATTGGGTTTATAACATTCCCCCTTGGATGTCCATTATAGCAAAAGTAATCCTAATACGCATAAGATGTTGCCTCATTAAAAACCTTACCAGGAAAACCCAGTGGGAAAAACCATGGTTAAGGGAAAAAGAGTGCAACGCGTATTTACTCCCCCTGATGACTGCATGACTTAGGATCTTTGAGGCGACGTAGTCCAATGCCATGAACTAGCTTCTTGAAGGTAGCAGTTGGAAGTGTCTTTGTAATAAGATCTGCCAGATTCTCACTTGAACGGATCTGCAAGACACGTACATCACCATTCTTCTGTAAATCATGGGTGAAGAAGAACTTTGGTAGAATATGCTTCGTTCTGTCGTCTTTAATGTATCCTTCCTTGAGTTGTGCTATGCAAGCTGCATTATCCTCATACAGAACTGTTGGAACTTCTTTTCCCGTAGATATACCGCAGTTTTCTCGTATATGCAGGATTACAGATCGTAACCATACGCATTCGCGGCTAGCTTCATGTATAGCCAAACTCTCTGAATGGTTGGAAGAGGTAGCTGCGATAGTTTGCTTCATCGAACGCCAAGAAATGGCTGTTCCGCCGCATGTGAACACATATCCTGTCTGTGATCGAGCAGCATGTGGATCAGATAAAAACCCTGCATCTGCAAAACCAATTAAGTCTTCCTTTGACGTGTTAGAAAAAAATAGACCCATATCTTTTGTACCTTGAAGATATCGAAATATATGTTTAATCCCATTCCAATGCCTTTGAGTTGGACATGAGCTAAATCTTGCCAACAAATTTACCGCAAAGGATATATCGGGTCTCGTATGGGTAGCAAGGTACATCAATGCTCCTATTGCACTTAAGTATGGTACTTCAGGACCAAGAATTTCTTCATTATTTTCCCTCGGGCGAAAGAGATCCTTTTCAACATCAAGTCCTCTTACAACCATAGGGCTACTCAATGGGTGCGCTTGATCAATATAAAAAATTTTAAGCATTTTTTCAGTGTTTGTTGTCTGGTGCACTAAAATTCCACTCTTAAGATGCTCAATTTGCAATCCCAAGCAAAATTTCGTCTTTCCAAGATCTTTCATCTCAAATTCTTTCTTCAAATATTCCACTGTTTGTGAAATCTCTGCTGGAGTCCCGATGATGTTTAAATCATCAACATACACTGCAATGATAACATACCCTTGCTCAAATTTCTTTATAAAGATGCATGGAGTGATGATGTCATTCTTATAACCTTCTCTTAACAAGTATTCGCTAAGGCGATTATACCACATACGTCCTAATTGTTTCAATCCATACAGGGATCGATTCAACTTTATACAGTACTGTTCTCGAGAACTAGAGTTTGCTGCTTTTGGCAGTTTAAATCCTTCTGGGACTTTCATATAAATTTCATTATCCAGTGGTCCATATAAATATGTCGTGACTACATCCATGAGGCGTAAATCAAGTCCTTCTTTTATTGCCAGACTGATAAGGAACCTGAAAGTAGTTGCATCCACCACGGGAGAATATGTCTCCTCATAATCAATTCCAGGTCTTTGTGAGAAATCTTGTGCAACCAGACGTGATTTGTATCTTACAATTTCACCATTTTCATTCTTCTTTCTCACAAAGATCCATCTATGTCCCACTGGTTTTACACCTTTAGGTGTACGGACTACTGGTCCAAACACTTCTCTCTTTTCTAGAGATTTTAATTTTGCCGCTATAGCTTCTTTCCATTTTGGCCAATCATCTCTTTGTGTACACTCTTTAACAGAATTTGGTTCATGATCCTCTTTTTCATCCATAACATCAATTGCTACATTGCATGCAAAAATATCATCGACGTCGATTTGCTTTCGATTCCATTTTATCCCAGACATGACAAAATTAATTGAGATCTCTTCATTGTCAGGTACCTAAATTTCTTTATCATTCATGTCTAAGGTCTCTTCTAGAGATCCTTTAAAAGGGTTAGATTCCTCGGATTCGCCATTAGCAACTTTTGCTCCTTTTCTTTTCCGAGGATTCTTATCTTTGGAACCAGTAGGTCTACCACGCTTCATGCGTGTCATAGACTCACTAGCAGTTTGATGTTGTCCTTCTGGGACATCAATTCTAACTGGAGTATTTACAGCTGGTATATGTGACTTGGTCACTCTCTTAGGGTTAGTAAATGCGTCTGGCAATTGATTTGCTAATCTCTGTAGATGGATTATCTTTTGTACCTCTAAGTCACATTCTTTGGTACGAGGATCAAAATGAGATAATGATAATTCATTCCATCTAATATTCTTTTCCAGCTGTTTATTTTCTCCCCCCAATGTTGGAAAAACAGACTCGTTAACATGGCAGTCTGTAAATCGAGCCTTAAATAAATCCCATGTAGATGGCTCAAGATACTTAATTATCGAGGCGGATTCATATCCAACATATATCCCTATCCTTCTTTGAGGACCCATCTTAGATCGTTGTGGTGGAGCAATTAAAACATATACTGCACATCCAAAAGTTTTTAGATGGGAAATATTTGGTTCCTGACCCAAAACCATTTGTGATGGGGAGATCTGATGGTTACTTGTTGGCCTGATGCGAATCAATTCTGCTGCATGTAATATAGCATGTCCCCAAGCAGAAATTGGGAGTTTGGATTTCATTAGTAATGGTCTAGCAATCATTTGTAAACGTTTGATTACTGATTCGGCTAAACCATTCTACGTATGAACATGAGCTACTGGATGTTCAACATTTATCCCAATAGACATGCAATAGTCATTAAATGTCTGAGACGTAAATTCACCAGCATTATCAAGGCGAATTGCCTTTAACGGAAAATCTGGAAAATGTGCTCGTAATCTTATCACTTGAGCAAGTAACCTCGCAAATGCCAGGTTGCGGGTTGATAACAAGGATACATGTGACCATCTAGTCGATGCGTCAATCAGAACCATAAAGTATCTAAAGGTTCCACATGGTGGATGAATCGGCCCACAAATATCGCCTTGTATGCGTTCCAGAAAACCGATAGATTCAGAAGTGACTTTGGCTGGTGAAGGCCGAATGATCAATTTGCCTTGTGAGCAAGGAGCACACGTGAAATCATTAGGAAGAATCTTCTGGTTCTTTAATGAATGTCCACATGAATTATTGATTATCTTTCGCATCATTGTTGAACCGGGATGGCCTAACCGGTCATGCCAAACCAATAAATTTTCAGTAAACTTCTGGTTTACTATAGCATTTGCCTCAATTGTACTAAGCTTAGTGTAGTACTTTCCGGTGGAGAATGCTGGCAATTTCTCTAAAGTACGTTTGGTACCTTGGGTAGTTTTTATTATCTGAAGGTATTCAATATTTCCTTCACTCATAGTCTCAATATGATATCCGTTCTTACGGATATCTTTAAAGCTCAATAAATTTCTTTGAGACTGGGGGGAATATAACGCGTCAGTGATTTCTAATCGCGTTCCCATAGGCAATAATATACTTGCTCTTCCAAAGCCTTCAATTATCTTTGAGCTACCCAAAATAGTACTCACACTAGCTTTTTTCATTATTAAATGAGAGAAATATCTCTTGCTTTTCAGAATGATATGAGTAGTTGCACTGTCTGCCAAGCATAATTCTTCACGATTCATTGCCAATTGAACTTGAGCAGTATTCATGTTCTTCAAACAAATAAAAGCATAAACATAAATTAACTTAGAGAAAATAACTCAATAAAATAACTCAAATTTAATCATGTCTCAAAACACATTAAAACATAAAAACCAGAAAGTAGAAATCAAAGCCAAAATAATAAATAAAACGACAAAACTTTATAACTAAATTTAGAGGCTAGTTATTCCCTTCAGGGGCAAGGAAATCAGCAATTTCCAGGTCAGTTTTATCACCAAAAAAATCATCAAGATCATAGTCTTTTTCGCCATCTTCGTACACGTGGTTTGTTTCCACATTCTTTCCTTTTTGTTTTAATGATTGCTGATAAAGCTCTACTAGATGCTTTGGTGTACGACATGTTTTACCCCAATGACCGCTTCTTCCACAGCGATAACATAAACTTCCTTTTGGTTTTTCTTGTTTGTTACCAATTCTGTTTTCCCACTTCTGGTGAGAGTTTGGGTTCTTAAAAGAGACCCCTCGGCCTCGACCTCGGCCATATTCGTATCCACGTCCGCGTCCACGTCCGCGGCGATCATATCCACATCCATGATTGTGGCCACGTTTTTGACCATTGTTATTACCATGGTCTGCTTCTTTCTTGTATGATAATACATTCGCTTCAGGGAATGGTGCATAACCAGTTAGACGTAACTCATGGTTTTTCATCAAAAGCTCATTATTTTGCTCAGCTACAAGGAGCGCAGAAATAAGTTCAGAGTACTTTTTATATCCCTTTTCACGATATTGCGTCTGTAAGACAAGATTACTCACGTGAAAGGTAGAGTATGTCTTTTCCAACATCTCATCATCGGAGATACTTTCTCCACACAACTTCAACTTGGAAGTGATTCTGAACATAGCAGAGTTATACTCAATAACAGACTTATAGTCTTGTAATCTCAGATGAGTCCACTCATAACGAGCTTTTGGTAAAATCACTGTTTTCTGGTGATCATACCTTTCCTTTAGATTAGTCCAAAGGATTTGTGGATCTTTCATGGTCAAATACTCAATCTTAAGACCCTCGTGGAGGTGATGGCGAAGGAATATCATGGCCTTTGCCTTGTTTTGGGCTGTTGCCGCATTCTTTTCTTTGATAGTTTCACCAAGATCTTTTGCACTCAGGTGAAATTCTGCATCTAGTGCCCATGATAGGTAGTTGCTACCGCTTATATCAAGAGCCTCGAATTCGAGTTTTGTAAAATTTGACATATTTTCTTAAATAAGAAAAGTATGATTAAATATTGGATCAATGGACATATACAAGTATGCCATCGAATAACAAGTCTCATATATATAATAGATCAAATAAAGAAGTGAAATATAAAGTAAAAGCAGATTCAATCGATATATGTATATATATATATATTTATTTATTTTTTATTACCATAAAATCAATTCATATAAAACAGAATCATTAAAACAAATTGATTAAAGCAACTAAATTATTAACCGATCAATATTGAATAATATTATATGCTATATCGAATATTTACTAAGACAAATGATACAGGTTGAAAATAATGTTTTGATGTATGAGAATTCAAGTAGATGAAGACATGTACGAGTGATAAATAAATAACAACTTAAAAGTATTATGTCATATGATGAAAGCATGCATATATGAATAATTGTCAAAGTTTGATAAAAACATATGTTAACTCAAATACGACAGATTCAATAGGATATTTATGCTTTATAAAACAAATCGATCAATAATACTAAATGATGTATCGAATTCTAAGACAAGTAATAACTAAATTTCAATTAACAAGCAAGCAAGTTATAGACGAATGTTTCAAAGTTATAGGCAGCATGTGGGTGATTCGTTTAACAAAGCGAAATTAAATCATAAGAACAAATTAAATAAAATTAATATGCATAAGCATCTATCGTGAGTATTAAATTTAATCAACAAACATACATGTGTATGCTATCAATCAAATCAACTCATATATAAAAGATGTATAAGACAAAACGTAATAAGCATGATTCGTTTGTGTTATTCGATTAACAAGCATACACTTGTATGTTATCAATCGAACCACAAAGTCAATTCATATACCTTGGTTTTAGATCGGATCGAAAAGAAAAAGGAGGCGGCTAGGGTTTACTCAGTAGCTAGAACTATTCGTGCTGATAACGTGTTGTGAATAAGAGAAGAAGAGAATGGAGAGAATTGTGTGTCTTATTCCAATAGAGAGCAAAAGTATATATAGGATACAATTACTTGGGGAAGAGTAATAACTTGGAAAGAAAACCTAACTTGGAGAACAAACTAGAACCTTCTAGAACCTTCTAGAGTATGGGCTTCTAATGGGCATCCACTAATTGGGTTTATAACAGTTACTAATCCAGTTATTCGATTAACACGGATAGTTGTATCAAATAAAATTTGGGATAGGTTACATATATCGGATTTGTCAAAAACCTAAAATATTATAAATCGGTCAGTTTATAATATTTTGGTTTTGATTACATTCTGATATATGATAAATATTCTAAGCTTACCCAATAGTTTTAATGTTACGCATGTGGGTTAAAATATTTTTAACCGTATTAGCAAAGGGATGAAAAGTTTAATATTTTAATCGAATTAAAATATTTCAGTTTTTATATCTTTGTTAAGATGTTTACAATGTTTTAGTCTATTGTTGTACTCGAAATCGAATTACTATCCTTAGTAATATAGATATTTTGATTTTGATAACAAGGAAGTACACAAAATTTGTAAAGAGATTGTAAACAATGATCCTTGAGAATAAAGATTTTATGCATTTCGTTAATTAAAGATCCGTCAGTGTATATCCAATTTCATTAATGGCATTTTCATAATATTTAAGTGTTTTATTACATCTGATTTCCTTACTGGATCACAAAAGGAAAAAAAGCCCAAAAACATTGTAAACCCATGCGGAACTCTTGGTTTTATAGAATTCTTTGTCCCACATCGTTTTTGGAAGAGTTTTTTTATCTAGATTCTTAGTATAAATACGATCAACCATGATTCACAAAAAATTAAATCGGAAGCCTAACATAGGCGTCCAAATTTGGGGTTTTGTTTGGTTTAATACTAATCCGGTTATTCGATTAACACGGATAGTTCTATCAAATAAAATTTGGAATAGGTTACATATATTGGATTTGTCAAAAACCTAAAATATTATAAATCGATCAGTTTATAATATTTTGGTTTTGATTAGATTCTGATATATGATAAATATTCTAAGCTTATCCAATAGTTTTAATGTTACGCATGTGGGTTAAAATATTTTTAACCGTATTAGCAAAGGGATGAAAAGTTTAATATTTTAATCGAATTAAAATATTTTAGTTTTTATGTCTTTGTTAAAACGTTTACAATGTTTTAGTCTATTATTGTACTCAAAATCGAATTACTATCTTTAGTAATATAGATATTTTGATTTTGATAACAAGGAAGTACACAAAATTTGTAAAAAGATTGTAAACAATGATCCTCGAGATTAAAGACTTTACGCATTTCGTTGATTAAAGATCCGTCGGTGTATATCCGATTTCATTAATGGCATTTCCGTAATATTTGAGTGTTTTATTACATCTGATTTCCTTATTGTATCACAAAAGGAAAAAAAGCCAAAAAACATTGTAAGCCCTTTGAAACTCTTGGTTTTATAGAATTCTTTGTCCCATATCGTTTTTGGAAGAGTTTTTTGATCTAGATTTTTAGTATAAATACGATCAACCATGATTCACACAAACTTAAATCGGAAGCCTAACATAGGCGTCCAAATTTGGGGTTTTGTTTGGTTTAATTATAATCCGGTTATTCGATTAACACGGATAGTTGTATCAAATAAAATTTAGAATAGGTTACATATATCGGATTTGTCAAAAACCTAAAATATTATAAATCGATTAGTTTATAATATTTTGGTTTTGATTAGATTCTGATATATGATAAATATTCTAAGCTTACCCAATAGTTTTTATGTTACGCATGTGGGTTAAAATATTTTTAACCGTATTAGCAAAGAGATGAAAAGTTTAATATTTTAATCGAATTAAAATATTTCAGTTTTTATGTCCTTATTAAGACGTTTACAATGTTTTAGTCTATTGTTGTACTCGAAATCAAATTACTATCCTTAGTAATATAGATATTTTGATTTTGATAACAAGGAAGTACACAAAATTTGTAAAGAGATTGTAAACAATGATCCTCGAGATTAAAGATTTTACGCATTTCGTTGATTAAAGATCCGTCGGTGTCTAGCGACGTTTATTTGGACCTAACTAATTTCCAAGATATTTTCGATGAGAAGATAGGCATGAACATCTTAATAGGTAAATTAAATGTTTTGTATATTGGACTACATTAATTTTAATTAAATAAACGTTTATTGTTGAATCTAACATTTTGCTAAATCTAAATCAAATCATATAGTTGATCCAATCTATTTGCCAAGAAAACGTTTAATGGTTATCGAAATAATATGATAACATTTCCTTAATGTGTAAATCATTTTTTTGCCAAGAAAACATTTAATGGTTTTTATTTGGAAATACAATCTAAATCAAATCATATAGTTATTGTTTTTAAAATACGAAATCTTTTAAACAAAAGGAAATTTTGTATTAAAAATCATTAAACCTTAATGAATCGTACCTTATTTATTAGTTGTTATGATCTTTTCTAAATCTTTTATTTACCAAGATTTACTCTTACCAATTATTCTAGAATATATGTTTTATATAACTAATTTATTTGACAAAATATTCTCCAATAACCCTAAACAAATATGTTGTTCAAGGTATATTCATCTATATAAATCAATGTGTATGGCCGAAATCATCACAAAATAAAATTAAACAAGAAACACTTCCTCCACCGAAAAAACAAATCATGTTGTCTTTGTTCAAAGTTAGTCACTTGAATCCCTTTGTCAATGAATGGAGAATTAGAGTTAAATTGCTCTGAAAATTTAAACTATCTTCAGGAGGATATGTATCCCTCGAGCTCAGAAATATTAAAACAGAATTACATTTAGCAAAATGTCCAAAATTGATTCAAATATTACTGAAGTTGTCATTGCCTTATATAACTAAATAGATTCAATTGAAAAGGATAATTTTGGACATATGTAATGGCAATTTCCGTAATTATCAGATCAATTTCGGTCATTTTGGAACTGGATCCGACTGGGGGCGCAGATATGCGCAACCCAGTTCATGACCCGTTTTTCATTAATGGTATTTTCGTAATTTCATCAAATATTTTTTATCAATCCGAAATTTTAATTTCTGGACTAATTTACATGGGTTAAAGCCCAAATCAATTTATGTACCGTAATACATATTCGTTTAGTTAATATATGGAATATAATAATCAATGCAATATAACAATAACTCCACGTTTCAATTGTCATAGACTCATAATTATTTCTTTCTTCATTTAAAGTTTACCAATAGGAAATAATAATGTTTCCAAGTCAATCGATTAGGTATCATGAATATTATAATTCCATAATACAAAAAAAAGATAAAGATTCGAAATTTGACAAGATAAGAAACTTACAATTAGTTAGAAAGATTTCTATAATTACGAGCATTAAAAATTCTAATTTTTGAAAAACTGATGCGATAATATAGGAAAATCTAATTATGAAATCTAAGATACAATTGGAGTATACATGTTTTAAGATACATACATATTTTAATTTAATTTGGTTAGTTGAAAAGTTGAAAACGTTGGTCCGATTTATAATAATATGGATTGTTTTGATTTATCTATTAATTTATTCTTATATTTTAATTTATATGTGAGTAACCCATATAACCCATTAAGTTAATGAGTTTTATATTCTTAGATTTAGATATATAAATTCAACTCATATAACATATGGGTCCGGGTCAAACCCCCATAAATCTCAAACCATGTGAGTTTGGGTCGGGTCGAGTTACACATTTTGTCACTCCTTGGCTAAACCCCTAATTCAAAATTATTAAGATGATATTAATATTCCAATACAATACGAAAGCTAAGTTTAGTTTACATCATATAAAACAAATGTTCCCGCACATAGTGCGGGTGAGAATCTAGTACAAATTATAATAGCTAACTACATTCTGAACATATAGTTAACTACGTTTGTTTAAATAAGTAACTATTATAACAATATTTTCATATAGTCAGATATGTTATGAAATCCGTAGAGTAGATAATTATGCTTTAAAAATAGTTAACTATGCTTTTAAATTAAATTATAACTATTTTCTAAATATAGTTAACTATGTTTTAGATAGTTACAAAATAGTAAGATAGTTAACTATCTTTTTAGATTAACTATGTTATTAAATAGTTAACTATGTAGTTTCGAAATAGTCAACTATGTTATTAAATAGATAGCTATTATTTTTTTGTCTTCTTGTTTACGATTTTTTTTGACCTAATTTATTTTTTTTGCAGCACAGATCTACTTTTTTACTGATAAAGACCAAAGATGAAAGTAATAGATTTTTTTTGAGATTTTTTCATATTTACCTTAATTACATTTGTAAGGAAAATTTTATCCTATATTTATTTCTCTCTGTTATTTATCTAATTTTTTTCTTAACATGTTATTTACCTAATTTTCTCTCTCAAAAGTATTATTCAACTAATTAACCCATGACTTAAACAATACTACTTTTAATTGTTAAGCAAAACAATTTATAGAAAAACGAGAATTAGTGTGCACACATGTCAAATTACTAAATTAATTTTTGGTTTTTTTTGTTTTATAATAAGATTATCAAAAATAATTTTATCCTTCATATTTTTTACAACACAATGTTTTCAAAAGAGAAGCGCAAGCTTCTTAACATGTTTTCAAAAGAGGTTTTAGAAAAGTGACATGGACCGATTCCAATTTCAGTTACAAAGCGGAAAACGCACCTCCAACTAAGCTTTCGTGCTACTTAAAAATCATTGACGGATTATTTTTTTTGCTGAGACTTGTGTTCTATAAACTTTTGGAACCTATCACAGATTTTACTACGCATATATCTCAGATTCTCAAATGCCTAGCAAATGAATGTATCAACAAATACGTACTAAAAACTCTCTGAGAATTTGAGATATATCTAAGTTTATTATCATCCGCATATTCAACAAATGAGAAGAAAAAAAGAAAAAAACAGAAGAGAAGCAAGAACAAAAAAAAAAATTGATCAAGTTTCAATTAGAAGGTAATCAAATCTGGTAACGTGTGAGTGAAGTAAACTGGCTCGTCGATAACTATAAGAGGCAGCGGACTCGGATCCACGTTATACTTTCTAGATTGATCAGTTTCTTTAATATCCTTACTTGTAAAACAATAGTCGTCTTCGAAAATCTCCCATTTATCGGTTATGATTGTCCGCAACTCCGATCTCTCAACTAATATGATACCCTTCTCTTCCTCTAATTCCTCTTCCTTCTCCTTTATTTCCACTTTTTCTTCTACTCCGTTGATGACTTTCTCGATCGCTTGAATGTCTTCTTCCGGGATTCTGACGAATTTAGGGATATCGTGCGCGTTTGAGACCCCAAATTCTTTGCAGAACTCAAAGTAGAGGGCGAGATCTTCTCCTTGAGATGTAGCCTTCTTTACAATCTTAAGAGCCATCACAGCTTCTGCCTTTCCGGCAGCTGGGTGGATCTTGATGAGAAGCTTGGCGATAGCACTACAGATTCTTCCATAAGTGTCAAATATCTCGATCACCACGCAGTCCATGGCTTCAAGGATTAGTGTCTTCTTCATGTTGTCAGCCATTGGACGGATTTGGAGAAGCATATGGAGAAGAGACTGAAGTTTCTGGATACTTTCGAGCTCTAGGTTAACAGAATCGACTTGAGATTTCTTGTGGCGGCGACGGATTTGTTCGGACAAAAAGAAAGAGTACTGGTCAAGAAACGAGAAATAGGCGCGAATAAAAGCGTTAAACCCCCAAGTCTTGCTAGGACGGGAATGACCGTCCGAGAAATCGGAGAGGTCGAAAGGAAGACGACGAATCTCTTGAAGGGAGGGGACTTTGCAGCAAAGGACACCGTGGACGAGCATTAGTGCTTTCAAGGCAACGATCCAGCTTCTTGTGCGGTTAACCCGAGAGGAAAGGGCGTGAACAAGCGGTTTGATATTGGCGGGAGAGGAGCGGATCCATTTATAGACTCGGTGAGCATTGTGGTAATCGACGGATGAATCATCATGAGAAGTTGCGTGGATGATGGCAGAATCAAGGTCAGGGTTGCGGAAGGAGGTTTTCCGGGAGAAGCCGATGGAAAACAAGCTTTTCCGGTCTTTGAGAGCACCGGAAGCCCGTTTCCATAGCTTCATCATCAGCCTCCTCCTCCTAGGCCTTTTCCTCTATTCTCTTTCTCTGAAACCAAACCTTGTCTCTATTTTAAGTTTTGTTTCTTTTGCCACCTTTGCTTTTGACCGTTGTAACCGCTTTTTCGTTTATTTTTAATTGAAAACAACTATAGAACTAAAAGCTGGCACGTGTGATTCGCTACACGTTTATGCTTAGTTTCGGGCACGTCGGCCTCATGACACGGTTTCATCACCTTATTATATCTTATCTTATGATGATACTAAAATAACGAACCGAAGCTAGGAAGTACTCTACAAGTCTTGGAACCTTAATGTACGAGTGTAGAGAAGAAGTTGAAGAAGAGTGGTTTTGTTACGATGAAGACTCATCTCACTAGATTCGCACAATTGCATTACTAAATCAAGTATTGGGCTTTAGGAAACTAAGACATTGGCATATCATATAAATTTCAAATTGAAAATAACATATTTCAAATGCTACACTAAACCTATAAAGACTAATGTTAAACAAGAGTATGCAAACTTCTATCAACATATTTGTCTATCTTATTATATTCATGCAAGACCAACAACACCGAAAATATGAGCTTGGATTCTCTAATGCAAAATGACGTTGCCACTTCACAAGATCTAGTACTCTAGTTCCATTTCACCTCCATACAAATAAGTTGACAAAAGATCCAGTGGATCCGTTGACAAAAAAAAAAAAAGGTATGGACTTCAATCAACTAGATATTAAAAAAAACTTTAAAGATATTGAATTTTAAAAAAGAAGTTTACTGAAACAACTTTAGAAAGTTTCATTTTTATTAAATTAATGTCAATCTTTTATAATTACTCAAACAACTTTTTGTATTCATTAGACTTTTATTGCTTTTGATTATATTTTTTATGACAAAAAACATATTTACAAAACTGTCATTACTATATTTTGACATATAAGCAAAATCAGAGAAAATAAATCAAGTCTACCAAAACTGAAAAAGTTTACTATTGTAATGATGATAGAATTGTTTAACTATGGTAGATTTATAACCGAAATGGTAGATTCAAAATATCCGAATGGGTTCTAAATATCTAAGACAAAAATCGTACCCAAAACCGAAAACCTAATGGGTACCTAAAACATAAATTAACCTAAAGATATTTAAGGGAAGTGTATTCAATCTAACATTTCTAGTGATTTAATATGATTTTTCAAATCCTATGTTATTGGATCATGTATTGAAAAAACTCTATTAAATCCAATGTTATTGAACTAATGATTTGAACAAATATCTTCAAATCCATTGTAATTGGAAAACATATGAAGAATTTGTTTTTTAATGATTTCAAGAGATTTAAAAGAGATTCGAAAGGATTTCTTTGTTAAAAATCCAAAGAACCAAATCTCATGGTTTTATGTGGGATTGTAGAGAATTTTGTATTAAATTTTCTAAAATCACACAAAATCACTAAAATCATCTAAAATCTCATTAAAACCCAAATTACTTTAAATGTCAGATTGAATACAACCCCTTAGATTGAGGTAGGATATATTCATATAGTTTAGGCATTTCTTTTTGTGTTTTGGTCTTATGGATAGATTTTACAATTTTTTGTTATTTTCGGATAATTCGAGTTAAAAATAATTAAATCGAACTAAATAAAAAAAATTGGATAATTATGAATATTTCAGATAATTTTTAAATATTTTGGCTAATCGAAATCGAATCCGGACCCGCCATAAACAGAACCGAGACCAAACCAAAATTTTAAAATATCTGAATGGGTATTATATTCTTAAAACCAAAAATCCGATAACCGACCCTTACCCGAATGGTTATCCGAATGTTCATAGCTATGGTAGACTTAATTTAAGATGGTAGACTTAATATAATAATGGTAGACTTTTTTCGTATACTTATTTTAATTTGGTGGTAGAGATATTTTCAAGTCATAGATTTATAATATGAGTGGTAGAGTTAACACCAATGGTGGTAGAGATGATACTGTTTGACGGTAGATTAAAGTTACGTGGTAGATTATTGTCATCGGAGGTAGACTTACATGAGTTTTGGATTGTAGATTTCTTTTTAGTGATTGTAAATTTATAGTGAGTAGTGATGGTAGATTTGAACACATCTTACTCTCGGTGAAGAACTATTCAACAAGCAACAGCTCCTGCACAATATCACTCTTTCCATATATCCTACTTGCCTACTTTATGAGAACAATGGCCCCTCGTTTTTCCGCAGCAGAGAAAAGAAAAGGCATCAATATCTATGAAGACCCCCCCCCCCCCAGAGAATAAAAGCCCTAGCCTTGGATACATAAGATCTAGTTAGGAGAACAACCTCACACTGATAGGGAGGTTAACTAATCCCAAAGCTCAATGTCTCTGGTCCATGATTCCCTTCATGTCTAAAAGATGGAACCTCCAGGGGAAAGCTATTGGCTCTAACCTAGTGCATGGTTGTTTTTACTTCAGATTCGACTATGAAGATGATCTACAAAAAGTTTTTGACAATAGACCATACCACTTTACAAATTGGATTTTCATACTCCAAAAGTGGGAACCCATCATTGATCCATCTTTCCCTTCACAAATATCTTTCTGGATCTAGTTCAAGGGCCTCCCTCTTCACTACTGGAAAGAAAAGATTTTGCGCAACATTAGGAGGGCAATAGGAGACCTAGATGGCCATGAGCTCACCAAAACATCAGCCGTAATCAGAGTGGTGATGAATGGCCTCCAACCATTAACAAAAGAAACAATCATATAGTTCTAAAGAGGAGAAGAATGTCTGGTAAGTATGATATATGAAAAACTAGAAAAACATTGTACAGAATGCAACATACTCACTCATGAGATACATGACTATCCAAGTAAGGGCATCACCCCCCATTCCTTGTATACCAAGATCTGCTACCTCCGTAATCCATTAACAACCTCTGTTTGAAAGCTTCTACTAATCACCAAAATAAGCAAACCCTCACTTTAACCGAAAGGGATCATCTCGCAGTTCAAAATCGCCATCTCTCATGGTGTAACCAGTTTAAATCAACAATATTTTCGTTTTTTTTTCTTTTGGATTCTCTCTCTCTCTCTCTCTCAATATCTTTTAAGTTTAAAACTAATATTCATTATTTGTGAAACTTACAGACCACACGATAAATCGGATATATTTTAGAATAATATAAAAAATTTGGACATAACAAATAAAAAATGATAAAGAAAACGGTTTATACCACTCTATGAAGCTCCAAATCTCTCAAAATCAAAAGTTGCTTCCCTCAAGCGTTTGCGGTTGCAGTTGGGTAATTAAAAATAAAAAATTGGTTTTTGTTTTTAAATATAGAAAATTTATTTTAAAATCAAATTAAATATAATAAATTTAAAATCAAGATTTAAATATTATAGTTACAAAATATACCAACAATGTGAAACTTTCTAATTATTATTCAATAACCTATCATAATTTATATTTATAAAATCTTCAAACCATAGTTCTTTCCATAAATTTTTTTTTTATCACTGATTAATATATCTTACAAAATAAAATGTTCAAAATCAAACATTAACCTCTCCAAAATAAATAATCTCGCCATTAAAACCATAATTTTCATCTAAACTATTTTTTTTTAAATGAACAGAAGAAATATACTCATGGTATTCTATTACTAATTATATTGAATTAATGATTTTATATTTAATTGTAAGAATACGGTTTTGATTTATTTTATAACTATATAATAGTTATTTTATTGTTTAGCCGCTACTGCATCTGCTAGTCAACTAGTCATAAATATATCATAAACGCACTCATTTCCAACTATTATGCCAATCGTAATAACGCTTGAAACCGTAACCATCCACTTCCGCAAAATCCCACACTGCAACCGCAATGGCTTCGTCTTAACCAGTCAAGCCCTACATCATGATAAAAAATATTCCTTACATGGTATACTAATCTTAGTTACATATATACACAATAGATAATAGAGATTTTTTAAGAAATGACACTTTTAAAAAAATGCCACATTTTCAAAGTCTTTGCAAAAATACCACTTTTCAAAATTATTTTTTCATTATATCATTTATTTTTTTTTGGGTTAACTATGTTGTATTAGGGTTTAATTTTGAGGGTTTAAGGGGTTTTAGGTGTCAAAATATTTTTTAGGGTTTATAATTTTAAGATTTAGGCTTTAAGAATCTATAATTAGCGGTATTTTTGTAAATGGACACCCCTAAGTGGCATTCTTGCAAATGTACACACCAAAAATGACATTTTTGCAATTGCCCCTAGATAATATAGTTATAAATGTAATAATTAAAAAATTGTATTATGAAAATTTATATATTTTTTGTACGCTAAAGTCTTTCTCTTGTTTTGTATAGATGTTATTTTTATTGTAAAGAACTAGGGCTGGAATTATTATCCGGGATCCGAGATCCGATCCGGTATCCATTTAGATCCGCTCTAAAAATTAGGATATTCCGAGAGTGTGGATCCGGATAAGGATAGTTTAATCTCGGATCTGTGAAAAGAAGATCCGGATCCAAATAGTAAAATTTTAATGTTCAAATATTCAGATCCGAACGCATTAATTATATTAAAAACATATATTTTTTTACAAATATTATGTTATTTATATATATATATATATATATATTTGTTTTTAGTTCTTTTTATAATATGTCATAATTATTATTTAAAATATCATTCAAAACTAATAATTTTTAAAAAATTACTTTCATTCATTTTAATTATTTTTAATATTTTTTCGGATCTCTAGATTTTGAAGCCACGGATCCGGATCCATCCCAGCTCTATAAAGAACCACATGCGTATCAATAACTCATATGCGATACTGAAACCATGATGGTTTTATTTATAAACTTCTATTGTTTTTTTGTATATATATATATATATATTGATATATACAATATTTTACTTCTTTTCTATTATTTTTAATACGTATTTAATAAAGAAATGAATACTTTTTGGATTTAACATGCTACTTTTAGTATTTTCGTTAGTTTTGGAGTCAATAAAGGCTTTTAGAGCATTTTTGGCCAAAAATGAGCGAAATCAAGCCTTTTCAAGGAATGACTAATCTTGACCGTCAGATATTTTGCTCCAGAAGAAGATCTTCCCACCGTTGGTTCAAACTCATATTTCACCACGAGATAGAGGAGGATCTCAGCTTCAAATCGGATATTCGTTCGCTTCCATCCGACGATTAGATCTTAAGAATCTTTGATTTAAGAAAATCTGTTCGAGTGAGGATCAAACTAAAGATGATTCAGGATATTCATCCGCGATCGACCGATCGCCATAGGTAAGCAACCGATTGCAAACTCACTGTTTTTTACGGACAGACGCATTAACACAGCGATTTTTTGGGAGTTAATGCGTATGTCCGTAACACGAGATGATTGGGAATTTTTCTTTTTTGAAGATTATCTACTAAATTTTTTGGGAGAAGCCCTAGCTGACCTTAAGACTTATAAAAGGAGACTCATCAGCCTCAAGAGAAGATCATCACGCTCACCACCATCATCACTTCAAAGCTCTTAGTTCTAAAAGTATTCATCTCTCTTTACTTGTTACTTTGCTAGTTTGGATTTTGGGAGAAGAATTCTCACCCTCTTTCTTTTGCTCTTAATGAATACAAGTATTTTCATGGATTTCTTTGCTATGTCTGAGTAGTTCTTTTGTTGGGTTTAAGGGATTTTTCTAGGGGAGTTATTCATGGATCGATAAATAGGATTTGTTCACGCTTAGAAGTTTAGTAGAGTCTTCGTCTATACTTGCATATCATACTCTATTGCTAGTTTAACCAACTGTAATTGAATCTAGATCAATCTTAAGAACTTGAACCAATATCATTGTGACAGTCATGTAGTAGGGAATTGTGATTGATTGAGTGGAATTAGTATAGACGAGTTTGAACTTTATCATTGCGAGAGTTGTGTTAAAGGTTAGATTAACATATCAAATCTTGATATCTTTTATGCATATTTATCCATCTTGTTACTTTGCGAGAGTTGAGTACTAGATTGATAGATATATTAGTCTTCTTTGCAAAAATTTGTTGACTATATTGTTAAGTGAAATCGAGTTAGGAATCCCGCTTTGCTAGAATTACTCGCATGAACACCTGAATAAATTGTTCCATGAACCCTTAGATTCCCCTGCTGCCCAACGTTTCTTTATTATTGTTTAAAACCGAATTTGAACACCGTTTGATCTCTCTAAAAACCACTTGCTTGACTTAGCGTAGTTCTTAATTCACATTACTATTGAGTGTTTCTAATTCTCTGTATATTCGATCCCTAAATATCACAATTGATTGGTTGTGCACTTACAACCTAGGTTGTTTTATATTGGGTTCATACTGAAACTTTATTACTCATCAATTTCCATACTAAAACTATAAAAACTAAAGATTCATTAGACAATTAAACTCAACATACCAAAATAGATCTTCCTCATTTCTTTTTTATTATTTTCATAGCTCAACATACAAAAAACGAAAAAAGTTCACTGCAAATTAATCTTTTGTGACCTTTATTTTACCGTTTGAACTAGATTTGTGTCCTGCGTCAAAATGCGGAATTAGAATATTTAAAATTAAAATCATAATTTTTAATAATATACGGTAAAAATTAAAACTAAAAAGATCAAATGGTATATCTCCCGTATAGATAAATATATTTTATCTTACAAAATTTAATCTACATGACACTTAGATTAAATGTAAGCGTTTTTAATGTAAATTGAATACGTTTGAGATTATGTGTTTTTTCAAACTTATTTGAGCTCACCAAACCCAAAAAATATCGCTTTAGTATGTAAATCTTCTTAAATAAAAAATCGAAAAAATAATAAAAAGTGAGAATGATGATTTTCAAAATTCAACCATTAATGTTTGATTTGTAAAGTTGTACATGTATAATAAAAAACACAATTTTAATTAGAGTAATATGGATACAATTAAATGATATAAAATAAAATAATTGTATTATCAATCAGAAAATCAGATATGGTATCCAAATGAACATAAATACAATTTTTATAAAATAAATAATTAACATCGGTAAATAATTCATTGTTATAACATTATGTTAGATAACATTTAATTATTAAATTTTTATATTTTAGTTGAATTTAAATTAGTAACATATGTATTTGTGAAGTTATGTTAAAAAGGAAATGTAAATATGTATAGACTTTCAACATGGTATATAAAATTAATTAAGATTATTTTGATTGGTTAATTTAATTGATATGTTCTTTAAAATCCTCATTAAATAACATATATGATTTTTTCATCTAGTGTATCCTTAATTAATATATAGAGGATGACACATAAACTAAATTCTTAAGGTGTATATTCTTAACTAATATATAAAGAATTTTATTATGTGTTCTGATAACTTAGTTTTTTACCTAGTTTATTCATATTGCTAAAACTTGATTGTTTATCTAGTTTTTTTTTTTTTTTTTTTATCTTGGATTGTTTAGGCCACCAAAAATGTTTGTTTAAAGTTTTGAAAGAACTTAGATGAGCATCCCTAACTAACAAAAGTCGATGTTAGTGTACTTGTAAACATATTAAACTTGAATTTAATGCATTTTAACCTCTTGAATTCAAAAGACAGTTATGATCTCAATATGTTCGACAGATTAATTAATATTACAGCAATATGTCAATTTGATATTGTGATTCGTGTTATAGAACATTTCACAAGGGTTTTTTTTGATGATTTATCTATTTTTGTATGTTTGAATCCCTAAGAATTCTCTTATGCCCATTGCTTTTAGTTCATAGTTTACATTGAATTTTTTGTTTACATTCTTGCATCCAAAAACAAAAATCATGTTGTCTTTCACTTACCTTTATTTCAATAGATTTGTTAAGTAACACTTTGTTTTTGTGGATTCAATTCTTAAAATATTATTCCGTTTAATGTGCACTTGTACTAATTAATTTTAAGATTAAAACTCTATGTATCACAACTCCAAAACACTACATCGATATTGGCATACATTTGTAGTCGTTTTAAGGTTTTAAAATCGAGATTTATTTTATCTTTTTCAGCATGTAACACATTGTCTTCACGATTATTCTTACTGTCTATCATAATTTTTTTTTTTTTTTGAAATTTTTCTTCTATTTAAAAGCATGAGAGAGCAAATGTTTTTAGGGCCCCAACCCATTGTTTTGGTTTTTAAGCCCAAGTGGACCCAAAAGCCTATTACATATATTTGGAAATGAAATTGAACTAAACTAGTAGATAATTGGGGTAAGACCAAGGTTACTCAATTAGATTTGAACAAGATTGTAACTGAGAATCCGAATTGAACCAAGTATGTTGTTGAAGCAGTCATACCGATCCCAACCGCCATAGTTAATGATCGAGCCGAAAGTTTTTCCCCAAAAGGAACCCTAGTGATTGAAAAGAGATGGTGAAGATGGTGGAATCAACTTGATTAAGTGGCGATATCTCCATGGAACAAAAGCTGCATCACCTTAGAAGCAAAAGCTGATCTGTCCCCACGCAGGCTCGAGACTCTGATTTCCATGATGGTAGAGATGATCGAGTCAGCGGATCTGAACTTGTTGCGGTGAAGATGATGATTCTTTTCTGTCTAGAGACAGTGAATTCGTGGCCTGCCAAGCCAAGAATTGAAGAGTTTTTGCTCCTTTGCATCCCGTTAAGGTTTTGAGCAAAGTTAAAGAGTCCTCCCATCTTCTAAATATTTATTTTCTTTTATTTTGAGATAAAAGATTTTTATTAGATATACATATTAAAATATGTTAAAAGTTTATATTTTAAAACGTTTCGAGTTTCAGAAAGTTTGTCGTAAGTTGCTTATATACTAGACAAGGAGAAATTGTTGACCTTGTTTTTTCTTTAACTCACCAGTAGTCTAGCAACTTTCTTCGAAACAGTTTCGAAGATTTCGTCTACTTTTTTACATAACTAATTTTGTAGGCTACAGGGAAAATGGTTTGTTATGCGCTTTTCTTCTAAGTAGTTTTTATTTGAATCATAAAAATATTTACATGAAATTTATGTGTTTGTTCCACCAAAGGTAATTGACTCATGAATTATTCTCACCTGAACAACAAAATTCAAACAAAAGTCAAAACGAAAAAAACTTTAGTCTATGAAAATTGAAAGCAAAAATTTCCGAAAAATGCAAATTAAATTAAAAGACCACACAAATACGAATATGATGGAAAAAATCAATTTGGAAGCTTTAAAAATCTTAGATAATTGTAATTATAGGATAAAACCGAGACTAAGAATATATATAATATTATCATTACAAAAATCAATTTTATTTTAAAATCATATGTAAGATATATAAATTATATTAAGTTCTAACGAGGTTATTTTAGTAAATTTAATATTTTAAAAGTATAGTTTTCAAAACTTAAAAACAAAAAAAAAGAAATTTTAAAATTTTAAAATAAAAGAGGTATTTTTCCATGTTTACTCTTTATTCTTCTGGTAATACTATTATATCTGGAAGAAAAGAAAAAAAGAATCAATTGAGCTAAATTATTGGATAAACAGATCAGGCTACAAAGACTATAAATGATATGGTGATGCAATTTTTGTTGTCGTTTTATGTTTGGTAGAGAGTTTGATTCATGTAGACCATATATGGAGTAGTTGAGCAAACTTGATTCCGTATGGGCAATTTATCCTCTTCTTTTTAGATTTATCTTTTCTTTCCAAAACATATTTAGAGACTCATCACTCAAATATGAAACAGTTAGCCCTTTTTCAAAAAAAAAATATATATATATATATATATATGAAACAGTTTCTTTGTATTTATAACGCTATTGAGTTGGAATCTTAAGCTTGTTGTGTGTGATAAAAAACAACAAAACACAATCAAATGTTATATTTCTTAATCCGCTTAATTTAAAGTTGGAGCAGAGCAATATTAGATAAGTTACTGAAGAATATAATATTATTGACAAAAACAGCCATATATAGAGCTTGGGATCAGTCATATATGATCTTGTTTGGTCCACCATGTGGATGCTATTATCTACATGTGAATTACAAGCGAGAACCCACTAGGACTCACATGCACAGTCGAGTTATATATATGTTGATTTTTATGACATAAAGCTCGTTAAAACTGAAGAAGAGAATGGGTTCTATGTTTGGAGTAAGCTCCTTCAGCATTGTAATGATTCTGCTTCTTTCTATGGCTCCAAAACTTAAGGCCGAGCTCACAACGGTCGAACAAGCTCCAACCTCCGATGGCTCGATCAGTTTTCTGGTGATTGGAGATTGGGGAAGACGTGGACTCTACAACCAGTCCCAAGTTGCCCTCCAGGTACTTATTTACATACTATATATACACATATATATCATAAATGTTGTATATTGTAATATTGTTTTATTGGAAACGTAGATGGGGAGAATCGGGGAGAAGATGGACATCGATTTTGTGGTATCAACGGGTGATAATATCTACGACAATGGGATGAAAAGCATCGATGATCCCGCCTTTCAACTCTCATTCACTAATATCTACACTTCTCCTAGCTTGCAAAAGCCATGGTACCTTGGTATAATGTCCTCAATCATTAATTCATTTAAAAGTAATCAATGCTTAAAAAGGAAAAGCTCATAATAGATATATCATGGTCCATTGTACTCAGTGTTGGGGAATCACGACTATAGAGGAGATGTTGAAGCACAATTGAGTCCTGCTCTTAGATCAGTAGACAGCCGTTGGATTTGCATGCGATCCTTCATCGTAGACGCTGGTATTAGTCATATTAGTTACATATATAATGTTTAACATGTTACATGTTTTTGTTACCTAGCTTATCATGTTTATGGCTTTCTACTTCTTGTCACGAAATTTGAGCAGAGGTCGCAGAGCTCTTCTTTGTTGACACCACTCCTTTTGTGGATGCTTATTTCCTTAATTCAGAAGGCCAAACTTACGACTGGAGAGGCGTATCACCGAGAGAATCCTATCTTCAGACCATCTTAACGGTATACTTGAGAATACATAATTAATATCTCGCAAAACCATTAGTGTGTATGAATTATCCTGATGGCGATCACAAGTACTAATTATAATGACTAGGAATTGGAGATGAGTCTAAGAGAATCAAGAGCAAAATGGAAAATTGTGGTGGGTCATCATGCCATCAAAAGTGCTTCCATTCATGGGAATACCAAAGAGCTTGAAACTCTTCTCTTACCCATCCTTGAGGTTCATTTCCTTCTTACTCTTATTAGAGCTATATTGTATAAGATCATTTGAAACGTAATAACAAAAAGAAAAAAAGAAAAAAAATTATGTGTTTGTTTTTTGCTTGTTTGTTGTATTTACGTTTATGTTTATATGTAAAAATACTTATATTTGATATACCCCTTTTACATAAATATTTTTGCAAAGAGCAAATAAAAACCAAAACACATCTGGCAACTTTAATTTTAACTCCGTTCGGAAAATAAACATAATATTATAACATGAATTTTTTTCGATTTTTCAGGCGAATAAAGTTGATATCTATGTGAACGGTCATGATCATTGCTTGCAACAGATCAGCACATCTCAGAGGTAGCACCGATTGTTATATAGAAACAAATTCTGCGTTAAGATGAAGCAGATAATAAAAGAGAAGGGGATTTTTCAAACAAAAAAAAAAAAGGGGGTATATATATGGATTATATTTTTTTGTTTTTGCAGTCCAATTCAGTTTCTTACGAGTGGTGGAGGGTCAAAGGCATGGAGAGGCTATTACAACTGGGCAAAACCAGAGGATATGAAGTTTTTCTACGATGGACAAGGTTTCATGTCGGTTAAGGTCACCAGGACCGAAATGAGAGTTGTTTTTTATGATGTTTACGGAAATATTTTGCACAAGTGGGACGCATCAAAAATGTTATACACGGATTTTGATTTTCCATTGTAATTCGTTGTGAATTCACATAAAAAAAAATTTAATTGAAACAACTAAATTTTACATGCAAAATCATTTTTTTTTTTTGAAACTTATGTAGAATCATCTTAGTGAGTCACTCTAAAGTTTCACAAAAAAATTTTATAAGAGAATACCATATATCCATGCAGAATATTGGAAAATTTATGGATATGTACAAATCTCGATCCGGAATTTTCTAGATTAATAAAAAAAAAAAAAAAAACTTCACTTACTCTTGGCACAATCGAAACATTGTCATGCCGACTTAATTGTTTTATTAGCAACTCAAATCAAATATATTTGTTTCGGGAGAAAATGAGAAACAAGTTTGGCATCCTTTTCATGGATGTCTGTTTATTCCGTCCTTGTCTCAATTTGATTTTGCAAAAAACATAAACCAAATTCTAGATATCAGCAATAAATGAAAAAACCTAAAAAACTGCTTCTTATCTGAGTCACTCAACGAAAACGGGAAAACTGGTATCAGGATTAAAAATCAACATGCTTATTTGGCGCTTTGAACCCATCAAACAACGAATGAGATTGTACAGTGGAGCAGATGAGATAGTCTGCAGAGAAGAAAATTGGAAGCTATGCAAGTCATCATGAGGAAGCATGGTGGACTTGAATTTTGGAGAAAAGGTACCAGGTGACACTTAACCGTGACATTGTACCTGTCTGTTGAAGAAACCATAAAAGAGAAGCTTGAAGCTTTCTTTTTCTTTCGAATAGAAAAAATAGAGAGATTCATGAACCCAGAGTTATGAGTGAGGTTGTAACTTGGTGAGTGAAAAATAGACTTCAGCTGTTGCTGGTATTAGGCTTGTGTAGTATATATGTATAGTTTCAGGAGCAAATCACTTGGGAGTGAGTTTGCATAACTCTGGCAGACTGTAATAAGTTATTCTAGTGATATTTTATACGAGAAAGATTGGGAAGTTTAGGAATAACTTCATGAGCAAATCACTTGAAAATAAGTTTGCGTAACTATGAGAATAGTAGACCGTAATAGGTTGTTCTATTGATATTCTAAACAAGAAACGCTGGGTAGTTAAGGATAGCATCATGATCAAATCACTTGTGAGTGAGGTTGAGTAACTCTGAGATAGTACAGATTTGTAAGAAATTGTTCTATTGATATTCTTAATAAAGGAAAAGTTTATACTACGGTAATTCTGTTTGTTGTTGTACTACGAGGTCCCTAGTTATTTCAAGAAAAACATGGAATAAGAAAAAAATGCTCGCCACTAAGGTGGACAAATGTGCTTGATAGATTTAAGATTGATTGCGAATCCAGAACGTAATAACACTTGTTTTGGACAATTGCTATTGTTTATTTTCCGCATTTTTTCATTTAAATACTGAAATAAAACAATTACAATAGAATTACACGTACTCCTACATTTTAGGGAACATGGAAAGTGGTGAAGTGTGTGGGAGTTGAATCTCACAATTAGATTTGTCAAATAACTTTTAGAGGATCTGAAAGTTTTTGCGGAAAACCACTGAAACGATTATATTTGAAGAGAATTTTCTTAAGTTGTTGCAGAATACAAGTGTTTATGAATAAAATTTCGGATCCTCTCTTTGGAGGATGTAGATGGGTATTTATACAAGTCTAGGTCAGTTATGACTAAGCCCAAACAATAAAGGAAAAACTTCTTTATTCTTCGGGATTTTCCTTTACCCGCGAATGTCTCTAAGTCGGCTAGCTCTATGGGCCTTCGTCTTGGGCCTGCTCTTATGTCAGTTTGTGATATGATCATAGACAATACTAAGGATATGGAGCCTGAACCAGAGGTTGAACCAGAAGGAGCTAAGCTTGTAGCTGAGGATTCACTTGGAGTTGAAGACGTGTTGGTGGCACCAGTAGGACCAATGACTCGATCCTGAACTAAGCTATTTGATATGCTCAAATTTGCCCTGAGCTACTCTCTCAAATTAAGAGATCGATGTAATACTTAGGGGTCGAATCCACAGGGAATCAATTCACACAATCGACTAATGAATTGAAATTAAGCTAAGTAAATATGTATGAATGTAATAAAATAGCAAAGTAAACAAGTGAATGATTATCAAGGTTCTTAGAATTCAATTGGAGAAAAGAGTTAGGCTATTGGTAATTCGCAGGAATGAATTGAAATATGATCGACACAAGGATAAAAATGGTTAGGATTTTATTAAGAGCAGTTATAGAACTCAAACACGAATATAAAACCAATCAACTTTCGTTGCAGAGATTATCTATGACTAAATCCTTAAATTCCAAATTTCTTTGCAAACTTAGTAAATAAAATCAAGCATTAAGTTCAGGTTCAATTGTTTACAAAATTACTAAGCCAAATTTCTTTGCGAATAGACAATTTTGCTCATCTAAGATTATATCAAGTTGTTAATTATACTTTTGCATCTATTAAAGCAACCTAAGATTTCCAATTTCAATTGATCAATCCTAAAATCAGAGTTAAATCAATCTAGATGAAGAACATAAAGATAAATCGTAACAGATTTTTAATCCTAACAATTTCTCATCAAACCCTAGAATTACCCTAAACCTAACAATCAAACTACTCAGACATAGATGATGTGAACATTATGAATGAATAAAATTGCATAAAAGAGATAGAGTAAAAGTGATATAATGCGTTTTTGGTGCATTCTAACCCTTGTTTTGTGAGTCTTTCATTCTCTTTCGAGTCATTCTAGGTATAAAAGTGGCTGGAAACAAGGATTGGAGCTTGCGGATTGGATTTGGCGAAAAAGGATGAAATATGGATCTTTTGGAATATTCTAGAGGAAGGGAGCACCCGTCCAAGAAGAGGGAGCACCTGCTCCCAGCAGATCCACTTATGGAAATTTTATTAAATCTAATCCTAAAAACCCTATCTTTGGGCCAGCCGCCGTGGGCCTTTAAATAGGTTTTTCTCTGGATCTTTTGAGGGGATCACGCACACATCACGCAATAGAAAAGAGAGAACACAAAAGAGATCAACGAGTGAGAGAGAGAGAGATTCGAATACTTGTTTTATGGTTTGTAAACTTGGAGATTTGTCTTCCACGTTTCCTTGTTGAAGTTTTCTTAAACCCTTATCTCTTTTACTTTGATTCAATGAAGTTTCTTATGTCAATTGCTGCTGTTGATTGCTTGAATATGTGCGAGTAATCCACTAGTTAGATTAAGGGTTTCGATGGGATTGAATATCATGAACTAAGTATAGATAGGTTTTGAAATCATCATTCGATATCTCCACCTAATGTCGATCTTATTACCTAGGTTAGATTGATCACCTAGTCTCTGATTTTAGGTTGAATCTACTCATCAAAAGTGTTGTAGATTGCTGGAATTGACTTAGATGGGTGAGTTGTCCTTAGCCAACAAAAGTTGAAGTTAAGGCAACTCGTGAACAAATCAACCCTAATCGTTTAATGCTCTTCATTCTTTGTAACCTCAAACGACAGTTTAGGGTGTTAGATTGATTGTTGAAGTGGTTGATGCCACGAAAGTGGATCCTCTTATACTTATGGTTGAGTTCTAGATTGGTTCATAACTTGATAACCTGAATAATTGCTTGGTTCTAGATGTTCTAATCCCTGAGAATTACCCCTTGATCGCTTAGCTAAACTTGTAATCAATAGGATTAGAGTGTATTGTTGGTCCCTTAACGAACCTAAACTATTCTACATCGGATTAGTGAATCTAGGTTTTAATCTTCGAAACCGGTAAAACAATTTCATCAAATTGGCATCGTTGCGACGGGGACCAACTCGATACCTCTAATTTTTGTTTACGATTTAAGACTAAGCACTAAACTCGTTCTTTTGTTTGTCTTGCGTGTGTTTCAGGTGTATGAACTCAAGGACAACAAGGAGAAATCTTCAAACTCCCCTCATCACTTTGAGTAACCCTGACCTTGCGAGACTAGAACGAGAAAACAGACGACAAAGGCCTAATCCCGCTGATATGGGCGAACAAGGCGACAACAACATGGCGGCTGAGCTGCAAAGGCTGCAAGAGCAGATGGCTCAGATGCAACAGCAGCACGCGCGCGAACAGCAGCAACAACACGCGCGTGCGAAGCAGCGAGCCATAGGGGATATGGACAATCCCCACGCTTTTTACCGGTGATATGCTCAAATTTGCCCTGAGCTACTCTCTCAAATTAAGAGATCGTAGTAGTACTTAGGGATCGAATCCATAGGGAATCAAATCACACAACCAATTATGAATTCAAATTTTGCTAAGTAAAAAGTGATGAATGTAAAATAGAAAGCAAACGTAAACAGTGAATGATGATAAAGGTTTTAGTAATCAATGAGACAAAAAGTTAGGCATTGGGTAATTCGCAGGAATGACTTGAAATACGGCTGTGTCGATCGACATGGATGTCCGCGTCGATCGACACGAGGATAAAAACAGTTAGGATTTGTTAAGAACGGTTCTAGAACATAAACACGAATGTAAAATCAATCAACTTTCGTTGCAGAGACTATCTATGATTAGATTCCTAAATCCCGAATTTCTTTGCGAACCTAGAGAATAAAATCAAGCATTAAATTCAGGTTTAATTGTTCACAAAATTCCTAAGCCAAATTTCTTTGCGAATAGGTAATTTTGCTCATCTAAGATTATATCAGGTTGTTAATAATACTTTCGCATCTATTAAAGCAACCTAGGATATCCAATTTCAGTTGATCAATCCTAAAATCAGAGTTAAATCAATCTAGAACATAAAGATAAATCCTAACAGGGTTTCAATCCTACCAATTTCCCATCAAACCCTAGAATTACCCTAAACCTAACAAGCAAACTACTCAGACATAGATGCAGTAAACATTATGAATGAATAAAATTGCATTAAAAATAGAGTTAGAGATACAGAAGGGTAGAAATCTGAAGGTCTGGAAGTCCTGAAATCTCCCCAAAAGCTCTCCTCTCTTAAGTCTCAATATAAAATCCAAGATGATCCACATAAAAACCTAAGTAAAAACTATATATAAGGTCTAAAATTCGGACTGGGCTTTTCTGGAAACTTTTGGGCTTCATGGGCCCAAGAGGAAATTCTTCTCTTCTCGTCAGATATACTCGTGTCGATCGACACACAGGTCCATGTTGATCGACACATCCTTGAAAACTCGACTCCGGCTTGATAACTTCGGCTCTCTTTCCTCGATGTTCCAAAATACTCTAAAAGCTCCCATAAAACTCCAATCGTCCAATAACCTGCAAGGACTCAAAACAACTCGAAAAATACCAAAAAGATTCTATGAAAAGGACTTATATCATGGTTGAAAACGGGTAAAAATCATGATATATCAACTCCCCCAGGCTTAGCATTTACTTGCCCTCAAGCAAAACATATACTAAGAATGTGAAAGAGGTTTGAAAACGCAGAAACTTACCTTCCCTTGGAGTACTGAACCGACCCTTTCAACTAGTAATCCACATAATGCATAACCATCCCAGGATCAGACCACCATGTACTTCTCCATAGACATTCGCAGCCTCCCAAATTCATCCACGACTTATCAACATAACCCGCTAGTCCTCATTGCTGGGTCTCGTCCCAGATCTCGATGCCAAGAACCTTCTAGACTCATTCCCATACATTACCATGTCAAGTGAACCATACAACCTTTGGTACTCTTTCTCTCCCCCAGACTTATTCGATTCAGAAACTCAAAAACAGTGCTTTCACTACTATTGTTCCTTGTGAGGAGACAGGGTCGTGAGATCGCTCGTCCTCTACATCCGTTCTAAGGGACTCAGACTGCTGCTTTTGAGTTCCAGGTGATCACCTCTTTAGTACTGACTCACTGGAATTTCATTTCCTCATCTAGTACTCAAGAACTATCATATCACCCCAAATCATTCAATTTTTTTTTTTTTTTTTTGTGAAGGAGAGGAGTACTGTTCTTTTCAACAGAGATTGCACTTGTCAGGTATGAATGAGGAGTCAAGTTCTACGAACACCAATCACCGAGGAGACCGCATAATTAGTTCGAACCCTGCGGATTATGCTGGAAGTAACAGACGTTTCTAGTTAACTGGTCAGCCTTAGGATTTTCCATTAGTCTAACTCTGAAATCGATCCTGAAAAATGGTCACACAACTGAAAGAACAATCCATTAAACCAAGAGAAAAGTCATAGTTTCCAACTGTTTTGACTCAATAAAAACAAAAATTTGACTCAAAATAAACCAAAACAAAGAGAAACACGTTAGTAGTTTCCCTCCCCCAGACTTAACCAACACTGTCCCCAGTGTGATCAAGCCTGAAGTAGGTGAAAGAACAGAAAAGAAAAAGAAAACACCAATTGAAAAGAACGAGAACTTACCTGTTGCAGGGTATGTCGATCGACACGAGTAGATGTGTCGATCGACACACTGATGTTTGTTTCCTCGTCTCTTTTTTTTTTTTTTTTTTTGCTGTCTGAAACACTTAAAATAAAAAGTTAGTAAAACAAAACAAAAAATTCAAACTAATTTACACTTACCAGTGGGTTGCCTCCCACTAAGCGCTTGTTTTCAGTCATTAGCTCGACTGTGTCAGGACGCAGACTCCTGGTGGATTGGTGAAAGGAACAACACCTGGAAAGAGCTTCATAGTGTTCTGCATCATCTCTTGGATAACTACCTCTCCTTTTTCCTTTAGCTCCATGGGAAGGATGATTCTGAACCTGGAGAAGGGTTTGGAAGTCTTCTTGCGCTTGGACTTCGCTGGTTTGGTGACTCTATCAGATCGCTGGGAGATAGGAGTTGAAAGAGGAACTCTGGGGATCTTCTCCACATCATCTCCAAGGTTTGAGCATTGTTGTCCTCCATCATTGACGGTCATACAAGAATTCTCCTTGACATGAACTACAGGGTAGAAGACATTCTTGTTGATCTCTGAGAAGGAGATTCGCCGGTTTGGGAAGTCCACTATCGCACCCACAGTGGCAAGGAAGGCTTGCCCAAAAATCAATGGGTCATCGTTGTCCTCCTTCATCTCCATCACATGAAAGTCAGTAGGAACAAGGCAATCTCCCACTTGAAGCATTAGATCCGGAATGAAACCTTTCGAACTTGTAGAAGAAGAGTCTGCAAACTTGAGAGATGCCCTTGGAGGTTCCAAATCTGTAATTCCTAGCTTCTTCGCCATAGCCATAGACATGACATTTACATAGCACCTGTATCACAGAGAGAGTCCTTTAGTTCTATACCATTGACTAAACATGGAACAACAAACCTCCCTGGAGTTGCTAGTTTAGTCAGCTTCCTCAACGATGGTTGAGCAGGTTTCTCCAGAGTCATGTCTTGAATCAATGTGCATACTTCTACGGAAAGTACAACACTGAACTGCTCAGAACTCAAGTTCTTGATAGCCATCCTCTGCAAGCACTTTCTGACCACCGGAGAGAGCTTCTCAACACCTATCAATGGAAACTCCACAACAAGTTTATCCATGATGGCCTTGCATCTAGCATTCTCCAGCTCTTGCTTAGACCTCCTAGGATATGGTATCTTAGGCTTGTAAACTCTCTCTTCTGCTTTGGCTGAAGTCTGGGACGAAGTTAGGCAGTCCTGGGTAGCGTGTCGATCGACACAGTTGTGTCGATCGACAGGAGACTTCCTGTCCGATGTATCACCGATTGCGTAACACTCTGTCAATCGACAGGCTTCTGTGTCGATCGACACGATGCTCTCTGTGAAACTAGACTCGCAATTCAGGGCTTGTGTCGATCGACAAAGCCCTGTCGTGTCGATCGACACGAGCTCTACTGTCTCCAAATCTGCGACTTCTTCTTCCTCACACCCCACAGTGATTGCATTGATATGCAACCTTGGGTTCGTCTCAGTCTTAGCCGGTAGGAATTCTTCTTGCCTTTTCACCGACTCCGCCGTTTGAGCAACTTGGATATCCAATTTCTTGACATGGGTGTTCAGAGCTTCGAATTTCCCATTCAGATCTTGATACATCGCATCCATTTTCCCGTTGAAACTCACGGTCATCTTCTGTTGCCCTTCCAAGATCTGCTCTAGCATGGATTTCATCTCGCTACTCTCTGCTGTCTGAGGAGGAGGTGCCTGATAGGAAGATGAACCATAGTTCCTAGTGTAATTGCTGCTCTGAAATGGCTTCTGAAAGTCATTCTTCTGAAACCCTTGTTGATTCCCAAACCTCTGACCCTGAAAGCCACCTCCATTGATGTAGTTCACATCCTTTTCCTCTGGCTCGAAAGTCTCTACCTCTGCAGCAAACTGAACTGACTTCTTCCCGAAGAGAAAGTTATGCACAGAATCCAGCTTAGCCTTTACCTCAGCAATTTGGCTTCCATCCATGTTTCCACCCAGCTTCTTCTTTTCGAAATCTGCATTCTTGGTACTGTTGCTGGAAGCCAAGTTATCGATGAGAATCAGTGCATCTTCCGGATACCTGGTGTTGAAGTTCCCATTGCTAGCTGAATCGAGGGCCATCTGATACCTCCAGTCAATCCCTCTGAAAAAGATGCCCAACAGCTGGACATCACTAAACCTGTGGTGAGGAAAATCTCTCTGGTAAGACTTGAATCGCATCCAAGAATCCTTGAATGCTTCAGTCGATCCCTGTTTGAAAGTAGAGATCTTGTTCCTCAAATCCTCAGACCTTGCCTCATCGAAGAAGTTATTGAGGAAGGCATTCTTGGTGTCCTCCTAAGTAGTCAACGATCCAGGCTCCAGCTGCTTCAACCAGTAGGCTACTTCTCCACTGAGAGAGTATGGGAACAGCTTGCAGTAGAGGTAGTCACTAGATACTCCATTAGCCTTAATGCTAGATGCTAGGTCCTCGAACCTCTCAATGTGGTCCATGGGATGCTAAGATGATAGACCGTGGAAGGGGTGCTGAGCCACAAGAGAGAAATAGGCAGGCTTTAGCTCGAAATCGTTTCTCTGGAAAGCAGGAGGGCGAATCGCAGCCTTGTTGGCGTAGAACTCGTCAGGTCTGTTGTACTCTCCCAGAGTACGCCCACGAGCAAATACCTCCTGACCCAAACGTCTACCCTCACCGCGCGGTTCAGGAATCACGTTTCCCTCAGCATCCAGCCTCTGACCGCGCTCATTGCGCCTGTTCCCTTCATTATCAACCAACAACCCAGCTGCATCGCGAATCAGTACTTACGGAAGACGCTCCATTGCTGCTTCTCGTGTAGCTTTCCTGTTGGCTCTTTCTAAAGCTCCTAACTCAGAAACAAAATCCACTAACTCTTGATTCTGATTGCTTTTGGTCTTGCGATTAAGCATGCACCTGAAACAGACAAAAACAAAAGAAAACGGAAGTAAATAAACAGAAAATCAAAACTTAGACAAAATTCTAAAATCAAAAATCGAATGGTGATTTTGACTCCCCGGCAACGGCGCCAAAATTTGATATGCTCAAATTTGCCCTGAGCTACTCTCTCAAATTAAGAGATCGTAGTAGTACTTAGGGATCGAATCCACAGGGAATCAAATCACACAACCAATTATGAATTCAAATTTTGCTAAGTAAAAAGTGATGAATGTAAAATAGAAAGCAAACGTAAACAGTGAATGATGATAAAGGTTTTAGTAATCAATGAGACAAAAAGTTAGGCATTGGGTAATTCGCAGGAATGACTTGAAGTACGGCTGTGTCGATCGACATGGATGTCCGCGTCGATCGACACGAGGATAAAAACAGTTAGGATTTGTTAAGAACGGTTCTAGAACATAAACACGAATGTAAAATCAATCAACTTTCGTTGCAGAGACTATCTATGATTATATTCCTAAATCCCAAATTTCTTTGCGAACTTAGAGAATAAAATCAAGCATTAAATTCAGGTTTAATTGTTCACAAAATTCCTAAGCCAAATTTCTTTGCGAATAGGTAATTTTGCTCATCTAAGATTATATCAGGTTGTTAATAATACTTTCGCATCTATTAAAGCAACCTAGGATATCCAATTTCAGTTGATCAATCCTAAAATCAGAGTTAAATCAATCTAGAACATAAAGATAAATCCTAACAGGGTTTCAATCCTACCAATTTCCCATCAAACCCTAGAATTACCCTAAACCTAACAAGCAAACTACTCAGACATAGATGCAGTAAACATTATGAATAAATAAAATTGCATTAAAAATAGAGTTAGAGATACAGAAGGGTCGAAATCTGAAGGTCTGGAAGTCCTGAAATCTCCCCAAAAGCTCTCCTCTCTTAAGTCTCAATATAAAATCCAAGATGATCCACATAAAAACCTAAGTAAAAACTATATATAAGGTCTAAAATTCGGACTGGGCTTTTCTGGAAACTTTTGGGCTTCATGGGCCCAAGAGGAAATAATTCTCTTCTCGTCAGATATACTCGTGTCGATCGACACACAGGTCCATGTTGATCGACACATCCTTGAAAACTCGACTCCGACTTGATAACTTCGGCTCTTCTTTCCTCGATGTTCCAAAATACTCCAAAAGCTCCCATAAAGCTCCAATCGTCCAATAACCTGGAAGGACTCAAAACAACTCGAAAAATACCAAAAAGACTTTATGAAAAGGACTTATATCATGGTCGAAAACGGGTAAAAACCATGATATATCAACCGGAACCGAGCTGCCATAGTCCCCTCTGCTATTGAACGAAATGATTATGAGATCAAACCGCAGATGATATCGCTGGTTAAGCAGCATTTGTTCCATGGGCTGCCTGCTGAAATTCCGATGGACCATATAGAAAACTTCGAGGAGATCTGCTCCACGACGAGTTCTAATGGGATGAACCCGGATTTCATAAAGTGCAAGCTATTCCCCTTCTCGCTCGCGGATAAGGCTTCGCGTTTGCTAAAGTCTCTACCTGCTAGATCCATTACGACTTGGGGTACAATGTAGAACTGCGTTCCTAGATCACTTCTATACGAAGACTAAAACCGCGAGTTTGAGGAACAAAATCTCCTCGTTCCAACAAGATTCAGGAGAGTCCTTCTGTGAGGCATGGGAACGGTTCAAGGAGTATAAAAGGGAATGCCCACACCATGGTTTCACTGATGAGAATCTGCTTAGTATCTTCTACGATGGTGTTGATTGGGACTACAGAAATGCGCTTAATGCTGCTAGCGATGGAGACTTTATGACAAAAACCAGAGAGGGTGCGCATAAGCTCATTGAGAACTTGGCTGCGAGTTCTAGCAACAAGTCTCTGGAATATGACCGGACTACGAAATCCAGTGGGATGGACGCCCAAAAGATTGATGACCTTACTACTAAGGTCAACTTGTTGCTCAAAGCGAACCAAATGATGGTTCACTTTGCAGATAAGGATGGTGAACCACTCGCTGAGGAGATAGTTGAGGAAGGAGATAGTGATCCGCAGGAGGTCAGCTACGTGAATGGCCAAGGGTTTGTGCGAAACCGCGGGTTCAACCAAAATTATTGGAGTCACCCAAATTTCTCCTATCGAAGTACGAATGTCGAGAACCCACAGGACCAGGTATACCCACAACAAACCGGCCCCCAGAACCAGAAACCTCAGGATTAAACTTTCCAAAAGACCTACCCTCAGAATTTCCAAGGAAAAACGTTCCTCCCCTTTCAAGGTCAAAAAACGCAATTCTCTAACTTTCAAACTCCTGTGAGCTCCGGAAGTAATTCTCAGGATGACTTGAAGGGTATGATGCAGCAACTGATGGTTAATCAACAGAAGTGTGCTACTGAGATCAACACTAAGGTTGATGCTATGTATTCGAACCTTAATGGTCGGCTTGAGGCGGTTTGCAACCACGTGAAGAAGCTCGACACTCAGGTTGCTCAGACGGCCGATGCAATCAAAAGGCCACAAGAAGTGCTGCCTGGTAAGCCGGACACAAACCCCGGAGAGTTTGTAAATGTCATTGAACTGAGAAGTGGAAGAGTTCTACCAGCAGTCGTAAGGACAGAAACTGAAAACTGCCCAGAAGGAGCACCTGCTCCAGTAGACGGAGCACCTGTTCCAACAGAGGGAGCACCTGCTCTAGAAACAGAAGAGGATGAAGACGTGTCTCGATCAACTTCTAAGGTATTAAGGCCAAATGAGATTATTGATAAAGTTCGTTCTCGTGTCTACAGGCCCCCTGTCCCTTACCCAGTACCTCCAAGGAAGTCGCAGAAGGATTTGGAGGAGGCAAATGTAAGGAAATGTTACAAGACTTGACGGTTAAGCTGACATTGGCAGATGCGATTCAGATGATGCCGTCCATGAAAAAGTACGTTAAGGGCTTGGTTATTGGACGGATTCCTTCAGAGTAAGCAAGAATTGTAGTGTTGTGCTACAAAACAATGCCATTAAAAAGCAAGAGGACCCAGGTAAGTTCGTGCTTTCTGTTGATATTGGTCCTGTGTGATTTACTTGTTCTTTGTGTGATTTAGGGTCCAGCGTGAACCTCATGCCCTATTCGGTTGCAAGGAAGCTTGGGTACACAAAGTTTAAACCAACAAGAATTTCATTGGTGTTTGCTGACAAATCTATTAAGTTGCCTGTAGGAATTTTGGAAGATTTGCAGGTCAGGATTGGGAACATTTTCATTCCAGGAGATTTCGTGGTGTTGGAATTGGACGATGAACCAAAGGATCCCCTGATTTTGGGACGTCCTTTCTTGCGCACAGCTGGTGCGATCATTGATGTAAAGAACGGAACAATTGGTCTCCACCTGGGAGACATTATCATGGAGTTTGAGATGGATCGGATGTTGAAGAAACCGACCACTGATGGGCAAACTTTTTCCATTGAGGATAACCTTGAAATCTCAGAAGAAGAGATTGAAGAGATTCTTGCTGATGACCCCTTGGATGTTGCGTTGACAAAAGTAGAAAGTTAACATGGGTATTTGAGTGAGGACACTGTTGGTTTCGCAAGGATGTTGGATTCTGGTCAAATGGAAAAATCGACAGACTTTTTGAAACTTGAAACAAAGGGAGAAGACGGAGCACCTGCTCCTAGAAACTCTGCTAACGACCCTTGACGTGAGCTGAAAGCTTCGAAACTTGAGCTCAAAACCTTACCAGATGGGCTAAGGTACGCGTTTCTCGGTCCCAACTCTACATATCCTATTATTATTAATATTGATCTGAATAATGTGGAATCTGCCTTACTTTTATGCGAGCTCAGGAAGTATAGGAAGGCTTTAGGTTATTCGCTAGATGACATCCCTGGAATCTCACCTAATTTATGCATGCATAAGATACATTTAGAAGATGAATCTAGAACTTCTGTAACCAAAGGAGATTGAATCCGAATTTGAAAGATGTCGTTAAGAAAGAGATAATGAAATTACTAGAAGCTGGAGTTATTTATGCAATATCTTATAGTAATTGGGTTAGTCATGTGAATGTAGTACCTAAGAAAGGCGGAATCACTGTGATCGCCAATGATAAGAACGAATTGATACCCACTAGGACTGTCACATGACATAGAATGTGCATTGATTATAGAAAGTTAAATGCAGCAACTAGGAAGGATCATTTTCCCTTACCATTCATTGATCAAATGCTCGAAAGATTAGCTAACTACCCTTACTACTGCTTTTTAGACGGTTATTCAGGTTTCTTTCAGATTCCCATTCACCCGGATGATCAGGAGAAGACAACTTTCACATGTCCCTATGGCACCTTTGCGTACCGCAGGATGCCATTCGGACTATGCAACGCCCCTGCTACTTTTCAAAGGTGCATGATGTCTATCTTTACTGATTTGATTGAAGATATTATGGAGGTTTTCATGGATGACTTCTCCGTCTATGGGAGCTCTTTTTCTGTGTGTCTGTCTAATCTGCAGGGTGTTACAACGTTGTGAGGAGAAGCATCTTGTACGAAACTGGGAGAAGTGCCATTTTATGGTTAGGGATGGAATAGTTTGCAACCGCCGGATTCAGTCAGAGGGATACGAAGTTTCCTTGGTCATGCTGGTTTCTACAGACGTTTCATCAAGGACTTTTCGAAGATAGCGATACCACTCACTCAACTCTTATGTAAGGAAACCAAGTTTCATTTTGATGGAGCCTGCCTTGAGGCATTTCACACGATAAAGGGAGCATTGGTAAGTGCACCCGTTGTACAACCGCCAAATTGGGATCTACCATTTGAGGTTATGATAGATGCTAGTGATTACGCTGTGGGAGCATTTTTGGGGCAAAGGAAGGATAAAAAGCTCCATGTGATCTACTATGCTAGCCGAACCTTGGATGGGACTCAATGTAAGTATGCTACGATTGAGAAAGAACTCCTGGCTGTTATCTTTGCTTTTGAGAAATTCAGATCATATCTTGTGGGTTCAAAGGTCATTGTTCATACCGACCATGCGGGATTGAAGTATTTGCTCACCAAGAAGGACGCGAAACCGAAGCTTTTGAGATGGATTTTGTTGCTCTAAGAGTTTAATCTACAAATCATTGATAAGAAATGTACTGAAAATGGGGTTGCTGATCACTTATCTCGCTTGAAAGTCGATGAAACAGTCCCGCTTGATGATGCATTACCGGATGAACATGTATATGCTATTGGAATCTGTGTTCTGGAGCACCCAGTGCAGGACGGAGCATCTGCTTCAGAAGTGTTTTCTGCTGCTGTTTCTAAGTCAGTTGCCCCGAGTTTTCCATGGTTTGGAGAGATAGCGAACTACCTTGCTGCTGATCGTGAACCAGCTGATTTTGTGGGAGACAGAAAGAGGAAATTTTTGCGAGACATCAGGAGATACTTTTGGGACGAACCATACCTTTACAAGCAATGCTCGGATGGCCTTTTTATGAGATGTGTTCCTGATGAGGAGATTTTAGGAATCCTATTTCACTGCCATAGTTCGAGTTATGTTGGTCACTTAGCGACTTTTAAGATAGTATCCAAAGCACTGCAAGCTGGGTATTGGTGGCCGACAATGTTCCGGGACGCAAACGCTTTTATCTCAAGGTGCGACAAATGTCAGAGGAAAGGGAACATCTCACGACGGAACGAGATGCCTCAACACTTCATCCTGGAAGTTGAAGTGTTTGACATATGGGGAATAGATTTTATGGGACCGTTTTCATCTTCCTATGAAAACAAGTACATCCTAGTGGCTGTTGATTATGTGTCCAAATGGGTTGAGGCCATTGCTTCCCCAACTAATGATGTCGCTGTGGTGTTAAAGATGTTCAAAACCATAATATTCCCTAGGTTTGGAGTACAACAAGTGATTAGCGATGGAGGGACCCATTTCATCAATAAGGTTTTTGAGAACCTTTTAAGGAAGAATGGTGTAAAGCATAAGGTTGCGACAGCATATCACCCGCAGACTAGTGGCCAAGTTGAGGTTAGC
The DNA here is from genome assembly GCA_964056655.1 of Arabis hirsuta. Classification (NCBI taxonomy): domain Eukaryota; kingdom Viridiplantae; phylum Streptophyta; class Magnoliopsida; order Brassicales; family Brassicaceae; genus Arabis; species Arabis hirsuta. Next base: position 24,797,677 of record OZ053305.1, on the reverse strand, counting down.
AACAGGCAAATCAAGGACATCCTACAAAAGACCGTAGGCACCACCAGGAAAGACTGGGCCGCTAAGTTGGACAATGCGGTTTGGGCATACCGAACCGCTTATAAGACACCATTGGGGACAACGCCCTTTCATTTGGTATATGGGAAGTCCTGCCATCTTCCTCTAGAGCTTGAGTACAAGGCAGCTTGGACTGGTAAGCTAATGAACTACGATATCAAACCCGCCTTGGAAAGGAGATCAATGCAGCTTAATGAATTGGAGGAAATTAGGCACCTGGCTTATGAGAGTTCGAAGATATACAAGGAAAGAACCAAGATGTATCACGACAAGAGGATTCTCACCCGAGATTTCAAACCAAACGACCTAGTACTTCTCTTTAACTCTCGACTTAAACTTTTTCCTCATCAAGGTGGTCCGGTCCTTTCCTCATCAAGGCAGTTCGATCATATGGAGCTCTGGTGTTGCTGGACGCCAAAGGCAAAGAATTCGTGGTCAACGGACAGCGCTGTAAACCATACCTAGCCAATGCAAACCAAGCCGAAGGTAGAATCATCACCTTAGGCGATGCACCAAAAGCCTAAATGGCTAATCAAGTCAAGCTAACGACTTTAACCAAGCACTGTGGGAGGCAACGCACCGGTATGTTTTCTAACTTTTTCAATTTGATTTCTTTTATTACTAACCGTGATTTCATTCTTTGAGTTTTCAGGATTTCAAAAAAAAAAAAAATTGTTGTAGAATACGCAAGGAGGATCGATAGATCACCTTAGCTAGATCGATCGATCTGAAGTGAGAAGTTCAACATGCATTCCAGCGGTCAAGGTCAGGATTGATCTGAACATCGATCTGCCTGCCTCCGAGTTCAAACCAGAAGGAGACGGATCGATCGATCTCTTCGGGTGGATCGCTCGATCCATGAAGAAGAGGTCCTGAGCCAACCCAGCAGTCAACCTCAGGATCGACTCAGCAGATCGATCCGAATTCCAGAGAGCACCTGGTACTCAGAACAGAGCACCTGCTCTCTAGGGTAAATTTGAAATTCAAAATCTGGCCCACCAAGAGGTAAGTCAAATAGAATAAGGATAATGGGCCCGAGAAATCTGAGGATATTTTCCAATTTTAATAAGGAAATAACAGTTATAACGGGACCCCCAAAAAGCCCTAATTTCTCGTGCCCATAACTCCTTCTCCTTCTTCCTCTTTCGATTTTCTCCATTAAAACTTTCAAGGTCTTTTGCTCAAACCTCAACTTCTTCGATTCTCAACCGATCTGACCGAGTTTTGACTTGATTTCACTCGAATTTTCATCCTCATTCCGAATCTACAATCTGTTTCTCAAGAAAATCAAGGTACCCACTCGAAATCCCACTTTTTTTGTTCGCCGTTTCGAAGAAAAAAAGGTAAAATTGCTCGTGTATTCTGTTGATTCGTGGCTTTTCGATTTGGTTGAGTACATCATATGCTTGTTTAGAATTGAACTCGTGTGGGTAGGATTGTGTATTTTGACTTGAAATTTCGATTGAACTTAAACCCTAATTTATAGAGAAAAATCAAAATTTAGGGCAACGGAGATGTGAATGGGCTTATGATTCTTTGATTATTTACCTTGGACTGTTTGGAGTAGTCAAAATTATCTGAATAAGAGGCAGACACTTTGATCTCAAAATTTTGCAAAAACAGGGGATTATCTTTTCGGTGCTTGTATGGAAATTTAGGATAGGGATTAATGCTGGATTTGTTTCGTGTTTATGGTTGTCATTGCAGGATGACAGGACCACGCACATCAGTCGGAAACCCATCACGCTCCAAAAAAGGGAAAGGAGCCTCCACCTCCTCTCAACTCACAACCAACCCTTGGCCACGTGATGAAGGCCAACGGTTCCCCTTAAGCAATTCCCGCCTTCCTCCACATTCAGATGAGGCATGGGATCAAACCAATGCCTACTACTACAACAATTGGCTCGAGATCGCAATTGAGCCAACTCGGTTCTTGTGTTGACAAACATTGAAGGATTTGGGGCTGCTCTACGACGTGGGCAGAATACTTGAGGCTTCCGAACTATCTGATCTCATCACTCAGCCGGATGCTCTCTACCCAGAGTTGGTTCGACAGTGCTTAGCCTCTGCCAAGCTCGTTCTATTCTGACCCATGCAAGTCTTTAGCATCACAAGGGTTGCTCTCTTTCTTTGCTGGAGGAAAGAGATATGAGGTCACTATCGCTGATTTTTGTGACATCTACGGTTTTGACTCTACGCTAGAGAAGGTGGACCTCCCTACTCGCCTCCCAATTGCTCATCGTTTCTGGAATTTCATCGCCACTGGAGACTACTTCTCTCATTCGGCAGCTCAATCAACAATTCGAAACCCCGCCCTTCGGATTGGGGCAAAGGCGATGAGCACCATCTTCTTTTCCCGAGATGATGTGAGTAGGGTCCGGAACGACGAGTTAATCCTCCTCTACATGGCGGTTAAAGATACTATTGAAGGCGAAGATGGGTTGAGTTGTGAGTTTGACACAAGTATCACCATGGGAGCGATGTTTGCCTCGGTTATTGCGGACAAGAGGACCAAGGTCGCCAAGGGAAAGGCTGCTGCGCACACGGAGCGAATGGGCAGCCTCTTGACCAGGCTGTTCATCCAGTGCAAAATCAACCTTGGGGACTACACATGCAACCCCGCGACGAAGTTTATGGACACCGCTTACCTTCTCTCTTGTGAAATCTTGGCTGAATCTAACATTTACAAGTTCACCGCGAGGGACAAGACCACCCAGTTCTGCCAGTTGCCACAGCTATCCATGAGAGAATTGGAAGTTGCAGCTAACGTAGGATTCACGCCTGGAACGGAGTATCTGTGCTCTGCTACTGGAGCACCGACAGAGAGAGCACCAAAACCCAGGAGGAGCACTTCGTCCACCAGACCTACTCCTGCTCCCACTTCTGTCCTGGATGTCCCTTTGGGTTGCGATGAGGAAGACGACCTGGCAACCGATACGCAGAGAACCCGACAGTCCAGAGCACACTACCGCATGCCTTATGCGAGTGAGCTGACACTAGATGACATCTCCGATAATCCCGCGGATGCGGAATATCACCGTTGGATGGCTGCTTCCACCAAGAAGAACAACGGGCTGCTCCGTCGGATCCTCCACATGCTCCAGAAGGGTTGCAGCAGCTCTCACGCCACCGAGACCATCCCGACCACATCCCCTATTTTGTCACCAGTTTCTCGACCATCCACATTCGCCGTCCATCCACTCGCTCTGGGAAACGCAAGAAGCCGATCACCAGCGAAGACTCCGACGATACCACCAGTGATTAGACATCGCTCCTCTATTCTTTTATGCATTTTCATTTTCTTTTCTTCTTTTATCCCACTCTCTCTTTTCTTATTCACACACCAAGACGGTGTGAAGTAAGTCTGGGGGGAGTTGCTACTAATATCGTTTATTTTGGTTGTTTTCTATTTTCTTATGTCCTATTTTGAGTCTTTCTTTTCGTTTGTTTCATTGAGTCAAGACTTTGTAGGGAATTAGGACTTTATCTTATGATGATCTTTGAACTATCTATGTTTAACTTTCTCTCTAGTGACCATTTCTTCAGAGCATGGGTACAAGGAACAGCTGGAACAGTTTGATACACTATCTTCCAGGTTCCATATTGACCAAAATTCCTCTCACTATTGACACTAGATTAGGAAAACAAATCATATTCATGACTCCTTATCTTTTTTATCACTCTTATTGTTCCTAAATAGCTAGCTCATTTTTAGTTAGTATCCTCCTTAACCCTAACCTCTTTTCAAGCCTCTTGCATTCTTGTTACTTCATTGTCATATGTGCAGCATATGCGCAAAAGGGCCGGAGAGAATTGGGTCGACACTGCCTTTAAATCACTCTTTTTGAAGAACAAGAGCATTGATTCCCAGAAGGAGCACGTGCTCATATTCCCAGAAGATGGTTTTACAACGAGGTGGAACAAAAATCCACAAAGGAGGAACGATATTGATGAGCTCCACTTATATGTACAACTCTGATATTTCCGTGTTCGAGAGACATACACTTGTAATCAAAACCCTCTTCATCATCATTTTAATCGATCTTATGTCAAAAAAAAAAATGATGAAGTGTGGTGTTAAATCTGTAAAATAGGAAGTGTCTCTCTGCACAGCGAGTATACACAAGGTGGATGATGGTTAGATGAGACATTTGAGAGGTTGGAAGAAAGAAAGAGTGGTTTAGAGAATGTGGATATCAACGGACTTATTCTCTCTTGCAATTTTGTGCGATATCCTGCATCCTCTACGAGACATCGGGTAACCCTTAAACACTTTAAAAACTTTGAACTCCACCTCTAAATGGCCTTAAACCCTTTAGCGTCGTCTACCCTCAATGGTGCCTTTAGCGAGATCCTCACGCAACTTTGAATGCGTTGAGTTTGTGTTTGGGAAATGGAACTTGGTTTAGAAATTTGTTGAGGAGTTTTGGTAAAGCTTTGTTATTTGTAATTTGGATTATGTAGTCTGCAGATTGAGGGTTTTAAACTCGGTTCACTGAGGATAAAGAGTTCCTGTATTTTCAAACCTTTCCCTTTTACTTGGTCTCGAATTTGTTTGAGGACAAACAAAGATCTAAGTCTGTAGGAATTGATATAATGCGTTTTTGGCGCATTCTAACCCTTGTTTTATAGGTTTTTATCGAGTTTTTCACTCTCTATCGAGTCATTCTAGGTATAAAAGTGGCTGGAAACAAAGATTGGAGCTTGCGGATTGGATTTGGCGAAAAAGGATGAAATATGGATCTTTTTGGAATATTTTAGAGGAAGGGAGCATCCGTCCCAGAAGAGGGAGCACCTGCTCCCAGCAAATCCACTTATGGAAATTTCATTAAACCTAATTCTAAAAACCCTATCTTTGGGCCAGCCGCCATGGGCCTTTAAATAGGTTTTTCTCTGGATCTTTTGAGGGGATCACGCACACATCACGCAGCAGAAAAAAAGATAACACAACAGAGATCAACGAGTGAGAGAGAGAGAGATTCGAATACTTGTTTTAGGGTTTGTAAACTTGGAGATTTGTCTTCCACGTTTCCTTGTTGAAGTTTTCTTAAACCCTTATCTCTTTTACTTTGATTCAATGAAGTTTCTTATGTCAATTGCTGCTGTTGATTGCTTGAATATGTGCGAGTAATCCACTAGTTAGATTAAGGGTTTCGATGGGATTGAATATCATGAACTAAGTATAGATAGGTTTTGAAATCATCATTCGATATCTCCACCTAATGTCGATCTTATTGCCTAGGTTAGATTGATCACCTAGCCTCTGATTTTAGGTTGAATCTACTCATCAAAAGTGTTGTAGATTACTGGAATTGACTTAGATGGGCGATTTGTCCTTAGCCAACGAAAGTTGAATTTAAGGCAACTCGTGAACAAATCAACCCTAATCGTTTAATGCTCTTCATTCTTTGTAACCTCAAATGACAGTTTAGGGTGTTAGATTGATTGTTGAAGTGGTTGATGCCACGAAAGTGGATCCTCTTATACTTATGGTTGAGTTCTAGATTGGTTCATAACTTGATAACCTGAATAATTGCTTGGTTCTAGATGGTCTAATCCCTGAGAATTACCCCTTAATCTAACGCTTTTCCTTAATTATTTACAACCAATTTTACTTTTGTTTTGCTTTGATATTATTGTGACATTGAAACCTCTTTTGATCGCTTAGCTGAACTTGTAATCAATAGGATTAGAGTGTATTGTTGGTCCCTTAACGAACCTAAACTATTCTACATCGGATTAGTGAATCTAGGTTTTAATCTTTGAAACCGGTAAAGGACTTTCATCAAAGAGATACAAAGAGTTTGAAACCGATGAAGTCTGAAGTCTGAAATCTCCCAAAAGCTCTCTTAATCTCTTCTCTTTCAAGCCTCAATTAAAAACTAGATGATAACATGAAAGCCTAAAGAAAAACTATATATAATGTCTAAAAATCGGATTGGGTTTTTCTGCAAACTTCTGGGCTTTTTGGGCAAAAGCAGAATTTCTTCAAAACTTGCAATCTTCTCGCGTCAGACATGTGTGTCGATCGACACACAGGGTTGTGTCGATCGATACAGCCATGAAAACTCGACTCTGACTTGATCACTTCGGCTCTTCTTTCCTCGATGCTCCAAAATGCTCCAAAAGCTCCCATTAAGCTCCAATCGCCCATTATCCTACAAAGACTCAAAACGACTCGAAAAATACCAAAAAAACATTATGAAAAGGACTTATATCATAGTAAAAAAAGAGTAAAAACCATGATATATCACTAATCAACCAAGCTATTGGTGGAATGCTAAGACACTTGAGTGGGGTAGAAGGAAACGCTGTTCTAACCACTCTGGTTATGATACAAGTTCAAGTGCATCAATAAATGGACTAGTGATACATCAAGTGCTCTTTTTCCCTCTCTTTGGTTTTCCTTCTCTTGGGTTTTCTAAAATGAAGTTTTTAATGAGGCTTATGCATCAATTCAACTCCTCCATTTGTTGATCAGGCCCAAAGGCCATTTTAGCTATAAAGAAAACGCCATTTGGAAGCTCAAGGGTTTAAAATTTTGAATTCAAACTTGTTTTAATTATTTGTCATTTTCGAGATCAGCCTTGGAGCTTGTTCCAAGACTACTTCGTTTCCCCATCTCTTTTCTTCTCTTATCTTTATATTCCTTGTTTCTGAAACAGAAAACTTATCTTTCTATTTATCAAAAACGTTTTCTAAAGAAGATTATCTTGTTGGTGTGTAATATCCAACAAAATCCTCAAGTTCTTTGGTGTGTAATATCCAAAGGATTTGAGTCAATATCTTGAAGCTCTTCTGCAAGCTTATGTGCTATCATTTAACCATTCAACTTCTATCCATCATCACGGTTTCATTCTCTACAAATCTGTTATTTTCTCAACTTAAGAGTGCCGATCTAGGAAGGATCTCATTAGTTTGCATTGTCACTTGAGGCCCAACGGGTAGTCACTCGAGGCCCAACATGTCGTCACTCAAGGTCCAATGAGTAGTCATTTGAGGCCCAACCGGTCGTCACTCCATGCCAAACGGTTAGCCACTCGAAGCCCAATAAATCGTCACTCAAGGCCCAACAGGTTGCTGTTTTATCTATATATTTTATTTTTTTGGGCTGTTGACTTTACGAGGAGGAATGTGACACTAACAAAGTGGTCTTTGTTATGAATAAAAGAAAGAGATAAGGAATTGTGATGTCTCATTCCATGAATCATAAAAATATATATATGAATACAATGACCTTGAAGAACGAGTAGAACTTAGAGAGCAAGCAAGTCTAAAACCTTCTAGAAGGGCTTATAATGGGCATCCATCTAGTGGGTTTATAACACTTCTCATTGGATGTCATTATAGTAAAAATATTCCTAATGCACATAAGATGTTGCCACATTAAAAATCTTACCAAAAAAATCCAATTGGGACAAAACCATGGTTAAGAGAAAAATAGTGTAACACACATTTTCTCTCCGTGATGAGTGTATAACTTGATATATTTGTGACGACGTACCCAAATGTTGAACTTGTATCTTGAAAATACGAATTGAAAGTGGCTTGAAAAATAAGTTTGTCAAAGCTTCACTTGAACGAATATGTAGAACAAGTATATTGCCATTTTTTCACAACTCATGGGTCTTTCAGATGATTCATCTGGATCATTCTCTTTGTTTCCATTAATATCATTCAAGTATGATATTCATTTGGAAGATTGATAGACTTTCATATATCATTGTAATGATAACATTTCCCTTTGAGCGTCTATCATTTGTGTATTCTTCGACGTCTAGTTAAAAACTTTTCATAGAAAACCCAATGGGATAAAAACTATGATAAGGGAAAAAGAGTACATCCACGTTCATCATTATATTTCTCCACCTCGGAAATATCTTCTTCAGGAGATGAATTCCGATCATATATACTATCTCTTTTTGGAATTATTATAAGCATAACTTTAATGAACAAACTCGTAGGGTTTTCATGTAAACTTCTGGTCCATATTATCATTTTTCATAAAAGATCATATCTTGGTCATTTGGTCCTCAGACCTAAATATATTTAATGTACAACCTTCTAAACATTTATCTTTTGCTCTAATCGCATTTTTATGTATGGTATTTCAGAACCAAACATATTTATGCATTTTTCTATAAAATCCTCCAAGGGTCTTTTAAGATAACATATTTTCTCTTTAAGTCCATTATGTTGATCTAACTCACTCTTGCTTTCACTCATCACTGACATATTAAACATATTTTCTCTTTAAGTCCATTATGTTGATCTAACTCACTCTTGCTTTCACTCATCACTGACATATTACCAATATTTATAGGTTTTTTAAACAAATGATAATCGAAAATGCACATTTTAATGAAAGCGCATAACAAGTTATGATAAATAAGTGTCTAGATTTAGATTTCTTGAGTTTTTTTCTTGGGTCATTTAGTTGAATACCCTCTTATAACTCAAGATGTAAGTTGATAGACTAGTCCATGTTTAATTAGTTCGGATAGCTAGGAGAAACAAAATGTTGATGAAAATACCCTTCTGGAGTTGAACTAACAACCTACCATACAGCAGATGTGACCTGACGTTTTTGTTTTTTAAATAATTTCTCATTCTTAAATTTGTTTTTCCATTTAATATTCACAACATTAATGTTTATAATTAGAATTGAATCATCTCATAATTTATATGTATAAAAAATCAAGATTTTTTCTTAATATGTTACAATATGAAATTTTAGAAATTGACATATATTACACAAACTATTGATATAATGTTACAATGAAACATAATATACCATATAACATGTTATTTTACTATATAGCATAGTATACCACACTAATATAAAACATGATATACACTATATAACATGTAATATCATATCCATCAAGTTATAAACAACATTCAAAACACATTACTACGTTTATTGTTATGGTATGTAGCATACCATAGCATATGATGTGTATATATGCATGGCAATATCATGTTAATATATGACATGTTATATATATTATATAACATGTTATATTTGATATAAATGCTATAAGATACAACATTATGATGTGTATAGTAATACTATGACATACCATATTAATATATGACATCTTTTATCATATAAATATATAGTATATAGCATATTATACTACATTTTATTCTTATATTATATAAATAGTTTGAGGAAAAATAATAATGTGAACCTCAATATATATATATATATGGTATGTCATATATATGATGTTACATTTATTATAACATTATATGAACTAGTTTGTGTAATATATGTCAATTTTTAAAGTTTGAAATTATAATATATGTGGAAAAAAATCTTGTCTTTTTATATATATAGATAAAAAAAAAAAAATTTTAAACAAAATATTAGATCAAACAAATATTAAATAGGAAAAAAACAATGAAATAGAAAATGATTTAAAAGACAAAATCAGTTTCGCATGGTATATCATAGTTTTCTCTAACATAGTCTGACACAACCTGACACAGTATGACACAGCTTGACACAATCAAAGGGATATTCAGATCATTTGGTAGCTCATTCAATTAATAAATTCAAAAACCCGACTATATGGTTAAATATAATACTATATCCTAGCATTTCCCTTTTTTCAATACTTCTTCCGACTCAGAGAAACTCAACTACAGTTGTTCATTCTCCTTCTTTAACTCTTTAATTTTAGGTTATGCTTTACGAAGCTAATCTCGTACTTTAGTTAGTGCTGATTATTTATCTTCTATGAACACAACCAAATACATTTTGGCAACTTGTATCTCACTTCTGTTTGCGTAGTAATTTTTAGTCGAATCTCAAAATTAATAAATATGATATTTTCTAATATCAGTTCAACATGTTACACTGATATGGCATCTAGATCAAAGAAATTCCACCGATTTCATATCAGAAACAAAAAGTTTTGTTTTAAGGTTTTTGTTCACAAAAATTCATTTGAGAATATGATAAATAAACGATTTACCATCCAAGTAAGTTATTGATGAAAGAGCTTTTACCGGTTTGTAAAGATGAAACCTAAGGTCACTAATCCGATGTAGAATAGTATAGGTTCGTTCAAAGGGACCAGCAATACACTCTAATCTTATGCAATACCAATTCAGCTAAGCAATCAAGTGGGTTTAAGTTATCACAATTAATCAAACAATTAAAGTAAATTCGGTGTAAACAAATGATATTAAAAGTGTTAGGTCAAGGGGTATATCTCTGGGATTAGGACATCAAAACCAAGCAATTATTCAGGTTATCAATTATGAACCAATCTAGAACTCAACCATAGATTCAAGAGGACCCACTGTCGTGGCATCAACTACTTCAACAATCAATCTAACACCCTAAACTGTCGTTTGAGGCTACAAAGAATGATGAGCATTAAACGTATATGATTGATTTGTTCACGAGTTGCCTTAACTTCAACTATCGTTGGCTAAGGACAACTCGCCCATCTATGTCAATTCAAGCAATTCACAACACTTTTGATGAGTAAATTTAACCTAAAATCAAAGGCTAGGTGATCAATCTAGTCTAGGCAATACGATCGACTGTAGACGGAGATATCAAATGATGTTTCAAAACCTATCTATGCTTAGTTATGATTCTCTAACCCCATCGAACCCTCAACCTAACAAGGGGAATTACTCGCACATAATTAAACAAACAACAGCAGCAAGTAAGATAATAAACTTCATTGAAAATAGAAAAGATAAGAATTTAGAAATCTTCTCCAAAACGTGGAAGGCAATCCTCAAGTTTACAACTCTAAAAACAAGTATCAAATCTCTCTCTCACTTGTGTTTTCTCTCCTCTGCTGTGTCGTGTCTCTCCCTGGCTCAAAAGGGTCGAAAAACTCCATTTTTATAGGCCCACGGCGGTTGGGAAAAATAAGGTTGCGAAAATTAGGTTTAATGAATATTTCCAAAACTGGATCTCTTGGGAGCAGGTGCTTCTTTTTCTGGAGCGGGTGCTCCTTTTCTTCAAAATATTCCAAAAAGATCCAGATTCCTTCCTTTTTCACCAAATCCAATTGCAAGTTCCAATCCTCCATTCCAGTCGCATTTTAGACCTAGAATGACTCAAAGTAGAGTGAAAGACTCGATAAAAACCTACAAAACAAAGGTTAGAATGCGCCAAAAACGCATTATATCAATTCCCCAAGACTTAGATCTTTGTTTGTCCTCAAACAAATTCAAGACCAAGTGAAGGAGAAAGGTTTGAAAATGCGGGAACTCTTTTATCCTTAGTGAATCGGGTTTAAAACATTTAATCTACAAACCACATAATCCAGATTACGAATAACAAAGCATCACCAAAACCCCTCAACACATTTCTCAACCAAGTTCCATTTCCCAAACACAAACTCAACTCATTCAAAGTTGCGTGAGGGTCTCGCTAAAGGCACCATTTAGGGTAGACGACGCTAAAGGGTTAAGGCTATTTAGAGGTGGAGTTTAAAGTGTTTAAGGGTTACTTGATGTTTCGTAGAGAATGCAAGATATTGCACAAAATTGCAAGAGATAATAGGTCCGTTGATATTCCACATTCTCTAAACCACTCTTTCTTTCTTCCATCCTCTCAAACGTCTCATCTAACCATCATTCCCCATTGGGTATACTCGCTGTGCAGAGAGACACTTCCTATTTTACAGATTTACCACTCTTCATCATCTGTTTTTTTTTTTTTTTTTTTTTGATGATGATGAAGAGGGTTTTGATTACAAGTATATGTCTCTCAAACACGAAAATATCAGAGTTGTTGTACATACCCAAGTGGAGCTCATCAATATTGTTCCTCCTTTGTGGATTTTTGTTCCACCTCGTTGTAAAACCATCTTCTGGGAATAGGAGCAGGTGCTCCTTCTGGGAATCAGTGCTCTTGTTCTTCAGAAAGAGTGATTTAAAGGCAGTGTCGACCCAATTCTCTCCGGCCCTTTTGCACATATGATGCACATATGACAATGACGTAACAAGAATGCAAGAGGCTTGAAAAGAGGTTAGGGTTAAGGAGGGTACTAACTAAAAATGAGCTAGCTATTCAGGAACAACAAGAGTGATAAAAAGAATAAGGAGTCCTGAATATGATTCGTTTCCCTAATCTAGTGCCAATAGCGAGAGGAATTTTTGGTCAATATGAAACCTGGAAGATAGTGTATTGAAGTGTTCCAGCTGTTCCTTGTACCCACGCTCTGTAGAAATGGTCACTAGAGAGAAAGTTAAACACAAATAGTTCAAACATCATCATAAGATAAGGTCCTAATTCCCAACAAAGTCTTGACTCAATAAAACAACAAAAAAAAAGACTCAATAAGACATAATAAAAAAAAACAACCAAAAGAAACTCCCCCCAGACTTACTTCACACCGTCTCGGTGTGAGAATAAGAAAAGAGAAAGTGAAAAGAAATAAAATCATAAAGAAAAGCAGAAAATAAAATGTTTGTGATGAATACCTCTTGGTGGGTCTAAATCCGAATTTCGAATTTTTACCCTAGAGAGTAGGTGCTCTGTATTGGAGAGCAGGTGCTCTGTATCGGAGAGCAGGTGCTCTGTTGGGGAATAGGTGCTCCTTCTGGGTTTGAACTTTGAAGCAGATCGATGTGCAGGTCGATCCTGAGTCTGATCGATGGTCTGTATGTTGAAATCCTCATTCCGGATCGATCGATCTAGCTGAGGGGATCGATCGATCCTCCTTGCATATTCTCAAAAAAAAAAAAAAAAAAATTTCAGAAACCTGAAAACTCAAACTGAAATTCAAAGATAGTAATAAAAGAAATCAAATTGAAAAAGTTAGAAAACGTACCGGTGGGTTGCCTCCCACTAATCGCTTGTTTAAAGTCTTTAGCTTGACTTGGATTTCATGTGTCAGTCAGGAAGATAAACATGAGAACTTTCTCCAAAAGAAGCTCTCCAATCCGTAAACTTCAACTTCAGAACCTTGCTCAACATAGCTTTCACAGCTTCTTCACCTTTCTCTTTCAGCTCAGATGTGAGAATAGCTCTAACATTGGAGAAAGGTTTCGAAATCCCTTTGGACTTCACCTTGTACTCAATCGTGTCACCAACACGTCTCTGAGGTTCTAACCATATGAGAATCACCCTTGATTCTTTGGCTCGTCACCTTCTCCTTTACCCTGCTCTTTTGACTAGTCTTTTTTGTTCTGATAAGAGGGTCTCCATCTAGGACTTCCTTGACCTCACTCTTATCATTGAAATCTCTGTTTGTCACCATTTGCAGCTTATCTCCATTGATAACGGTAACACAGGATGCAAGTTTGGCTGCTTCATTAGTGGGTATAGCTTTGTAGAAGACATGCTTGTCAATATTAGAGAACGAGACTCTTCTATTAGGCAAATCTACAACTGCACCCACTGTCGCCAAAAACGGTCTTCCAAGAATCAAAGGTATACCAGGAACTTCGCTCATCTCCACCACCTGAAAGTCAGTAGGAACAAGACAATTTCCAACTTGAACATGTAAATCATGAATAGTACCTTGTGGAACCTTGGTGGAAGAGTTTGCAAACTTAAGAGATATATTAGCAGCTCTCATCGTAGTAATTAGGGGTGGGCAAATCAACCCAAAACCGAAATACCGAACCGAACCGAACCAAAAAAACGGTATGGTTTTGGTTAATTGGATTAAACAAAATGGCCTCAATTTTTCAAAAACCAAAAAATCAAAAAACCGAACCGAAACCGAAACCGAAAAATCGATTGTTTCGGATCGGTTCCGGTTAAACCGAAAAACCGAAATCAAAACCGAAAAACTAATCTAACCAAAAGAGCATGGATCGACCGATCCTTTAGTCTAAATCGATCGATCTGTTTGGGTTGTATGTGTTTGAATTCAGTTTTTCGGTTTAAAATCGAAACCGAAATCAAAAACCGAACCGAAGTCGAATTTCGGTATATAATGGACTTCAATTTCGTGATACCGAACCAAACCGAAACCGAAGAAAGTGAACCGAAACCGAACCGAAACAATTTCGGTTTCATATGGACTCAATTTATCAAAAACCGAAAAATCAAAAAACCAAAAAACCAAACCGAAACCGAAAACCGATTGCCCACCCCTAGTAGTAATCCCAAGCTTTTCTGCAATAGCCTTGGACATGAGATTGATAGAAGACCCAGAATCGCAGAGAGATTCTTTAAATTCAACTCCTGCAATGGAGCATGGAACAACAAACTTCCCAGGGTCTTCTAGCTTTGCCAACTGCTTCATTGGAGATGATGTATTCCTTGCTTCAGCAAAGAGAGCCTTGACTACCGTGAGACTCTTCTTGGTATCCTTGGAAAACTCGCGATATGCAGGATCAACTCTAAATGCCTCTTCAAAGGAGAATTCAGGAGGAAGCTCACTCACCATCTTATTAAACTCAGCCAGCTTCTTTTCACCAATCTCATATTTCAGTCTTTGAGGGTATGGGATCCTAGGGATGTATGGTAATGATTCGACAGCCTCTTCTGATGTCTCTGGTGTAAGCGATGCTGAGACAGTCTCCACCTCACTCTGAACTAATATCACGTTGCAGTGTTCTCTGGGATTTGTTTCAACTTTTCCTAGAAGAGTCCCTGGTGGTCGCTTAGTTGATGCCGAGATCTGAGCTACCTAAATGTCAAGCCTCTTCACGTGGTTGCAAACAGCTTCAAGTCTACCATTGAGGTCCGAGTACATGGCGTCTACCTGCGTTTTGATTTTGGTGGCAGACTTCTATTGATTAGCCATTAGCTGCTGCATCATAACCTTGAGTTCATCCTGAGAAGTACTTTCAGAGCTCGCAGGAGCCTGAAAGTTAGAAAATTGTGGTTTCTGTTGAACTCCCCCTTGAAACTGATTCTGACCTTGGTTTAGGTGATTCCTATAGTTCTGGGTGACTCCTTCTTCACCCATCTCCTCAGAAAATGGTTCACCATTCTCATCTACAAAGTGAACCGTCCTTTGGTTCCCTTTGAGCAACAAGTTGACCTTAACAGTAAGGTCATCAATCTTTTGGGAATCCATTCCACTAGATTTTGTGGTCTTGTCATACTCCTGCGACTTGTTGCTAGAACTCACAGCCAAGTTCTTGATGAGCTTATATGCACCCTCTTTGGTCTTAGTCATAAAATTACCATCACTCGCAGCATTCAAAGCATTCCTGTAATCCCAATCAACACCATCATAAAAGATACCCAGCAAGTTTTCATCGGTAAACCCATGGTGTGGACACTTGCTCTTGTACTCTTTGAACCGTTCCCATGCCTCACAAAAAGACTCTCCTGAATGTTACTGGAAAGATGAGATCTTGTTCCTTAGGCTCGCAGTCTGGGATTTGGTGTAAAAGTGGTCCAAGAACGCTGCTCTACATTGTACCCAAATCGTGATGGATCCAGCTGGTAGAGACTTGAGCCAACGGTAAGCTTTGTCAGCGAGTGAGAAAGGGAAAATCTTGTACTTCAAGAAATCCATGTTCATCCCATTAGAACTCGTCGTAGAGCAGATCTCCTCGAAGTTTTCGATATGGTCCATCGGAATTTCCGCAGGCAGTCCATGGAACGAGTGCTGCTTGACCAACAATATCACTGAGGCTTTATCTCATAATCTTGCCTCTCAATAGCAGGTGGAACAATAGCAACTCGGTTCCAATAGAAAGCATGGGGATTATCCATATCCCCAATTGCACACTGCTGCTGTTGTTCACGAGCATGTTGCAGCTGCATCTGAGCCATCGGCTCTTGCAACCGTAGCAGCTCAGCCGCCATACCATCATTGCCTTGTTCGCCCATGTCGACGAGATTATGCCTTGTTTGTCTGTTTTCTTGTTTTAGTCTTGCGAGTTCTGGGTTACTCAAAATCACAACGGGGATTTTGGAATTTCTCCTTGTTGTTCTCGAGTTCATGCACCGGAAACACACGAAAAAAAAACACAAAGAATGAGTTAGTACTTAGTCTGAAATCGTATATGAAACTTAGAGGTATCGAGTTGGTCCCCGTCGCAACGGCGCCAATTTGATGAAAGAGCTTTTACCGGTTTGTAAAGATGAAACCTAAGGTCACTAATCCGATGTAGAATAGTATAGGTTCGCTCAAAGGGACCAGCAATACACTCTAATCTTATGCAATACCAATTCAGCTAAGCAATCAAGTGGGTTTAAGTTATCACGATTAATCAAACAATTAAAGTAAATTCGGTGTAAATAAATGATATTAAAAGCGTTAGGTCAAGGGGTATATCTTTGGGATTAGGACACAAAACCAAGCAATTATTCAGGTTATCAAGTTATGAACCAATCTAGAACTCAACCATAAATTCAAGAGGACCCACTGTCGTGGCATCAACTACTTCAACAATCAATCTAACACCCTAAACTGTCGTTTGAGGCTACAAAGAATGATGAGCATTAAACGTATATGATTGATTTGTTCACGAGTTGCCTTAACTTCAACTATCGTTGGCTAAGGACAACTCGCCCATCTATGTCAATTCAAGCAATTCACAACACTTTTGATGAGTAAATTTAACCTAAAATCAAAGGCTAGGTGATCAATCTAGTCTAGGCAATACGATTGACTGTAGACGGAGATATGAAATGATGTTTCAAAACCTATCTATGCTTAGTTATGATTCTCTAACCCCATCGAACCCTCAACCTAACAAGGGGAATTACTCGCACATAATTAAACAAACAACAGCAGCAAGTAAGATAATAAACTTCATTGAAAATAGAAAAGATAAGAATTTAGAAATCTTCTCCAAAACGTGAAAGGCAATCTTCAAGCTTACAACTCTAAAAACAAGTATCAAATCTCTCTCTCACTTGTGTTTTCTCTCCTCTGCTGTGTCGTGTCTCTCCCTGGCTCAAAAGGGTCGAAAAACTCCATTTTTATAGGCCCACGGCGGTTGGGAAAAATAAGGTTGCGAAAATTAGGTTTAATGAATATTTCCAAAACTGGATCTCTTGGGAGCAGGTGCTCCCTTTTCTGGAGCGGGTGCTCCTTTTCTTCAAAATATTCCAAAAAGATCTAGATTCCTTCCTTTTTCACCAAATCCAATTGCAAGTTCCAATCCTCCATTCCAATCGCATTTTAGACCTAGAATGACTCAAAGTAGAGTGAAAGACTCGATAAAAACCTACAAAACAAAGGTTAGAATGCGCCAAAAACGCATTATACTAGTTATCATATGTTGCATTTTTATTTATTTGATATGGTATAAGATACAAGTGAAAACTCTATAAATTAGTAATATTAGGATAACAATATTTTTTTTTTGTCAACCAAACTTTAATTAAAATATTCCACCAGTATTGGTAATCCAATTAGGCATAAAGTTACTTACATAAGAAAAAACAGAAACTCTAGAACGTGCAGAACGACCAAATAGTCCGCTTTTAAATTAAGAGAACGAGAAATGAAAGACAAAGAAAAAGAAGTGAGTCGATCATGCAACTCCCTGAACTTACCAGAAAGGACAGAGAAAACAGGTCATTCCTCGGGATGTCTGACGATATCCACCATGTTAGAGTAGTATGTCTCAAAGACGTGGCACTCCAGCCCTCACTCCAACATGCATGACATCGTCCAAATTAGCGCTTCCATTTCAGAATGCAATAGGGACTTCCGGTGACTCAGTCCTTTTGCATCTAAAAGCATAGTTTGATCCCCTAGAACACAAACTCATCCTAACCCTGATGTTAAATCTGTCTCCTTCCTTGACCCGTTAACCTGACAGTGTAACTGCGTTGCTAGGTGAACCAGCCTCTTCCACTAAAGTGATTTCGCCTTCCGGTGAACCTAGCTGTGCATCCGTCCATGCCTGGTATTCATTTTCTGCCAAAGAATAACAATATTTTATTTATTAATTTATGAATATATTAGTTATATGAAAAAGTTAATTAATGACTAGATAATTTTTGTTAATTTATCGAATTATTAATTTATAAAATACTAATTGTCAAGTTTTTACTATAGTTTTAACATTTTTATAGTTTGGTTTGGTTTAAGTGAAACTAATAATTTTTATTTAATTCCATCAATTACAAAAATCAAATTATTTTGAAAACAATGTTTTGATCATTTGACGAAACTAAACATAATATATTTTATAATAATTTATTAAAAATTATTATAAAATAATTTTAAAAACTGTTTAAGTAATGACTAAAATTCCTTTAGTCACGTTTAGATATATTATGTATTTTTAAGTAATGACTAAACTTCCTAATTTTGTTTACATACTTATTTTAGAAAGAAACGAAAATACATGAAACATATGGTTTGAACTTTCTTATCAAAGGTTTGGACAAGATAAGAAATAACTCTTTATCGTGTGCCTAAAAAGTCTTTTTCTTTTTCCTATTATTTAAATTTTCGGTCAAATGGTG
This sequence comes from Arabis hirsuta, assembly GCA_964056655.1. Classification (NCBI taxonomy): domain Eukaryota; kingdom Viridiplantae; phylum Streptophyta; class Magnoliopsida; order Brassicales; family Brassicaceae; genus Arabis; species Arabis hirsuta. The sequence goes on along the minus strand of OZ053305.1, from coordinate 24,779,241 downwards.
AAAACATTTTCACTTTGTGCATGACATGATATAAACACATGTAATCCATGCTGACGATTAAAGCTAAACAAAGTTGATTACAAAGAAACATTTCCACGTCTGAACCGGCACGTTAGACACCACCACCAATATGAGGAGTCATATGCAAATAGTAGAACCGTACCGTCAGGCAAGTAACATAAGAAGACAGATAAAATGAGACAAAAGCACTCAAGTGCATCGTACTAAACTAGATCCGGGAATCCAAACATGAACAAATTCCGAAGTGCGAAACCCGGTATCTGAAATACGACAATCAACACTCTATAAATACTTTATTATCTGCTCCATAATAAGGATAATATCCTTTTGGCTAAAAACATATATAAATATACTCTTTCTTGAACTCAAGGTCAATCATCTCGAACATTGAATTTTATTTTTTTGAAAAAGAAACTTTGAAACTTTTTCGAGCTTATAAGGGTCAATCTCTTGGATCTCTTCCGTCTCTCTTCTTTAGTTTCGGTCGTCTTTCGACCAAAGCTTCATTCACAAACTCTATCTCTCTATCTCTTCTCACATTCTCTAGTAAATCATCATACATTTTGTAGATTATCCTTGTTCTGTCCAGAATCACCATATTCCTCTTGTTTTCTAACTATTATCCTTTTTAATCTTCTTCGATCCACTGTGGTGTCTCTCTCTCATTGGTTTTCTTTTCTGATTTGGGCGACAGAACGTCATAAGAAAACACCTTCTCATCGTGTTTTTTGAGGTTCTCATGTGATTATTGACTGTGCAAAAACATATACTTTTATTGATTATATTGTTTCAAAAGAACAAAATCATCCAGAACACCTTCTATTCGAGTTGGTTAGTCATCTCTTTAAATTTTTTAACTAGTTGGGGTGAGTACACGCCACAATATTAACCTTTGAGCCGACCGATTCTAAACGCCATTTTAAGATAATATTGTTATACTTTGACCAAAACAGATTCCAATCAAAATTACTCACCTACTAATTAAGCACGTGGTTCATCATGTTCAAAGAAACGCAGCGTTTCACTTGTCAATTCCCCAATCTCGCTCTCAGAGCTTTATAAACTCCTCTCTCTCTCTCTCTTCGGAATCAAAGAAGGATCTTCTCTACTTCCCGACAATGGCGGCTACACTGTACAAGTCTTCTTGTCTTCTTCAACCCAAGTCCGGCTCCACCAATCGCCTAAACCCTTCTCTCGTCAATCCTCATCCGAGTCCGACCAGTAAGTCGCGTTGATCTCAGTTTCAAGATAAGAGACGTTATTCGAATTATGCAAGGGTTTGTTATTATCTTTGTTTCTGTGTGATAGGAGTTTCAGTTTTTGGGAAGAGTCGTAGAGATGTCGTTGCGAAAGCTTCGATTGAAATGGCGGAATCGACACCTTTCGCTCCTGTCAAGCAGAACGGTCCCATCATTGTGATTGATAATTACGACAGCTTCACCTACAATCTCTGCCAGGTTTCATTTCCAACTATGTCATTTTTATTTGAATTTGTTTGGGTGAAAATATATAATGGATCATTAGTTGGAGAATTTTATAAGTTGGGTTTTGGCTCAACCAAGTCTCAGTAGTTTAGGCTCCTGCCTAATTGCAAGTCCTTAGTTTTATAGGAATGTATCCAAATATGCATTGTAGGAAATCGTTAGACATGCTAATAGGCAAAACTATGTAATGTAGATTCTCTCTTGCTATGTTATCAGAGTCGTTATGTCGCTCCATCGTATCTTATTGTCGAAAGCCTCTAGTTCTCTGGAGAAAAGTGTTTTTCTTTTTCTATGTGGGAAGCTCCCCTTTTCTCGTTGTAAGGAGTAATTCTTTATCCATCGAAAGCTAATATCGCCTCATTGCACTGCCTCTAGTCTGGTTTTTTAAGGAGAAACTTTAAATTTGTGCTCAGAATCATTAAAGCTAAGGAGATTGATTATTCATAGGTCCAATATCCCGGCCTCTCATGAAATTTTGGCTGATTCCGATACCTCACATAACACATAGATCCCTAATAGACAATTTGATCTTGTTTCTTCTGCTTTATGATAAAAAAGTTTTCATTCCTAATTTTTTTTTCTGTAGTATATGGGAGAGCTAGGATGTCATTTTGATGTTTACCGCAACGATGAACTTACAGTAGAGGAGCTGAAAAGGTAAGAAGAAACTATAGTCACTCTGTTTAAAACGTAATCTGGCTAATCAAGTTGTGTTGATTCCTTTATTATGCTCTCCTTTTTTGCAGTAAAAATCCAAGAGGGGTGCTGATTTCTCCAGGGCCGGGTAAGTATTTTAGCCTCCAGAATTTTCTTCCCAGCTGCATGGTGATCGTTTAAGATTCTTGTAGCGAAGATGAAGAATAAGAAAGCCAAAAAAAGAAGCTTAAAGCTTTCTTGAAATTGATAGGTACTCCTCAAGACTCTGGGATTTCCTTGCAAACTGTTTTGGAACTTGGACCACGTGTTCCTTTATTTGGGGTATGTATGGGTTTGCAGTGTATAGGAGAAGCATTTGGAGGTTAGTTGCATCAAAAAATAAAACTTATTTTCCCGTATCATCATTCTAACATGGTTTAATTCTTGGTGTGATGGATACTTAAATTTAATGAAATTTGGTTGTAGGAAAGATTGTGCGGTCACCATTTGGTGTTATGCATGGGAAGAGCTCAATGGTTCACTATGATGAGAAAGGAGAAGAAGGCTTGTTATCTGGATTATCAAAGTACGAATCAATTTTTCTACGGACTCTATAATGTTTCTGCAGAAACCATATTCATAGGTCCGTAAATGAAAACAAGTCTTGTTGGTCTGTCTTTTTTCAGCCCGTTCCTTGTAGGTAGATATCACAGCCTCGTGATCGAAAAGGATACATTTCCCAGTGATGAACTCGAGGTTACTGCATGGACAGACGATGGTCTGGTTATGGCCGCCCGTCACAGGAAGTACAAGCATATACAGGTAGAACCCACTGAACTGTTTAATGTATCGTCTTGTCTCCCCTATGAAAAGCAGAACTCTTAAGGTCTTGTAAAATTTTCACAGGGAGTTCAATTTCATCCAGAGAGTATTATAACAACCGAAGGCAAGACAATTGTCCGCAATTTCATCAAACTTGTAGAAAAAAAGGAGGCTGAGAAGTTGAGATAGGCTCGACTCAAATAGAAAACCATCTACGTTCAATTAGTCACCCTACTGTAATAAAGTTTGCCAATGCAAAAATGTTTCTTGTCATTTCCCTCCATTTATTCTTATTGTGAAATTTGAAAACAGAAAACTAGGTGATTTATGCCTGCCCAGTGAAAAAAATAAATAGCAGTGGGCATTTCAGGGTGCTTGCTCAGATTCGGTTTTGGTCTAGTTTGATTTCGATTCTGCAAAATATACAACTAAACCCAAATCGAAATCTGTAGCAAAAAGCAAACAAATCCAACACCGGTACAGTCTTTGGACAAAGAAAAAAAAATGGACCAAGGCTTTTGCGGAATGTGGTTGCCAATGAGCACATACTCTTCAGTCGAGGGTGAGGCGACGTACGAACTCAGTGTGCAGTGCATGACCCGCCTGCATTTGAGAAAGAATAAACACATCTATTAGAAAACTGTTTTCTCTTTTGATGTCAAGAAAACTAGAAGATTTTTTGAAGTGGCATTTGCCTTAAATGCGACTATGTGAGCTATGGGGAGTCCTCCATTGCCGCCCTGTGCTACAAGGGAGAGGTCACCGATAAGGTCCAGGATCTTATGCCGACACGGTTCATTATCAAAACGTAAAGGAGGATTCATCCATCCATGCTCAGCGCTGCATCAGAGACGGTTTCAGTTGAATATTTTGTCTCTTACTATTGAATCCAAAGTCTTAACAATGCAAGATTTTTTACCTACACACGATGGCGTTATCCAGGGAACCTCCTTTAATGAGTCCTGCTTCACGCATTCGCTCCACCTGCAAAGAAACACTCAGACTAAATGGTTGAAGAAGGAAGGAACCACCAGTTACTGATTCTGAAGCTCCTAAAACAAAAATGGAACCGACCTCTTCATAGACACAAAAAGTTCTAGATGGTGCGATATCCTTTGCAAAGGAAGAGTCATGTAGAGGTCTCCAAGAAAACCACTGGCACCCTATAGCAGGGACCTACAAGGAAAGTTCATCGTAAAGCACAGACAGGAAAAAAGTTTGTTTTTCTTCTGCCTTGTCAAAATGCCATTAGAATGTACCTGTGGGAAGTCGATACCACAAGTGATACGAGTCTCTAGAGCAGGAAATGCAGCTACAAAAGAATCGTTCTTGCAAACGTGCACAGGCTTGTTCAGATGTGCTACCATCTTCTCCACACTTTGACCAGCATGGTCTTGAGCAACGCTTACACCAACTTCTTCTATCGCATCAACCCATTCTTTCGCAGATCCATCAAAAATGGGGACCTGTCCATTCATCATACCACCCATGGACAAAGTCGTCGTCTTCACTTGAAAATCAATAAAAGCTACTTACAAAGGCTCTATAATATCCAAATCCGATCGCACCAGCGAATAGTTACACAGATCAGGAAACAAACCTCGACTTCCTGATCATCTAGACTTTGGCTCTCGATTTGAATCCTACAATTATCAACTCCTTTCGCCTCAAGAGCTGACAACAAGTGTTCAACGGTTCGGATTTTGATCCCGTCTTTCAACAGCGTAGTGCAAAGAGGCGATTCCTGAGCAAACTCAATCGACGCGGGGATGGATCCGGAACGAAACTCCAAGTATCTTCCAGCTCCGGCGATCTCCGGAAGTAGCTTGACTGTAGAAAGCTTACCGGAATGCAGAGCCTTCCCTTGCAACTTCACACATCCGGCGAGAGTTTGCTGTAATCTTCCACTCTAACAAGAGAAAAACGATCATAATGATTCTAATGGACATGGGTAAAGTCGTATGCGCAAGCGAGAGAGGTTTACTGGATTCAAGGAGATCGACGCAGCGGAGGAGAATCGCATCGAGAGCTTAGTGGCTTTACCGGCGACGGAGAGGCTCATTGATTATTGATTCAGTCGTTGACTGGATTTGGGGGTTTCTGTTAACCGATTCATTTAAACCTAACCTGATTATCGATTTCTTTGAACCAATACATTTTACAAATCAACTAGTGTCTGAAATTATCCACTCTAAATCAAATGACTTCCAAAAAAATGGATTCATAAGGGATGGGTAGGCATGTTTGGCTACATGCAATTAAGCCATATTCGTTTATCTGATATAGATTTCTAAGATCTTGTGAGTTTCCTTCAATATATGGGCTTGGTCGCTCGTGGTGGCTCGGCCAGGTCCCTGTTGTTGTGGTAGCTCCATTGATCTCAATAGTGTAACCTTGGAAGCAGTTGTAGGTGAGATGTCCGAGTTTCTGATATTGTCCAAATGATTGAAAATGGATCTTATCAAGTTTTATTTGTTGATTTCCATTCATTTGAGACTTTTAGTTTTACTCTTATGTCATAGTTGCTTCACCAAGTAGAAAACTCTCAAGAGAACATTTGTGTGGTCTTCATTTTTTAACGTGAAAGCTCCAACGCCAATGAACATGCTTAAATGATACACATTGGCTTGCGTACGAGTCTCAAACGTTATTTGGATCGTGATACTATGAATTTATAACTTGGGCTACTCTCATTCTTACAGGTCAGTGGCCATGAAAATAAGTTATAGCATACTTTTTCAAGTCTCAGCCAGAATGTTTCAGAAGTTATAGCATACTTTTTCAAGTCTCAGCCAGAATCTTTCAGGTTTCTGTGTCCAATATTGAAGGTTGATTTCCATTTGGGTTTCTATTACTTCTTGTTCTTACATTTTACTTGGCTCATTGGAATGTTGCGGAGGTAAAAGAGTTACTGCAGTTGCCACTCAAGTTATTTTTTATTAGTAGATCTCGTTTTTTTGGAATGAATAATCGCCTCTCGATAGTTTCATCTTGTTTGAACAAAACATTAGTCTTTTCGTGTGAATGTGAGACTGAAATGTGTTACATCATTATGCTTTTTGTAGATTTATCTTCAGGGGTAAAGTATTTGTTGCAGACTTACAATGAAAGTGAGACATTCTCACGAATGCTCAAATGATAATTTTAAGCCTTTAGATATAATGTTTGAGTATTTGTTCATTTGTAGTGATTTTAAACAAAGATAGAGAAAACAGGAAACATGGATATTGATCAAGTAATTTGTGGATTATATATTTGTTTATCTTGTTAATGATTTTATGAATTGTTCTTTAGAATTGGACTGATGAGAAATGTCGGTATTGTTTTCATCTCTATATGAAAAAATATATATAAAAAAAAAAAAAACATAACAAAGCTTGGAGTGAATCAAACTGAGAAAGAGAAGTTCGAAAACAGATTTAGGAAAGGACTCCTCCAATGGAAAAAAATTTCAAATACAAGTATGATACAAGTAAAAACACCTATGCCAAATTCAAAGGGTTAACTCACAATAAAACTGGTATTGGATATGATGCTTTGGGATGATTAAACATGTTTTCTCATTATTGGGAGGAACGTATAGTGTTAATTAACATTTCATTTCTCATATACATGTTTTTTGGCTTTTTGAGTTTTACTTTGAAGTTAATAACCATTTTGATTTTGTTTGTCCTTATGTGAGTATTTGGATTGTATTTGGTCGTGAATGGTTGGGTTTAAGTTTTACTTTTGGTTTTTTTTGTCGGCAATCATTATATTATTACTAGAAAAAAACTCAACAAGAGGTACATACATCCCATCAAGGGGAAAGTACAAACCCATTAAAAGGTAGAAACAGTTCGTTCTCATACAGAGAACTCACAACAACATTCTCATACTGAGAGCTACACAAATCCTGAATATCATCAAAATCTTATAATTTGGTATACCACCAGACTGGATTATCCCTACGAAATCCCAATATCACGGTTTAATTATTTGGTTTAAATGGATTGTTTAATCACAAGGTTCCAATTTTTTTTATTGTGTTCTCATATGTGAATCAAAATCTGAATATGGATTGAAAAATGTAGAAATTGACATTTGACGGAAACTGGTTTAAAGTTAGGATATATGCTGGTTTTAGTTAGGACATAAACTGGTTTTATTTATTTGCTTTAGTCTTTTTGGCTAATACTTCTTGTTTATATTTGTTACTCCCTCTGTTTTAAAATATAAGTTGTTTTGGCTAAAAATGTGAATATTAAGAAATTACTTTTTTCTAAAAAGTATCATTTTATATAAATAATAAAAATAATTTAACCAATGAAAAAAGTGACTGCAAAATATTATTGGTCACACAGTAGTCAATAAAGTTAAAAAGTATATGATTATCAAAACAATTTATATTTTGAAACATAAAAAAACCTCAAAAACAACTTATATTTTGAAACGGAGGAAGTATTTAGGAGTGGCTCGGTGCTAAAAAAAAAAAAAAACAAGTTGATACCCAATATAAATGTGTTTCAAGAGGAATTTGATGCTATTACCTAGAATGTATAGTTTCTTAAGCGCTTTGATCAAAGAATCACTCTCTTTATTAAGTTTAGAAATATAACTTAAAAACTAAACTCCAAAATTCATACATTTGATCACATCTAGACCAAGGTATATATAGCACACCATTGCTATTTCAATTCCTATTAAAAATATAAAACTACTATTTTCTATTCTTAATGAACAATGGTAAATTTTTTTTAGCCTATCTTCTCCATAACTGACTTGTTAATGATATCTTGGGCTCTAAGCTAATGTTGAAGCTTATCCAACATTCTCCCTCTTAAGCTTCAACTCGCTTGTGCTTAAGTAATAAACTCCTATCAAGCTTCTCATTTCTCTGAACTTGATCCATGCCAATGACTTCGTCAAGATATCAGCCTTTTGCTCCACTGTCGGAACGTGTTCAACATCAACAAGCTCATTCTCAATGCACTCCCGTATAAAATGGTATCATTTATGTATGAGTTTACTCTTCCCATGAAATACAGGGTTCTTAGTGAGTACTATTGCTGAAATGTTGTCAATCTTGATGATGATATGCTCAGTCTTCCATCCCGTGATCTAACTTAGCAAGTCTTGAAGCCAAATTGCTTGTCTAGCTGCTTCCGTTGCCACCATGAACTCTGCTTCGCATGATGATAGAGCCACCGTGCTCTGTTTTTGCGAACACCATGTGATTGGTGAGGATCCGAAATAGAAGATATGACCTGTATTGCTTTTCCCATCGTCTTGATCAATGTTGTGACTGTTATCACTGAATCCCATGATCCTCATTGATCCTCTTCGATTGAATTTCAAGCTATATGTCACTGTCCCCTTAAGATACCGCAGTATATGTTTCATTACTTCTCCATGTGACTTCCGAAGACTCTGCATATATCTACTAGCAACTCCAACAGAGAATGCTAAAGCCGGTCTTGTGTGTAACAAGTATCTTAAACAACCTACGTTTCTCCTGTAGCATGTAGGATCTATCTCTTCTTCTTTTTGAGCTCTTGAAACTTTTAGTACAAACACCATTGGCACTTGTGTTGGATTACAATTTTCTAAACCAACTTCTCTTAATATCTTTCTTGCATAACCTTCTTGTTTCATTTTGATTCCATCTTCCGACTGATGAACTTCGATGCCAAGATAATAAGTAAGCTTCCCGAGATCCGATATCTCAAACTTTGTTGGCATTCCTTCCTTGAATTCTTTGATTAGTTTGAGAGTGTTTCCTGTCGCAAACAAATCATCCACATAGACAGCAATGATGAGAAGAGTCTCTCCCTCTTCTTTACAAAACACTACTGTTTCTTTTGAACACTTCTTGAACCTCATTCCCTTCAAAATCTGATCGCATTTTGTGTTCCAAGCTCGAGGGCCTGTTTTAGGCCATACAAAGCTTTCATCAGTTTGTATACCTTGTGCTCTTCTCCCTTTACTTCAAAGCCTTCGGGTTGATCAACATAAAAATCTTCTTTTATTTCTCCAAGTAAGAATGTCGTTTTCACATCTAACTGATGAATCTCCCATCCATGCGATGCTGCCAATGCTATCAACAAGCGTATGGTCTCAAGACGAGCAACCGGTGCAAAGATTTCATCAAAATCTATCCCGAATTCTTGTATATATCCCTTAGCCACAAGCCGCACCTTATGTTTGTTGATAATATTATCCGCATTCTTCTTGATCTTGAAGATCTACTTGAGACCAATAACTTTTACCTCGCTTGGTTTATCAACAAGAAATCATGTCTTGTTTTTGTTGATTGAATCGATCTCTTCTCTACACGTTTGTCTCAACTTCAATGAACCATGTGCTTCCTTGTAACAACTTGGCTCATTGTTTATTGAAAGTAGAAGTCTCTCATAATCTTCAAGATAACGTGGTTGAGTTACTTGTCGACCCGATCTCCTCAGTTGTGGTTGTACTTCTTGATGATCATCATCATTAGCTTGGTCGTTGTGAGTATATTCATTAGTGTTATTGTCTACTTCTTGTTACTCATCCATTTTCTCGTAATCAATATTTCTGGTTTCTCCGTGATTCTCGACTTGATCATTATTGATTATCGTTGGTCCTTCTCCTGCATTTATTACTTCTCCCCATCTCATGTGAAATATCCCCAGATCCCTACTTGATCCGTTTTGAGTCTTGTTCCAGCTCCAGCTTGTCTTCTCATCAAATACTAAATCACGACTCACAACTATCTTCTAAGTTATTGGATTGTAAAGTCGGTATGCCTTGGATCCAGGCTCACTAGTGGTTTTGATTTATCTTCAAGCTTCTTAAGGTTTGTTGCCTCAGCCTTTGCATGTGCTACACACCCAAATACTCTTAAGTGTGCAAGATCTTGCTTCAATTTTCGTAAACGCTCATATGGTGTCATATTCTCAAGAGCTCTTGTAGGTACCCTATTGATCAAATAGGTCGAATGACGTACTGCTTCTCCCCATAAGTAATTTGGTACCTTCATAGCCTTGAGGATGCTTCTAGTCATCTCGATCAATGTTCTATTTCTTCTCTCCACAACACCATTTTTTGTGGTGTGTATGGAGCCGTAAGTTGCCTATTGATACCGCTTGTATCACAGAAATCATGAAACTCCCTCCTCTATCAGTTTCTAAGAGTTATGATTGCTTTTCCTACATCCTTCTCCATCAAACTCTTAAACACTTTGAATCTTCCAAACTCATCACTCTTCTCTTTTATCAAGATTGTCCCCATGTATCTTGAAAAATCGTCTATGATCACAAATATGTATTTTTTTTTAGCAGCGATTGATGGTGTTATTGGATCACATAAGTCTGCGTGTAAGAGTTCTAGAGGTCTTGAGGCTCGAAACATTGATGCTTTCGGAAAAGATTGTCGAGCTTGCTTCCCAACCAAGCATGATTCACACAATCGTTTTTCTTCTCTTATTTCTGGCATATCTCTTGGTGGGACATAGTTTTGATTGTTTTAAAGCTTATATGTCCCAACCTTGCGTGTCACTTCCAAGTCTCGTCTTCTAAGCTTGTGTGTAAGCAAATTGGTTTACCAATCATCAAATTTATCTTGTAAAGTCTATTAGCTGATCGAATGACTTTTACCAAGAGTCTCCCACTTGAATCATGAAGCGTTAGGTAATTCTACTTCTGTGGCTTGTCCTAAGCTTATGCACGGATGAGACCAATAATATTATATGATATTCTTCGAATGAACTAGAATACATTTCAAGATTCATTTAGGATGCTAACTAGACGATACGGATTACAAGAGTCTGAAAATGTTTACGTTGAGGAACTTGTTGCTATTTTTTTGAGGTGGTTGGTCAAGATAAAACTAGTTAAAGGATATCAACGGTCACTGGATATAGTAAAAAGGTAACTTGATGACGTTTTGAGTGCTTTCCTCAAGTTTGCAACGGATACACTAAAACCAAAAGAATGCGAGTTTACAAGAGACGTTTTCTTACTTGAAATGTTTTTTAAATTAAATCTATTTTTAATATTAATTAGTTAAAAATGATATTTTTGGTATTATGAAAAAAAAACGTAAAGTAGGTAATTTGGATAATAAAAAATTACAGAGGTTATCCTAGTAATTTTTTTAAAATATAGGTTATTATTGGTAATTTTTTTTTATAAATGCAAATCTTCCCTGCATGCATGTGGTATATTTTAATTTATTAGAATAAATGGAGAGAAAACAATTCAGTTTTATTGGAGTCCATATATTATATTGTAATCCTTTTAAAACAAAAATAATTGGGTTTTCTGCAAATAAATTCTCCAAATGGTTATAGTTGCGATTTTACCTTCGAGGTTAATTAAATACAGGTCAACCCTCCAAGTAAGAGTTAACCCGAAATATAACTCTTCTAAATTTATCAAACCATAAAATTTACATCTCAAATCGAAGTATTTGAAATGAAAATTCAAATAGCAAAATCTACTCTTAAACTTTAGAAACTCTAAAGTTTGTAAGTGTAAATGTTCTTCAATGTTTCATATTCGAAAGATTATATTGCTACTTGGAGGGTTGACCTGCATTTAATTGATTTAGAGGGTAAAATCGTAAATCCTAACTACTTGGAGGATTTATTTGCAGAAAATCCAAAATAATTTTATAACATTAGTAGATATGCGTTGTGAAATAATGATAGGATGGGCATATATTAAGGAGTGGTATTAGGATCAAAGTATCTTCGCTCCACTCGCATTGTTTGATTCTTCAAGGCATAGCAAAGAAGTGGCACATGGTGCACCCAGCTTTTTTCCTCGCTTCCCTTTTCCCTTTTTTCTCCTTTATTTTATCTTTGAGTCAATTAGTTCAACAACAACATTAAAGAAATTCGTGACAATTTATTTTTTATATTTTCAATTTGTGTTTAACTTTTAATTTCGTGAGGCTTTTTTGTTTTCCAACCAATTTTGTGAGTTTAGAATCAAATTTTATACTATTATCTTTATACTTCTCTTAACCAATTCTATATTCTAACCACTAGCCTACTATATTTTTAATAGAAACTCGTGATGTTGTAGTTCAACGTATATCACCTTAAAACTATTTAATAAAACAGTCACATTTTACCATTACGAAAATATAGTAACATTTATTTTTATTTTTATTTTTTTGATAAACCCTATCGGTTGTCCGGTCAACCCCGATAGAAACGCATCAAATTGCTATAGAGTAGATTTCTCCCAGAGGGACCATCACACTGTCTGATCCGAGTTTGGAGTGTCTTCTATTACTCAGTAAACCAATTAGACCAAGGTCCAATTCACAGACTTTCCAGCAAAATATTGTTAAAACCGAATAAGAAAAATCGAATCCGAATTGTTGGAGTTTCACCTTTTCACCCAAGCCTACTCTACCACTAGTCCACCATTTTTTGGGCGTAACAAATTATTTTACGGTACATGTTATTTTATATGACATCATAATATTTTTAAAAATTACATGTAAAAAACACAACTCGGAATATTTGATGAAATAGAATAAAAAGAAGAAAAATAGAACTTAATTAAGTATTGAACTCTCCATCTATATAACTTGCATTTAAGATACCTTCAACATTTTAGGGGGTCGTTTTATCGTCAAACAACACGCCTTCGCGTTCTGTTACGTTTATGAAAATGGTCATATCTTATTCCTAACTTAAGGCTGGTATTCTTGAAGTGATCTCTAGGAATATGATTCTAAACATTAGTAAAATAGTTGCTACAATTCATATAGTACTTTGCTTATCGGTGTTCATGAATTTTTACAAAGGAATAGAACCAACCAACCTTACTTGAGAAAAAAGAGAAGAGGCATTATCCCTCGAAAAGGGAAAAAGTGTAACAAAGATATTTGGGACATCGAACATTTTCCCTCTTTTCAAGCGCAAAGCATCTTCACTACTCAATTACTAATTACACCTTTTCTTACTTATAATCAGACAACTGAACATGTTGACCACGTAAGCATATTTTAGTCACAATTTTGATTATTTAAGGAAAAACGGTTTATCTGTGTCATTAATTTAAAATATGTGTTATAATAACAATCTAAACTATATGAGTGTGGAAGCTAATTTGGCCTAGTGGATTGGTTAAATGTTTATTAATGTTTTTATACTAAGAGTTTTGGAATTCGAATCTCAGAAAATATAATTTATTAATATTGATACAGATTAATAGAGACAAAGTTACAACAGATCTTCAGCGTAAATCAAGATAAAATTATTTGGTTTTGGCGTGGAGTAAAATGAAAGACTTATCTATTGTAAAATCGTCGATTGTTGTAGAATCGTCGATGTAACAGATCTCATAATTTATAATAGAATAATAATAAATCTAAACAATTAAAAAAAAATTATATGAACATATTTAAACGTAAATATATATTTCTTTTAACCTTGAATTATGAAGTCATGGCTAACATTAACATTGAGAAACAGACTGCCAAATCAGCTACCACATCAATTAAAAAAAATTATATATAGTTAAAATACCTTTTGTCTAAATCTATGCTATTCCAATAATCTTAATTATCTGAAAAAATCTATTTAAATCTCAAATTTAAATGTTTTACGTTTACTCTTTTTTTTTACTATCAAAAATTAAAAAAAATTACATCTTTCTGTTGAACTATCTTGTACAAAAATAAAAAAGTTACATTTAGGGATGAGAAAACCAACCGAATAAAAAAATAACCAACTTGATATTCATCAATATGACTATAAAAGTAAAAAAAGTTTAAATTTAAAGATGGATAAACCAAACATAACTAAACTAAAATTCTTTTAAAAAACAATGTTTTTTTTTTAAACAATGTTAATTAGGGGATGGTTCTAATAATATATGATCTTTATATTGCTTAAATTATGTTTTGAGGTTCACCATCATGCTATACTTTCTCTAGAAAATCATATCTTATAAATTAGTGCTTTCTCGAGATTAAACTCTTTATGAAATAATTTAACGTTTAGATGAATTCAAAATCTCTCAAGATAATAGCAAATTTAAAATATAGGAAAGTTTGAAATTATGTTTGGGATATGATGGACATGTAACACACTCCTATAATTCTTTTTTTTTTTGATATAAACACTCCTATAATTCATATCGTTACTATAAATTAAAACATGGAACACAAATAATCCTTTTTTCCAAAGTCACATACATCTCACCAAAAAAAAAAACTCACCAATATATCATATAAATTGTTTATAATAAGTAGTAGTCGCAAAAAAAAAAAAAAAACCTACATGGTGTTCACTTTTCTATAAATCATCTTTTGAAAAATCTATATAAAAAATGAAAACTTTGGTTGGTTTTTTTTGTTTCGCTAAAAAATTTGTGGTTGATCTTAATGAGATAGAAAAAACTTTAATAATTAAACAAAGAAAACACCGCTATAAAATTCCAGATAAAAATATTAAAATATTTTGATATTAATAACTAAATATTATCACTAATTTTTATATATTTAAAAAAAATTTGAAGGCCAATTTGTTTATTTATTATTAGGGATAGAATAATTCTCTTTCAGCTAGACGAATCATATATCGTCATCTGGCATAGTAGGTTCTTAGCATTTTGGGTAGAGCTAATTGTGCAATAATAGTTTTAAAGACGTGCTTTTGACCTGGCCTTACAATGGTCCAAGCCCATAGGAGAACAAAAGTGGATCCAACATTCCTGGTAGCAGATCACGTTATCTGGAGAAAAAAGACTCGGGAGCAGATAAGTAAAAGGCCCATAACGGGGTACTTCCACCCTGGAATGGAACGGTCGTCCGAGTTCTCTTATCAAAGGCTCGGCCAAGGTAAAAAATATCTCTTATCACGTTTAAAGTAGTCTTTCTCCCTCACCTAGTATTTGAGATTTTAGTTAAAGGGTAAAAGCACTTTTACTTTATGCATATTAGAGTAAATCAGGTCTTTTATGCCGTAAACAGCGACTAAAGCTGAGCAAAACTGATTCCAAGAAAGCACCTCAGGGTCTCAGCCAGCACGTCATACGCCACCAGTAGTATGAAGAGTTAGCCGCAACATAGCAGAACCATACCATAGGGCAAGTGGCATAAGGAATCAGATAAAGTGAGATAAAAGCACTTGAGTGCATCGTACGTACTAATCCAAACTTAGGAATCCAAGCCCGAACCGATTCCAAAGCGTGCGAGCCGTTATCCGAGCCCGGACATGTAACACTCGATAAATATCTCTTATCTACTCCATAATAAGAATCAAATCTTTTTGGCTAAAATATTTATAAATAAACTATTTCGCGAGCTAAAAGTCCATTCTCCTGAACCTTGAAACTCTTTACGGCTGTTTAGGGCCAATCTCACGGATCTCTTCTATCTCCTTCTCTAGTTCCCGCATTCTTTTTAGGCGGAGCATCGTTCACAAATCGTCTTCCTTTTTCTTCTCTTCTCCACCAGATCATTAGATACTATGTGGACCACCTTTATTCGACCCAGAGCCACCACATTCCTATTGTTTTCCGATTATCCTATTTCTTTGATCTCTTTAGGCCCACCATGGTCTTTCTCTCTCATTTTTCCTCTATTCTGACTTGGACGCTGAAACATCGTCGGAAAACACTTCCTGTCGTATTTTCTCAAGCTTTCACGTGTTTGTTGACTGTGAATGAGCGAGACCCCATCGGTTCTTTCAAATGACTAAAAACATTCGAAACAATTGTCATCACCATAATTTTTCTTAGACCTTTTCTATTTATTTATTTCATCCAAGTATACTCATTGCCAAACACAATATACATTTATTATCAAACATAATTTAAACGTCTATTTAAATCTTTATATTTTGATTGAGGAGTATTTAAAAAAAAACCTTTACTAAATAATTAAATCCGAATTTGTATTTTTAAAAACTATATTATAACTTTTATAATTACCTAAAACTTTTTAAATTCATATTATATTTGCAATTTTTCAATTTAAGTTCAGTTTACAAAATTTAAGTTAATTCCAAATTACAGTTACTTTTATATGTAGTTTACACGCCACGAGCTAATTTTCTATGAATTTAACAAGAGATGAATCCGGTCCGGCGACACAAATCACTGTAAGCTACTATATAAAAACAGTAGAAAACATAGTATTAATTTTTGTTTGTTGATTAATTAGAAAGTAGCATGTTCAAACTAATCTTGATTAAGAAGAGACGATGGATTAATTAATACAAATCTTGCGTCATCGTCTCGCTGTCTTGTCAATCTGAGAGAGAGAGAGACAACTATAACAGCATTTGTAAATTCTCTCTCTCTCTTTTTCTTTATTCATTCTCTTCTCTCATCTCATCTCTCATCTCTCGCTTGAACAAATTGTATAAACGAAAGAGCTCTCAATTCTCTCCTCGTGTGAGTGGCTCCTAAGAACCAACACTTTAGCTTCCTCGTCGTCTTTGAATGTGATTCCTCTCTCTCTAGAAATCTGCATTATTATTCAGCTCAGTGCTCTTACTTTTTTATTATTATTATGTATGGCCTAAATCTGTCTGTGTAGGTGTCTCTTGCGCTGCTAGCATTTGGATTTGGTGAGGATCAGATCGGAGATGTCGGAGGTTTCCGGTGACGGAGGGGATTTGTCGGCGACGGTATCTGATGATTCTGCGTCATATCCGTCACTGACTGTGTCGGCGTCTTTCAAAGAGAGCAGCGGCGGAGGAAAAAGCTCGTCGAGGCGAAGACCAGTTAGGCCGAGCTTCGACGCCGCGGCCGACAATGAGTTCATTACTCTGCTTCACGGTTCGGATCCAGTGAAAGTGGAGCTTAATCGACTGGAGAACGAAGTTAGAGGTACAAAAATGATGCTGGATCTAGCTCTCTTTATGATTCTAGTTTTTGTTTCTTGATTCGATTTCATGGTCTAAATTGGGATGCAGATAAAGATCGTGAGCTAGGGGAAGCACAAGCCGAGATCAAAGCGCTAAGGTTATCTGAGAGACAGAGAGAGAAAGCTGTTGAAGAGGTTTGTGTCTTTGTTTTCTCTTTTTCTATTTTTGTCTTTTGTCATGTGTTGTTTCTTTGAAGGAAAGCTTTCTTTCACATTTACCAATTTCTTAGGGAATTCCATTTTGGTTGCTAAATTCCACATCTGACTTAGGCAATTCTGAATTCATTCATCATGAATGGTTCAGGTGCATTCATAGCAATGTGGTTGAACAACATTCAGAATTCTACTGCCTCTGAGTTTTCATCAATTATTACATCATCATGTGTTTGTTCGTGATTTTATGTTTTCATCAATTATTACACATAGTATTAATTTCTCTTTTTGTTGGTGTAAGTAGATGCAAGTGAGTTTTCATGGATTGATTTATATCCTCTATGTGTTTTTTGGAATGTTAGCTTACTGAGGAGCTTGCTAAACTGGATGAGAAGCTCAAGTTGACCGAATCCATTCTCCAAAGCAAAGTATTGTTCATAATCCTTCCTTAGTTCGATTATGTTCACCTCTCTTTTCTTATGCTAACAGACATATGGTATCAACTGTGTTGCAGAATCTAGAAATCAAGAAAATCAATGAGGAAAAGAAAGCTTCAATGGCTGCTCAGTTTGCTGCTGAAGCCACCTTAAGAAGAGTCCACGCTGCTCAAAAGGACGATGACATGCCTCCAATTGAAGCCATCCTTGCTCCTTTAGAAGCTGAACTTAAGCTTGCTCGATCAGAGGTATATCCATTGCCTTTTTTCAACTCTAATTGCTTGCTCCTATACCTCCATATTGGGGTATTGAAAACAACTCAAGTCACTGATCAACTATCTTCTTTCTACATAGATTGGGAAGCTTCAAGAAGATAACAGGGCTTTGGATCGTCTGACTAAATCAAAGGAAGCGGCCTTACTTGATGCTGAGAGGACCGTTGAAGGTGCTATGGCCAAAGCCGCCATGGTTGATGATCTTCAAAATAAGAACCAGGAGTTGATGAAACAGATAGAAATCTGTCAGGTTCTGTAGTTATCATCTTATTCTTTGTATTTACTTCATCACGTTATAGATGGAAACAATCTGATTAATTTTGTTTTATGTTTTAGGAAGAAAACAAAATTCTAGACAAAATGCACAGGCAGAAAGTAGCTGAAGTGGAAAAGCTCACTCAGACAGTACGGGAGCTGGAAGAGTCTGTTCTTGCCGGTGGTGCTGCTGCAAATGCTGTGAGGGATTACCAGCGGAAATTTCAAGAGATGAATGTAACTAAACACACTTCACAAGATTGAGATGTTTCTAGTTTATTGTCACAGCAATTGCCTGCTGATAAGGGAATTGTTCTTGCTGTCTTTTAGGAAGAACGGAAAACTCTTGACAGGGAGCTTGCACGTGCCAAAGTTACAGCAAACAGAGTTGCCACGGTGGTAGCAAATGAGTGGAAAGATGGTAACGATAAAGTGATGCCTGTGAAGCAATGGCTTGAAGAAAGAAGGTTTCTACAGGTTTACTTTGATATGATTGGCCCCTCTCATAGATTCCTAGGATGCGACAAATTCTTTGCAGTGAGCAAAGCATAGCCATATCGACATTCTCAGCTCTTAATTCTTAACTCTTTGCAGGGAGAAATGCAGCAACTTCGCGATAAGCTTGCCATAACAGATCGAGCTGCTAAATCCGAAGCACAGTTAAAAGTAATGGATCTTTGGCATTATTCAGCTTCTCTTGTTTCACAGAAGAACAAGTAAAATATTTGTTTGTGCACTTACCAGGAAAAGTTTCAACTGCGGCTTAAAGTGCTTGAGGAGACGCTTAGAGGAACTTCAAGCAGCAGCAGCAGCAGGAACACACCTGAAGCAAGAAGCATGAGCAATGGACCCTCTCGCAGGCAGTCGCTTGGTGGAGCTGAAAACTTACAAAAATTTCCATCAAACGGTGCTTTATCAAAGAAAGCTCCAGCTCCGCAGATGAGACATTCCTTGTCTATAAATTCAACCTCGGTGTTGAAGAATGCTAAAGGAACATCTAAGTCATTTGATGGAGGCACAAGATCCTTGGATAGGGGCAAAGCACTTTTAAATGGACCTGGGAACTATTCTTTTAACAAGGTTTCTGATGACTCTAAGGAAACAGAGTCAGGTGATGGGTGGAAAGAAAAGACAGAGGAGAAGCCAGAAAGCGAAAACCCTGCAGCAGCAACTGAGGACAGTGTGCCAGGTGTTCTGTATGATTTGCTACAGAAAGAAGTAGTTTCTTTGAGGAAAGCCTCTCATGAAAAGGATCAAAGCCTCAAAGACAAGGATGATGCCATCGAGGTAGAATTTCTTACATGTGAATCTATTCTTGTTGTAAATGGAGGGAATATGATAATTTGGGGTTTGTAGATGCTAGCGAAGAAGGTGGAAACATTAACAAAGGCAATGGAGGTTGAAGCGAAGAAGATGAGAAGGGAAGTAGCTGCAATGGAGAAAGAAGTTGCTGCTATGCGTGTGGAGAAAGATCAGGACATGAGAGCAAAAAGGTTTTCAAATAACAAGACCCCATCCAACACCGCCCAGATTCTTGCGGGAAGGTATATATATCTATCTCTTTGTATTGCGCACTTCATGGCAAGCTTCACCATGATCTGTTATATTGTTTGCTGTAGATTTTTTAGAGTTTGCTTTCAAATAAATCTATGTAGTTATATTGTCTGATAGACAGTTTTGTATTCAAACTGAATTTGGGGTTTGGATTTGCGCAGAGCTGCTGGACGAAGCGGGTTAACAAAGAGTACCCAGTGAGGGGAGATTCCATAATGTTATTAAGTTGTTTTAACCTTATATCTTGCTTTTTACTTGGTGTTTTCTGTGATTGATTGTATCACCACATAACTTAGCATGCTGATAATCCCATCCTCACACCTATAATCCAGTAAACAAAAAAGGAGTTTGTGATGTAGACCGGTTTAAAGTGGTTAGAGGGAGGAGGAGAAGAAAAGCCGAGGAGGAGAGAGATGTTGACATTTTGGCTAACGTTTTCGGAAGTTTTGGTTTGTTTGGGTGTATAGTGTAGAAAGCTGGAGTTTAATTGTGTGTGTATCTCTGATTCCTTATTTGTTTGTGCGCTACTACACTCTTTGTGTGACTATTCGTTTGTTTTTTGGGTTTGCTGATGATCTGATATATGATTTATATATAGATTCTTGTGTTCGATTCACATTTCATGACAATGACACAATTAAAACCTGAACAAGAGAGACAATATTCTAACCACTTCAAACCCGAACAACCCAAAGAACAATCTCTCGGCGTAACCTGATAGAAACCTCCAAAGCACTCTCGAGCTTGGATTATTTATTCTAGTGAGAACAAAGCACTCTTTAAGAAAAAATAATAAGTAAAACCCCAAGCCAAACATATGGGTACTATTTGATGGCTTCCTTAATCATACAAGGCGTCTGCAGAGAGTGACACCATCACCAATGGAGACTTGAGAGAGCTCGACTCGAGGATCAGAAGCGAGCTTCTTGTTCAAGTCCATAAGAGCTTTTCTGTTCCCCCTCATGTGCTCTGGCACGCTTTCTTCTTCCTCCGCCACAAATCCAAACCACAATGTGTTATCAAACGCTATAATTCCACCAACCTTTACCAGCTTCATTAGCTTCTCGTGCACGTTGGCGTAGTTTGGTTTATCAGCGTCAACAAATGCAAAATCAAACTCCGGTTTTTGCTCCTTCTGTTCTCCATCAGCATGCATAAAAACCAATCTCATTGTAAAACGTCTAACTTTGCTTAATAATCAGGGGAATGCTTAATAAAGGATTACGTACACTCAACATCTTGTCTAAGGCCTGAAGACCATCAGATTGGATGAAATTGATTTTGTGATCAACACCTGCATTCTTGATGAACTCTAGACCCATCTCATAGGCTTCTTTATCAATGTCTATTGCAGTAATCTGTATATCCAAAGAGTTCATCATTTTTGGATATTTGATTTTGAGGAAACTAAGTACAGAAAGTGTTGTAAACATACACGACCATCCTCAGGCAATGCGAGGGCCGTTGTGAGAAGCGAATAACCCGTGAAAACACCGAGCTCTAGCGTATTCTTGGCATTTGTCATCTTTATAAGCATTGATAGGAAAAGCCCCTCATCAACCGGTACTTCCATCTCGCTTCTACGCATATACAAACACAAACCAAATATTTTTGTTTCTTAGTACAATCCTCGAATTGATTGTTTGTTTGCGTTGACTTTTTTTGTTTACATGTTCTAAAATTATGCCTTTTCAAAATGAAACTTTTGACAAATTGTTTTGCTTTTTTTTTTGGTTGGCGTTTACACTTGCAAATAGCTTTTATGAAGAAATTAGATGTAAAATGCCATTAGAGTACCAATTTGCACATATCCGAGTGAAATCAAATATATTTTAGTATCTAACGTTATAAAACTGGCAATGATTAGAAACAAGAAAATATTACGAATGGTTATAGAAACATGGACAAGGGAGACTTACAAATTGCCATACTTGAGGACCGTAGCTTCTCGTAACTTCTTGAGCTGTTCATGCTCTCTTGGATACGCCGTCGTTTCATAGATGTACTGTCTCACAATTCACAATTCACAAGTTTTGATTCACAACAACAGCCGTATGTATAATATATGTGAAGGTTCGGATATAAAGCTTCTACTCAATAGAAAAAACAAAAAAAAACATTGCAGATCAAGAAAGTCTTTGGATCCGATCAAGAAATTTAAGTTGGGATCAATCAAAATGATAAAGAGTGATGAAAAGACCTTTTTGAGAGCCTCGCTCTTGAGAATCCCTTTGGACGGAAGTAGTCCCTCCATAGCTCTCTCTCTTGATTGATGCCTCCTACTTCAAAAGCTTAGCAACTCCAATTAACATATATCTCTTTTTTTTTTCTTTTTCTTTTCTTGTTTTGGTCACAAAATGAACATATCTCTATTATTATTAGCTTTTTGTTAAAGAGAATCTCAAAAGTCGATGGTAATAATAATAGGTCGCCACCACATACACAATTATTAGGCGTTGTTGGCCTATCAATGCCGCAGGGCAACTGTGTGTTTCTATAAAATTCCAAAAGAAAAAAAAAGAAACGGATCTTCCAGGACGAAGTTCCTTTAATGTAGTTAAAAAGTTAACGAGTTTAACACATCTTTTTGTATAATAATAATAACAATAATTAGTGAATTTTTTTTTTTAACAGTAATAATAATTGGTGAACCGTTTTTGTATTTCTTCATTTAATAAAATTTCATTGTGTTATGCTATTTTTACAATAGAATATCACATTAAAATCCTTAAGAAAATTCTAAAATACTACACATTGAATCATATTTTTAACATCTCGCATATATATGTTGGTAGCTTAAAATTATGATATTAACGTGTCACATTTTAGAATTATTGTAAAGATGCTACTGTGATATTTCTATTGTGAAAAATAACCAAGTGTTTGGGGTAACTTAAACTCTTTTAGATTAAATGAATCGTTTAGCGCCATGTCTGAAAAATGTAGATGAACTTTTTTTGTGTTATTAGTGCAGTTGGTCTATTTGACTGATATTAGAGATATTTGATCATGATCTACAATGACACAAATAATTCGACGAGTTAAACAATATATTTTCACCCTTCGTCCCGAGTGGTGTGGTCACATCGCAGAGGATGAATAAGTCTGGATCCAGAGTGATTCGGTTTCTTCCCCAACAGGAATTCGGTTCTACCCAAAGAGTGTCGGGACTCAATCACGGAGGTGAAGGCGGTCTGATCCAACTCCTAAACGGCCAATATATCCCTCCCCCGTCGTGCTGCGTCGATGACACACACCGTGTTCCCGACGTCAGGAAAATTTCATGGTGAGGTTTAGATCCTCTCACGGATCTTTGCGTTCAATCATTTCTCTGTCTAGCCTCCTCGCCCTTTTTCAGTTGATCTCATTAGAGTTCCGGTTTGATATATCTTCTGACTTGATATACTATTGATTGGTTTTTGGAGTATGGTCGGTTTGGAAATAGCGACAGTTCGAGGACAATGAATCTGGTAGAGGCAACGCGAAGGTTCAAGTCAACGAATAGAGTAACAATCTCTGCAACCTTAACTCTTACACGCATTCTGGTAGATTTACATTTGTTTTCCTGCTTTTTCATGTCTTTACTCTTCATCCAACCTTAAACAGGGATATGATAACTCAATACATATGCTTCATTGATATTTAATAAGGTATATTGGAATTGGAATTGACTGGTATACAATTCGATGGGATGTATACTACATATTTGGTAATTGAGTGGCTGAGCCCAGACTGTATAGAGGAATGGTTCTTCTATTGTAAGTTAACATATCTTATTCATTTTCTTTTGATTTATATGCATCTATGGCAAGAATGAGTATTAAAGTCATGAACTGAATATGGGAACTATAGTTGCGGCCAACCGGTTTTGGTATATGGAACATATCAGTGACCATCACCAAATGCTTTCACATAACAAACTTGTTTTTCGCTATCGCTCAAACATCATGCGTCATTTTATTCTCCTACAAGAGTCATATGTATCGTCTATCAAGGATGCCTCTAGAGAAGAAACTCCCAGTCATATAGATATGAAGAACGAAAACGAGAACGTGCTAAGATGACTAAGGAATTCAAGGCATCAAGACTTCTCCAACTCCATGTCTTCCTTTATCTTATGGTTGTTCATAACCATACATGTCATCAAAATTCATTTTTATTTTTGTGGCTTTCTATAGCACTTCTGATTTTTTATCATCATTTATGTTTTTCCGGTCGAAACTGATTAATTAAAAAAAAAAAAAAAAAACTCGATAGAAGTGATGGGCTGATCTGGAAAGACCCAATAACAAAGGCTCTTATAAGCCCACCAGATGACCCAAAAGATAGAGCTAGGGTTTACTCACTTCTCTCTCTTCCATTCACATATAAATAGTCAAGTGATGCAATCGTAAATCTATAGACTCTCATTCGTCGCTTCTTTCAATTTTTTTTGTTTTTTTGAAAAATCGCTTTTTACAACTTAATCTTCTAATTTACTTCAACTTGAATTGTAGATATAGCGATTATTTATCGTTGTTTCGTCTTGATAATTTTATTTCGAATCCCCCTCTACTTTGATTTTAATATGTTGTAAATTGCCTCCGATGATGATCAAAACATAACTTTCGTTCTTCCGAGATTTACCATGCGGAAAATTTATGGAGACCTGAACTGAGTGGAGGCAATTTTTCTTTTTTCTTTTTTTTTTTAGGTTTTACTCGTAGTTTTCTGAAAATCAATCAAGGTTTTTAAAAAAAAAAAATATATATATATATATATATATATATATATATATATAATTGAAGGGTAGTCTTTGGGTTTACTCTTGTGATGTGAAAATTTTAAACTTTCGTTCTCCTGAGACTTCAATGTGCTGAAAAAAAAATTGGAGACCTGAACTGAAGAGTTATTTCTCAAAAAAGAACCCTTTCTTTTGTTTTCGTGATTGTTATTGTTAATAAATAAGTACGAACGTTTTTGTTTTTTTTGGGGTAAAATGTAAGAAGTACGAACGTTTGTGACAAAAAAAAACAAGTACGTTTAATGAATTTTGTAAGATATGGAATGTGCAAACCTCACTCTTTAACAAACAAACAAAAAAAGACAAACCCCATAATACAAGTAGACCTAAAAACAGATTATGATGGAGAGTAATATAATACTAGTATTATTATGTCAGATTATAACGTAATGACAGTAATCTATATGTTCATGACAACAAGACTCATCACTAACATTTTAAAGGAGATACTAAAACGGAATATATATTATTATAAAAGTTCCTGGCTGCTTGACACGTGTTCTTAGTACAGTTTAACCTTTCGACAACTGATAATAAGAATGGGCCTGGTAAGCCCATATAGGCAACACAACAAGATGATAATTAAACGTTTTTATTTTATCAACGCCGCTTGAGAAACACCCCATAAAACTGCCGGTTGTTGAATGTATATGCCTTTTCGTTTTAAATGGTTATAAAAAGGATGCACTGCATTCGTTATACATTGACAAGAGCGAACCAATTCAGACTCTCACAGTTTTGTTTTACCATACAATGGACCATTCAAAGCCAATCTTCTTCGTTCTTAATTATGCTTTTGATCTCCATTCCACATATCTGTCTATATCACATTTGAAAAAGATCTGACAAAACAAGAAACCAATGTTCGTCTGATTAGAAAATGTTAGGTGACGCAACGAGATGATTAAAGTAGATGATAGATCAATTTACTCTCGACAATTATGGTTAATAATCTTCTTCTATTTAATTGAAAATGTCAAGATATTGTGTGGAGATCGATGATCGGATCTCTGTAAATTCATGCACGGAAACTTATTTTTCGATTGATTTTTGGCAAATATGTTGGTGCAAGAGACAAATGCGGCGTCTGTGTTAAACAAAACTGAAGGTTGCGGTGGTGTAAAGAAAAACAAAAAGTATATGAATTTTTGGAACGGTTAAATATCAAGTAACGTGACAAACGGGCGAACATTTGAACCATCCAAAAGTATCTAAAAATGCAAAGTGTTGATGGGATTGTAAGTGAGAAAACATTTTCCATTCATTTTTTGTTGCTGGTGATAAAGATTTTCTTAAAAGTGCTGGTGATGTTGAAGAGAAATGAAGAAAACCAAATTAAAGTGAGAGTATGAATATTCGATATGACAGTAATATCTTAAGTGTTTCATGCTGCGTTTAATCTCATTACAAATAAAAGTCAAAGATGAAAATCTTGGAGAAATTATTGTAAGAAAACCACTAATAAAATTTATTAGAGAGTGAATGTACCCTAAGCAAGAATTAAATCATGCAAATCTTAAACTACCGAGGTTTAGCATGGATGGTAGTTATGTGGGAGATGAGCCAAAAATATGCAATGCTTCAGATTTAATATAAATTCCACTGCACATGCAAAATTATGTTGACACGTTTTGCTATTTGTTTGCCTAAAATTTGTCTTCAAAGTGTATCTACATCTTTATTTGTACATTTCTCCAACCATTGCAAGTCTATTTTGAAAAACCAATTTCTTAGGTTTGTTCTTATATTGTCTTGTAATGTTTTAAGTGACTGAATTTCCTTTTGATTTTAGATCCATTTTTTCTTTCTTTCCTACAATTACAAGTCGCTTCAAACTAATATTGACGTCGGTTTTAACTTTTAAGTGAGTATATGTTTATCATTTCCTCGCATGATTAAGTTTGTCATTCGTGTGGTTTAATAATGATTACCGAAAAAGGTGTAGTTGTTGACATTCAGTCCTTTTCTCTATACTCTTTTAGTTTGGGGTAATACAAAATCGAGTTGCGTATATAGAACTATTGTGTCTTATAAAGATTTTTATGAAGGTATGATGAGCGAGCAAATCGTTTTTTATATACAATATAAAAAGGAATACAAGTTTATGGTCACTAGATACATATAAAAAAGAATTCTTATTTCTATAATCTAGCAAAATCATGTGTACAACTAGGAAAAAAATAAACTAAATTAGTTTTATGCTTTTACCGGAAAAACGTTCAATCTATATATATATATATATATATATTTTTAGCATCCAATCTAAGTTACATCATTGAATTTTTAGAAGCATAAAAAGATATTTCACAATCATATTGTAAAATGAGATGTCAGTTTAATACAATGTTTTTAATCGTTATTATATGATAAAAATTCAGCATTTTCTGGTTTTTTTTTTAATTTTCCTTTATAAAAATATATTATTATATATCTTTCTAATAGTCCGCGCATGCACAGGTTATGACCCTAGTTTCTTAAAAAGGATACTTTTGATTACCAACGGGGATTAAGCATATGCCGAAACTCCTATAGTGAAGGAGGCATTACTCTTGATTTCCCAAAGTAGTTTTGATAAGGTGATCACCGAATGAGGGTTTAAACAAATGGTTGTTGCACAACAAATGACAGAAATTAGTCCAAGCAAAACGATATTTTTAATAAAAAGATTAAATGTATAGGTTTTTTATTTTTACATATACAAGATGTTTAAAATCTATTTAAAACAATCAGTTTTCTAAGACCCCCAAAAAACAAATCGATATTTGACTATCAATTTGACTGGCTGAATATAGTGTACAAGCTTCGAAAAATAAAAATTGCGAGTTGGTCACATAGTATGTGCATGTCTAAAGTCATTATCATACTCAGGGGAGCCAAATGACACAATGCATGGTCATGAAATGGATACAGTATGTGTAAAACAAAAGCAGTGCAATACCAGTATTTCATTTCTCTCTTGATAGATCAAACTCAAGGATCCGCAAATCACTTCCGATCTCTTCGCTTCCGTTCTACTCTCTGCCTCTTGTCGTCTTCCCACTCACGGTCATACATTCTATACCAAGGTCAAGGAAAAATTTCTTTTCTTGAATTTCGAATTTGCAACTCTCAAGATACCATCAATAATGCATTCATATAACGGATTGGTTCATAATGCAAACTCAAGCAGAGATATTATAAAAGTTGGTAACGAGGCTCTTTTTAAGGATACGGGTCAGGATCACGACGAGCCATCTTGCTGGTAACTTCTTTACCAACAAGTCTGATGCTTGGCTCTTCGAGATAACCTCCATGTTGACTCATACTACTGCTCTTTCGCTCTCTGCCTTCGTACGATGATGGTCCCATACCGACTGATAAAGATGACTGATGTGGCATTGGAGAGTATTCCCCTGGCTCTGCAGATGACACCTGTTGATCCCTCTTCATCTTCCTTCTCTTGGACGCTTCAAAATCATCTTTCAAAGGGATACTTTTTTCTCTCTCCCTCTCTCTTTCCCTTTCCCTTTCCCTTTCTCTTTCTTCTCCCTGCATGGATTCCATTGAGTTTCTCTTTTATTTTTATGATAAAATACGTATCAATCAATGATCTACTTCAAGAAATTATAAACGAGTTACCATAACAAAAGAGCATATAAAGGGAGGCATGTTACCTTCACAGTGATTATTTCTCGGTCATCTCGCTTTCTATCACGAAAATCATCATCTCTTCTACGTTTTGCATCATCCACGGAAACTGATGAATTCTCTTCAGAACGACGTCTCTCTCTTTCATCATGCCTGGGGGAAAGCCTCTGAGAATGCCTTGTACCTCCAGCCCTTCTTTCGGGGTCTTCTTTTGAGGCCATAGAGTGTGGAACGATGTTCGGAGGTAAAGGTGGAGGTGGGGGTAAACCTTGAGAATGAAAATGATCATCAGAATGAGACTTCTCAAGTGATGCATCATTATGACGCAGTTTGCTTCTATCATCTTTGTTTCTTTCATCCTTGTTTCTATCATAGTTCCTAGTTGTTCCTTTATCTAGACCCTTCTCAACTGAGCGCTCTCTACCATGGCGTTCCAAGGATTTATCTCGTACTTTCTCCACATCATCTCCACGAGGTTTATCAGATCGCTCCACTCTATCTCTGTGGTCTCGGTCCTGTCTTTCATTACCCTTATCCTTTGATCTATCTTGATCCCTATGGGTGCTTTGGTCATCAGTCAATGTCTTGTTTAAATCCACCCGAGCCTCTGCTGATCTGCCTCGATCATTTGATCGAGCCTCACTGTCATGCTCTTTGTGCTCAGCATCTCCTTTACGGCGTTTACTTATTCTATCACTATCTTCAACAACATTAGCTCGTTTTTGTAACCTATCACTCGATCTCAGAGAAGTGCTCATTTCATGCCTAGGGGAATGAACAATCCCAGAAGATTGCTTTTGTGTATCAGAAGCTTCAGCACCATCATCTTTCACTGCATCAGAGACTTAAGTTAGAATACCTGACAAGTCCATCCGGCTTTCATTAGCTTCCATGAACATCTAGGGTGAGATCAAACCTTTAGATGAACCAGTAGGTAAGCTACCATTGGCTGCTGTGCTGGGAGAAGCTTTGGTCAAACCTGCTTGCCTATTCTCCAGATAAATAAGATCCTTGTCAGCTGTGGATGTTCTTCCAACCGCTTTACCAGACTTTCCATCATCTTTTCCAAAATCTTGCTTTGATGATTTGTTCAATGATGCAGCCGATGCACTCCGTTTAGAGGAAGGTTTTAACTGCCAACCAAAAAATAATCATACATAATACAAAGTTAGAGTCCAAAAATCTCCCTGAAATGTTGATAAGCTGAAATTTTTTAACGACCAACTTTCAAAATAGAAAAGGTGGCGTTAGATTGGAATGAAGAGGAAGAGTGCATCATCTGGGGATCAAAATCAATTGACCTTAGCGTTCCCACTCACAAGCCAAGTCCCACGTGAAGGGATAGGTTAAACACAGTCCATATGTCTACATGGTAACCCCAAATATAATAACTAATTATCACTTCCCCTAAATCAGTCTTTTTGAAAAGCAACGGTCAACAAAGTAGAATGGGCTCCTACCAAACAAATAAGATAGAATGGGCAGGTTCAATTCCTATATAATTTCTGTGAATACGTGCTAGTCACAAATTTGGGATTCTTAAACAAAGTAGGGGTTGCTAACGTAACATAAAAGAGCAAAGAAGGGCAATACCTCAGCTTCAGAATACTTTGAAGCAGCTTTGATGGAATTCTCATCAGATACTCTGGGTGTTTCATCTGTTTCCTTTTGTTCCAGTGACTTCTTAGACATGGATGGTTGGGCATCCGATGGATTACCTCCCTTTGACTTTAGATATCCTTGATCAGATTTTGAAGGTATACTTTCCGTTCTTCCATCTAGTGGTTTAGTTTTTGACATCTGGTCCTTGCCCAAGCCGCCAGACTCGGGCTGCTGGTTAACACTAGATCTTCCCCCAGTTGATTCACCTTGGGAGACACCACCTACCAAGCCATTTTGGGAAGGAGCATGTTTTGGAGTATGTACTGGCGGAGCCTTTAATTCAAGGAAGCCCATGCTAAATTCTTCGTCTGTAACCCATAATGGCTGCAAATAATCAACATTCAGTCAAATTACTTATAAAACACAGAACATGAAATTGCTATGGTTAGCACTCACTTTTCTTGCAGACAGAGCAGCGGCAACACCAGTAGCTAAGACCTTAAGGTCCTCTCGGTCATCGTTTTTAATCTTGGCTACCTGTGAGACAAGACGACCAAAGAAAGGAAAGATAAATCTTCTCACAAAGAAAACACATGGAAAGATAGAAATCACAGTAGCTTAAAGCAGATTCATAAGACTGGCTAATAAAGAGGTACTTGCCCGTTTCTCGAGGTTTATCCCAGTCTTCCGAGTAACTGGGAAAACACCAGATATTTTTGTTAACATAATTAGGGCATTACGAATCTCCATGTACTCATTTGACTCCAGACACTGGATCAAAAGCCGTGTTATTCTTCCACTCCATTTCCAATGTACCTATCAAGGAGATCAAAAGATGAAACAGACATAAACCACAGAAGAAACAAGACTTTGCTACCAGTAATTAAAGCAGAATACGTCACAGCTAATTAGTAGAGATATATAGGGAAAACATCTCCAATATCAAAATGGAATATATCAAAATCACTAAGAAGAAGCAATGCGATTCCATCCAATAAAAAGGTAGTTAATTACTTTTCTAGGCGTCATGCCGTGAGTTCAATAAATCAATATATATAAGATAAGAACATCCAGCTAATTAAAATGTTCAATAAATCAATACATATAAGATAAGAACCTCCAGCTAACATTAAAACCAACCGTTTAGTTCAAACAGCATATCATTTACTCGAGCTTAATATGATCAGATTTATTCGAGATCGAGAGTAAAAATAATACAAATAATAGTAGTAATCCATAAATCCTTTAGAACCACACTTTAGAAACGACAGAGTTATGAAGGAACTTGCGAGCCTAAATCCCGATACAGAGATAAATGCACGTAAGTGACTCAGAACTTGCCTACAGAGGAGAGTGTGAAAACAAAATCTCGACTGATTTGGCTTTCAGCCACTCATCGTATATATACAAATCATTTCTGATACACAACCCCATAGATTTATCCCAGTCCCCACCCTAAACTCTGATCAAAATCTTAAAATTTATTTATTTTGTTTGTTTTGTCTTGTCAAAGTTTGTAGGCAATAACCTCTCTTAGCTATTGCAAGATCTTCACGTTACTTCCAGAAACGTGTTAAACTGCACTTCTACTTTCGGCTTATCATAATAAAGAACACTAATGACAAGAATACTTGAGACAGTTATTGAGTTTATACCACCTCAAACTTGAGACCGCAAAATATACTACTAGAAGTAACATAAATATAGAAGGCAAGGATCAGAATTTCTAACCTTCACAAATTGTCCAAATGTGACACGCTGGCTGTTCGGGTATCGATAATAAACAGCAAACCCTGGCATGTTTCCACACTCATGTTCATAGACTGATTCTGCACTCTGAGAAAAGATAAGAGACAACATCAGCATTAGAAAGAAAAACCCAATTCTATACTTTTATCTTCAGAGTAAAATAAAATTTCAAGAGTAACCTTCCAGTGGTATGCAATCTTTAAGGTCTCAAACAAAAACCTCCCAAGTCTTCCAACTTCATATTCAGTGCAGCAGCAGATCATTGGTTGTAGAGTTTTACATATCAGCACATCAATGTGATTGACTGTGTTGAAAAAGGGTGTTCCAAGAGAGTGGAGCATATGTACAAACATAGCACAGTACACAGAATCTGCCATGCTAAATGTGCAACGAGGGAAAATACAACGCTGCAGGAACTCCATATTGATCTTCAAAGTATCAGGACAGGAGCTCAACCATTTATCCTTTTCACGTGAAAGCCTTCTACGGACAGAAGCAACATGTTCTTCATGCTTTTTCAGTTCACTGGTTAGACGATCAAGCGATTCTTGAATCCTTTCCTTCTCTTTTTTTCTCTTTGTAATTGCTGAGCTAGAATTATCAGCAACCTCTTCAAGTATCTTAAGGGCAGCATGCTGTTTAGATATCTCAGACTCATAACGATTTCTGGGAACGTGGAGATCATAAAGGGTAAGCCCCCAAAAAGTAGCATAGAGGTCAGGCGACAGACTATTCCAAGCTTTCGAGGGCAGCATTGTTCTTACTGTATCAAGAACATCAGACCACCTGCAAACATATTACCCGAGAAAGTCCAATAGATCAGAATCTACGTGCAATGCATTTACCAAATCTTCAAAACGAGACTATTTGACACTTCAAATTAACATCCCGTCCATCGTGTTTCTGAAGCAACCAAATATTCTAAACAGGTTGAATTGAAATATTACGTTACAGCTTTTTCTGATGCACCAACATCAAGAATCATGGAGCTCTCAGATTCTGATCCATCAGAATCTGCATCCATAGACTCCCCACTATCCAAAGGCCATGAAATATCACCATTCCGTCGACACTTGAAGAGCCTCATCACAGGGCGGAATACCAAAAAAGCAACCTGGCATGGGATTCAGAATATAAGTCTGGGCTTCAAAATGTAGGGTCAGTAATCACAAAAGACTAGGCAATTATAGGTAACGATGTAGACCAGAAAGAGATAAGTTAAAAGTGATGAAATCCATATTGTCGAAGAGTGCAGTTACATAAGGGTAAAGAACAAGGAACAAAGGAGAGAGAGATCGAGAGACCTCTGGCTCAAGATGGTATGTGTGAACAAGCTCATCAAGCGAAGGTACCAGCCGAGCATAAGCAGAAGCAGGACTAACAGCACTAGAAAGGAAGTCCACGTATTGGAGGAGAATTCCATGACATCTGTCGAACTGTTCAGTGACCATCTTAATATATGGTGCATCCGCATTTACCACAACTCTGCATATAGGTAGTTTACATTATAATAGCATAACTCTAGAACATCATGGTTTGTTGACCAAATGAATAAGTGTACAGCACACATATACTCAACTAAGAAAGAGGAACATTGTCCATGGTCACACCAAAATATAAAAAATCTACAATGTAGATATTAGTTTTAGACACCGATTTATTAGGCCAGAATCTTGTAGACGGTTGTACACTTATTGGTGTCTAATAAATCTACAATCTACAATCTAAAAATCCACAATCTACAATGCCTAATAAATCAGTGTCTAAACTAATATCAGATTTCGAGCGATCAGATTTGTCAACTTACAGGGAACGATGCTGCGCGATAAGTAACAAAAGGGGGATAGCTATCTTTGGTTCATCATTTGGAAGTAACGAATCTCGTAGACGGTTGGATGATTTGACAAGTGCCTGCAAAAACCAGGAAGAGAAATCAGAATTGTTTAAAACTAAGATACCTCAATGATCTCTGAGGTAAATAAATAAAGCTTAGTGATGTTATCTCAAGTACATATGTTTTTAACAAAATAGAGTGCATCTATAGAAGTACAGATGAGGTTCGAATGAATAGCATTTTTTTTAAAAACAAGACAATCAAAATGAACGACTTCAGATTAAAAAAAATTGCCAGAACCCTTCACATGTGTGTAAAACATGTATACATGCAAATGCATAAATAAAGCACACACCAGTGTCAGCATATATATATATGCTGACACTGGTGTGTGCTTTATTTATGCATTTGCATGTATACATGTTTTACACACATATATATATAGATGCAGATGAAAAAAATATGAGCTAAAGCGGCGATGTAAGAGATCAAACTTGAACATAACTAAATCAATAATGTTTCATTAAGATTACTGAAAATATAGAACCTCAATTTCGTTGACCTAAAAAAAAAACCTGAATTAGTTGACAATAGTAAGCACATAAATGTACTTATGGTATAGACCAAAGCTTGGCTCCTCTCAAGATCCAATATGAAACTCTAAAATGACAAACCTTATTATTCCGTGTCATGCCAAAGGATGTTGCGTGATAACGTAAAGTCTCACTTCCTGCCATGGCATCCAACTGATCTTCAGTAAGGTTCTCAGTGTACTGTACATTTGCCATCTGCTGGATCAGTTCCTACATATCATTGTAAAATTACAGTCAGCCACCATTAGTCTAAATAAATTGGATCATAAGAATTGAGGAGTACAAACCAAAAAGGTACCTGGAGAAGAACAAGCTCAATCCCTTGACCCCTCTTTAACTGGTTCACGAGATACTGGAAAAGACCCCGTAACTCCATTGATGGGTACTTCTTACACCTGGATAACATGTACTTTTTATGAAAACACCTTGAAAATATGGCCTTTACAGCTTTTATTACTTTCTGAAATATGCTTATATGTGCATGTTGCAGTACAAAATTCTATTGGCAATCAGCAGATATGATAAAGCCCTCACAAGAAGAAGTTGCCAGCCACATTACCCAAGATTTTAAAATAAAAAAGACTGTAAGAAGAAAATCACCAGGAAACTATCGACCAAAGTAAAGCACTCTTCATCCTATTTGGCAAACTAGCATGGTTCATCTAAGCAAATAAGGTACTCAATTCTGCAGTAAGCAAATACCATGCAAAATTCCAGTAAATTCTATCAATATCATATACAACCAATAGGTACATTAGAAAACAACTGACCATACAAACAGGTTAAAAAGGAAAACAGAAAGGCAAACCAAAACGAACCAAACAGATTCGTACAACACGTGTCTTCAAGCAAAATGGACACTAAAAGTGAACATAAAAGATGGAAAGAGTACCACCAAATTCACCAAGTAACCACAGTGGTTTTAAAAATCTCAAATAGCTTTCCACTAAAATAAAACCGCACGGTGCTTTTCTATCCTGGACATAACTGCAACAATGCCTACTCTATGCAATCACAAAAACAGCCATAGCAATTAACTATCTCTCTAAAAGCATAATGAAACTATTTCTAGCATGTATTAATGTTTCAAAGAAGAGCACATACAAGTGACCCCAAAATGAAGCCAAAGATTGAAGCCAGTCTGATAAATTAATCCCGTCGTCTTTGAGTTTATCTCGTCCACTTTGTGCCAGTCTCTCAATCACGACATATTCCAGGATATCATACTCGAGCTGTGTATCACAGATAATTTGGAAAGCATCAGAGCATGCATAACGGAGGCAGAAGCATCTCAAAAACAACAATAACTGAGAAAGGAAAACTGACTCCAGGTAACTTAGAAAACAAAAGATTGTTGTAAGAACGAAGCTAGAAAAAAGAAACACATGACAGACTGCCTCAATATACTAGTACGTTAAGTAGAAACAATCTTTGAAAAAAATTGTAAGGATATTAGGATCTATCTGACTGCATACCAATTAACAATGACTATCTCACTTCATCATTGCCTTCTTCAGAAGCTCATGTTTGGGTATCAGCCAACCCAACATATCCACATTTCCAACATTTTAAACCTACCCCAGAATGAATGCTAGACTGAACG
Organism: Arabis hirsuta; assembly: GCA_964056655.1. Taxonomy (NCBI): domain Eukaryota; kingdom Viridiplantae; phylum Streptophyta; class Magnoliopsida; order Brassicales; family Brassicaceae; genus Arabis; species Arabis hirsuta. Next base: position 24,743,956 of record OZ053305.1, on the reverse strand, counting down.
TGTAAAATGTATCAGAAGAAAATCTACAAAGCCAAATCATACTCACTCGGATGAAACTAGATTTACTTTGCACTTTGAAAACGAAAGGCAGTAGCAATAAGACCATCTGTCTATCTCCTCATGATCAATTTTTTTTTTTCAAAAAACAAATGAACAGAAAACCTAGGAGAGTGAAGGCATAAGGTGAACAAGAGCATAGCTACAAACAAGACACAAAAGGTGCCACTGACCTGTGTCAAGTACTTGAAGGCATCCACAACAGGAGCAATCATATCTCTGTATGCTTCAATCTGTTGCAACAAGAAGCTGACAGTTAGCCCTGTCTGAACAATTATGACTACAAAAACAGATGCACCACATTTAATAGTAGATTGACCTGATTTACAATTGTCCGAAGCACCGTCATGGGATTGGCATGAGCTAGTTTTGCCACCATCCTTCCTAACTGCTTCAAATTTTCTTTTGCAAGCCGTTTCAGAATCCTTCTAGTGTCCAACTGACATATGAGAATAGGCTCCTGAGGGTCTGAAGGATGTATATTTCTATTTGTATCATATGAGAATAATAGGTCGAAGAAGCGATACTGATATACCTTTGCCACTTGCCTTGCTGCCAACAGCAAAGGATTCCGTTCATCATCTTTCTCCCACTCACCATATAAGCGATAACGAGCCTAAAGACAAGATTAAGCAGGCAGCAGGATTGACCATCACGTTCTACACAAAAATATTTGGAGCAAACAAACAGAAGCAAGTCAACCTCATATGGAAGGAGACTCATCACTTCCCAAATCTCATGACCAACTGCTGGATTTGCAGGTACTAACTGTAACGATGGCAGAAGGCATGTTCCTAGAGCTTCTTCCACTCTCAACCTAACTTCCTTCAGGTGCACACGAGAATTTTCATATGCCTTACCTTCTTGATTTGATGATCCATCACTACTGCGAACAAGATCTAAGGCAGACAAGTAGTAAACCCTTAATACTCTACAAATCTGCCACAATGGTAAACATATATTAGCTTCGATCTTCAATCTCTTGGATAGAACATTCAGAATTTAACAGTCAGCCCACCTTCTGCAACAGTTGTGTATTGCGATACAAGTAGGGTCCAACTGTAGCAAGCATCTGAAACACTTCTTTTGGAAGATCTAGACAAGTCCTATTGGGTGTTGTATTAGTGGTGTGTGTCATCTTTTCTGTGCTTACAGAAGAAGAATTTTGAAAACGTGTCTGGCGGGCAATGGGATAAGCACGAGTGATTGACTTCTCTATAAGCCTGAAAACATATATAAAAAATTATGGTCTTCCTTAGGTGATACATAGAACTGAAGATGCAAAGCAATGAAACAGCTATACATCAGAGGACAAAATAGTCTGAGCTAAAGGATCACTCACTAACCTAAACAAGCCACCACATATCTGATCATGAGCCACTGGATTAAGAGGTGCAAGGCGCTCAAATAAGATATTGGCATGATACCTGGTACAAGTAAAGAGTTAACACAAAGTAAACCACAAACGTTCACCTCAGTTGAGCAGAAAGGGGAAAAGTAAGGTAGCATGGCTTTATAAATTAGATATACAAAATAGCTTAGTATATAATAAATTAAATTGTAAACAAAATTTCTATGATACTTATCGATCTGAGACATGAATTTTGCAGAAGAGAACAGTAACACTCATTGAACATGTCCTCTTAAGTTCAATTTCAAATCGTAAACAAATAGGTGGTTCAATTATCACAAAAATAACAGTCATATACAGAGTGGTCCTAGAAGAAATCTCACGCTCATGATGCACTGGTTCAATAAACCTGTCTCTCAAACCAAACTGACTGGTTTGATGATAGTGGATTTGTGAAGTAAAAAAAGAAATGAAAAAGTGGATGGCAAACTAAGCTTTCAAAAGAGTTCAACTTTTTTGAAACAGATGAAGAGGAACTGGTATACATACCAGTCGTCCACAGAGAGGAAACCGTTAAGGAGGCCCAGAGTCTGATTATTTTCAAGTTCTGGTAATCTCTCAGCAACAGCTTCAGTTTCCATGTCTAAAGCAGCAAAGAGATCTACTGTTACATCTCCTTGTTTCTCATCCTCCAGATCCTTCCCAGTAGCAGCAAGATTTATCTTTCCAATTTTATTGGCCTGTAGAAAAGACGGATTAGTAAATGTCATAAATCATGAATACACACATGGGAAAGTAAGCTTCAACTCATAATTGACTGGCTTCCAGGAAGATGGAGCATCTAAGTACATATAAAAATTTGTAACGGTCAGACGAGCAGATTATCGCAAGAGCAGGGAAACAAGTTTGTTCGTTTGTCTTAAGGGAAAAACGGTGCAGAATAGAGGGTCTAACGCTACGTCAAATCATCTATACGCACGCACCTAAAAACATCTTAAGGAAAAGGTCATATTTTGAATTGTACCTCTTCAAATCGCTTTGCAGAAGAAGCATTATAATCCTCAAAAACTTCCTCGTCCTTAGGTAGCAGATGTGCATATCTGTTCACACCAGTTGGGCAAAACAGCATAAGAACATAGATCCATAGATTTAGTGTAGTTTCACTTGTCAGAAACACAAGGAAATGGAGCAAATCAGTAATCACCAAATCAGTGCACTGGGAAAATAAGTTAATGATTTGAGTGACTAGCTTGCAAGAATTTTCTCTACAAGGTAGTCCTCCCCAAGAGCAATCTTGAAGTCAGAGAACAGCCAAAAGAATATCTGACAATTAAACCCCATCAATTTCCTTTCAGATTACATTAGGAAAGGAACTTAAAGAGTCATAGATACCAAACAACTAGAAAAAGTGACATAGTGCAGAAGAGACGAAAATCCTTCATTTAGATTCCAACTGATATAGCATTATGCTCACACGATGAAAAAAAACCCAGTCTTCAGTAAGAAAACTATGTACAAGTATCCAATTAGAAAGGAAACTTCAAAGACATCCTCCGTGGAAAAAGGATAAAATCAGTGTACTTCCTTAAGGCTGCACATAATGCTCGATTTGTAGATTCCCTAGTGACAGAGTACGCTAGAAAAGGAAGAAAAAAAATATACAGTTGAAGGATTAAGTACTAACATGCTTTCAAGATTGATAAACTCCTCCTTTACTAGCAAGGCTGTAAGCTTATAGAGCCCAGATGGAACAGGGCTAGTCACCTCCAATCTCTGATAGTATTGAAACTTAAATCCAAGAATTTGTGAAGCATGAGACTGCATACAAAAGAGAGCTTTTAGCAAAAAAAATATCTTTTAAGGTAAGGGGTAAAATATGACTAACACGAGGAAGACATTCCAGACCTTGGGAAAGATAGGAATTAGATTGAGAAATGTGTCGTAATCTTGTTCAAGTTCAAAGCAATCCAAAACCTATTCATAAAAAAAAAAGGGTACATGACTAATAGGGAATGACATATCGATGCATTATGCGTATCAAACAAAAAAGAAGCAACAGTGAAAACTTACAATGTCGAAAACACGGTTCGGATCCAGGTCAAAATGCCCAATTAATGACTACAAGAAATACTCAGTTCAGAAAAAGTAAACAGAATACATATGTGAAACATAATGTATTGGCAGAATCAAAACCTTAATAATTCCCATAGTTGCTGCTGATGCATTATGCGAAGAAGTTGCAGATCCTCGGCATAAAAGGGTAACCTGCACTCCACAAAAGGAACTATCGTAATAAGTTGGTATATTGTACAATCTGATTCAATCAAAGTTAACAAATCAATAGAAACTCTGCTGACATATATGTTGGTTACTCTCTGCAGCTATACTATAATTAAACTAGCAGAAGATTTGCCTTCTAACTGGAATCATGTGAAAAGCAAAGGCCAAATCAGCATCATTGAAGAGATCACCCCTTCCAAAAATTAAAGACTAGCATTCCTAAGGCGGAATTCAGAGGAAAAGAACAAAAGAGTGAGATGTATCTAACAATAGAGCATAGAAAAGAAGTGGGGCAAAAGAATGATAACAAATAAAGGCCAGAGATCTTCTATGACTAACCAATTTGGCATATCCCTCGCTTTCTTCACGGAGTAAATTGAACTTTGTCTGCTGATACAGAAGACGAGTGTTTAATCGCACCTGAGTAACACCAACCAGAAATGTTAGTTCTAAACAATGAGCAGCAGTTACAATGGTAGAGGATAAATTATATATAAATCTTCCGCAAAACCAAATCACTCAATTACGTAAATCAGACTACAGTATATTTGGATTTATGACTAAACAAGATGATATCATTATCTACCACAATACTACAATAGTTACAGAAGTGTGAAGTCCTCACCTCTTTCCCCTTCAAATCTTGGGCTTTTATTTTAACCATTTCAGCTTCCCATAGAAACTCCTCCTAAAAGAAAATAAAGAAATCAATCATCAGCTCCTTCAGAAAAGTTACTTTCTTACTAATCAAGAAAATAGAGAGATTAGCTGGGTAAAACACTACTCAAACTGGGAACTATGTGAAAACATTTTACAATTCGCACCCTTCCTATCTTTTACACCTACATACAGAAGAAGAGGGCTATTTAGTGAGACCAGCTGGTCCACTGGATCTGGGAGGACCTTTCTATATTCTAAGGGATTACTGTGGCTTCAGGGGTAGGCTTCAGCCTTGAAGTCAACATCTAAAATTTAATTACCTAGGCAGCTACAATACACACAATAAGCAGCCTCTATCAATTATTCCAGACTTATTCTTGTAACCGTTCGTATGATGTGGGGTAGGATTGTATGAAGCATATGCTATATCTATATAAATGAGGGGTATCAGTGAGGGGAGTTATCAAGAACTGAATAAAAGTAGGGAGAATAGATGGAGCTATATTAAGAAACCCCTCAAAGCGCTATCTCTTTTCTAAGTACTATTACAATAAATTTCTCTTCATATTACTCTGTTAATTGGGCATTTTCCTGATTGTTCACTGGCTGAAAAAAAAAACATATGCTTACCTCGCAGCGCTCTTGGAAAAGTCTTTGAGGGACTGTCTGTGATTCCACAAGCCATTTCGCCTGCAAACAGTTAAAAACTGATTGGTAGCTGCGAGCATATAAACCTTGAGCAGGTGGTAAATGAGACATAACGTATATTTCAAAGAAGAGACCAAATATGTAATCATCAAATTCAATAAACTAACACGTATGCTAGCAGCTCAGACTGATCAAGTACGCAGTGCAGAAAGCAGATCAAGCAACGATGGAAACTCAGGAAGAAACTACACTAATAGAGAGTTTAAGGCACTACGGTAAAAGTTTCAGCTCCTCAGGCTTAAGAAACCTTTTACGATAAGGAGCAGGTAATGCATTAGCCTTCTTCTTACAATCCGGACAGATTGAGCCCACAGTTGGTTAAACCTTAGGATACTACTGATAGCAAACAACACATGCTCTAATTTATTTGGCATATAATGCAATCACATGATTGTTGTGGTCTCTTAACTCAAGATGCACTCTAAAAAAAGGTCGAAGTCTCATTCATAACCAAGGCTAACAAATTGAAACCACAATCAGTTTGTAGAAGGTAAAATAATTTATAGTACTGACCAATTTTGTAAGGCGAGAACGTTGATCTCCCGACATGGTAAGCTGCAAAACGAATCAAAGAAGCAAAGAATCATTTGCAAGGCTTTTCCAAGAGAAGACAAAAACTGTAAGGCTTTAGGTCGTCGGAGAAAGGATTGGAAAGACCTACGTCTTGAGCAATCTGAGTAACGACATCCGCAAAACAGGAAGCTAATTCTTCTCTCGATGGATTATCCAAAAAGTTCACCCTCTCCAAGACTGCCTTACAGCTCTGAATTGGCAATTCGCCACGAACCTGATAATCCATTACGATGCAGCTTCAGCAACTCGAACAGATATGCATAGAGCAACGCGTAATCGGAGAATAGGAAGAGAGGTGTTGTGTGCGTGTACCAAAATCCAACAGAGCTCGTAGAGGAAACGAAGCATCGGTACGGAGCTGGGCAGCTTGGAGCCGTAGTTTCCATTCTTACCTTCGCGAACAAACTCCTCCGTCACGTACTTACACTCCAGTAGCGGAAGGGACATCTCTTACCGTCTCTTGTATATCTTTTACTCCCTTTCTCGAAACCCTAGAAGACGAAGACGAAGAAAATAGGGTTTAGAGTGCTGGAGAATTCGATTGGACAAGCAGAATTAAGCATTCCGATATGGGAAGATAAGAAGGGGAGGAACGAACGCTTTTTTATCAGAGAAGAAAACAGAAATTAGGGTTTTGGAGAGATCATGTAAAGTAAATTGGAGACGATGACGGTGATGATATGTTTTTGCAGGGGACTATTCTTTTCCTTTTTCTCTACTTATCCATTTTGTCTCTATTTCATCAAACAATTGAAGCAATATCTACCAACCGGGTCCGGTTTAGTCCAGTGATGTTGTTTGAAATTGAATGGGCGTGAAACTGTGAACTCTTGGCCCATGGGCTCGTGGTTATCCACAATATTTCTAGCCACTCCTAGTTTTTCAACTTGACAAAAGCACAAAATGTTTGACTGGTTCACCCGGTACCACCTGCAAACGTTATATTTGTGGGCGGTTGCGGCTGATAGCATTTAGCACCAATCACGAACACTGCTTCATATTGCTTTGTATCGCTTCGTGCTGTTAGAAATCAAAAGCTCCTTCCCGCAAGCGTTTGCGATTGCGGGAGGTAGCGAGTGGTTAAAATAGTAAAATAAATAAATCTCTTGTATTACCTTGTCAATTCCTATATATCTCATATTAACCTTTAACCCTAAATTTGGCTATATTTTGCAAATTATATTTGTATCACGTTATCATCCTTCTTTTTCTTTTCATGATAATAACTTTGGCTATATTTTGCAAATTATATTTGTTTTAACCAATTTTTATTATATCCAGTGCTTCACAACATACCCGTGCTACTTCCATTTCAACAGTGGTAAGTTTAATTTGTTCTGCCTTAGCTTATAATATATATATAGAAGATGGTTTGATTAACATTGTAGTTTTCAGAAATTTAATTGGTCAGCCGAGAGCACATGTGCGTTACTTCAATGGGTGATTATGGAGAAACGAAGTGAAGATAAAAGATTGTTAAGTGGTCTCCAAAAAGAAAACATCCTTAAGAATTTTAATAAATAATTTGGAACTGCTTTGAGTTAGACTAAAGCAAAAAAATCTTTTGGACTAGTTGAAGAAAGTTTACAATCTTTATAGGCACAATCCTGAAGATCCACGAGTTCCACCAATTTTTTTGCACTTTTTTATACTACTGAATGCAATTTTTGGTGGTGAACCAAATGCATGAAGTAGTTAACATGTCACAATGATTTTTTTTTTTAAATAATTTTTAGTGCTTTATTATGTTTTTTTTTCATTATTAATCATGTTGAATTAGTCGTTTTTAAATTTGACCAAAATAATATGATTTTTTGGTGTTTTTCAATATTTATATATTATGTCTATTTTGGTAATTATTTTTTAAACTGCATCCGCTGTCAACCAGTTATAAACATCCCGCAAACGCACCAATTTTCAACTGTTGCGCCAGTCGTATGAATTGCTTAAAAACTCTTTAAACTGCAACCGCCCGCTTTCGCAAACTCCCGCATCCACACCCGCAACCACAACCGCTAAGGCTACATCAGTCAGGCCTATTAATGTGAGAACACAAATCAACATAAATTAATAAAGAATTAAATATAATAAAATATTTATCAATTGACATTAATGGAAATTGGTTCTTTTGTATTTTGACACTTTTTTGATATATCCATGTAGGTCTGGGCATTCGGGTACTCGGTTCGGGTTCGAGTAGATCGGGTACCGAACTTTTGTACCCAATCGGGTAGATATACATTTTCGGTTCGGGTACTGTCGGGTTCGGTTCGGATCGGTTTTTTCATCAATTTACCTGAACCCACCGGATTTACGTCGGTTCGGTTTAATAACCGATAATTAAGAACCGAATACCCTAAATTTTATCCGAAAACCCGAAATTCTACCCGACCACCCGAAAACATCTGCTTGTTTTTTTATACTTGAACCACTGCCAAATAAAAAGTTGATAAAAATCTATTCTTACTTACGATTACATATTATAATAAAAGAGGAATTCGGGTATCTTCGATTTGAGGAATTCGGGTATGTTCGGTTTGAGGGATTCTGGTATGTTTGATTTACTTTCGAGTATGTTTGGTTTTTCAGGTAAAACCGAAAATTTTCGGGTAAAATCCGAACGGATACGGGTATAGCGGGTACATATATTTCGTACCCAATCGGGTATATAGCTCAAACCCGAAACCGAACCGAACCAATTTTTTTGGATCGGGTTCAGTTCGGGTACTCGGTTCCGCATTTTTTGCCTAGACCTATATCCATGAATTAATTTGTCTTCTAGAAATTTTATTAAATTTTGACATTGATTTGCATTAAACTATTTTTTGATGCACCATTGATGTGAACAATATTTTTGAGACTATATCATTTCTCATTCTTCAAAAGGTTTTGTCCTCAAAACTAAAACAAAAATTATTATGTTTTTAATTTTTTGCTTTCCTTTAAAAGAAAATTTCGAAATAAATCAGACTTTCTATGAGGAAATAATTTTTCCTTATTTTTTTCTTTTAATGAGAAACATTAAAACTTTAAGAAAAATAAAGAAAAACTATTTCTTTTCAAAATTTATAAAATCAAGAACAAAAACAGAATACTTTATTTTTTTTTGGTTTTTCGATTTTAAAATGGATTGAAAAAGAAAAAAAAAGTGATAGATGATATGAGTTTTAACTCTGATACCAAATGATATAAGATAGGAATCCACCAAATTTATATTCATAAGATGATCGAGAGTTTACAAGCTAGACACGCGAAAGATGGATGATGATAGTGATGAGATGGAGGTTTGTTGAATGAATCCACACTCAACCACGAAAGAAACAACTTGAATCCACAAGTTATTCAATCTGCAAACTCAAAAGAGTATAATGAATCCACACTAGAACTCAAATGAAGAAAACAAAGACAAGTTGCTTTGTAAAAGAAACTAAACGTTTGATTAATTTTATGAAAAGGTGAATATTACAATGAATAAAGAGATGAGCTTTATAGGCTCAACTACAAGAGATCTACCAACGGTCATAAGCAAGGGAAGGAGCTAAATTATTTACAATAATGACAGAAATTAGATGAGATATTGTCAAAAAGAGAAAGGAGCTGTTTGAGCATCTTTGGGCGAATGTGAACTCTCTGTTTAAGGTAAGTCATCTCAACTCTTTATATCTTGATATCTTCTTAATATGTCAATGTACGAGAAGCCTCTCAATGTCTTGGAAGGTCCTCAAGTCGCACAACTTATAAAGAAAGAGTTGTTTGACATTAAATGGTCATTTAGGCTCCAAATAGGGTAAGTGAGATATAAGTGGATCTACCTGATCCAATGGTCATCACTGCATGTGAATGCTTTCTTAGAACTCTTTAGCTTATGTAGAAGCTCCCCTGGTCTCCAAACGAACGAATGTCTTGAGCCAAACATGGATGATTCCAAATAAGGCAAGTCGAGAAATATCCGGTTTTTAAAATTCATAAGTTTCAACTCTGAAGCGGTCTTGGCCTTAAACTAGTTCAATGTGTGTCTCTGATGAATGAACAATATGGAACAATTTGTTTCACAGCTTAATTCCTTCTGGCTTAGTTGGTATGCTTCAAAGAATGCATGTTGGTAAAAAACGGGTAAGTTATGGTTCACCCGATTTGAGAACTGAATAACTCCTTTGTATGAACTTCGATTGGACTGATTCAACTTCGAAGCATGCAATAGCTGAACTAAGAGTGTAGAACAAGTGGTCGTTAGGCTGGACCAATTATTCTTGGGCTTTATTTTGGCTGAACAAAGCTCATATATCTTTTCGGGTAGCTTGTATGGCCTTATGTCACATGTATGCTTAAGTATAGTTAGCTCTAGTTCAGATGATGGCTTGATGTCCTCATCATACCCTCCCACTTGACTGAATTTTGTCCTCAAAATTGAAGAATCTGCATAGAGATAAAAGCAAGTTAGTAATTTGAAGTATTTGAGGGTTATGAGTGTTACATCAGGTTTGGTACTGTTGGTAAGTATCAGGTAGTTTTGGTGCAATGTCTTTTGCTGAAAGTTGTTCCTTGATCAACAAAAATGTTGTCACGTCATGTATTGAACAACAATAGCTCTAGATATTGCTTATGGCTCGTGAGTATGTTCACCTTTGTTGTTGCTTCCTTTTGGTCCAAGTATGTCTCCTTGATGTCTACATCTGTCTCAACACTTTTGGCAAAAGTCAAGGCCATTAAAACGGTCATGGAGACATCATAAATAGAGTGAAACAAATTAGTTTGGACATTTTCATGTGTTGGAGATAAAACAATCTTTTGTTTCTCTTGATATGAGACTAAGTGTGCAAATTGTGATTGATCATCTCAGATGTTGGGCTTCTTTTGGGACACATTACTGTCTCATTCTAGTTCTTTGAACAACAACAGGTTTGAATCAACTTAGTTATGAGTTGGTTCCGAATCAATGCTCTCCAAAGTTGAAGATTCTTCTCGGTCTGCGAGATCTTTGATGACTAATTTTGTTTTAACACTTAGGGGCAAGAACAAGTGCGTAAAAACAGACAATAAATTGCTATAACCAGATTGAGACAAATTAGATTGGTCCATTCCAATTGTAGGAGTTGCAACACTATCTTGTTCTTTGATTGCTTGCGGATCACGACAGAGGTGTTGATCTGTTTCTTCTTTAATACCTAAACCTTCATCAACATTTTGATCAAGAGACAAGTGCATCACACTAATAATCTTACAAGTTGGTTCAAACAAGTCAACTTCATAAATAACATTGTTCTTAGCCAGCACTTGAACTTCTTCAAGTTTAGGATTCGGTTGCGGTTTAAGCAATGAGTTGGAGCTCAGATCTTGTTTCTGATTTAGGGCTTCTTGAATAATTGGCTTTTAGCTCTGATACCAAATCATATAAGATTGGAATCACACCAAATTTATGGTCAAACGGTTTCAAGGCCTACAACTTGAATAGATCGAAGTTTGCCACACAAAGTTGCGGAATGACTTTGTGATAAGAACATGAATCAATATCTATGTGAATCACACACAAAAATAGATTTTACTTGCGTTCTAAAGGAATCACATACAATAGAAAAGACAAGCAAACAAAGCCTAAGCTTCAAATGTGAGAAAACTCTCTCTTTTATTTTTCAAAAAAATTATATGTCTTTACAATGGAATAAATGAGCTTTTTATAGTTGTTACAATGTGATCTTTACAATAAAATACATTAAATAAAAATATTTACATTTAAAGACAATGAGAAAATTAGTTAAATCAAATAACAGAGTTTTTCTACCAATTTTACATTTGACATTGAATGAGAATTCTTTGATTTCTAATGAAGTTACGAGAATGAGATTTTCATAATAAACCTATGTATCGAAGACTTTGATTCACCTTTTTGATAATGCATCAACAAGTGACCCTAAACTACACACAAATTACTATTTTATACAAACGCTTCACATGTGTTGGCTTCTTTATCTGACTTTCGTAACACACTCATTTGGAGGCAGTGTCACTATTATATTATCTTTTAGTTATGTTTTGTTTGTCTCGTTAAATTACTTTTATAGAAAAATTCAAGAAAAACACTATAGCAAAGTAAAAAGAGTACAATCACGCAAGTTTCCACTCAAATGCTCAGGTGTTATCTTGTAAGTTTCGTTGATGACGCATTCCAATGCATGTTATTGACATATTTTCTTAATATAATGGTAGGAAGTGACTTCGTTAATAGACTTGCGATAATTCACATGATCGGACATATATGACTTTAATGAATTTAGTATTTTCAAGTTCTTGAGTGTATGAAATAACTTCAGAGGGATATACTTGATTATATCATTTTTGATATATCCTTCTTTTATTTGGGCGACAAATGCACCATTGTCTTCATACAAAATAATGGGCTTTATGTCTATGTGGATCCCACTACTCGATTGGATGTGTAAAATTATTAATCTCAACCATATATATTATTTACGTGCGTCATGATGCACAATGATTTTAACATGATTCGAAGAAGTTGTCATGAGCGTCTGTTTATGAAGCTGGCGTGTTCAAAGACGACACCAGTATGTTCAGCTTCATTACTTTGATGAATTCTTCCTCTTGAAGTCCTTTGAAGTTGAATGGTTGAGATCTTTAAGTGTTTTCACATCGTTAACTTTAGAATCCTCTTCTTCCTCCATTTGTTCTCTATTAGTCGATTAGCTTGTTCTCACGATATCTTGAAGATTCGATGTGATTTCAGTGAGGTTGCCAAGTAAATATGCTTCTGGCTTGATGCTTACACGTGCAAAAAACTTCCAAAGTTTAAACCGGGTGCATCTGACCTTTTTTTAATGTTATTCACTTTCTGAAGTGTTTATGAATGTGGCTCAAAGTTTCTTTTCATAGTTTCTGGATTGGATTCATGGGAGGGAGAGAGAGAAAGGAAAAAAAAAGAGTAGATCTGGTTTTTGTGTTGGCGAGAGAAAAGAGAAAAGAGAGAGAAAAAAAAAGAGAGAAAATGACAAATTTGTCTTTTTTGAACAAAGTGGTGGTATAATTGCAAAATAGAGTATGTGTGTGGTACGCTTGTAAAGTGTCCACCAATTTGTGGTATTTTTGCAATTGCCTCTTCTAATATCTCTATAAAAAATTAAGTCTCATACCAATTAACAAAAAAAAAGAAAATAATTCTCATAAAAATTTATAAAAAAAATAGAAATGTGTAAAATGTGTCCTTAAAATCAATGTCATAATATAAAACACAAAATTTCCAAAACGTCAAAAAAAAAGAAGAAAAAATGCCCAAACCTAAATATGTTTAATTTCAACCGTCAAAAAAGGAAGAGTAACTAAAAGACAAGAAAAAAAAAGGCAAACGAAAAATAGAATTTTTTTTATTATACTAGATTATAACATGCGTTGTGAATCTCTTATTATTTATTATATAAAGGAGGATATGCTTAAGGTGAGCATGATATATAAGCAAAATTATAATTCACTAAATAGCAACATGTGGCTAATATGAATCAGGTTATGATATGTGAAATGAAAATGTAAAAATTAAAAATAGAAAACAGACAAAATAATTGTCAAGTTACTAACCAAATAATAAAATGTATTTTTTTTTCTTATAGTTCAAACTAATTAGAAATAAAAATAAAATTCTAACAGTCCAAACTAATTAAATAAAAAAATATATATAATATTTCAAACTAATTATAAAAATAAATTAAGAAAGAAAATAGAGAACGTATAAATTGTAAAAAAAAAGTGGAGAGAAAATAAAAATATCAATTAAAAAATATGAAGGATAAAACAAAAGATATTATATAAAGGGACAATTAAAAAAAATGCCACTTTTTGTGTGCACATTTTCAATAATGCCATTTAGAGGTGTTCATTTGCAAAAATGTCACTAATTATAGATTTATAAAGCTTATATCTTAAATTCTAAATCCTAAAAAATGTTTTGACCCCTAAACCCTCCTAAACCCTCAAAACTAAACCATAATAGAACATATTTAACCCAAACATAAATAATATAAAGAAAAAATAATTTTCAAAAAGTGGCATTTTTGCAAAGATTTCAAAAGTGTGACATTTGAAAAGTGATATTTTTTGAAATTTCTCTTATATAAATTGAAAAAAAAAGCTTAGAAATGATATGCAAATATCAATTTAGAAGTTTAAGATACGCACAACCATACCTAAGAAACAAAAAAAAATTATAAACATATTTATTTTGTCAAAATAGTTATAGAATATCACAAAAAATGAAAATCTTCTACCTATGACGGTATTGGTATTTTTCAATGTTAAAAAAATATATAAAATAAAAATTTATACATATTAAAAATACTAATAATGTATTTGTTATTGAGATCCAATAGTGTTTAAAGTTTCACGAGTACAGATCTTTATTAGAAAAAAATCTATGACATCAATGATATACATTTATCAATCATGAATTTATCTGTGATGCTTGATAAAACTAGTCATAAATTATTATATATATTTTAATGAAATAATTCACATGATATTATTATAATTTAACTCTATAATATTTGAATTATTTTTACGATTTTATCACATAATTAATATATATTCATTATAGATAAGAATTTTGTTTTCACTTATTTATATATATGGGTCTGCATAATATGAATTACGACATGAAAATTAAGATATAAAATATTCTCTAGTGATTTAAGATCCATGTTTAAATAGTATTTCAAAATATGTTTATAATTCAACGGATTACTAACTATAACTCAAATATTTAGGAGAAATTTGCTAAATTGACTGAGTTTGAAATTGGAAATGTCCCAATAACTTTTATACACATTTTTTTTGTCCCAATAACCTTTGATATTTTCATAACCCAGTTTTACCCTTCAATATTAATAAAAACTATTTTTTTTAACATATTTTCGAATTCTTTTTAAGAAAAAGAATATTCAAAATAAAAAAAAATTAAAACTAAATATCAAATTAAAAAAAAAAAACCAGAATCCTTCTCCGCCAATCTCCTTCTCTCTCGCGACTACCCCTTCCGCCAATCTCTTTCTCTGTCGCGACCACCATGGCCTTCTCTCGCCACCAACCCTTCTACGCCTGTCTCTCTCTCACGACCACCATCGTTTCCGCCTCTCCCTCTCTCTCGATCACCATCGTCTCCGCCTCTTCCTCTGGTAATTTCCCCAATCGTTTTCTCTATGTTTCAATGTAAGATGGAAACCGGTTGATTTGATTGTTTTGGTTGATTTGATGTTCTGATGATGTTAGCCCTTTTATCATTTCAGGCAATCGAGTTGGTTTTCCAACAAGAACTTGGTCCAGTTCAGGCAGGATTTATGGGGAACTTAGCTAAAACCAGTTTGATCGGAAAGGGACAAATCACAGCTTCAACAGCACTTAGGAGCTTCGGAAAATCAGTAATTTCTTGTCTGAGATGTGAGGTGTAGATTCTCTCATTTCTTCTTAGTCGGCTCTGTATATACATTTTTAAAATGTATATTGATTGAGTAAATAATTAAAGAGTAAAGTTTCTCTTTTCAATCGAAGTATGGTTTGCTTTGGTGATACATATGAGATCAATATTTAACATCTTCATAGGTATGTATTATCAGATCGATCCTGAGTTTATATACAAAAAAAAAAAAAAAATATGATTGTTTCAGAAACTTGGTGAGGAACAAAATAATGGTTTTGCATCATATGAGAAATTTGGAGTTTGTAAATGTTTGTATTCGCAGGTTGTAAAAATGTCTGCTTCATAATGATTTCTCTCTCTAAAGGTGTTGCAACATACATTAGCTTCATACTAGAGTCATAATAAGCTAAACGATTAGTGGAAAACTCATGAAAGTTGAGTTCAGAGGTAAATATTTCTGTACATTGTTTCACATATAGAGGCCTAGATTAGAAGCAAACACTTGTTCAAGTACATGCGTTGAAAAAGATTTTCGACTATGCAGAACAAGGTACCTATTGATATTCTAATCTATGTTGTGGTTGTGGAAGCCAGGAAATAGTGAAGTTATGAATCCGAAAACAATCATCTGAATCTCCTTCACTATTCCCCACCATTGGTTCCCTGCTTCAGGATCGGCCACGTTCTCATTCTCGTTTGCATTACCTCGGTTCTCTGCTTCGTTTTCGTCCCTACCTTGTCCTTCTGCACATCATATAACGAAGATTATGTTATCATACAGCAGTGGCTTCTGAATAAGATACTATATATGACAGCATCAAAACCATGAGAGACGGATAGATAAAAGTTAGGGAATAAGAGACTAAGACACATCTTGATTATGCATAACAGGAACAGCATTGTCATTTGGTGGCCTTGCGGCTGTTGGTTGATCATTATATGCTCTAACAACATTCCTTTGAGGCTGAGGTGGTGTTGCGGCTCTATGCATGACTCTTGAAAGCCAACAGACAAATGGTCGAAGAGCTCCAGTTTGGTATCTGTTAAAGTAATCATGAGTCATGTACTTTAGCTTTTAACATATTCAACATACATCTGTTGCCACAACAAGTTCCACAAGTTATTCATCCGAGCTATTGGGAGGAGAAATGGAGTCGAGCTTGAGTATCAGAAACAAGTCGAGCTGAAACGCGATCTCAAATCTCCATTCAACGACTTGCCTATGATGAGCAGGTTGTTGTTGCTGCTATTGTCCGTCTTGTCCTTGGCCTTCTCCCCTAGTCAACTTCTCATTACTTGGCCCAGATCTAAATGAAAATAAAAAATATCATTACTCTAATAGAATTAAAACCAGTAACATTATTCTTCATTAAATCCGCCAAAGAATTACACATAGAGATAGAGAGACTTTTACATCGAACTCGTGATCTCGGATCTAAGTATATGTTTTTTCGAACCAAGTGAGCTATAAGTGTTTAATCGAACAATGAATCAAACTAAATCATTATATTCATATAGGTTTTCCGTTTGTAAAAAAAATTGTTAGATTCGAAAAATGCAAAATTGTGTCACCATGTGACATCAAATTCGTGACCTCGGATCTAGGTATATGCTTTTTCGAACCAAGTGAGCTATAGGTGTTTAATCGAACAATGAATCAAACTAAAACATTATATTCATATAGGTTCTCCATTATATTCAATAAAATTTTAATGTGTTTTTTCCAAAAACACTTGAAAAATATTTTACAAAAAAAATTTTGTTTTTAACGGAAAAATATTTTTGGTAACTAAAAATCAAAAAAACTAATTTTTTGAAAGTAAATATCGAATACAATATTTTTTGGAAAGTAAATAATTAGTGGTCCTAGATTTAAGGGATTAAAACTAACTTTGGTAGAATATCTTTTCTACCCGTTGGTAGAAGATAGAGAAAGCGGTAGAAAGAAGGGGTAGAATATGTATTCTGCGTATGGTAGAACACATAGTTATTGGTAAAAATAGTATTCTGCGGTTGGTAGTACTGAAGCAAATCGTGGAATGTGCAATCTGCGGTATGTAGAACTTGAACAAACCCCTTCTACCACTCGTAGATTTATACATATTCGCAGAACACCTTATCTACTAGTAGATTCGACAATGGTAGATGAAAAAATAAATAATTTTCTATCATGATTTAAAAAAAAATATATATAAACATGAATCCATATGCCTTGTATATTACTCTTTTGTATTTTCCAGATTTTATAAAATTATAAAAACCATTTATTTATAATTTCGAGTATTAATCAAAGGGTAATTTATGAAAAAGTTGGTAAAAAAAACAAAGGTTATCGGGACATTTTCAATTTCAAACTGAGTCAATTTAGCAAATTTCCCAATATTTAGACCAATAACTTTTAATGTGTGGGGACAACTGCAAAAATGTCATTTTTGGTGTGCTAATTTTCAAAAATGCCACAATAGATTATCTATATACAAAAAATAGCACTAATTATGGATTTGTAAAGCCTAAATCTTAAAATTCTAAACCCTAAAATATGTTTTGATCACTAACAAACCCTAAACTCTCAAAACTAAACTCTAATACAACATAATTAATCCAAAAATAAATAATATAATGAATAAATAATTTTGAAAATATGGCATTTTTGAAAAATAGTACTTTTCAAAATTTATTTAATGTGTTTACGTGCGTTAATACGCGATTCCTAATCTAGTATATATATATATATATATATATATATTTCAGATGATCATTAGGCCAAAATAAATTAGATTAGTTGAATAAATAATTTTGAAAATATGGCATTTTTATGTAAGTTAGATTAGTTGTTGTGTACATGATACTTTGTTGTGTACATGATACTAGAAATTAATCAATACTAAATACTGATACCATGTTTATCGATCATCTTATATAAGGTTCATGGGCCTGTTTTAATTTTTTTTATAATATATTGGGTTTTATTTTTGGTGAAACGGATCAGGAAGCTGACTCTTTTGAATCGCATCAGCGAGGCCAAGTGTCGCCTTCTCACTGGACCGTCGGCTTCTAGGGTTTTCGTGAAGGCAAAAAAAAATCAGATCATCATTTTTGTTCCTCCTCTCTCTCGTAGATGCGATTTGGGCGATTGCCCTCATCGATCATTCTTTTGTCTTAGCCAGCGTTACTGGTCGTTGTCGTCGTTACTGGTTGTCGCTGTCAACCCTCTGGTCTTCGCCGTCAATAATATCTCTGTGGTGATTCGAGTGGAGGTTGCATCTCTCTGGGCGATTGCGAAGGAGATCGAGCAGCCTATCGCCGGCGTTTCGACTCTCCGGCCTCATAGCCTCTCCGATCTCTCTTCTCTGTGGATCCCGTAGCCTCTCCGAGCTCTCCTCTCTATGGCAATTCGAGGTAATCGTCTCTACCCTCTCTCTGTTTTTTCCTTCTTTATTTCGTGTTTTCATTAATCTTCTCTGTATCTTGCAGCCATGGCTACCACAGAGAGTAAGCTCTTCAACCGGTGGAGCTTTGATGATGTATCGGTAAGTTCCACACCGATACATTCATATTTTTGTTGTTTTGAAATCGTTAGAAGTGTGGCTAAAGTGAATTTGTTCTGATACAAGTGAATCATGCTCTTGATTGATCTGTTTTGATACAAGTGAATCATTCTCTTGATTGATATGTTCATATGCAAGTGAATCTTGCTCTTGATTGATCTGTTTTGATACAAGTGAATCATTCTCTTGATTGATATGTTCTGATACAAGTGAATCATTTCATTGATGCCTCAAATTCGTATCAAACAAGCTTGGTCCTGTTCTGTTAATAATCGTATTATCAGAACATGAGTTTGATGCTTTGTTATTTTTAGTTGTGGATTGCATTTGATAGTGTATTTGCATTTGCTCTGTTCTGCATTTTGGATTGTTGTGATAGAAGTTGCAAACTGTTCTAATTTGTTGTCCATATGTTAACTAATAAAGATAATACAGTAGGCTGCTAATAAGTTATTGGTTATTGATAGTGATAGTTATTGATTGTGATGGAGACACTAGGCTACTAGGGCAATGACTTCAATTTTTATACCTAACCCGAAATTAATTCAGTAGGTATGAAAATCACTTGTTGTGGATTGCAATATTCTTTTTTTTTTTTAATAGATGCAATATTCAGTAGTAATTAATCATTGTTTTTCCAGTAAACCTGAAACTGAAATCGTATTAGTTTACGAATAAATTATATCTTTAGTTGTGGATTGCAATTTTTCAGTAGTTTTACTCACTTGTTTTCTTCTTCTTTTCGTATGGAGGAACTATGGTGGTCTATTTGTGGATGCACACTAGGTTGTTAACGAGTTTGCAAGCAGAAAACAGAGGTCAGTAATTGCTATTTATTCTTCTTCTTTTTCTTTGGCTGCATAATGAATTCTGAGTAACTAGGGAAAGCATGCTATACAGAGGTCAGTTTGATCACACTAGGGAGTAAATAGTTTTAAGTCAAGTATTTGTTCTCTCTTCTTTGTTGATGTCATAATGATGGTCAGTAAATATAGAAGTTAACTGAACTAATATAGTACACCTGAACTGAAGTAAAGTCATTGCTAATTGATGGTGATAAGACATTAGACAGCTAACTTAATGTCTTTTATTACCAAACCTAACCCGAAATGAAAAACTATCTACTTAATGATCACATCTTAATCCCACTTGAGCAGAACAAAATCAAACCAAGCTCTTTGCTTAAATCAAACCAAATCAAACCAAACTCTCTAAAATGGATATAAATTTTTCCTATTCATTTACCAATCCAAACTTCACCGATCTCTTGAACAGCCAACAAGAAACCTTTTCCCAACCAGAAATCTTTTCCCAACCAGAAACCTTTTCCCAACCAGAATCACCTTCAACTGACCAAAGGGAACCTAGACAGAGATGGACAACCATTGAAGAGAAAGTGCTTGTCAATTCTTGGCTTAACACCTCAAAAGACCCAATAGCGGGTAATGAGCAGAGAAGAGGGACGTTTTGGCAAATAGTTGTAGCATATTATGCTGCAACTCCAGCTGTGGCCAATCGGATTAAGAGGGAGGCCAATGTATGTAAGCAAAAATGGGGAAAATTGAGTGAGAGTGTTAGCAAGTTTGCCGGCTGTTATGAGTATGCGAAACGTTAACAAAAAGAGTGGCCAGAATGAGGAGGATCTTGTAGAGGTGGCTTACCAGCTTTACTTGTCTGATAACAAGGTGAAGTTCACCTTGCAACACGCTTGGAGGCTGTTAAGACAAAATCAGAAATGGTGCACTTTCATAACTGAAAAAGCCAAACCAAGCTCCAAGCGTAGTAGGTTAAATGAGGCTACACTTAATTCTTCCACCTCCACCACGGCCTGTCATGTTGAGGAAGAACCAGAGGAGAGGCCCTTAGGTGTTAAGGCGTCGAAGGTGAAAGAGAAGAAGAGAGGTAAGGGGAAGAGTGAAGAAACAGAGGAGAACTCTTTGAAGGTGCTTAAGGAGATGTGGGTAATAATGGATAAGGACAACCTTGTTAAGAAAGACTGTCAAAGCAAAAAATCCTTGAGTGTCTCATTCTCAAATCCGAACCAGTTTCACAGGGAGAAGAAACACTGAAGAACAAGTTAATTGTTGAGATGTGTGGTGGTAAGTTTCACATTCTGAAAGTTAATCCGAACCACTTTTTAGTTAGTTTCTGTTCTGGTGAAGTTAATTTTTAGTTAGCTTTTGTACTTGTCAAGTTAATTTTTAGTTAGCTTTTGTTTTTGTCAAGTTAATCTGGAGTTAGCTTCTGTTTTTGTTCATGTTTTTCACTAATTGATTCTGGTTTGTTTTGTAAAATGCAGGAGAAGATCAGACAGAGGAGGAGGTGTGATGTTAGCTTTTGAAGATTGTTGTAGAGATGTACGAGTTTGGTCTTCTGTCCTTGTCTTTTTGCTTCAAAAGAATATTACTAGTTCTGTATCTATGTGCAACTAGACTAGGTTATTGTCTCTTTGCTTCACAAGCTTTTTTTAACAAGTTGTGTCTTTATGTGTAACTTGTTTGTGCTTGTACTTTTCTCGGCTTTATTTCCAAGCTTCTACTTTGTTGTGCAACTTATATGTGCAACTCCTTTGTATAACAACTTCTTTATATAAATCTGTTTGCTTCATTACTTTTCTACTTCATCACTCTTTGTTTCATTATTTTGCTATCCCTAAAAAAAATTTTCTCCAACATTGAGACAAACACAAGGCACAAAGGTAACATTTGAGTACTTATTCAACGTAACTTAATCAATTGTTAATGTGGATATGTTTTGAATTTTATCACCCATTGTTGCTTGCGATATAACACTTTTAGTTTAGATTTATAAGGTACTAGTTGATAACACTTTTCATTTTTATATAGTAGTAGTTGATAACACTTTTCATTTTTATATAGTAGTAGTTCATAACACTTTTAGTTTAGATTTTTATATGGTAGTAATTTATATATATCAGTTAATATAACGTGTAATTCATAAATTGGCTGTATTTATAATTATTTATTTCGTAAACCAGGTGCTAGATTATCAGCTACAAACATGTCTTCTCATACTTCAAATTTTGATGACAATTTCGATCAAATTTGTCAAGAAAGTTTCGATCAAGCATTTGTTTAAGGTTATGAAGATTGGGTAGATAATTACACTCAACAACAAGCGGCCAAAAAAGAAAGGAAAAACGATTATACATCGAAAGGGGACGCGAGGAAGGACATATTCGATTATGGAATGATTACTTTAGTGAGCAGCCAGTTTACCCCGATGGTAAATTTCGTCGACGTTTTAGAATGAACAAGCCATTGTTTATGAAAATTGTTCAAAGTCTCTCCAATGAGGTACCATTTTTTCAACCGAGACAAGATGCTACCGGAAGGTTCGGCCTATCTGCCATACAAAAATGTACAGCCGCAATTCGGATGATGGCATATGGTCTTGCAGCTGATGCGATGGATGAATACCTCCGGCTCGGTGCAACCACCGCGAACAAATGTTTAGAAAATTTTGTCGAAGGAATTATATATTTGTTCGAAGATGTGTACCTGAGAAGGCCTACAAGAGAAGATCTCCAACGATTGCTAAATATTGGAGAGATTCGGGGTTTTCCCGGGATGATAGGAAGCATTGACTGTATGCATTGGGAGTGGAAGAATTGTCCCACGGCTTGGAAAGGACAATATTCACGTGGACACGAAAAACCCACTATTGTTTTAGAGGTTGTGGCTTCACAAGATCTCTGGATTTGGCACGCATTTTTTGGACCCCTAGGTACTTGTAACGATATCAATGTTCTACACCGTTCACCAGTTTTTTATGATATTTTAGAAGGTCGAGCTCCAAAGGTCAATTACTTTGTCAATGGTCGCCAATACGATATAGCTTACTATCTCATAGATGGTATATATCCGAAATGGGGAACTTTCATCCAATCAATTTTCCACCCAGAAGGTCCGAAAGCATCATTATTTGCTACTTGTCAAGAAGCTGTCAGAAAAGATGTCGAGCGTGCTTTTGGAGTCTTGCAAGCTCGATTTGCAATTGTCAGAAACCCATCGCTTACTTGGGATAAAGCAAAAATAGGGAAAATAATGAGAACATGTATCATATTGCACAATATGATAGTAGAAGACGAACGAGACCAATGCACTCAATATGATTTATCAGAATTTGCACAAGGAAGAGAAAGCGGGACATCACATGTGAAATACACGTATTCTACAGAGACATCTACAAATATGAACAATATGATGGCCAATCGAGTTCGAGTTCGTGAGGAAAGAATGCATAAACAATTAAAAGCTGATTTGGTTGAGAATATTTGGCAAAATTTTGGCATTACTCAAGACTATAGAGGCGAGTTAAGGAGGTTTTTTATCTTGCTTTAATATGTTTATTTAATCATTCAACGTTCTTTTGGTTTTACTATATGCAAATTTATGTTTGAGTTGTTTTTACGGATTGTAATATATATTTAAAATTTTATGAAATCTAATAAATTACTCTTTTTATAAACTTTTGTATATTTATATATAGTAATTTAATTTTCTTTCATTTTATTTTTTCTAAAAAAAAAAAAAAATTTTGAACCTTTTAAATATCACCAATAAACATACCAAAATCATAAAAATCTAATTGAGTCTCAAAAATTAAACTACTAATAAAATTAATCTTAATTTATTATTTATGATACCCAATGAGATTTACCAATAAACATGGTCTGATATTCACTCAAACGTGATGCCTAAATGATTTTTTAGTCAAATAAAAAAATCAATAAGTTTTATTTTTATTTTTAACCTTAAAATGTAATTTACAAATTTTAAAGAAAAATGAACAAGAAAAACAGGTAGGACAAAACGTTGTCTTTTTTTTTGGGTCACAAGATCATTCATTCATTCAAAGATGAAAGTTTGGTACAATATGCTCAAAGGCCAAAAGTGCCATTTTTGCTAAATCATCAGCAATCACATTCTCTTTTGGTGGAGTAAACTGAAATACAACAGTTTCAAATTCAGTAACCAACTCCCTGATATCTTCGAGTAGAGCATCGACATCATTATGAGAATCCGGGGAGTTGAGGAGATGAATTAGGGTCTGTGAATCCGACGCATAGTACCTTTGTAGCATCCCATCTCTAACGTATAGAGCAAGGCAGACCTGAGTGCTCTTGTTTCTGCAACTAGTGCTGATGAAACTGCAGAGCATGTGTCTGAAGCAGTAAAAACAGGTAAGTCGACACACCAGCCCATACCGCAGTTTAAAGAGGCAGCGTTCCAAGCTGCATCACCATTACAAATGAATCCAGAAGAAGCTTCATGGATTCGTTGATTTTCCGGGCCAAAGATAACATTCCAAGGTTGTCGAATCTGAGCATCCTGCCATTGTTTAGCCTCTGAAATCGCCTTGGCAACAATCTCTCGTTCTGAAAATTTGCTTATCACCAAAAATCAGATTATTCCGTGCAGTCCAGATGTTCCATAAAATCCAGGAAAACAGAGCAGCCGAGGTGATGTTTACACTCGATTCCACTTTCTTGTTATATAATTAAGAGATCAAAGAGAAGATATATCTCCCTGTCTCTGAATCGAACCCGACAAAGGGGTAAGTCTCCATACATTGATGGAAGACAAAACGTTGTCTAAACAAAACAACAAAAAATAGTCAATGACGAATTTCTAAAGAACGAATGAAGCTCAAAGACTACAAGATCTAGGTAGATCTTAGCTTTCATTGGGTATCGGAGTCAGATGATAGCGGATCTCTAGTTGTTAAACGCATTAATTATCGGTTACAATTTCAGTTTCCTCAAGACACACATCAGAATCTTCGGAGATTGGTTTTTTGGGGAGATGTCTTTCTCTAAAATTTGGATTGGAAAAAATGATATGGCCAGAAGATTAAGATAAGATATGATTCGTGACAAGAAAACTAATTTTGAGATAGTCTCAAAATTACTCTGAATCACATGTGACTAAAGGTACGTAACAAAAGAAGAGAGGTATTGCCTTATTTGGGATTATGGAGAGCAACCTCGGGATTCATAGAGATTGTATATCAAATCTTATACAGAAAATCTAGGAAATTGAGATTTGGGAAGATGGAAAAAGACAACTTCAGTACTATAAAACGGAGACCATCTGCGTGTTTTTTCATTCCATCCGGAAAAGGCACCCAGGTTGGATGGAATGACGACCTTATTTTTCCAACGTTCTTAGAATATCCTAAAACATGATGTCGTAGTAGGCAACCAATAGAAAAAGCCTTAAAAAGGAATTCGAAACTTTAAGACCATTGCAGTAGTTTTAGACCTGGGCATATGGGTATTCGGGTCGGCTACAGGTTTGGGTCGTATCGAGTACCGGTTCTGTCGGGTATAGAATTTTTATACCTATACAGGTACCTATAAATTTTCGGATCGGGTACAGGTTCGGGTTTTTCGGGTACAGGTTCGGGTCTGGTCACGTTCAATTGTACTTAAAACTATTTTTTTCTCTAAAATCTACAAAAAAATAACCTATAAAATGAAAATTTTTGAATAAAAAACAATATCAAATTTAAAATTTAAACTAGTTAAAAATGTGACAAAAGGTACCTAGTCCTGGGAATACGGGTATTCGGGTCGGGTACAGGTTCGGATCCTATCGGGTATAGGTTCTGTCGGGTCTAGAAAATTTATACCCATACATGTACCTATAAATTTCGGGTCGGGTATAGATTCGGGTTTTTCGAGTAGGATATTCGGGTACCTAGAAAATTTACGTACCTTTTTATGCCCAGGCATAAGTAGTTTGATTATCTTTTGTAAAATATTATGAATGAAAGAAAAATTTTTATTAAAAATTTGGCGACTGTTTGATGATATAGGTCATGTCTAAATTCATCTAGACATGTCTAAAGAAAAGAAAAGAAAACTTACCTTACGATGGCATGGAAGACCGGATGCATTCTCAATTTCACGAGACTAGTATCTCCACCTGGTTTGTGGAGATTTCGAGTTTTGGAACGATGGGAAGAAGAGGACCGCACGGTGATATGGTGCTGGACCCAGGCTACGCTTTCGATCCATTGGTACGAGAAGACTTATAATGTGATCTGCTTTTTTTAGCAAAAATCATGTTTTCAAGTTGAAATCATCTATGTTACAAAAAAAAAAAAAAAGTTGAAATCATCTAAAAAACAAAGCAATCTTAAATATACATCACATTAAACTTTACATCTTAAGAACAAACATCATGCATAACACACACACGTCAATTGGAAAGAATAATATTGAACTATTATATTATACTAGGCCAATTCCTGCGCGTAGCCAATACCCGTGCGCGTATCAATACCCGTGCGCGTACGCGCAGGTTTCGGTTTTAAGAAAAAGACTAAAAGAGTAAGACACTAATTAACATATTTTTTAAGAAAATATTACATTCCTATCAAACCTTGGGCATCTTCATTGTTACATATAGTGCATTCTCCGAAGACCATCTAAGCTTATAAACGTTTTAAAGAACAACATGAGATCATCATAGCACCTTTCCTCAGACTTTATTGTGTCACTTTCTTTCTATGCAATACGTAACAAAATAGAGTGCACCAGTTGAAATAAGTGATCCTCTATTATATAAAGTCTAAAGACATAATCTAGACTGAGACGCAATAGATAGGTAATACATAGGGAAGGTCATAAACGTGTGAGAAGTGTGAGATAATGAATTTGTGATATACAAAACAGACAGTCAAAAACGAATAAAAGATTATACTTGAGAAGACCAATGTATCAAGTTAACAACAGCAAAAGAAGAGCGTCCGAAATAAGCCTTTCTTGACCAGCCTTGCCCAGCCTTTGGACCGTATGCTTAGTTCAGATCTTATGTCTTCAATTTTGGAGGAAGCGTCTCTCCCTTTTTGGCATGCGCGATAGTAAACATAGGCTTAGATTGAAATCTAGCCCACAGAAAATAAAGTAAATTCACCAATGCATGCTTTCCTACCTAACAATGTGTCTTACCTTCTTTCCTGCTTTCATGAAGTCTCTCCAGCTTGAAACCTGCAGATGGAAAACCCAAATGTTAATGAAAATCACTAACTTCAAGGCCTTAAGCATATGTGCTTCGCCTAACTATGTCATGTTAATATGGTATGTCAACCAAGGGGAAGTAGAAGATGAGTTAAAATTGCATATATCAAAAAGTATTTTGCCATAAGAACAGTATAGAACTATCTTAGATGAGTTTTCTTTTCTAAGCCTACGTTAGTGTCAAATGGGCAGCTAAACTGATTCTTAACTAATCCATTCATACGAGGTAAGGAATTAGAATCATGGGCTAATTAACAAAATAACAGATCGATCCATTATGGAACTCTAGGGTTTGATGAACCAGAGGGAGAAACGGAAATGAGGGAGAGAGATTTTTGTAGCACTTTGATTCGGTTCCTAAATGCTACAATTTCTCTGTTACTTTTTTTTTTTGGGGTCAATTTCTTTGTTACTTTTATTAAGAGATTTGAAGATGGAAAAGCTAGGAAACGAAAGAACGCAGATCGACACCAAAATATTGGACATGTGTCCTCTTCATGTGTGATGACGTGTCCTTCCCTTTCTACTTTCATATAGTAGATTTTTAGATATATCTATGAAGAATAAAAGTGAAATCGTTTTGTGTAGGTTTACTACGCGAGAATGAAATATATCCTATTTCTGTTTTAAATTTTGAAAAATACTCTTTTTCTTTTTTGTTTTTAAAAAATAATTCTTTTTTGCGAGTGATAACAAAAATTTTGTCCTATTTTGAATTGAAAATTACATATTTAATAAATCAAAATTAAAAAAAATTGTTTGAGGTAAATTTATGTTATTAATTGAATTTTAAAATTTATTATTAGATAAATCTATTCACATATTTCAAAATTTATCTTAAAAAAATTATGACTTTATATATAAAAAAACATCCACCACTCTGTTAAAGAGAACCGAAATAATCATTCAATAAAACCTAAATTCTCTATTTTTAAACCAATCATTCTTTTGTCAATTTTGATTGGTTTAATTGAAGTTATTCAACCAATAAACTTAGCATAATTTTCCTTATATTAAGAAATAAAATGGGTTGGACTTGGATCATTGGTTCAATTAAACATAAATATACAAAATTTTCGTAGCATTAAAAATTTAGATAATTACATATTTTTATGAATAAAATCAAAATTACAATTCAAAATAATGTTATTACTATCATTCAATTTATTATCATTCAATTTATTGAGGTTATTTCAGTAAATTTATATTTTTAAAAGTGTATTTTTTTCAGAAAAGATGTATTTATCAAATTTTTTTTTTGTCGGCAACCATTATATTATCACTAGAAAGAAACCCAACAAGAGGTACAGATATCCCATCGAGGGGAAAATACAAACCCATTAAAGGGTAAAAGTTCGTTCTCATACAGAGAACGCACATCAACACTCTCATATCGAGAGCTACACAAATCCTGAATATCATCAGGATCCCATAATCTGGTATACCACCAGACTGGATTACCCTTACGAAATCCCAATATTACGGTATAAAACCGTTTGGGAATACGTCGATAGAAGACGTACCCATATGGAATTTTCTTCCTAGATTCTAATATAATGTTGCCAACTAAAGCTAAAATATTACAAGTAGCTATTTTACAACACAAAACAAATAAACATAATTTACAATGATAGTAAGATCGAATAAGTGAAACCTCCAAGCCCATCAGAGTGAGTTGTGTGAAGCCCAATTTCTTGAAGAGAAAGCCTAAATTCCGCTTGAATGTATCACAATGATAACCAACACCACTTTGGGCTTGCATATTGGAAGCATCATCATTTCCTCCATACAAAATTGGGCTTGCATATTGGAAGCAAAAAGTTGAACGGGAGAGACTAGGCCACGTGGCCAAATTTCCTCCATACAAAATTCAGCACCAACTTCCAGAGGCTTCCTGCATATTCGAGAAACCATATCTCGCCGGAGCATCATCAGGGCTTGGTTCATCGGAACTTCCATGAACGCAAGCCAGATTGAAGGTCCAAAAGAACAAATCTTCTGCATCAACTCCGTTGAGAGCACGATCTCAGAACCAGCAAAAACAAAATTAGAAGACAAAATAAAACGAAAAACGATAATATATAACAAACGCACGACACTGGCTTCAAGAGAACACCAGATGTCGGCGACAAAAAAATTGAGTTCGCCGGGAGTTGTGATCAGAATTAGAGAGAGTTTAGAGAGAGAAAAAGTTTAGAGAGAGAACATGTTTTTTTTTTTTAAATTAATATTCTTTCTTAGATGTATTTATCAAATTTAAAATCATAAAAGAGCTATTTTTCAAATTCCTTTTTACCTAAAAGTAGGAGAAATTAATGAAGAAAGGAAAATGAGAGAGAGAGAGAGTCGTGAGATCTGATTAAAATAAATCTATATAGAAGTTAAAGTGTTTATCGTAATTTACCAAAAAGTTTATATATTTTTTGTTTGTTGAAATATTAAGTTTATTTATCAACAAAAAAAAAAGAGAAGAGTTTACAATCTTTTGGATTCAATGGAATCGAAAAGAAGCTCGTACAGCTTGTCAAAACAGATCACATGATTCAAACATAGAGAAGCTATTATTTAATGTTTACGACGAAGCTTGAAGCCATCGAGTGCCATCGAGTCACGGCTACGTCTTCCTCATCCGTTGATGGAGTGAACCGGAGTGAGTATAGCCTGTTGAGGACCTCTTTGTGAACAATTCTTGTAAGAGCCCGAGGCGTGCAAGGAGGTCGCTGGTGTCGACGACCGTTCCACTCTCTCCATATCCAGTAGAGTGTTGTCTGAAATGCCATACAGAGTAGCTGAGAATCAGTCTTGGAGAGTCGGTTTCTTTTGAGGTGATTGATTGTAATCAACCATTCTGGATTAAGACTTGTTCCCACAATAGGTGTCAAGAGGGAAGTCCGAATTTCATTCGGTTCACCACAAAACAGACATGATTGATAATCTTCCCATGCTCTCTCTGGTTCGATCTCCTGTTGATAGCATGTTCCGACGGGCGAGCCAGGTGATAAAAGCTAGCCGAGGGACAGCCTGAGGGAACCAAACCAGATTGTGCCATGCGACTTCTTGTCGAGCTTGTCGTATAAGTTCCCATGTCCTCTTTGCTGAGAATCTTTGTTCATACACCTCTAGCCTCTGTTTCCACAATACTCGATCTCTTTTTGCATCAAATAAAGGAATCGGAGCTGCCCTTACTTGCCTCAGCATCTCATGTAAGTGTTGGCCGCGACATCTTCTTATTTTCCATTCATTTTCATTTGCTGCATCAACCACTTTAGCCTTCATCGGTATTCCCATAATTCTAGCCAAAAAGTTTATATTTCTTACAAAATGTCTATAAGTGATATTACTTCGACAAAAAGTGTCTACGAGTGTCAATCTACTACATAAAAAACTTAAATCTAAGTGTTCTCTAAAAATGTTGCACTATGCACCCAAATTAAATGTTGGAAACCTTTAATCGAAAATAGTTGACGGATTGATCCTCGGTCGAGGAAGACTAGGGGTCTAAAATGTTCTCGAACTTCTTTGGTTAAAATGAAACCAAAAAAAAACTGAAATTAACTTCTACTTCATATGTTAGTGAATACAACCAATTGTTAGCTCCAATTTTCATAGTGGCAGTCAAGTAAAGTTTTTTCTAAAACTATTTGATTGTTCAAATTTTTTTGGTTAAATAGTAAATATCATTTCATGAAAGGTTTAGACATTACATAGAGATTTACCTATACTAAAATTAAATTTGGCCAAACAAAAAAAATTACAATAGATTTGGGTGAGATTTTGGCGTTGCTACCATATCTATAGTATCACAAAGTCTCGCCATCGCTTCACATGGCTTCTAGATGTAATGGTGTTGCAAGCCTCACGATCCATATTTTTGAAGATAGTTAAAGAGTGGATGAGTTGATTGTTGTGTAACACATTGTTCCTTTGTTTCTAATGTGAAATATGGCATCTTGTGTTACTACTTTCCTGAGTAGAGAAGGGGCTGCAGTAGAGCTACGTCTTGTCCAGGACAAAAGCTCAACCCATGTGGTTATGGGAGCATGTGAGGGATTTTGTCTTCAAAAGATAAGCCTCCACATTTAGCCTGAGAAACTATAATTTATGAGCAAATGAGCCCTAAATTCGATCCTTGTTGAGCAGAGACAACAGTCCTCATTTGACATACAACTTCAAGACATCAACTTTTCTCTTGTTGGTAGCCTATTCTGGTGAGTAATCCACATATTGAAAACATGTTTAGGAACCGCATTTTTGAACCAGATCGAAGTTGACCAAACCTTCTTCTCTTTTCTTGGCCTCAAAACCTCCCAAGTTTTTGGAGATGAGAAACCCAATCAATATACTTCGTTCACTTGCCAGATATATTGGTTCTCTTTATGGTTCATAGTAGGCAGAAGCACCGTAGTTAAGTACATATGGAGATTAAGAACTGTGTTTGATATGCACTCTGAGAAAAGAGATATTTTGGGCCCACCTCAACTTCTTATTATATATAATCTGCACCCTGAAAAAAAACGATGTTTACCCAATCTTAAACATAGAAAGGATGGAAAAAATCGTTTGTGAAATGAGATTGGAAAGCAAGTGGACGGAAGCCGAATATGTAAAAGCCATTGAATTGAGGGGGCCCCAAAGGCCCATAGCAAAGTAGGCACAAGTCATCACTCAACGCATCAAGACAAGGATATAAGGAGACACCATTATCTCTTTGTCTTTTTCCACAACCCCCAAATTAATCTTGCCGTTGCTTGAATTGCTCCACACATAACAATCGATACAATAAAACCCTTGAGAATCTCTTCAGCATAATGTTTTGAAAACTGGATCAGATCGGCGGTCGAACGAGGTTCAACGACGAACCGAGTACTGATCGAATTTAGGTTAACTTTAAAACCCAAATTGAGTTAAACGGGTTATTGAATCAGGTTAAACCGGTACAGAAATCGGCGACTTTGTCGAACCGTTACAAACCGGATTTAAACCAAATTTTAATTTCTTAATTAAATTAATTTTTTTTTCTTTTTTTCCCTTTTAGTTGTTATATTTTTAATTAAAAAAGTAAAGATATAATTTATAAATAGATGATGACGTTTACACTTTTTTCACTTACATTTAGTTTTTTAATTTTCTTCGAACCTTTAGTTCTGAAACTCAATAGTCACAATAAAATCAAGTTATAAAGTACATATTAGAGAAATCATAAATTTGTTCTCTTAATTCTTTGACAAAATCACCAAAAATACTGGAATCAATTGGTTCTTACTTATAATAACCCTAAATTATGCTTTATTACTAAACTAAACCAAACATAGAAAAATATGAGTAAAAGACTTATAGCCCATGTTAAAAACTTCAAATTACATTTAATGCCACATTGATTTAAGTTTTTGAAAAAAAAAATTAAAACTAAATTTGTTTTTCTCTCTCTCTTTGTCGAGAGTTCTTCTCTCTCTCCCTTTCTTTTTTTTGTTTGAGAGTTCATCCTTCGCTTGATTGTTTATGGTTATTCATCTTTTTATCTATTATTCTTCACAATTTGTCATTGTTCTTCACGATTCTTGCTTGTAAAACGGTTTATGGGTTTTACCCAATGTTTTTGAAACTAGACCGGCAATCGAACTGGAAAAACATTTAACTGGGTTTGATGATATTTTGAAATTACTAGTATACTTAATTTTATACTCTTCTAATATCAAATAAAACACTTATATTATTTTAAAAGTTTAGAAAAACTAAATAAAGAATACAGATACATATTATAAATATATGGGAAAAAAACTATATTAACCTAAAACTAGAGATTTATTACTTAACTAACCCCTAAGGTTAAAAAATTACTATAATATTTTTCATATCCAAATTACCTTTAAAACATTTGATAGGAAAAAACTTAATTACAAAAGTGTCATTACTTTTTAGTTTATTGAAACAGTTATTTACAATATTGCCACTGTGGTTTTAGTTGATGTAGAGTTATTATGTGTGTAGTAGATTTATATTCGGATTATCATTGATTATTTAGTATTGTAGATTTATTTTGTATGTTGCAGATAATATGACATGATATGAATCGTGTGTAGTAGACTTACATATGTTTGCAGGTTTATTAGATGGGATGCATATTTAGGAAAGAAGGTAGATTTGTGTAAGGTATTTAGTTCGTAGGAGGTGTAGCAGATATATTTTATAGATTTATTTTGTACGTTGTAGATATTTTACAAAGTAAGAATTACGTCGAGTAGACTTAAAACTGTTTACAAATTTTTTAGGTAGTCGTCCTACAGTGCAAATTTGTTACATAGTTTTTTTTTATAGGGTGTAGATTTGTTATGTATGTTGCATATATTTTGACACGATAGGAATCATATGTAGTAGATTTACATATGTCTGCAGGTTCATTAGATGGGATGTAGATTTATTAGAAAAGACGGTAGAGTTCTGTAAGGTATTTTGTTCATAGGAGGTGTGGTAAATTTATCTTATAGATTTATCTTTTACATTGCAGATATTTTAACGAAATAAGAATCATATGTAGTAGACTTAAAATTGTTTGCAGATTTTTGAGATAGTCGTCCTACAGTACAAATTTGTTTCGTAGTTTTTTGTTTACAGACTGTAGATTTATTATATACGTTGCAGATATTTTGACCCGATACGAATTGTGTTTAGTAGACTTACATATGTTTGAAAGTTTATTAGATGAGATGTAGTTTTATTTTCTCTTTCTTAATATCAAAAAAGAGAAAATAAGCTTAATTTTTTTTCCTTTATTTAAATGAATATTAAATGTTGTCTAAACAAAAAACACGTTTTTACAATTGTTGTAACTTGCATTTTCTTAAAAACATAGGTTGCTTCAAAAAAAGAGAGATGAAGTTTGCACCCAATCAGATCGATGCTTCACATATTATGAACAGTTTTGTCTAGGCGTAGGCATTCGGATAACCACTTAGATTTTTGATCGATTAATTTGGTTATCGGGTTTTTGGTTTTAGAATTGGGGTATTTTGAAATTCCAGTTTGGCTTTGGTTCGATTTTTGTCGGATTCGAGTCGGTTTGGTTTTATGTAAGAAATCCGAAAATACTTGACTTTTTCGGCTTCGTATTCGAGTTTGGGTATTTTCAAATTTTAACCTAAAATACTAAAAAAATAACCTGAAATATTCATAATTATATGATTTTTTTGAAATTTGGTTTGATTTATTTATTTTAACTCAAATTATCCAAAAATATCTGAAAATAACAAAAAATTGTAAAAATTCAAATAATACACCTAATTAAATTGATTATTTTTAGCCAAATATATCCACAATACCTTAATTGAACGAAAAGTATAAAAATTGCCTAAACTATATAAACATAACCAACCTTAAATCTAAATATCTTTAGGTTAATTTCTGTTTAGGATACTCGTTCGGTTTCCTGTTTGGTTCGGGTTCGGTTTTGATTTTTCAGTATTAGATGTTGAGAACCCATTTGGGTATTTTAAAAAATAGACTCAGTTTGAATAGTTTCGAGTCGGATTTAATGTAGTTTTTTGGTTTAAGATTTTTTTCCCAGCTCTAATTTTTGTCGATGGTTTTGATGAGACGGACAAGAGAAGTTTATGGTTCTCCATCGTCGGTTGTTGCATTTTCTCCACCGGTAAGACATAATCTTAAAAGTATTGTCCCTCACTTAATTTTTAAATTTTCATATTGTTTTATTAGAATTGTAAATTTGCCATGCATGTACCCAAATAATTCATCTTTCATGAAAATAAATAGTTTGCTCGGTATTTATTAAAAAAAAAAACTAAAAAAAATGTTTTACTACTCTATATATATTGGTATAATTGCAAAAATGCTAATTTTGGTATGTCCATTTTTAGAAATATCACTAGAGATTGTCTATTTGCAAAAATATCACTAATTAAAAAATTTTAAATTTTAAATTTTAAAATTTTAAACTCTCAAAAAGTTTTTCACCCCAATCAAGCCCTAAACATTCAAAACTAAACTATAATATAACATAGTTAACCCAAACATAAATGATATAATGAATAAATAATTTTAAAAAATAGTATTTTTGCAAAGATTTTGAAAAATGTTATTTTTGAAAAGTGACATTCTCATATATCTTGGAAAATGAAACATACTATTTGTTTTCGCGTACCCGATTTCAATTCCATATAACATGGCAAAAATGTAACAAAAACAAAACACTTTTTATTTTTTACCACACGAACGATCGGTAACAAATCACCACCAAGTATCAGAAAAAAATCGTTTTAACTTTTCAATAAGGGAAAAGAAAGAAAGAGGTTAGATAGAAATGGGACATAGAAAGCATAATCATAGGCTTTAAAATCACATGTGAAATATCAGAAAAACACAGAAAGAAATGTCCACATCAAAAGGAAGGTAAAGAGGGGGGGAATGAATGTATGGGCTCCATGCGACATTATCAAATGCCTTTCGCTCAATTCGTTTTATCTACCATATGTATAATGGCCGAGTTCAATGATTAAATATTCATGAAAAGATCCAAATTAAAATCTTTCAGAAGAACTCTGACGAGTGGGAGTGAGATCAATTATTGAACAAATATAATTTTTTTTTTTTTTAACTTTTTGTTAAATAATTTGGTTTGTGTTAAATTTTCTTCTTTTCTTTTTTCTTTTGTTTAATATTTGTGTTCTTTTTTCTTTTGGTTAAATATTTGTGTGTTCTGTGTTTCTTTTTCTATATAGATTTCACACATCTTAATAGACCTATGAAACTTTTTTTTAAACGAGTGAATTTATAAAATAACTAAATTTTATATATTTTTTTTTTAACAAAAACGACAAAGACACAATGTAAATACGTTGGTTTAATTATCTCACATTTTTTTTTTTGAAAAATTCTTTAAAGTAATACTGTAATATGTTTTCACTCCAAACATACTATCACTATTTTTGTTTTCTAAAAATATCACTAAATTTTTTTGTTTTCAGTGATATCATAAATTCTAACAATAGTTTTTAAGGGTTTATAATTGAAATGTTTGGATTTGGATTTAATATTTTTGTTTCAAATTTAGTTTTTAGGATTTAGTAGTTTTGAGGATTAACGTATAGTTTGAGTTTTGCGGTAGTTTTCGAAATAACAAATTTAGTGGTATTTTTGGAAAAAAAAACTAGTGATGATAAAAATTATTTTTACAGTATTTTGGGAGTTGCTATTTTTATTAAAGAAGATTAATATTTTTTTAAACACACATCATGTTAATTTACCCGATAATAATTTTTTTTACATAAATCATAGAATGAGAGACACCACACATTTACAGTTTTACCACCACATTTTGTTCCAATGTTTTAGTAGAAAAAAATTATCTTTATAAAATTTTGTTTTATGACTAGGAGATTCATGGTTTATGGACCCATACATTTCCCAGAGGATCCTAATTTAAATTTTACTAGATGACTCCTCCCTGCGTTATACGCAAATTAATATTTTCAAAAACCAAATAAATTAAAAAATATTAATAGTGATACGAAAATATGTTTAACAATTCATGGTTAAAAATTATTAATAGTGTCCAATTTTAGATTTTATTTTGATTTTGTAGATTTTTTATTTTTAAGTTTATGTTTATGAGTAATAGATATAAAAAATTAAAAAATATTAAAACGATAATTTATTGTTTTGGTTTGTATTCAAATAATCAAATATATAATTTATTTTTATATAAATTTAGGTTTATATCAATTTTTAAAATTAATTTTTTGATCACGTTTTTTGGACTAAATTTGTTTTTTGTAGTATTAAATAGATTACATTAATGTTGAAATATTTTATCACTTATGTATTATTAGAATTGTTTTAACAAAAATAAGTTATTTAAAGAATAATTATTTCAGGTCCTTAATATATATTCAATTTAAAGAATAATTATCTAATTTAAAAAATATTACATAAATAAACTGAATGAAAGATATATTTATTTGGACTATTCGTTTTAATTTAATCTAATCAAATTAATTGAATTGGTAAACCATATTTACTAGAGTCGTTTAAGCCTTATTACAATCTTTGAGTTGATCCGTATGATTTGTTGGAACTAAGGATGGGCATATTATCCTAATCCGAACCCGGACCCGATCCGAAGTAGCCGGTTTTGGTTGGTATTAGTTCTTATAAAGTAACCGATTGGTTATCATCTTGATTTAGTTTGGTATTCGGTACAGTTCATATTTTATCTGATAAACAAAGTTTAAACCGAAGAAAACCAAGCATATACAATATGTCAATATCTTCTTCTTACCTATATTTCATTATTCGATCCGTATTCTCTCATCGAGAATTTCACACAATGTTTGAACCTCTTTCAATTCTTCTTCTATGGCTTCTTATGTTCTCTCTTCTACAAATGATTGTTTTGGGCTCATTTTGATTTTCAATCTTTTTCTCATGCATAATAACTTGAGTTTTATTACACAAGTTTAGATGCAACTACATTACAACATTAGTTTGGGTTCGGATAACACCGGATCCGATCCGACTCCGATGAGATTTCGGGTAAGGAATGGATCTCAAGTACAATACAAAATACCGAACCCGAGAGGATCTCACCCTATCCCGATCCGAAAAACAAATAAACCCAAATGATACTTCTAAACCTCTACCCGAAAACCCAAAAATCTAAGAAATCCGTAAGGGATTCGACCAAACAACCATATTCCCACCCCTAGTTGGAACACTGGAATTATTTAATATTTAATAAGAGATTAATTTAATTATTGAATATTAACTCAGAATATTAATATGTTATTTAGCAGAAACGACATGGGGGTGGAGACATTTTCTTGTTTAGGTTTTTATCAAAAATAAATAGATTTACATGAGTTAATAAGAATAAAGAAAAGAATATTAATAAGAGATTTTGCCATGTCATAATAAAATGGATGTCATGTAATCATTTATTTGAGAGAGTGATTGTGGAGTTGACATGTAAGCAAATCCCATTAAATCGATTTCCAAATAATGTATAAGGATCTCCTTTATTTATGTTCAATTTAAAGAATACTTATCTAATTTAAAAAATATTACATAAATAAAGCGAATGAAAGACATATTTATTTGGGCTATTCATTTTAATTTAATTTAATCAAATCAATTGAATTGGTAAACGAAATTTGCTAGACTCGTTAGAGCCTTATCACAATCTTTGAGTTGATTCGTGTGATTTGTTAGAACAGTGTAATTATTTAATATTTAATAAAAGGTTAATTTAGTTATTTAATATTTACTCAGAATATTAATAAGAAATTTATCATAAACGGTATGGGCTAGAGACATTTTTTGTTTGGGTTTTTAATAAAAAAAACAAAAAGATGTACATGAGTTAATAAGAATATTAATAAGAGATTTTGCCATGTCATAATAAAATTGATGCCATATAAGCAAATTATTTGGGAGAGTGATTGTGGAGTTGACATGTAAGCAAATTCCACAAAATCACTTCCCATATAATGTATAAGGGATTTGAAAAATAAATCGATCATTCTCAATGCAAAATCTAATCTGTGAGCTTCCAAGTTTTACAATTTTTAGTTGAACTACTAAAGTACCAAGTCGTTTGTAATAGAATACAATTTTTAGATTAACTGTTAATCAATCTATAAGAGGTAAATGTCGATTCCTAAATTTAACATTAAATTCGAGCAGTTGAATTCGCTGTGGGGCACCATAAACAATTGAGCATACTCTGTTCCAATGTCCATGGATGAAAGTACTCTGGAGCCTAGTGTAATACCCGAACTCCGGATTTTTTACCAGATTTGGGACTGTGATCGAAAGGATCAAGGCTTCGGCAAGTCAAATTTGTGCCTAAGGAAAAATTATCGAGAATTTTTCTAAGTATATATGGGATGGTCGAAGTTGGTCCGTAAGGATAGGGCCGAGTGCGGTCGGGTCGAGGCGATTCGCTTCTGGGCGGGTTGCGTGTCGGCGGGAAGCTTTATCACGCGGACTAGTGGGAAGAAATCTTCGGTTGGTGGGCTGAATTGTTTAATCTGAACCGCGACGGTAGGGAGAATTACTTAATCTGAACCGCGGTGCTAGGGAGAATTGTTTAATCTGAAGCGCGGCGGTAGGGTATTATTTAATTAAACCGCGGTTGGTGGGCGGAATAGTTTATTCGAACCATGGTTAATTGGGGGGGGGGGGGTGGGGGGGGGGGGGGGTTGAACCGCGAGTCTATATAAGGAAGGCTCTCGTTCAGATTCTCTCATTTTCGCAAACACTTTTGAATTTTCGTGTGAGCACCGCGAGAGAGAGAATCGTGAGTTCGAGTCTGAGAGTTTCTGCCCATTTCCGAGTGAAGTGTCCCAGTTTCCGTGAGAGTGTCCGAGTTCACGCGAGTTTCTGTCGAGTGCTCGTGGGTTCGGGTGATCGGGTGCGAGTTTCTTGTCGGGTGTTGCGTGATATCTCGTGCCGATCGTTGGGTTTCGTGTAAGTCTTGAGAACTCTTGTGTTTAATCGGTTGATTACACATTTTTGACCGTAACTCGGTGTTCACGAGTTGTTTGGTGCGGTTTTGGTGTAGTCTCACGAAAGGGTTGCGTGTGTTCGCGTGAGAATCCAAGAGTTTGATATAATGCGTTTTTGGCGCATTCTAACCTTTGTTTTGTAGGTTTTTATCGAGTCTTTCACTCCACTTTGAGTCATTCTAAGTCTAAAATGCGGCTGGAATGGAGGATTGGAAGTTGCAATTGGATTTCGTGAAAAATGAAGGAATCTGGATCTTTTTGGAATATTCTGAAGAAAGGGAGCACCCGCCCCAGAAGAGGGAGCACCTGCTCCCAGAAGATCCAATTATGGAAACATTCATTAAACCTAATTTTTCGCAACCCTATTTTTTCCCAGCCGCCGTGGGCTTATAAAAGGGGAGTTTTCTATCCTTTTGGGGAGGACGCGATCACGCAGACACCACAGCAACAGAACGAAACGCAAGTGAGAGAGAAAGAGATTTGATACTTGTTTTTAGAGTTTGTAAGCTTTAGGATTGCCTTCCACGTTATTGTTAAAGATTTCTTAAACCCTACTTTCTTTTATTTCGATTCAATGAAGTTTCTTATGTCTCTTGCTGCTATTGTTTGTTTAATTATGTGCGAGTAATTCCCCTTGTTAGGTTGAGAGTTCGATGGGGTTAGAGAATCATAAATAAGCATAGATAGGTTTTGAAACATCATTTGATATTTCCGTCTATAGTCAATCGTATTGCCTAGACTAGATTGATCACCTAGCCTTTGATTTTAGGTTAAATTTACTCATCAAAAGTGTTGTGAATTGCTTGAATTGACATAGATGGGCGAGTTGTCCTTAGCCAACGACAGTTGAAGTTAAGGCAACTCGTGAACAAATCGATCCTATACTTTTAATGCTCATCATTCTTTGTAACCTCAAACGACAGTTTAGGGTGTTAGATTGATTGTTGAAGTAGTTGATGCCACGACAGTGGGTCCTCTTGAATCTATGGTTGAGTTCTAGATTGGTTCATAATTTGATAACCTGAATAATTGCTTGGTTTTGATGTCCTAATCCCTGAGATATACCCCTTCACCTAACGCTTTTCCACTTATTGTTTACACCAAATTTTACTTTTGTTTGTTTTGATAAATCGTGACATTTAAACCAACTTTGAATCGCTTAGCTGAATTGGCATTCCATAGAATTAGAGCGTATTGCTGGTCCCTTAACGAACCTAAACTATTCTACATCGAAGTAGTGATTCTAGGTTTTATATCTTTGAAACAGTTAGAAAGGCTTTCATCAGAG
Source organism: Arabis hirsuta (assembly GCA_964056655.1). Classification (NCBI taxonomy): domain Eukaryota; kingdom Viridiplantae; phylum Streptophyta; class Magnoliopsida; order Brassicales; family Brassicaceae; genus Arabis; species Arabis hirsuta. The sequence continues at coordinate 24,703,511 of OZ053305.1, read as the reverse complement.
TTCGTGGGAGTTGCGACTGATTCTCCGAGTGATCACGTGGGCTTTTCGGGAGATCACGTGAGTTTCTGTCGGGTTGCGTGTTTGATAGTTTGGGTAAGAATCGTTTGATCCTTGTGTATTTCCTGTGGATAGTTTACCTTGGGTTCGATTCTTACTTGATTTGGTTCGGTTTGGGTAAGGGAATTTCAGTAGTGAGTGTACGCGGGTAGCGTTCGGGTGGATTGTGATCGATCGTTCGGATGAATTGTGCGATTTTTCATCAACCAATTCGTTTGCTAAGGTGAGTGCATGACAGTAGCTAATGTCTAGGTTGGTTTGTATGTTTGGCTCGTGAAGCCTTGTTCGTTCGCTTGGTTTGGTTTGAAAATTACACTTCGGTGTATGGATATACTTAAGTATATCGGTTTGAGTTTGATGACGGTGTGCACACATTTATGTCATGTTTGGTGTTTGGTCAACACGGTTTGTGAACGAAAGTCCAAGTTTGGTTTGATATGTTTGCTCGTTTGTTCATTTGATGATTCATGATATTAGCTGGTGAGACGGGATGACCGTACTCACTAAGCAATTCGTTTGCTTATGCGCCCTTTCATGGTCGCAGGTGATAAAAGTGGCTAAGGAGTTCGTGAGGCAAGCTGGGAAGGAATGGATGGATTTAGGATGGGTTCATGTTCATTTGTTCGGTTGTTTAACTCGTTGGTTTGGTTTGGATTGCTTTTATTTGCTAAGTTAAACATGAATTCGTTGCTAAGTTAGAACATGAAATCTTTTGCTAGTTTATATAAGGAACCATTATTGTTATTGAACCTCGTTTGAAATAAGTTTGATTCGAATGAATTTTTATTAAGTAAATTCATAGAAGTTCGTCATTTATGCATGTTGAACGCGCTTAAGTTGTTAGTCTTCCGCTGAAACTGAATCGAGATTGAAATCTAGTTGAATTGGCAAAGTTAAATAAAAACGAAAATTTGACTAAGTATAAAATAGGATCGCATGTTCGTTAACTCCCTTACCGCGGGTTAGGATATCGGGGTTGGGGCGTTACACCTAGCCCTTTTAACTACCTTAAATCTGAATCTTATCAACTCTACTCTTGATTTTCTACTAGAGGATAGAAAGACACTAGTTCTACCACCAATAAGAGTCACGAATGTGTCATTATATGCTTGTCTTTGCTAGAACATCTGGACTGCACGTAATCTCCTTGTGTTTGAAAATATAACATATTCATGTGAGGAGGTGATCACTAAGTCTATCCGGGAAGCTAAAGCTTGGCAAAATGCTCAAGAAACCATACCGTTAAGAAGACCTCCCAATCCGACACAGCAACCAGACTTGAACCACACTGAAGGGATCCTCTACCATACTGATGCAGCTTGAGAAAAAGACACTGGTCGCAGCGGTTTAGGGTGGTGGTTTTGCACTAAGCTAGACTCATCGACTGGAGAATACTCGGTTTCGCTACTGGAGGTTCAATCCGCATTAGCTGCTGAGGCATGAGTTGTCATCAAAGCCCTTCAAATGGCTAAAGACAAAGGTTATGTTGAGGTGCAAGTGTGCTCTGATTCTCATATTTAACTAATCTACTAGATTTTGACTCAAGCCAAGCGTAAGATAACTAAATATGTTTTAATTGATTTTTTATATATTTAAATGTGTATGAAAAAACATATAATTTCTAATATTTATATACTTCCAAAAAGGGTATGCATTATGGATAAATCTAATAAAATTAAATTTTTATCAAGCATATTTTGATGCTATTAGTTTTAATATTTTTATATGCAAAATTGATCAAAATTTATGAAAATATTATTTATTTCAATATATTTAAATGTAAAATTAATTTATTATTTTTGTAAATTATAAAGCATGCGATAAATTAGATAAATTATAGATTTATATGAATTTGTCGGACATAACAAACGAAAAACAATATATGTTTTCCAATAATATATATATATATATATGGGACAATTGAAAAAATGCCACTTTTGTTGTGTATATTTACAAAAAATACCACTATAGGTTGTCCATTTGCAAAAAGAGAAATTTCAAAAAGTGCCACTTTTTAAATGCCACTTTACAAAAATGCCACACTTTTGAAATCTTTGCAAAAATGCCACTTTTTAAAAATTATTTTTTCTTTATATTATTTATGTTTGGGTTAACTATGTTCTATTAGGGTTTAGTTTTGAGGGTTTAGGGGGGTTTAGGGGTCAAAACATTTTTTAGGGTTTACAATTTTAAGATATAAGCTTTATAAATCTATAATTAGTGGCATTTTTAAAAATGAACACCCCTAAGTGGCATTATTGTAAATGTGCACACAAAAAGTGGCATTTTTGTAATTGTTCCTTGCAAAAATATTACTAATTATGAATTTATTGAGCCTAAATCTTATAATTTTAAACCCTAAAAAATGTTTTGACCCCTAAAACCTCATAAACCCTCAAAATTAAACCGTAATACAACATAGTTAACACAAACATAAATGAAATAATGAATAAATAATTTTGAAAAAGTGGCATTTTTGCAAAGATTTTGAAAATATAGCATTTTTGAAAAGTGACATTTTTCAAAATTTCTCTATATGGAATAGACTATCATAATTAAATTATTGTAGATATTAAAATTTTATTTATTTCAATATATTTAAGTGTAAAATTAATTTTATTATTCTTGTAAATAAAAAAGTATGCAATAAATCAGATAAATTATAGATTTATAACGAAAAAAATATATGTTTTCCAATAATGAAATGTGTAAATATTTGTAGTATATATATATATATATATAATAGACTATCGTAATTAAAATATTTGTACATATGAAAATGTTATTTATTTCAATATATTTAAGTGTAAAATTAATTTTATTATTCTTGTAAATTATAAAGCATGCGATAAATCAGATAAATTGTAGATTTATATGAATTTGTCGGACATAACAAACAAACAAATATATATGTTTTCCAATAATGAAATGTGTAAATATTTGTAAGTGTATATATATATATATAATAGACTATCATAATTAAAATATTTGTAGATATCATATTAGTTTAAATATATATATACATAATAAATAATATTGTTACAAATGTAGTAACATAAAGTTTTTTGATATATATAAAAATAGATGATATGGTAAGTCTAAATATTACATTTAGTTGGACTTAAATTTGTAAAACATATATTAATGAGTTTATGTTATAAAATTAATAAGAATATGTAGAGGTTTTCATCATGACATATAATTTTAGTTGAAATGTTCTCATTGATTAAATTTAAATAACACGTTACTTAAAACTCTCATTGAATGACACATAAAAAAATTCACCTTAGTGTCTCCTCTATTATATATAGAGGATTTCAAAAGAAAGAATCAGATACGGACATCCATATCTATTTTTTTCGTTTGTACCACGAGAGGTCAATATGTTGACTAATTCGTTATCCAAACAAGTTCTTTTGGCTTGTGATTTGTCGACGGTATCATGTTTTGACCCAAAAAAATTAACATTATATTCATATTTGAGAGATTTTTAATGTGGTTTAAACTTTAAAGGAGATTTAGGTAAGTGTATCTATACATGTGACCATTTAAGCAAGCTAGCCCTATAGCAACATCACCATGAAAGCATAATAAAAAGTAAGAAAATTCAAAATATTCTTTGTTTGGATTAAAAAAAAAAGGAGAAATTTATTATCCTACTTGCTTAATTTAGGGGTAAAAACACTATTTATTTGGCTAAGTGCCCCTACAAAAATCGTTGAACTACTGGAAAGACACAGGTCTAACTGGCAGAGACACCTTTATTCCCCCATGTGTAATTGTGTTTCCATCTCCCATCTCTCCAACATTTGCGTTTCCATATTTGTTTAAACATAACTCTCTCTCTCTCTCTCTCATTACCTCTTATTCATATGCTTTTCTTCACCAATCCTATCTGTTCTCTCTGGCTTTTATTTTCCTTACATCTGGATTGACCCATTTTTGGAAAACACAAAGAGTACCACTTTTCTTAGATTCTTCTTCTTCCTCCTCTCTTACCTTCCACAAGTCAACCACTTGAGCTTCTGTCGAAAGAATCATACACCTTAGTGTCTCCTCTCCCCAGATCTCACCTAAATCTTCGTAAGCACAGTACCCCCCAAACTCCTTTCTCTCTCTTCGATTCTTGTTCATTATCCTTAATTGCTGCCCTGGATTCTCTCTCTCTCTCTCCCTCCCTCCTAGTTAAATCTCAAATTCTTCATCGGTTACTTGCTGATCCTTGTCCGAATTCAACCACTTTGTTTTAGGTTTTGAACCAGGTGGTTTCTCTGTTTTGGGACTTTTCTTCTTTGTAAAGTTGTTGGATTTATTATAGATTGTTCCCCGTTTTGATTATCAGTGAACTTGGCGGGTCTACAACATTCTTGATCTGCTTTACTTTAATATGATTTTCAGGTTGATAAAATGACGGAATCTGATGATGCCTCGCGAGAACCAGCCAGAGGAGGAGAAACCTCGTCAAATCAAGATCTGTCCAAACCCGAATCCATCCCTGTCTCCCTCGACCTCAAGCTCAGCGACAGTTTCAAAGATGACACGAAGTGTGAATCCAAGACGAGAGTCTTCTCCTGCAACTACTGCAGACGCAAATTCTATAGCTCTCAAGCTCTTGGAGGTCACCAGAACGCTCACAAGCGAGAAAGAACGATGGCGAAACGAGCAATGCACATGGGAAGAATGTTTGGCCACCATCACAGGCCTTACCCATACACTGCTTCTTCCCTCGGGATGCAAGCTCACTCTGGTCTACTTCACCACACCTTATCCCAGCCTCAGCCACCTCCACTTGCTAGGTTTCATCAACAAGAGTATTTCGGTAACACCGTGCCTTTGTTCTTTGACTGTTACGATGGCAGTGACTTCTTCTGGCCCGGGAGTTTCCGTCGTGTCATTGAAGAAGCTGAAGCTCCTGTGGTAATGGCTGTTACAGAGTCAGGTCTTGATCTGAACTCGGCTGCGGCAAATGCAAGTGTAGTAGATAATACTAGTAGCTCGAAGCCTGATCTTACCTTGAGACTCTAAGGCCATCCATCTCTTGTGCTGTTTTTCTATTGTTAGAAGGAATATATAGCAGAAGATAAGTGGGAGACAGTTGACAGGAATTGATGCAGAACTTTTGTTGTTATATAAATGAACTTTGTTATATTTTGGTTTCATACGAGCTCGCGCCAGGTGATTCATCATCTAGGAAGTAAAGAACTTGAAGATGTTCCGTATAACAAATTTAGTAAGATCTGTTATCAAGAGTTTTCTCTTGAAACTAACTTAAAGTCTTTTGTCGAATCACATAACAACATTTGATGAGCATGAATCTTTTTATTTCCATCATGAAAGACTAAGGCACTAGATGGCCACTCCCTTTGCAGTTTAACAGACGTACCAAATTGTCCTCTTTTTTTTCTTTCTGTACGCTCGTATCGTATGGAGTAGTAACCATCCCAAGGCTTAGACCTAAAACCTATATAAAGAACAGCTTTGTGTGACGTTAGTTTGTTTCTTTGACAGTTATGATGTAATACCGGACTCTTTTCGCCGGTACATATGATTCACTTTTATATGAGCAACATATGAATTATCATGGATTCATAGATTATGATCGTCAAATACTGTGTATAGATCTAGAGCCACACATGACACATGCCAATCGACCAAAGTTGGTTAAAATTTTGTACATTTGCACATACAAACCGATTTAAGCCATCTATGAATCATGTACATCGAATTATTTGTACGTTAAATAAACATGCATTTCAAATAATATACACAAATGTAATCATAATCTACATAAACCCTAAATTTTTTAAATATCTATATTAATCACATAATAGAATCAAAAGGGTTAGCCAAATACTTCCGTTCTTAGTAGTGGTGAAGTCTTTTTCAATGGCTTCTTGAACTAAAGAAAAATGCTCCATCTTTTTAAGTAGGAATTTAGGTTTATCTCCTCTTGCCCAGAAACTTCTCTCTTATGTGTTGTGTTCTTAAGTCTTGCTTTTATGATGGACTAGATGCATGTATTTATATGTGGAGAGAGGACCTAATTACTCATTAGGATTTTAATCTCAACCATTCATCATAGTAGAGATCAAAGCATATGGATCCTTAATAAATGTCATGGATTTATCTATTAATGTTGCCACTTGTCTCTCTCTTATGTTACACTTGTCATTTCCTCTTATGGTTTTCTTAATAGGAATTAAACTTCTTAATAATTGGTCACCAAATGTTATTAAGATATAACATTTCCATTAGAAAATTGGATGAACTATAAGACCAAAAAATCCATTAATATTTTTTTCATGAATCATAAGACCGGCATAATATGTTATACCTTAATTTTAATTTGGTCATCATAAGTGTCTTGGCTAATCTAACAATAAGTGGGAGTCATGGCAGTCACACATCATTTTGCAAGATGATCCCTTCCATGCACTACTGCCTTGACTACTATCATAGCTAGACCATAAACATAAGTAGAATTTATCGTAATGGTCCCTTTAATGTCTTTAAATAAAGACGCATTAAATATGTTATCATAATTCCAACAACAATTATGGGTGTGCACATTTGAAAAATAGATAAATATGTAAAAGTCATATAAGAGCTCAAATAAATATCAACTATAGGCTAATCATAAACAAACAGCGTAATTAGGAGTTATCCTCAAGTGATACGATCATGGGAAGCAACAAAGGCATTATGATAAGGTCATCAAACCAGCAGCTGAATCAGAGCTCAATCCAACCGGATGCACATTTTGAATCAGATCCGAAAGGACATATGCTCACTGTTCGAAGTGTATCCGCTCAACCACTATGATTTAACACATGAGACCACTTGGAGAATATTATCAGCTCACTTACGGAACACCTCGAAGAAGAATTAGATCAAGCGGAGTTGAAATGAAGAAGTTATTCAATTTAAAAACTAGGTGATTTCCAGTTTACTCGATTCAGACATGGGCGCATTGATTGGAGAATTCTGACCAAACCATAATGAGTTAAGCTACAAACCGACTTGTTCTACAATATTGATCCAAATTGATTCGACCCTCCGTTTACTGCTAAACTTCTGGCGTATATGTTCTGTCCAACTTGGTAGATTGTGGTACATTGTGAATTATTTGGTCTTGATGATGTCTTTGGCTTATGAAAGTTGTTGTAGCTTGGTTTACACCTATTTTGTACCTTTTTGCTCTGTTTTGATTGATTTCCCTATTAAGACTCTAAAACTATAAATACGAGGAAAACTACCTCTTTTGGCTGAAAAGCTTATTAAAATGCATATAAAATATAGTAAAATAGATGGTAAAAGTGGTAAAATATGAGACATATCACTCATTGAAGGCTCGAAGAAGATGATATAGGACTCCAAACTCACTGAACAATTGACTAAATCCACATAATCAATTCAATTCACCCGTCCTAAAACCGTAAGGGCTCTCCTACCAAACTAAAATAATCCGACTTTTTTTAAAAATTCGGATTAATATTTCCATAAATATTAGTCTTCAATAACAATTCTCAACAACAAGCAAACCAATCATAACCAGCGGAAAACCATTTCAATTCAAATAACGAATTATCCAATAACAATTGATCCAACAAACCAATTTAGATAGCTAACAAAAATCCAATTCATCAATTCAGAATAACCAGCAACTTAGCAATTCTAACAATGCACAAAAGCAACAAAACCGAGACTCTAGATCATCTCCTCTTCACAACCATAATCTCACGGTCACACCTTTTTTTTACATGCATCACATGGTTAAAAGAGATGCGTGAGTATTATCACAAATACTTAGTGAGACGGTCATTTCATCTACCGGCTATACACATAGGCATAAAGGAATATCATAATACTAAACAATCCAATCAACAATGAAAAATCACGAAACATCAAGTTTCCATACTCTGTTGTCGATCGACACACCTCCTGGTGTCATCGACATTAGCAACACTGGTATCGGTCGACACCAAGCAATGGTGTCGATCAACATTCGTCGCAGTGTTGAGAAACACGAGCTGCTCCTCTCATGGCTCATTTCCAGGATGCGACGTATTGATCTCCTGCATGAAAACATCAACACAGACACGAAAACAACACGAAACATATCAAATAGCCAGTAATCAATCATTAATTCCATTTAATTCTCAATCAAATGCATCACGAATATTTCAATTATCCAGATAAGCCATGGTCATGCATTCACCTCGATTCGGAATAATTGGAATAAGAAACAACGAAGAGCGCACGAAATCAGTGGCTACCACTCCTTACAACATGATTTCTTTCTCCCTTCGTGAAGAACATGGATCAATCACGATTCCAGAGTCTCACAATCACGATCACAAGCTTTTAGGATAAAGAACACAAGAAAATCAACAATGATTCCTATTCTTTACTCAATCCTCTCAAACTCTCTGTTTTCTCTTTGAAAAACGACAACCTAAGCTGCTCCTTTTTTTATATGCAGGCCTAGGGTTTTTCCCAACCCGAACCGCGATTCCGACGATCCAGAACCGATTCAATAAAAGTTGGTGTCGATCGACACATTTCCTAGTATCGATCGACACCCAAACCAAAATCCCAATTTTGGTTCACAGACGTTACATGATACATAATGCTCAAATAGATTTATGCATGCCATTTTTTAAAAAGTAATCATTTTTTGGTGACCTATGTCATAATTTTGTTTTAAGAAATTGATAAGCCTTTTTTAAAAGAGAAATTTTTAAAAATGCCACATCTCTCATGCCACTTTACAAAAATGCCATCTTTTGCAATTTTTGCAAGCGTTCCACTCATTTTTTCTGTATATTCCGAGATTATCCTTAGTTACAAATTGTTTTTTTTGTTGAACCCGATCTGTCTTTTATTCTTCTTCTCTCTCATACTTTTTTCTTCTCTCTCATACTTTTTTTTCTTATCTCTCTAATTGAAATCTCGTCGTTCTTTTTCTTTTTCTAACTCAGATCTTGTCGTTTTTTCTCTTTCTAACCCAGATTTCATTACCAGTGAATGAGATCTTATCATCTCTTCTCTATGAACCAAATTTATTTAAAAAAAAAAATAGATCTGACAGTCGTAAAATTGAATCTGAATTTTGATTATGGTTGCCTTTGATGAGAGATTAGATCTGGTGGATATATGAAAAAGAAGAAGAAGAATATTCTCACAGAAACGCATATGCAAGCTTAAAAAAAGAAGAATCAGCAAAAACATTTTTGATAAAAGATACAAAAGACTGTGAATTTTTAAGTTTATGTTAACTATTGTGCATTTAGGGTATAGATTTGGAGGGGGAGGTTAGGGTTTTCATTTACATTATAATTTTTTTTTAAAATTATAATATTTTTAAACAGTTTATAAGGTTTTTGAACAGTTTATAAGGTTTTTAAACGGTCTTACGAAACCTTTAAAAACCTTACTAACCTTGTAAAAAACCCTTATAAAACTTTTAAAATTTTTACAAACTTTTTAAAACCCCTTATAAACCTTATAAAAAAACTCTTATAAATCTTATAAATCTTGTAAAAAACTCTTATAAATCTTTTAAAAACTTTATAAACATTTTAAAAAGTCTTATAAACCTTGTTAAAAACTCTTATAAATCTTTTAAAAACCTTATAAACCTTGTAAAAAACCTTATAAACCTTATAAAAAACTCTTATAAACCTTTTAAAAATTTTATAAACCTTTTTTAACAGTCTTATAATCTTTGTAAAAAACTTTTATAAACCTTATAAATCTTGTAAAAAAATCTTTTAAAAATTTTATAAATATTTTAAAAACCTTTATAAACCTTGTAAAAAACCTTATAAACTTTATAAAAAACTCTTATAAACCTTTTAAAACTTTATAAACCTTTTTAAAAGTCATATAAGCCTTGTAAAAGATCCTTATAAACCTTATAAAAAACTCTTATAAATCTTTTAAAAACTTTATAAACCTTTTAAAAACTCTTATAAACGTTGTAAAAAAAACCTTTTAAAAACTTTATAACCTTATAAATTATTATTTTAATTGTTCAGTTTCTAAATATAGATACATAACTCTTATTAACTGTTTAAAAAATTTATAAACATTTTAAACAGTCTTATAAAACCTTTAAAAAACTTTCTAAATCTGTAAAATACTTTATAAAAAATGTCAAAAACCTAGATCACTCAGATGAACACCAAGAACAAAATTAACTAGATTGAATCAAACCTAGATTGACAGATTGAAATAAGTTACAAAATCAACTGAGATTTGTTATCAAAATCAAAAACAAAATAAAGCAAAACGAAACAAAACACAGATTTTTAGATCTAAATTGAAATCAACACAAATCAAATTAGAAACTCATATATGTAATCCAAATTGAATAAAATCTCAGATTTAGGACATAAATCGAATAAAAAACTCAGATCTGTAAAATAAACCAAATAAAACCATATCTGTGAAAATCAAAGCGATATCTAGAACAAAAAACTTATAAAATCCGATCTAGATCTAAAAAAAAGAGAGAGAAGGAGAGAGAGAAAAAAAAATCAGATTTTGATCATGATGTTTCCTGGAGGAAAGAGAAGAGAGAAAGAGAAAAAGAAAAAGAGAAAAAAAAAGGGAAAAGAGAAAAAAAGACAAATTTGTCATTTTGTTAATAAAATGTGGCATTATTGCAAAATGGAAGGAGATAGTGGCAGCTTGTAAAAATATCTTTTAAGTGTAGCAATCTTTTTTAAAATTGCACTTTACAAATAATAGCAATTAGAGTTTTTTTGTAAAATATTTTGTATGTTTGAAATTTCTATTAAATTACTTAGTTGTTTTAGTTATTTAAATTATTATATATTTTTAACTATATTGAATATTTAATTAAAATAATTTTATAATTAGTATAATATTCTCAAACAAAATAGTTTTTATTCAGATCATTGTATTGTTCTCAACGGAAGGAATGTATTGAGTATTTAATTAAATAAAAAGATAAAATGATTTGATATACTCAAGATATTTTGAATGGTTGATAATTAAATACTAAATTCAATATATGTAAATGGTTATTAAATTTTTTAAATTTACAATATTAGGTCAAAACAATGGATTATTGCAAAAATATAATTTTTTGTGTGTCACTTTTCAAAAATAGCACTATAGATTGTCTATTAGCAAATGCCAGCTATTTATGGATTTTAAAATCTAAATTTTAAAATTTTAAACCCTAAAAAATATTTTTACCGCTAAAAAACCTTAAACTCTCAAAACTAAACTCTAATACAACATAGTTAACCCAAATATAAATGAAATAATGAGTAAATAATTTTGAAAAAATAGTATTTTTGCAAAGATTTTGAAAAAATCTTATTTTTGAAAAGTAACACTTCAAAAGTAGCATTTCTCAAAAAATTTCTAAAAACAAATATTTCGGAATGTTTGATAATTATAAACCAAATTTTGAAATAAAAATTATAGTTTCCGAAATTTATTATGGTAATTTTAATTATGATAAATTTGAATTAAAATATTGATTAGAGATTTAAACCTTATATTTTTTAAAGGTGTGCCATCACTATTTCAAAACAATAATACTAAAACACATAAGCGTTTTATCTAATTGCACCTCATTTTTAATTGTAGAAAGACTATTTGATGCAAACAAATAAGAAGTTGTTGAAAAAGCTGCAACCGATCAAATCATAATTAGCACACTATTTATTATGTGAGATCTACTCACAAATAACAAAATGTCAAATGTCATGGGTAGATGGATCAAATATAGTAACTAAGGATTAAAGAAGATATGAAGAACCATGTATTACACAGAGACAAGAAAAGTTAAAGTTAGTGTTACATGTGTGAAGTCAACATCACACGTGTTATTGTCAATGAATGTCTCGAAGAGATCGTGCAGAAGTTTGGTTCAACTAACAAGGAAGTGACTTTATACAAAAGCCAAAAATCATAAGGTTGGCACATTGCACAAAGTGAAGTGATAAGTCAAACAATGTTTCTCTGTGTAACTGTTGGTCCGAAGCATGCATCTTTAAAAATATTGGTAAGTGGAAAACCAATATTACTGGCATTTTGCAAGAGGTTTTTGAGCAGTTCTTCTTCACGGAAAAATAAAGAGCAAAAGCGAGATTATACTCCTTGAAGCATTCAAGTATGAGTGGAGTTATTTTATGTTGAGAGTTAACTGTTTCTTCTGGGTAGATTAGAAACTGTTGTAGAACACGAAACTTGGTGTATAAGATGTTGGTTCTTGGGTAGACTAGGTTGAAAGTTTTTACTCTATCAGTGTATGATTGTGTAATATGTTCTTGTTGCAACAGGAGTTCCTTATAGCAGTGCTACGTTTGCATTAATGGAAGTATTTTAAGTGTGTCTTTAATACTTTCTGTAAATTACTGTATTTGTGTTTCCGAATTGGGTACTCCTTCTTTTACATTTGGTATCAGAGCCAAACATCAAACCAAGGGATTTGTGTTCTCTTAACAGGTGGAGGTTCTGTGACATGGAAACAGTTTCGGAGACAACGAGTATTAATAAGGGGTTACTTCTAGATACTAAAAGATATGGATACTGGAAAGTAAGGATTACTCAGCATATTCGGGGGCAAAGAGAGGATGCTTGGACCACCGTTGAAGAAGGGTGGGAACCTCCGTCTCAAGTCTCCGATGAAGGGTTTAAGATTCTCAAGCTAAAGTCAGCTTGGAAGATTAAGGAGAAGAATCTATCTAAATTCAATGCACATGCTTTGAACACCATCTTCAGTGCAGTTCAAGAAGATGAGTTCAAACTCATTTAGGGGTGTAAATCGGCCAAATAGGCTTGGGATATTCTTCAAAAAGCTCATGAAGGAATGTATATGGTCAAGACAACTCAACTTGATAAACTCGCATCTAGTTTCGAGAATTTAAAGATGGATCCAAAGGAAACCATTGTCCAATCCAGTTTTAAAATAAGTGTCATTGCAAACGAAGCCAAAGTGTTAGGTAAAACCTACAAGGACAAGACACTGTTGAGATGTCTACCTCAAAGTTGTGATGAGAGTTTCTGGAAACTCGAATTCAATGAAGTTTGAAGAACTCGTTGGAATGCTAAAATCAGAGGAAATGGAAGTAAATGAGGACAGACAGCTGACATCCAAGGGGATTGCCTTCTCTGTTGAAGAAGACAAAGACTCTTTGAAAGTTTTAAAAGTGAGATATCTCTCATGGCTAGAAACTTTGGAAATGCTCTCAATCGTGTTTCATAAGGTCAGAATCAAGGATCATGAAGTCAATTTCGAAGTCTGTTTCGAAACAATGAAAGAGGAAATTTAAAAAACTTTCGGTCTAATGAAGAATATGATGGGAGCAGAAGAGACATTCAGTGCTTTGAGTGTACAAGGTGTGGTCACACAAAGACCGAGTATCCGAATCTTTTGAAAAGGAAAGAAAAATCTCTCATCAGCTTTAGTGACTCTGACTCAGATGAGGATAATAAAGGAAAAGAAGAGGATATGTTTTTTACAAGAGAGTCCCCTTCAACATCTGACTCAGAATTAGAAGAGGATTCTGTAGAGATTGATCCTAAAGAAGCATATAGGGAGTTGTACTACAGGTGAATAGAAATTCAAGAAGATAACTCAAAGCTTACACAAGATATCTCCGACTTGAAAGCAGATATTAAGGACAAGAGGAAAGCTCTTCTCAAACAGGAGAATGAAGAAAAAGGTAGAGAGTGGTTCATAAAAAAGTATCCTGACTATACATCAGAAGATGTTGATGATCAAATCAAGTATCTTCAAGAGCTTATATGCCTGGAAAAATAGAACAAGGAACGTGTGCAACTGGAAACTCGTGACACAGATTAAAAACTGAGAATGGTCAACAATGGGACTCAGCAACTTGAGAAGATTCTAACTATGGGAAGAACCGAGTCATCTCATCGGGGACTTGGATATCCTGGATAGGCAACATCAGTCGAAGGACCCTTGAGTGACTTAACTGTGTTTGTGAAGGAAAGAAACCTTCCAAATGTTTGACATGGCTGTTTTGAACCAGCTAAGAAGGAAATTCATTTGGTAAGATCTATTCTTCTGCTTAGAAACTGTGAGAAAAGACACAAACTTCAAGGAACAGCTAAAGCTTCAAAAGAAAGAAGTCAAAAGGATAAACCAACTACAAAGACAAGAAACAGAAGGTGTTACCACTGTAGAAGGACTGGGCACCAGTGGCTTAGGTGTTTCAAAAGGAAAAGGATCAGTCAGCAGCTTTGGAAATCCAAAAGATGTTGGATTGAACTTTCCCGATTCGATTGGGTCTGGTTGACTAAGGAAGAACTGTATGAAAAATTCAAGAACATCATAGAAGAAGCAGAGGACATCAGTCTGTTGGACATCAACATCCATGGTGAACCTGACTCAAAGACTATGGAGACGACAACTCTAGAGGTCCCCAAAATGGCGTATATCACTGAAGAAGCAAACGAAGAACCAAGCTGGTATTTTGATAGTGGGTGCACAAAACACATGATGAGTGTTGCCAGCTGTCTTTCAAATATGTGCATGAATGTCAGAGGAGAAGTTGTGTTTGGTGATGGTGAGACCAGACGAATCATAGGGAAAGACAACATAATAAAAAAGGATGTGCCTCACATGAATAATGTGTATCTTGTGGATGGTCTAAAGATGAATTTGATTAGTGTGAGTCAGCTGTCCTCTGAACGTCTCAAGGTTATGTTCGATGCTACTCATTGTTGGGTCCACAATAAGAATGGAACGGCTCTGATAATGGGAGTCAGAAGGGAAGATAACTTCTATGTGTGGAAAGAATGGCAAGATTCTCAAAAAGAGATACAAAGGGCGTCTGATGTAGCGCAGACCCAGTTTGGAACACCAGTTTGAAACGACCCGACCCAAAAATTTTAAATTTTCCTAATTTAAAACCCGAATTATCATTATTACCAATGATAATCTTCAAATGGTCCAATTTCAGCATGCGGAAATTAAATAACAATTAAACAATTCAATGACCAAATAAACCGATCCCATACTTAATTGAATTCTAAACCAATAATCCAGATCACAATTCAACAACAATAAGCAATGGTTCCAGAATCACTAACACCCTAGCAATTCTAGCATACGACCACATAATCCGAGACACTAGATCATCTCCTCTTTCCGGCCATGATTCCACGATCACATTTTCTCTTTACCTGCAACACATGGCAAAAAGAGTGGCGTGAGTATTATCACAAATACTCAGCGACGCGGTCATCCCGTCTACAGATTATACACACAGGCATAAGCAAGAGATACATTACCAGGATGAGCATACAATAGTAATACATGAAACACTCAAACACGACAAGTACAGAAGCACTGTGTCGATCGACACAACCACTAGGTGTCGATCGATATACTGAACCCGTGTCGATCGACACACCACCATGGTGTCGAACGACATGGCATCGCAGAACCCAGGAAAACAAACTTATCCTCTCATGGCTCGAATTCCGTCGCGATTTGTAGATCTCCTGCATGAATCTAAGCACCAAACACACTGAAAACAATCCAACAACCACAAACAAACGTAATCTATCCAATCCTTTACACAGATAAGCTTACGATCACGCACTCACCTCGAAAACGGATTGAAAAGAGGAATAACGACGAAGAACACGAAGAACGACCACGAAGAACCCCTGATTTCGTCCCCACAGACCCGAAATCACCACAGCAAGGATCCCTTCTCGTTCTAACAACCTCTCAAGATCAATCCTCCTCAAGAACACTCAATTTCTCTCTCAATCTCTCTGATTTCTGATTTTTTCACTGTTTTCTTCTGATTTTCGGCCAAAAACACAACACAAGCGACTGTTCACGCCTTTATATACAACCCTAGGGTTTCCCTAAACCGGCCCACCAACCCGGATAATTAAACCAAACCTGTCGGTCTAATTTTAACCCGTGTCGATCGACACACACCACTTATGTCGATCGACACACCACAAAAAAATCTGACTTCTTTCAAGTCAAAACACCCGTGTCGATCGATAAGCACCTGTGTCGATCGACATACCCTACCAAAAACCACTTTTTGGCTCACGGGCGTTACAATTCTCCCCCACTAACACGGATTCGACCTCGAATCACGCGACTCTGTCTCACTAAGGTTAATACTTCCGCCTAAAACCCGACCAGATTCACCCAGGAACATCAATGATGCAACGCCCCCTGGTCCGGATTAAGGCTGCCCGATTGATCGCCCAACAATCAAACAAGAACATGCACGACCAACCGTTTACCCCGAATTGGACCAAATGATTGCACAACAATCAAACAAGAATATGTACGACCAACGGCGCTACATATGTTACAAGGGTTGTCCAAACCGAGGTTCTAAACGTCAACAAAAACCCTAGACTCGACATCCACATCCACTTTCCTGACCTTCGGTCTGCACCACTCGAGATCACACCTGATCCCCGAGCTCTACTAGTCTCATACTCGCCACATTGCACCGTCTCACCACGGCTGCAATCCTGACCTCAACCCGGTCAGCACCACCTGAGATCCACTCCCGATCCCCGAAGTTCATCCAATCTCATACTTATAATCACATTACAGACTCTATTGCTTATACTCATATCTATATACACCACCCCGCTCTCAGGATCGTCACCCTTTGAGCTCTCGATGTATATCATACCCCCTCTGCCTTCAGGACTACAGTCCATCCAGCTCCAGGTATGCTCCAGCCCTCCCCACTCTCAGAACACACAGTCCTTCGAGATATGGCTGCAGAGGAATCACACATCCTCTAGAGAGGCTTCGGCCCCTCAAAGTATATGCAAGGGAACCACTTTCCCCCAAAGAGAACCTCACTGTCCCCTCAAGTACATCCAGGAGAACCACTATCCCCTGGGCAATCACGCTGTAACGTGCATCATAAGCACCTGTCGACCAAAATCACCTCTCGTGGTCATCCGGAACAACCCAATCACCAGGGTGTTCCCACAGAGTCCATGGAGAAGACAGTCCTAACTCACATAAGACGTCAGTTCCAGACTCCCCCTAGGAAATAGACAGGTCATAACTCACATAAAACCTCTATTCCCCAGCGCCATTGTCAATCACTAGGCCATCCGGAACAACCCAAATCTCCTAGGTGTCCCCCAGAGTCCCTGGAAAAGACAGTCATAACTCACATAAGACTTCTATTCCAGACTCCCCCTAGGAAATAGGCAGGCTCTAACTCACATAAAACCCCTATTCCCCAGCGCCATCCAGGGAATCACAAGTTTTAACTCACATAGAACCTCATCCCCAGATAATCTTCCTAAAACATGGACAGCCTTAACTCACATAGAACTTCCATTTCTAGCCTCCCTAGCCGATAGACAAGCTCTAACTCCCATAGAACTCTATCGCTAGACCTCCACATGACCTACCAGTCACCACAATCCATGACACCACCAGTCATACTATAAGAATTCACATCTTATAACACATTTAATAAGGAAAAACTCATCTTATAAAATCTCAAAATGTATAATTGTTACAACAACATCAAACGAAAATACATACATCTTATAGCCACATGCTAAAACAACTCTGAAAACAAGAAAGATACTCAAGCCACCGCTTGCTTCTCGAACCACTTCGAGAACTTTGTCTTCATCAACGCTTCTGGGTCCCAAATCTCCTCCTCAATACTGTCACAATCCCACATGACTCTAACCAACGGTATACTCTTCCGAAGTAGCACCTTAACTCTCCTATCGAGAATCTTCACATGCCTCGCTGCCAACATCACATTGGGCTAAAGATCCTTCGGAATCCTAGCCAACACCTCCTCAGACTCATGTAGATACTTCCGCAGCATCGACACATGGAAGACCTTGCGAAAAGCCTTCATACTCTGAGGTAATTCCAAACGATAAGCTACCGGTCCGACCCGCTCCACTACCTTGAACGGACCCATAAACCTCAAACTCAGCTTATTCTCCGAAATGGATCTGTTAGGACCCCTCAACATAGCTGCCTTGAGATACACCAGATCTCCCAGCTCAAACTCCAGCTCCTTCCGTCTCCTATAGACGTAACTCTTCTGCCAATTCTGAGCCTCTCTTATGTTCAGCCTTAAGACACGGATCTTCTCCGTCGTCTTCTGAACGAAGTCTGCACCAAATATGCTCTTCTCCCCCACTTGAGTCCAGCATAATGGTGTCCTACACGGCCTCCCATACAGAGCCTCATATAGAGCCATCCCAATACTCGCCTGGTAACTATTATTGTACGCAAACTCAACCAGGTTCAGATGATCTGCCCAATGACCACCATAATCAAGCACACACATCCTCAGCAAATCCTCCAAAGTCTGAATCGTATGCTCGGACTGCCCATCCGTCTGAGGATGATACGCCGTGCTCATATGCACCTTAGTGCCCATTTCAGCCTGAAATGCCCTCCAGAACTCTGAAGTAAACCTTGGATCCCTGTCTGACACAATACTCGCTGGCACCCCGTGCAGCCTCACTATCTCACGCACATACTTCCTAGCCAACATCGCCGCTCCGTCGGTCTTCTTGATGGCCAGAAAATATGCTAACTTGGTCAGACAATCCACAATAACCCAAATCGCATCATATGTCCGTGATACTGGCAACCCCGTCACAAAATCCATAATAATCATGTCCCACTTCCACTCCAGAATGGGCAAACTCTGCAACATACCACTCGGAACCTGATGCTCAGCCTTCACCAACTGATACACGTTGCATGCTGCAACCCAGTTAGCTACCTCCCTTTTCATCCCGACCCAGTGATAATACCGCTTCAGATCACGATACATCTTGGTCGCTCCCGGATGAATCAATAACATGCTCGAATGAGCCTCCTTCAGGATCTCCTGCTTCAGATCCTCGTCCTTGGCTACACGAACCCGCCCGTTCACCAGTATCATCCCACTCGCTGAGACCACATACTCTGAACCGGCCGCCTTAGAAGCATCAATCAAACTTTGATCTTTCTCATGAGCAACTCGAATCCTGCTCAACAAATCTGCCTGGTTAGCTGCCTCTAACCCCAACGGCTCCTGTGAAATCACACACAACCTCAACGTACTGATCTCGCTCACCAGAGCCTCCATATCCCGCTCCTGATCTGAAGCAACCCTCTTCCAACTCAACGCGTCTGCAACCAGATTAGCCTTACCCGGATGGTACCCAATTTCCAGATCATAGTCTGCAACTAACTCCATCCAGCGCCTCTGTCTCTGGTTTAGCTCTGGCTGAGTGAAGAAATACTTCAGACTCTTGTGGTCTGTGAATACCTGCACCTTCCCGCCATACAGGTAAGACCTCCAGATCTTAAGGGCAAATATCACCGCAGCTAACTCCAAATCGTGGGTAGGGTAATTGCACTCGTGCTTCCTCAACTGCCCCAAAGCATACGCAATAACCTTTCCCTGCTGCATCAGTACACATCCCAGACCAACTCCCGAAGCATCTGTATACACCATATAAGGCTTACCCGGCTCGGGTAACGCCAACACCGGTGTACTAGTCACCATCTCCTTCAGCTTCTCGAAACTCTCCTCGCAAGCTAAAGACCACACAAAGGGAACATCTTTCCCCGTCAACTTCGTCATCGACTGCGCCACACTCGCAAACCCCTTGACAAACCTCCAATAATAACCTGCCAACCCATGAAAACTCCTGATCTTGGTGGCACTTCTCGTTCTAGGCCATCTTCTAATAGCCTCTATCTTAGCCGGATCCACAGAAACTCCCTCCACAGACACCACATGGCCAAGAAAGCTCATCTCTCGCTGCCAGAAACTGCACTTACTCAACTTCGCGTACAGCTTCTTCTCCCGCAGCTTCTCCAGAACCAACCTCAAATGCACCTCGTGTTCTTCTGGACTCCTCGAATACACCAGAATATCATCTATCAAGATGTTAACAAACACATCCAGATACTCCTAGAAAACCCCGTTCATCAACCGCATGAAAGCTGCTGGCGCATTCCTCAACCCGAACAGCATCACCACAAACTCATAATGCCCATACCTCGTCCGAAGGGCCCTCTTCCTAACGTTCGCCTCATTAATAGGAATCTGATGGTAACCCGACGCCAAGTCCATCTTGGAGAACCAAGTAGCCCCTCGCAATTGATCCAACAACTCATCAATGCGCAGCAGAGGATACCTGTTCTTCACAGTGACTCGGTTAAGTCCCCGGTAATCGATGCACAACCGGAAACTCCCATCCTTCTTCTTCACGAACAACACCGGCGCTCCCCACGGTGAAACACTAGGCCGGATGAAACCCTTCCCCAACAGATCATCCAGCTGTTTCTTCAGCTATGTTATCTCTGCTGGAGCATACGGTAAGGTGCCTAGGATATAGGAGTCGTTCCAGGTTCCAACTCAATCGTAAATGGACCGCGATGGTGGAAATCCCAACAACGACTGAAACACCTCCTGGAAATCCCAAACAACCCGAATATCTCCAACCGCAACCTCTCCAACAGTCTCCGGTATAACTATCGTCGCCAGATACGCCTCACAGCCCTTCTCAATCAATTGCTCGGCCTGTATCGCTGAAATCACGAGACTTCCGGAAGTCGGTCTCACACCCTGATACACCAACCTTCCCGACTTCCGCTCGAACACAACTCGTCCTCGATGACAATCCAGATGGACCCTGTACCGATCCAGCCAATCCATACCCAGGATGACATCGTACAACTCCACCGGACTAATAACCAGATCTGCTGGCATCAACTCTCCCACCACCAGAACATCCACACCACGAGCTCGCCCGAAAGTAGCTAATGTCATGCCACCAGCAACCTTAACTACTTCTGGCTGCTCACCGGAATCGCTCCGGATACCGCTACCCTCTGCACACTCCGGAGTAATGAAGCTATTCGTAGCTCCCGAATCAAATAGCACGTGGGTCTCACATCCGCCCACACCTAAGGTCCCTGCACAAATCCCATGTGCTTTAAGACCCGACACTCTAACGCATACTCACAATTTCAAACAGACTATATTCCATCACCACCAGAATTTAAAAAAAAAACAAGTCTGAAATTTATATGTGATCGGTCTGGCGCTAGAACCGCACATCTCTGCAGAAGTAAAAACCCGTAGCGCCGCTGCAATCTGAGCCAAAGGCTGCACTGCCAACGGCTGCAGCGCCGCTACCACCATCTGCTGCAGCTTCGGACACTTGGGCTTAATGTGCCGCGGCTCTTTGCAGTGGTAGTATACCTAAGCACCCCGACTCTCACTCCTCTTCGGACAACTGGCCACCTTGTGATTCATGCTTCCGCATCCGAAGCAACCTGGACCACCCTGCAATCTCTGACTCGGCCCTGAAATGCTCTCCCACTTCCTCTTCTAACTCTGAGCAGGCTTGCCGCCCCTACTCGAACCCGTCTGCTGCTGCACCAGTGGACTAACCACCACAGCCTACTCCTTGAGGTCCTCCTCAATCGCAGCAGCCGTCTCAACCAGCTCTGCCCTCGTGGCGAACTTAATCGCCATGCAGCGAGTCCTCAAATCAGCTCGAAGTCCCCCTAGGAACCTCTTCACCTAGGCCTTCTTGCCTTCCAGAACTCCCTCACAGTCTGATCTCCCTGACTCAGGTTTAGAAACCTCGACTCCATCCGGTCCACCGCCTCCTGCGGGAAATACTTGGCATTGAACTCAGCCAAGAAATCCTCCCAGACCATCTCGGCCTGTACCCTCTTGACCTCAACACCTCTCCACCAGAGATGCGCGTCACCGTCCAGATAGTGAACCGCCAGATCAACTCTGTATCCCTCAGGACACCTGATAGAGCGAAAGTTACGCTCCAACCTCCGCCGCCACTCATCGGCCTCTTCAGGCTTGGCACCACCTGAGAAAAACCCAATGCCAATCCTCTGCATCTACTCCATCATCCTCAGGTAGGATGGAAGCTCTTCTGCAACCACCAAACCCGGCTACACACCAGCCACTTCCGGCTGAACCCCAGCCACACCTGGCTGACCATCAGCCACTACTGGCTACACACCAGCCACACCTGGCTGAACTCCCAGAGCCTGACCTGGAGCCAGTACCCCACCTAGTAACCGCTCTAGAATCATTTGCAGCAAACCCGCCAAGCAATCATCTCGGTCTTGGGCCACACCTGCGGCAGCACCCCCACCTGGGCCCGCCGCACCACCAGCTACCTCGGGACCCACACTAGCCCCACCAGCTCTCACACTGGCACTCGTAGTAGTCACACCCACAGACCCCTCCTGAAACGCCGGCGAGTCCGTCACATGCTCGTGCGTGGTCTCTTGGGCCACACTCGTGGCATCAGACTCACTCTGCAGTCCTAGCCCGCGCCCACCACGACCACCACGGCACTCTAGCCATCACTCTGCACTAACCAGCAGACTACTAAGTACTAGAAAAACAGAAAGTCATAAAACACATACCGTGGAATCTCATTGAAGGCTCAGAAGAGATGATCTAGGACTCCATACCCACACAACAATCAATCAATTAACTCACATAATCAATCAATTGCACCCGCCCTAGAACCATAAGGGCTCTGATACCAAAATAAAACGACCCGACCCAAAAATTTGAAATTTTCCTAATTTAAAACCCGAATTATCATTATCACCAATGATAATCTTCAAATGGTCCAATTTCAGCATGCGGAAATTAAATAACAATTAAACAATTCAATGACCAAATAAACCGATCCCATACTTAATTGAATTCTAAACCAATAATCCAGATCACAATTCAACAACAATAAGCAATGGTTCCAGAATCACTAACACCCTAGCAATTCTAGCATACGACCACATAATCCGAGACACTAGATCATCTCCTCTTCCCGGCCATGATTCCACGATCACATTTTCTCTTTACCTGCAACACATGGCAAAAAGAGTGGCGTGAGTATTATCACAAATACTCAGCGACGCGGTCATCCCGTCTACAGATTATACACACAAACATAAGCAAGAGATACATTACCAGGATGAGCATACAACAGTAATACATGAAACACTCAAACACGACAAGTACAGAAGCACTGTGTCGATCGACACAACCACTAGGTGTCGATCGATACACTGAACCCGTGTCGATCGACACACTACCACGGTGTCGATCAACAGGCACCTGTGTCGATCGACACACCACCATGGTGTCGATCGACATGGCATCGCAGAACCCAGGAAAACAAACCTATCCTTTCATGGCTCGAATTCCGTCGCGATTTGTAGATCTCCTGCATGAATCCAAGCACCAAACACATAGAAAACAATCCAACAACCACAAACAAACGTAATCTATCCAATCCTTTACCCAAATAAGCTTACGATCATGCACTCACCTCGAAAACGGATTGAAAAGAGGAAGAACGACGAAGAACACGAAGAACGACCACGAAGAACCCCTGATTTCGTCCCCACAGACCCAAAATCACCACAACAAGGATCCCTTCTCGTTCTTACAACCTCTCAAGATCAATCCTCCTCAAAAACACTCAATTTCTCTCAATCTCTCTGATTTCTGATTTTTTCACTGTTTTCTTCCCATTTTCGGCTAAAAACCCAACACAAGCGACTATTCACGCCTTTATATACAACCCTAGGGTTTTCCTAAACCGGCCCACCAATCCGGACAATTAAACGGAATATATCGGTCTGATTTTAACCCGTGTTGATCGACACACACCATTCATGTCAATCGACACACCACCAAAAAATCCAACTTCTCACAAGTCAAAACACCTGTGTCAATCGACAAGCACCTGTGCCGATCGACACACCCAACCAAAAACTTCTTTTTGGTTCACGGGCGTTTCAGTTTTCATGCAACACTCAACTCGTCTAACTGGTCAACAGACAGTCTTAGCGAGCTACAAAATCTCAACAATAACTCAATATGGGATCTGCTTCATCATCCCTCACCAAGGAAATCCCAAGGTATGAACTCTCTATTTAACACTCTTCTGACTAACAAGTATACTTATTCTTCTGAAAAATTCAGGAGAAACATCAGGGGTAGATATTATAAAGTTGCTCTGTATCAAGAAATTATGTGTCACTATATAAACAACAGGATGCACTCTGTAACACTGCTATCAAAAGGATTCATAATGAGACAATTACCTCTATCACTCGTTTCTGGTATGATCTGTCTTTTACTCTTTTTCCAAAGCAGGTAAAAATCGATTACTGCAATAATAAAAATTGTGGCTCTAGGGTACCTTCCTCAGTTAGAAAAATGAGTCTTGAGAGTTTAGTTGTAAAACATACTAAAAAGGGGGTGATTGTAAATGCATCAAAGATAGCAACTAATGATCAAGAAATTATGTATCACTATGATAAACAACAGGATGCACTCTGTAACATTGCTATCAAAATGATTCATTATGAGACAATTACTTCTATCACTTGTTTCTGGTATGATTTGTCTTTTACTCTTCTTTCGAAGTAGGTAAAAATCGAGTACAACAATAATAAAAATTGTGGCTCTAGGGTAACTTCCTCAGTTAGAAAAATGAGTCTTGAGAGTTTAGTTGTAAAACATACTAAAAAGGGGGAGATTGTAGATGCATCAAAGATATCAACTAAGGATCAAAGAAGGTGTGAAGAATCATGTGTTATACAGGAGACAAGAAAAGCTGTAGTCAGCGTCACACGTGTAAAGTCAACATCACATGTGTGAATGTCAATGAATGTCTCGAGCCATGGAAACGCAAGTGGGAGAGATCGTGCAGAAGTTTGGTTCAACTAACAAAGAAGTGATCTTATGCAAAAGGCAAAAAGCATAGGGTTGGCACATTGCACAAAGTGAAGTGACAGGTGAAACAATGTTTTTCTATGTAAAAGCAGTGGACTGTCTGCTGGTCCAAAGTATGCATCTTTAGAAATATTGGTAAGTGAAAAACCAATATTACTGGCATTTTGCAAGAGGTTTTTGAGCAGTTCTTCTTCACGAAAAAATAAGGAGAGAGCGAGATTATATTTCTTGAAGAACTCAAGTATGAGTAGAGTAATTTTATGTTGAGAGTTAATTGTTTCTTCTCGGTATATTAGAAACTGTTGTAGAACACGAATCTTGGTGTGTAAGATGTCGTGGGTTCTTGGGTAGATTAGGTTGAGAGTTTTTAACCTATCAGTGTATGATTGTGTAATATGTTCTTGTTGCAACAGGAGTTACATTCATGAAATGTTTTAAGTGTGTATTAAATACTTTATGTCATTTACAGTATTTGTGTTTCCGAATTGGGTACTCTTACTTTTACATCATGAAATCACATAGTAGAATATGCTTCGATCGAGAACAAATATAAACCAAAATGACAACACAAACTTCAACTTAATTCAGACATAACAAAAGTTATAAATTGAACAAAGCTTCCCCTTTAAATCATAATTAAACCTAAGAGAACGATTAGAACATAATTCAAGAAATTACAAACAATTATACAAAAGATAAATTTTAAGAAATGCGATTTTTCAAGTGCTATTTTTCAAAAATGCCACATTTTAAAAATCTATACAAAAATACCATTTTTTCAAAATTATTTTTTCATTATATCATTTATGTTTGGGTTAACTATATTGTATTAGAGTTTAGTTTTGAGGATTTAAGGGGTTTTAGAGGTCAAAATATTTTTAAGGTTTATAATTTTAAGATTTACGCTTTAAAAATCTATAATTAGTGGCATTTTTGCAAATAGACATCTTCTAAGTGGCATTTTTACAAATGGACATTTTTTAAATGGCATTTTTGCAAATGTACACACATAAAGTGTTATTTTTACAATTGCTTCTATACAAAATCATCTTGTTTGTTTGATTTATTCTTTGCATTTATAGGGAAGCATATATTAGTTAGCAAAATGAGGGTTCGGCGGTGAAAATCTTAACAAATAAAATCTAAAAAAATTTTAGTTAGATGATTATGTTAGTTGTGAAATTAGGAAATATTTTTTATTTATTACTATACCGATTTATCATATGCATAATAAGAATTTAATTGTATCTCTTGAACAATTTTGAGAGAAAGATTAGTTCCAAAACAGAAATATTCTTTGGATAGTTCTAAATCGTAATCTTTGATAATCTCAGACAAAGATTTTTCTATAAATAATGTGAAAAATTAATTTTTTACGATTAATTTTTTAGGAAAATTAACTTATTTTCTTAATTATATATAATTGACCAAGTTTTAAAATAAATTAAACATATGTATAAATCTCATTGATATGTTTATATATATTATAAATTTACCAAATCTCAGTATATTATAATTTATATGTGTTTAAAAATGTATTAAATTTATGTATCAAATTATTATGACATCTAAATTTATGTATTAATTAAACATTTTAATGAATTTCCTAAGTTATGTGTAATTTATACAGTAAAAATTCTATAATTAATAATGTTGAGACTTTAAATTTTATTAATTTAGAAAGTTATTAATTAATCGATAAATTAATAAATATTAATTTATAAAAGTATATCTGGTTTAGGTAAGATTTTTCTTTAAAAAAATCAAATGTTATTATATTAGAGGAATTAATTAAATCTATTTGTAAAAATTATATGTATCCACTGGAGATTCTGATTTATACTTTTGGTTATTGCAATAAAATGAATGTTAACATCATAATATTATCTATGTAAATATAATACACATTATTAAGTATAAAATTAAAAGAAAACATGATAATTCACAAGTTTATGATACATTGATACATTTGAAAAAAGCTATATGTACATAATCAATTATCGTGTCTATAATTTTTTACAAGTTTTGGATACCGAGAAAATAATCATAAAAGTCTTTTTGATATAAGAAATAAAATAAAAAGTTATACATATATGCATCATTATTCATGATTATTAATTTATATTATTATTGGGACCATATTTTATATAAAAATTTCAAAAAAAATATTATTTTATCATCTTGTCGATTTTTGTTAATTTTATATTGACCCCTCGAAACCGGAAAAATTTATCAATTTATAGTAATTATTAATTTATGGTGGTTGTACTGTATATGTTTAAACATGTCTAAATAAATTAAAAACTTATAACTTATGAAACTAAATTCCAAATTTAACTTTTCATTTGTAAATGCATTTTGATATAATATAATAATTCAATTAAATAGTTATCTATTTAACTAGCTTAATACATCTCATCATTTTAAAAAAAAATTTGTCATAGTTTTAAATCAATTAAATTAAAACACCTAAACTAAATAAATAGTATCACTTTGGTTTTAATGGTAAGGGAATGACCCTTTTGACTTTGGAATTGTAATTATAAAGTTGTGATAGTGATAGTTTTATGTTTTAACAACTCAAATCATAGAACTAAATAATCAAAATCTGTTATCCTGATCCACTTGTTAATTTTTCTAGAGAATTGGAAGAGCAGTAGTTGGGCATGATTTTATGAGGCTCTTACTTATGAACATGCCTTCCATGACCCTAATTTTTTAATTATGGAAACCAAATAACAAACAAAATAATCGGAGTACTCTTTAAATAATCTGATAGTAATATTTGGGATTTAGTTTAGAGAGAAGCCCAAATTAGCTAGTGATTGAGAGAATCATCCGCTTCCTCTGGAAATCACACAAATACGGAGATCTCTCATTTTCATTTGTGACAGGGAACAATGTTGAACAAAAAGAAGGGAAATGATGATGGTTCGTCTTCGGGTGTTGGTCGAATCGGATCCGAATCACCGTTCCTGCAAAAAGCCCGGTCAGGGAAAACAGAGATCCGAGAACTAGAAGCGGTGTTCAAAAAGTTCGACGTGAACGGAGACGGTAAGATCTCGTCCAAGGAGCTGGGTACGATAATGGCGAGTCTAGGTCACGAGGTACCGGAGGAGTTATTGCAGAAAGCGATAACGGAGATCGATCAGAAAGGAGATGGTTACATAAACTTGGAGGAGTTTGTGGAGCTGAACACGAAAGGGATGGATCAGAACGATGTGCTGGAGAATCTCAAGGACGCGTTCTCAGTTTATGACATTGATGGGAATGGATCGATCTCGGCGGAGGAGCTGCATCAGGTTCTGAGGAGTCTGGGTGATGAATGTTCGATCGCGGAATGTAAGAAGATGATCGGTGGTGTGGATAAGGACGGAGATGGGACCATTGATTTTGAGGAGTTTAAGATTATGATGACAATGGGATCAAGGCGCGACAATGACATGGGAGGAGGAGCTCAGATTAACGCTGATTGATTTTCCATTCTTCTTCTTCCTTTCCATTGCTTTTCTTTTTTCTATTTCTTTCGGGGGATTTTGCACTTGACTTTTAAAAATTGAATTCAAATCTTTTTGCTTTCAGTTTTACTTTTTGAATTCAAGAGTTTTAATTGAAAAGAAATAGTCGATTAGTGTTAATCGACGGCCATTGGGCAAGTACAAGAACTATAAACTCGATGGTTGCAACGAGTTATGTTCACGACAAGCAAGGTTAAATCTAATCTAGATCGGTGGTTTATGGTGAGGAATTCAACGCAGATGGAGATTTTCGGTTAACTAAACTTGGTACATGAGGGATTATCGGTGTGCTATTGAGTACTCGATACTTTGCAATTCGGTTTATACTTTGCAAACTTGGTAAAGATCATCCATATTGAGTTTTTAATATCTTGCAAATCGGTTATTAATCTGCTGGATATGCGGTAAAGATCATCAATATTGAGTTCTCGATATTTTGCAAATCGGAGAAGTTTGAGGAAAGTCACTATATTTTTCAAAGATAGAGATTTTATTTGAGTTCATGGGTAGAGAATCTCTTTCAAAACTACATTAAAAAGAGATTGAGGATATTGGATCTTGATTCTCAGAAAATCTGATTTTTCTACCAAGTATGATGTAATGGAGTGCTGTATGCGTTAAATCCAGTGCAAATTTATGTTCCGCAAGAAACACCATCGATTATTGGAGGAGGATTAAATAGTCATTACATCAATCTATTGATGTCAAATCAATTTTCATAGAGGGATTGATTCTCATAGAGGAATGTAAAGAGAACGTTTTGGGAAAGTCTACTTGGCATCACCGAGCTTGAAAACTTTTCTTTTTACACTTTATTATTATTTAAGGTTTATTTGCTCAAATATTCACTAAAGGGCAAGTTTTCTCTCTCGGTTCAGAAGTAAAGGTGTTTTGGACACTTTCTTCTTTGGTTTGTTTCTTTTCTTGTGTTATGTCATGAGTTTCATACTATATACTTCGATGATTTAGAGTAACATGCTCTCAAAGGACAATGAGGAGAAATATCTGGCTGTGGTAACGAAAATATGAGGATCATGGTCCCTCATTTCGATAACTCGGCATTGATTCATGGCTAGTCAGAAACCTTGCACAGAAGATGTATGAATCCGGGTGTACAAAGTATAAAAATACCTTTTGTTTATGCTTCCTCGCATATGGAATGTTGAAGAAAGAGAGTCAAGAATGGATTTGGGGCTAGGTCGATTTCAATTTGATTTTGTGAGGGAAGAGGATATCAACAAAATAATGAAGATTAAGCCCTTCACTTTAACACCGTATGTTTTTTTTTTAAAGGAATGTTAAATTTATTCGAACTAAAAAAACGTTTTTACAATGGTTTCACCAAGCGTTTTTCAAATTACATCATACGGTTATACATCTCTTGTAGCAAACCATTCTATTAGTCCTTCTTCGTACACCCCCGTTCTCCTTATAGAGTTTACACGGTTTCTTATGCTCTTGTCGATGAATTTGATAAGCCGGTTGTTCGTGATTGCCGTTGAGCCATGTCTCCTACTGTTTCTCTCCTTCCAAAGATGATACACCGTCGATTGAAGAGCATACCTTAGAAGGAACAACTTAATTGGCGCGAGTCGAGTATTGTTGACGAAATCAATGATTTGATTCCACCGCGTTGAGAAGCTTGCCGCCATGAATGGAGTAGCCATGTTCTTCCATATTGGTGATGAATACCTACATTCAAAGAAGATGTGATCGCGACTTTCCTCAATGCCATTGCAGAGAACACATTCCGTTTGATTGCCTTGGCCCCAACGTTTGGTTTGATCCCCCGTGCTTAATCGGTTTTGACATACCACCCATGTGAGAAATGCATATTTCGGAGTTGCATATTTAAACCAAACACTTTCATACCAAACTTTGTCTGGGCGAGTTGATCGAATCAAATGCATATTTCAAGTGTCTTTCGTTGAGAAACCCCGTTTGAATTTGTCATGTTTGAACCGCCAGAGAGAGATATCAGCTTCCGATGTACTTGGTTGTAGCTGTATTTTTGATAATTCCTCTTCAATCATGTTGAGATTGTCCACGTGGTGTCTCCTGGGTCGTCGCAGAGAACACAACACTGTTGATAGTGTGGCCGTTACATCAATACCTAAATCTCTTGTTCCACTTTGCCCCGTAATGTCATATAATCTTCCCAACGAGCACCAATTGTCAAACTAAAACGACGTTTTTTCTCCATTCATTACCTCCATTTTGTGTAGCGGTTTTGCCTTGTCTCTAAATTTTACCAGCTTCCTCCACATCTAGGATCCGCCTTTCGTGTCCTCTTTGATCGACCAGAACGAGTGTTTTCTTAGCAGCATTCTTCTCACCCATGTGACCCACAACGATGGAGTAGAGGACACGATTCGCGAAATTAACTTGAGGCAACTAACTTGGTTAGCTTCTTTGAGTGATTTTAGTCCCAAACCTCCTTCTTTCTTCGTTGTACATATGTCCCTCCAAGCAATTTTAGCTTTCTTTGATTTTAATTCAGGCCTTGACCACAAGAAAGCACCGCACAATCTCTCTATCTCTTGTAAGCATCCATTTGGTAGCCTAAAAGTCGAGGTCCAAAAGTTCAAAATGCTAGCAATGACTGATTTTAATAGCTCCAAGCGTCCCGCATAGGAGAGGAACCTTGCTGTCCATGAACTTATCCGGTTGCATATTGATTCAATAAGCGGCATACAATTGTTCATAGTCATTCTCTTTGTCGTCAACGGATGTCCCAAGTACCGAACCGGAAGCTTACCCAACTCCAATGTGAACCATGTAGTAATGTCCTCCTTTAGTTAAGGAGAAACTCCTATGAGAAATAATGAGAACTTTTCCATGCTAATCCGAAGCACCGAGATTCCGGAGAATTCATCATAATGTCATCAGAAAAACACAAATGTGTCAATTTCACCAGCTTACACTTCAGATGATATCCAAATGCTCGGGTTGCTGCTCCATGATCTATCAACTTAGATAGGACATTCATGAAAATGACAAATAGATACGGGGAGAGAGAACAACCTTGTCTCAAGCCTCTTTGGCTACCAAAGTATCCCGCAAGCTCACCATTAACTTGGACCGAGAATGATGCAGTGGAGATACACAATCGAATCCAATGCACAAAATTATCCAAGAACTTCAAAGCGGTCAAGATACTCAACAAGAAAGACCATTGGATCGAATCAAAGGCCTTGGAATTATCAATCTTCATAGCACATCGCGGTGAAACCGACCCTTTGTGATAATCTTTTACTAATTTTGTTGCCAACAACACGTTCTCCATTAGTAGCCTTTCCTTGACGAATGCAGATTGATTTTGAGATATAAACTTCGGTAAGATCTCCTTTAGACGGTTGGCTAGGATCTTCGAAATAACCTTGTAGAGTACGTTACAACACGAGATAGGTCGAAAGTCTTTCATTTCCATTGCCCCCTCTTTTTCGGAATAAGAGTGAGTATTGTGGAGTTTAAGCCCTTGGGGAGGAATCCTTTGATGAAAAAAGATTTAATGGCTGCCACGAAATCCTTTCTATTGATTTTCCATGTTGCTTTGAAGAATTCACTAGTATATCCGTCGGGTTCGGGTGATTTATTGTTGGGCATTCTGAAAATCACTTTTGTAATCTTCTCTTCGGTGACTTCCCTCCCAAGTATAGTGCAGTCCCATTCCGAACAACGAAAGTCAATGGTATTCCCCAAGTCCACAACCGACATTCCAATGAAATCTTGGGGTTTATGCGTTAAGAGTTCTTTGAAGTAGCTCTCTACTTCATGCTTAATGTCCTCTTCATTCGTGATGTTCTCCCCGTTTGGCTTACGGAGTTCTCTTATCGTGTTCTTCATTGTTCTTATCTGCACGCCTTTTGAAAATAAGAGTTGTTTTGATCACCCACGTTAAGCCAATGTAGCTTTGATATTTGTAGAAATTCCTCCTCCAATTCGGACAATCTTTGCCAACGATTATAAGCCTCTTTTTCCTTTTTGATAGTTAACGCATTTGGGGTGAGCATACTTTTAGCTTGTTTGTCACAAAGCTCCATATATGCCTCTCTAGTCCGACGTGGCAAGTCGCCTAGCTTCTCCTTACCCAAAGATCTTAGTAAAGGCTTAAGACCTTTAAGCTTTTTTGTGAACCTGAACAAAGCAGAAGTTGAGACGAATAAAGGCTCCAAACTCTCCCAATACTCCTTTACAATGGTAGTGAATTGCGGCATCTTCACAAGAACATTTGCAAACTTAAAAGCCTTCTTCGGCCTCTTGTTTCCTTCTCCACTGAGATACAGCCTCTTGTATGATCAGAATAACCTCCCGCCTCAAATACACCATAAGAGTTGGGAAACTCGGTTAGCCAAATCGAATTAACCAAAATCCTATCAAGCTTTTTGCAAATTAACCCCTCTTCTCGCTTGTTGCACCATGTGTAAATAGGTCCGTGATAGCCAAGATCCATGATGGAGCTATATCGAACCACTTCCTAAAAATCGCGCATTCCTTGCGTAAGTTGCGGATTGTCAACATAGTTCGAGTGCTCCTCCATTTTCAAAGTCTCATTAAAGTCACCGCAAATCATCCATGGATTATTGCAAAATATAGGAGAGTCATGATGTTGTCGAATATCCTCCCACAACACCTTTCTTTCCTCAACAAAATTGGAGGCATAAACGAACGGAGCAAAAAAATTCATCATCCCTTCCCGGTAAAAGATAGAACAGGTTATCATTTGCCCACTTTTGAACATCGGCGTGACTCTCGTATTTGCCTTCCAAAGGACCCAAATACGACCAAGCCGGTGAAACTCATAGTTGGATATAAGCGACCAATCATGAAAAAACTTTAGATATTATCCGTTGCACCTGTGTTTCTTTAACCCGCGTCTCCAAGATACAACCAAAATGAAAAGAATCATTGTTAACCCAGTTTCGAATGATGGAATGTTTTGATGATTTGTTGAGACCGCGTACATTCTAGAAGAACCCCGTCATTTATTGTTTTTCTGAGAGGATCCCATTCCCCCAACTTGGGATCCCGATCCATGAATGATTTTATGAGAGGTTTTAGATGCTCTTGGTAAACTCGTTCTAGTGCCACTCTGTTCGGCTGATACATTTCTGCGACCCCTCTGTTTTTTAGTTGTTATGAGGTCATTACGAGGAGTAACATGTTCGTCATAACCCATGTGTTCAGAATCTACCTGAATGTCCGAAACTCCCTCCTCAGCATTCTCCTCCTTCTCCGCTTCTTCCTCAACCAATCATCCTCTGCTTTCTCCTCATCCTCCGTGAGAACAGAGAACTTAGAAGGGGAAAGGATACTGTCTTTGTTCCCTTCGATTGCAAGGAATTTTCTCCTCGATTTTGTTGGAGAAACTGTCTGCCAACCCATTTCATCAGGTTCTGTTGAGGTTTCTGTAGAGTGCGTTGTTTGAGGTAGTGGAGAAATTATCTCGCCCTGCTCTATTTCCACCTCCTCTGTTTCAGATGTGTCCCTGGTTTCATCTCTTCCTACCCCGACCTCGTCACGAGGTGCTTGAGTCGAAGCCCTTAATTCCTGGTCATGGAACGGTACTTGTTCTGAGGTTTTGACTTCTAACAGAACCGATTTATCCCACGATCCTCTGTTTTTTACCGCTATTGTTCTTCCGCCTACATATTTTTTCCTTTTATGGCCCCAGTTAGAACATAACTCACATCTTGCCGGGAGCCAAGGGTAAGTGAATTCAACCACAGCGTCAACTCTTCTCGGTGATTTAAAGCGGAATGATTTTGGAAGTTCTTTTGATAGTTCCGCAACAACCGATACTTTAGCTTCCTCAAAACTTTTACATGATTCTGTGTCGGGATGGAGCTTCTTCGGATTACCCACTGCACTCGCCAGGAAGCCGAGGCCCTTCCAGGAGAACATTCGATGAGGAACGTTCTTCATAACAACCTAAATTGGGATTGATGTCATAGTCGGTTGAGCCTCTTCCACAACCGGCAACCACTTAGAGGCGTACATTGGAATACCGGCTATATTCCACATATGCTGATGGAGAACTCTTGAACGGGTCGAACGATCTGGTATACGAAACTTGATTATGAATTTATTGACCACAAAAGTGTCGATCTTCACCGATTTATCTCCAAGAGTCCAAATCTTGTTGACATAACATGTACTTTTCCCACATAAGGGGCATTTGAAAGGAACTTGCCTATGATGAAATCCTCCCACAGTGGAGGTGAATCCTCAATGACATCATTTGGAATGGCCACCACCGGCGAACCATCCATCTCGGTAAAGCTGAGATCATGTTTCCGAAGAGTTGAATGGTTTTGCATAATGGCAGACCAAGTTGATTTCGTCTGTTGAACTTGAGTAACAACTGGGGGAACTGATGAATCGGTCTCCGTCAGCAGCGTGGCCATCTTGCCACCGACAGTCGCAAGAAAAGTGACGACAAACAGAGAACAAGTCGCCGAAAAAGTCGCTCCACAGTGCACCAATAATCACCTTTTTCTTTCTACCTGCTCCAAGACTTTTCTTTTTATGTCAATATTACCACCGTATGTTATCATCGGTAAGATGGGAGTCAAGCGTTGATGTTTGGTACCCATCAAATATATAATGTTTTAGTCAGAGTTGGAAGTTCATGTGCATTTTTGGACAGATCTAGCCTTTCGAACCATTGAGATGGCTTTGGAAGAGGTTAAGGAGGTTGACCTAGATAATAGAAGAGTCCACGTTGTGGTGAATGAGTTGAAGCCTTTGATCTTCGAAATGACAGTGCAATTCCATAGTGGTGAAGACATAGCGATTTCACTCAAGTATGAGCGACTATTCAGTATTATAGAAGATGTTTCAGCTTGTGTAATGATCAGTTGGAATTTCCAATTGAAGATAATAATGTGGAAACAAGTTCTATCCATCTAAGTGAACAAGACTTGAAGTCGCATATTATGAGTTATAAAGGGATCATGAATAACATAACCCAAGGGGTACTAGAGAATAGTAACTAGTTGCAATACTTGAAGCTAAAGGGAAGTGAACGTAAATGAGGCTAGAAATTGTCAGTACTATAAGAGTAGAGAGGATTAATATATGGTGGGTAAACATGAAGGTTTAAAAAAAAATAAGTTATGAAATACCAATATGCTTAACAACAGAGGTATGTGATTGTTTCCACCATAAGTAATATCTCGAAGCAAAAAAATATGGGAAATCTCGCATCATAGCCAGAACAGAGGATGAGTGCGGTTGCTTATGGTGGTAAAAAAATACATCGTCTGATGGAGCTATACGTGGAAACATCTA
This sequence comes from Arabis hirsuta, assembly GCA_964056655.1. Classification (NCBI taxonomy): domain Eukaryota; kingdom Viridiplantae; phylum Streptophyta; class Magnoliopsida; order Brassicales; family Brassicaceae; genus Arabis; species Arabis hirsuta. The sequence continues at coordinate 24,667,852 of OZ053305.1, read as the reverse complement.
GGTAGATGTTTCTCATGTTATTACCTACCCACGCTCACAATTGACATATTTATATTTAACTTACAAGACCGAAACACACGACTTTATTAGTATCACGTTTGAGTTTTTAATAATTAAATCTCCAATTATCTCTGCAATTCAAATCATATGGAGAAATTTCATGCTTGTTGCAGAAACATTGACAAACATTTAGCGAAGCATTAGTTTTTTTATTAAAAACAAATGATTACATTAGATAAACCAAATCAATACTACACAAAGCCGGTGGACGAAAATATATCCCTCGAAACAAAAACGGCGAACAACAAGAACCCAAAGACAAAACAACACCCCCAAAAGAGAAACTATAGCCTAATCGAAGGAGGAGGAGGATCGACGAAAAAGATAAACCTTAGTCATTACAGGTGAACCGTTTAATTGAATCACTCCCACTATTGATCCAAGATACCATAATTACTACATAAGGCATTAAAATTGAGGACAAATATATAACAAGTTCAACCAGTAATAACAATAGCGGGAACAACCGCAAAACTGAAGTGGAACAAAGCACAAAAACCACATCAACACGACTTCAGTGAAATCGAGAAGACCTAGGTTCAATGTAGAGGAGAAACGCCAAATAAAATCAACAACTCTTACATACAGACATTCACAAACCAGGCTCAACTAAAAATTGGCCACTTCCTCATAATGGAATAATTGAAAATCAAAACCATTGTTTCATCTAAAAACAGATACCGAAACATTTATTATATTTTGGAGAAATATCAGTAGATGTTTGTCAATGAAATACTATCTCAAATACTATATCAATGATGAACCTATTAATCCATCTCAAAACACACAATCCAAAGGGACCAAAGAAAATTGAAGCATTTTCAGACAATCATAAAAAAAAACTTTCGCGTCTTTTTTTTTTAACACTGAAAAACTATTTATTTCATAGATTCAATCCACACTACTGTTTACCAAAAGATATTAACGGATAAAGAGAAGCGAAATCATTCCAGTCACATCAATAGAGAATGAATCAACAACCAAAGGATCGTAAAAAGAAAACAGAAAAACACAACTAGATCTCAATAAAAAAACGTAACACAATTCAATAGAATTTGGAAGATATTAGAGCATCAAATCTCCTTGATCGTCTTCCTTGCTCGTCGTCTTCATTGCGTGAATAGCAGTTTGAATATATAAAATCATCTTGAAAAAGTTCATTTATTCGATCAACACCTGCAAAGGTTCCGTCTTCCTTTGTATTTTTAACAGTTTACAAACAACTAGATCTACTGCAAAAAATCTCACAAAGTAGAGAAAACGAATATTAGAATCATCATTTTACCGGATCTATGTCATCCATCTTTTCGCCAATTTAACATCAACTAATAGAGAAGAATACATACCGTAGAAAATAAAAAGAGACAAAAATCATATAGGATCTTAGATTTCGATTTGTAACTAACATAACCATATGAAACACAAACTAACAAAAACACAACTCCGACACTATGAAAACCGCCGGAGTTGTCAACCATAAAAAAACTCTCTTTTCTCCCTCTCTCAAACGACGGCTAGGGTTTTATTAATAACACAAATTTGAACACGGATTTTGTATTGATTACCCAACGAATTTATATTTTGAAAGAGATTTTGTACTTACATTGATATTGATGTATCCTTCTTAAGCTTTCCCGTTTAAAACAAATAAATTTATGATTGAATTCTTAACAGAGGGTTAATAATCTCAATTTGTTTTGGGACCTATCAACAACTAAGTAAAAGAAGCCCATTACAAGGAATTTGAAATCCACCTTTTAGTCTTTTAATATGGACCCAGCTGATTTGGCCGGTCCGTCCGTCTGATCTTTCATCCTGGAGCGAGCAACTTCAAAAATGGCGATGGCTTCTCTGGCAGCTCACATTCGCCCTTTTACATGTTTGGCCGCGTCTCAGCCGTCGCGGTTGGCGCCTCATCCGGCGGACCTCGTCCGTTGGATCAAGAGAGAAGGCGGCTTCGTTCACCACGCCGTCAAGCTCTCTCAGGACACTCCATTTGGTCTCGGCCTCATTTCCACCGACCTAATCCCTCAAGGCACCGACCTAATCGCTCTCCCTCCCCACCTTCCGTTACGCTTCGAGTCAGATGATGATGCGTCATCCTCCTCTCTCCTCGCCCGTCGAGTCCCCGGTAAGTGTTGAATCGAATGTTTTTGATTACTCTGCATCTAGAGAACCCTGGTTTTAGATCCTACTTTAGGTTTTGCTGTTATGAGCTTCCAAAATTTTGGGTGATTTTAAGAGTTGCTGATCATCTTATCTGGCAGAAGAATTGTGGGCAATGAAATTGGGATTGAGACTTTTGCAAGAAAGAGCCAATGCTGATTCTTTCTGGTGGCCATACATCAGCAATCTTCCGGAAACCTATTCGGTTCCCATATTCTTTCCTGGAGAAGATATAAAGAACTTGCAATATGCTCCTCTTCTCTACCAGGTTAGATAGACCACTGGAGCTGATCGTGATTCTTTACCATTCCATTAGATGATGTAAAATTTGTTTTTCTTTTGCCTTCTCTGGGACCAGGTCAATAAAAGATGTCGCTTTCTTCTTGAGTTTGAGCAAGAGATTAGACGCACTCTTGAAGATGTTAAGGCCACTGATCATCCTTTCAGCGGCCAAGATGTAAACGCATCCGCCCTCGGTTGGACCATGTCAGCTGTTTCAACCAGAGCATTTCGTTTACATGGTAATAAAAAGCTTCAAGGTGGATCTTCTAATGATATTCCCATGATGCTTCCTCTCATAGATATGTGCAACCACAGCTTCAAACCAAATGTCCGGATCATTCAAGAACAGAACGGAGCTGACTCTAATACCTTCGTTAAGGTTTGCATCGTAGATCTCTGTGTTTCAATGGTTCCTTTTTTTTATTTTAACCCAATGAAAATGAATCATCTCTTCTTCATGCATCAGGTTGTTGCGGAGACCCAAGTCAAAGAAAACGATCCTCTGCTACTCAATTATGGTTGTCTTAGCAACGATTTTTTCCTTCTGGATTACGGATTCGTGATCGAATCAAATCCATACGACACCATAGAGCTTAAATATGATGAACAGTTTATGGATGCTGCGAGCATGGCGGCTGGTGTTTCTTCTCCAAAATTCTCTTCACCAACTCCATGGCAACATCAGTTACTTTCACAGTTAAATCTAGCCGGGGAAATGCCAAATCTCAAGGTTTTAAGAACCGATATCTCTCATTGAGAGGAATCAGGAATGAAACTGAGCCATCTATTGTTTTCTTTTATACTAATAGGTATCCATAGGAGGTCCAGAGCTGGTAGAGGGACGACTAATAGCAGCATTAAGGATACTGCTTTGTGGGGAATTGGTTGAAGTAGAGAAGCATGACTTAGACACACTGAAATCTTTATCCGCCATAGCCCCTCTTGGGATTGCAAACGAGATTTCCGTTTTTCGAACTGTAATTGCCCTTTGTGTAATTGCACTGAGCCATTTTCCGACAAAGATAATAGAAGACGAGGCCATAGTGAAACAAGGTGTCTCAGCCACAGCGGAATTGGCTATTCAGTACAGAGTCCAGAAGAAGTCAGTGATCATAGATGTCATGAGAGACCTCACGAGAAGGGTTAAGTTGCTATCCTCTAAGGAGACACCCACTGCTTCATAAGAACCATCATGTAAGTTCTCTAGGCTTTGCTTGTTTCAAATTACAAGATGAATCTGTTTGAAGATTATTCATTTTAAAAACATATAGCGATTGAGATTTCTCTATGAACTTGCTGGTTTACCCCCTCAAAGATGAATCTATGAATATAGAAGGAGAAGATTTGTTGTTTCAGCAGAAGACTCATCAGTCATCATCACATTAACCAAAGATATTTACATTGAAAGATAAAAGAGAAACCCTAATACACACAGAGGATCACCTATCATTTCTCACTCTCTCTCTCTGTCTCTCTGCTATCAATTCCCAACGGAGATCGGTCTCTCTCTCTCCCCTAATCCGAGGGGAGAACGGGAACGCCTTGGACCCATGATCTCGCGGAGCATCCTTGGCATCTCAGGTTGTCTTAGCGACGGGTGTTGTATCTTCTCAAACTCTTTCTTGATCTTCACGACTTGGCTATGGATAGGAGGAACACTCTCATGCCTATCATCTCCGTGATTGGCTATATTCTCCATCACAAATCTGCAGTGAAGCCAGAAGGATTGTGTCTAGATGTTTTTATGATGTTTGTGTTGTTCTCCTTCACGCGGGAGGCGTGTATATAGTTATAATCTTGAACAAAGGTGTTGTGTAAGAAAGTGGACACGAGTTGTTGATGAAGTAGAAGGGAAGTTAGGTTGGTGGGCAACGCCAAATTAGTCTCTTACACATCTCTCTTTCTCTTTGTGTGTTTATTTATAATTAAGAATTTGTAATGGTGGGGAGGATCTTAAAGAAAGAAGAGTCGTATCATTCTCCTTGTAAACAGGCGCGAAAAAGGGGGTCGGTGTTGGGTGGGTTTGTGGTTACGTGTCAGCAACAAAGCCAAAACACTTTGAGACATTGTGCTGAAAACCGGTACCAAGACTCTCTTTCAAGATTTTGACCATCTTTTTGTGCGGTTCCAAAGTTTAGAAGCTACTAATTAAATTGAACTAATCGAATTGAGAAGAGTCGTTTGAAAAGTTGATAGAGACTTGAAACTACTTCTCCCTAGGAATTGCTTTTGTTTGACGGGTGAAGACAAGTGTCGACTTGTTAGCTTTACTCGTTGGTAAACATACGAGGATTCTAACTGGGATAGACTTAGATCAAATCAAACCGAAACCTGTTTTCTCTTTTATGCTCACGTTGAAAGTTAAAAACTTAAATTAGTAAAACATATATTTTCCCTTTTATGCTCACGTTGAATATTAAATACTTAAAATTAGTAAGATATGCTTTAATGTTAAAAACTTAAAATTAGTAAAACATATTTTACTGTATTAAGTTTGATACGTTAACTTTGTAATTAGTAAGACTAGATGAATACCCGCGAATACGCGCGGGCTTTGTCTTATATAAGTTTTAGATTTTTAGTATAAATATAAGAAATAATATAATCATGGTCTCTAAAATATTGATGAAAGATTGCATTGTTATAACCAAATACAGTGACGAAAAATTTAATTAATTTAGTAGTTTTATATTTATAATTGACAAATCAAAAGACTTTTTTTGAATATAAATTATTATTTGGTTTGAATTGAAATGAAATTAAATGTTTATCTTATTTATATTGTATAAAAATATGAAGTGATGTTCAATCATTTCAATATCGATAGTTCCTATTTGAAAATAAATATGTTTATTTGCAACTTTGTAAATTGAATAAATCATATATTCCAAAGTTCTACTTTATTTTCTAATATTTAGTGAGATCGTTCAATATATCTTTAGTGAAATAAGATATCCTCCGTCTTTTTAAAATTTGAGTCTCCTAACAATCATTTGACACTCAATTACGATGTTTCAATAATTAACATCATCTATTTTTTTTCTTTGATTTTGTCATGTTGTTTATCTATATTTTTATTCATTTTCTCTTATGTTTATATTCATTTAACATGTTTCCAATTTTTGAAATTAAAATATATATACATTTATCTTTATCATAAACTATACTCATAATGTTTTTTTTACAAACATTATGAGTTTATCATAAATGCATTCTATATAATGTTTTTATTACTCTCAAATGATATACAATATAAATAAAATATATTTCTTGTTGTAATTTGTATTTACAACAATAAAATACTAACTATTCTTGTACTTACTATTTTTAATCATTTATTTACATATTTGTGTGGATCATTTATTTACTACTTTTAGTCATTTATTTTCATATTTTTGTTTTTATTTAATTCAAATTTTTAGTAGTTATAATTACTAATAAATATACATAAACATGAATTAATTGAACATTTTTAATAAACTTTATTGTAAAAAAAAATATTTTGTCTATAAGAACACTCTAGATGAAGAGACAACTCCCTAATTATATATATGATTAAAATATATCTCACCGACGATTGAAATAACATTTTAGAATTTGAACCGAAATGATTAACACCAAAAAGAGATTTTCAAAATGTTTTAGCCACTCATCAAAAAATATCTTGATAAACCAAAAAAAATCAATCATAATATTCTTCCTAAACAAAACTAGAGAAAAGAAAATTAACTGAATCGTTTGATACCACTTATCCCATGGCTCATGGGAACACTTGACTTAATTGGTGAAACTTATCCTTCGATAAAAGTTCTAGAAGAGTTTGGACATGAATTTACAATGGTCCAAACAACTACGTAAAGTCACATGGGCGAAACCCATATCTGAATCCAAAACTGTGTATCAAGCGAGAAGGTACCTTGTATTAACACTCATATATAGAGGGCGGAACACGAGTTCCCGTATCAAGAACTTGGATAAGTTATAAAATATCTTCCAAACTCTTTCGCTTATCTATGTTTGAATTCTCAGTCAAAAGACAACAATTTCACCTTATGCGTACTAGATGGTCCATCCTAAAAAACACTATTAAAGTATAAATGAGCAGTGTCATACGGTACCAACAGTACAAGGGATCAGACATAGCGTAACAGAGCCGTATGGTCGGAAAGTGGTGTAAAAAGACAAAAAAGTATGTGAAAAGCACTCGAGTGCATCGTACTGGATCAAATCTAGAAGTCAAGACTCGGCCCAACTAAAAACGTGGAACCTGGTATCTTAGCCTGGATAGGTAAAAGTCTATAAAACTCATAAAACGAATTCGGGTTTTGGTTAAAAAACACTTAGAATAAACCCATTTTCCCGAGAATAAGGCCAATTTTCTTGAGTTTAAGTCTTATTTTGGTTGTTTAGAACCATTCTCTTCGAATTTGTTTTTGAGTTTTTTTTTCTATTCCTAGACGGTCTTTTTACCGGAATTCCTCAAATATTACGCTTTTCTCTTCCATCCTATCTATTAATTTGTTTATATTGAGATACTTCGTGGAACATCTATTTTTTTAGTCCGGAGTCACATATTTCCTTCTTTTTTTTTTAGTTTTAGTTTTCAGATTTGATTTTGACAATTTTAGTTAATAAATTTGATAAGATTTACAAAATAATATATAATTTTGTTCACTATTTATTTTCTCTTTTGCAAATTTAAAATTTTCTTTTTTATAAATTTGCAAATTGAAAGTTTTTTTTTTTTGTTTTACATCTTAACTAAACATACAAGACCGGGTGTTAATTTTTGGACAACCGAATTGTTAAGGGAGGGGTTGGGGTTGTGTATTGTTTCTGCATAAAAATATAAAGTTATTTGCTCTTATTGCAGGAGAATTACTCTGCATAAAAATAATGTTAGTAACGGGTATAAATAGATTTTCAAATGAAGACAAAAAAAAAATTCCACATTTGTGTATCTAGATATAAAGCTATTAATAAGGTAGAGCTTTATTAACCATAGGGGACAAGTTGTTCAGAGGACGCCTGAAGTAACTCTCAGTTCAACAGTTTATTTTTGTATCTGTACTTATTGCTTTTGAAATAAATAAACGATAGTAATTACTAGTAATAATCTCCAAAATAAAACGAACGATAGTAATAAATCAATGGTGAAAAAGGGGAAACTATGGATCCCTTTTGAAACTTTTTGGCCCATATGAGCTGTTTCGTTAACGAATCTGATCTCCACCAAAATCAATAATTACTATATAGATGTAAAAATGTTAAAAGAGATGAGGGCTCACGTGAAAGCCAGTGATGATGAATCGTACGTACGTGCTTGAACTGGTAAAATTGGTATAGGTTTAGGTTATAATTTAGGCAGTATGTATGTTTAAGAGGGAACCAAAATCTACCTCGTTCTTTTTTTTTATATAAACAACCAGGAAGTTTTTGGCCGAAATCTACAATCTCCTCAAATTCGAAACGAAAACATATAATATTAGTTTCGTAACAAAAACCAAAAATTCAATTACCTAAATATGTTTTTTGATATTTCGTCCCATTCTCCCAAACTAAAAAGTAAAAACTAAAGTATATTGTAGAAAGGTTGTGTATTCATGTAGAGATCCAATGGTATTTATACAAGTAGTAAGATGTAGAGATAGAGACGTAAAGCTAAGTAGATAAGGACTAAGTAGAGAAGAAATAGGAATAGATTAGCATTATCATAAACTAATTAGGAGGTATCTCTATACCCCCCCCCCCCCTCAAGCTGGACGTGAGGGATTACGAACACCTAGCTTGGAGAGTAGTTCTTCAAACAGTTGACGTGGCAATGCCTTTGTGAGAATATCAGCGAGCTGTGTGCGAGAGCTAACATGATGGAGAGTGATGAGCTTGGCTTCGACAACATCACGAACCTGATGGAAGTCCGATTCAATATGCTTCGTCCGTTCATGAAATACCGGATTATAAGCAATATGAATCGCAGATTGACTATCACAAAAGAGTCGCATAGGGGAAGACTGTGCGATGCCGAGAGACTCAGCAAGTTCATGAATCCATTTAAGCTCGCATAAAGCATCAGACATAGCACGGTACTCTGCTTCAGCGGAGGATCGAGACACAGTATCTTGCTTCTTTGTTTTCCACGACACCGGAGAGTCGCCAACATAGACCAAATAGGCACTTAAAGAACGACGAGTAAGGGGACAAGACTGCCAATCCGAATCACAGAAAGCCGTAATGCGAAGATCAATGTTGGAGCTGAGGAAAACACCTTGACCCGGACATCCTTTAATGTAACGCACAACCCGCAGAGCAGCATCCCAATGAGGTTGAAGAGGTTTCTGCATGAACTGAGACAAGATGTGAATAGTATAGCCGAGCTCGGGTCGAGTGTTAGCCAGATAGATTAAACGACCAACAAGGCGTCGATATTGCTTGGCATTGGCGGGAAAACCAGGAGCAGTTGCAAGTTTATGATTCAATTCAATAGGAACCAGAGAGGGTTTAGCGCCTAATAGACCAGTCTCCGTGAGGATATCCAATGCGTACTTGCGCTGAGATAAGAAAAACCCGGACGAACTGCGAGCAACCTCGATGCCAAGAAAGTATTTCAATCGGCCAAGATCCTTCATGTGAAAACACTTGCTGAGGTATTCTTTAAATTGTTGAAGAGAAGCCGAATCATTCCCAGCCACAACAAAATCATCTACATATACAAGAATATGAAGACAAGTGCTGCCACGAATCTTGGAAAACAGTGAGTAATCCGCATATTTCTGAGAAAAACCGAATTGGCGGAGGGCTGTCTCGAGTTTAGAGAACCAGCACCGAGGAGCTTGGCGAAGATCGTATAACGACTTCCGAAGACGACAAACTTTAGAAGGATCCGAACTAGCAAAGCCGTGAGGAAGTTTCATATAAACTTCTTCCTCGAGATCCCCATGGAGGAAGGCATTGTGTACATCCATTTGATGCACCTCCCAATTAAAAGCCGCAGCAAGTCGGAGAAGAAAACGCACAGTTTTGAGCATGATAACCGGAGCAAAGGTGTCTGTAAAATCTTCACCTTCTTCTTGATTATTGCCAAGAGCGACCAACCGAGCCTTGTGTCGCTCAAGAGTGCCATCAGAATGAAATTTGTTTTTGTAAATCTACATATTCCCAATGGTTTTCTTTCCGGGAGGAAGATCTGTGATATCCCATGTTTTATTAATGTTCAATGCATCTATTTCTTTTGACATTGCATCACACCACTGTTTGTATTTATCGGCTTCTTTGTAAGATTTGGGTTCATCGGAATTGATAAGAACAGCCATAAAGACCCTGTGTGATTCTGAGAAAATATGATCAGAGATAAAATTAGCAATAGGATACGGAGTGTTACCTGAGGACGTTTGTGGAGAACCGAGACTGGTTGAGGAGAGAACGTGAGAGGGGTTTGTCGATAGTTGAGTAAAGTGTGTCACGTAGTCTTTTAGCCGAACGGAGGGAAATTTGTGACGACATCCCTTACCAAGAACTTCGGGAAGCCCCGGAGAGCAAGACGGAGGCTCGTTGTCAACAAGTGAAATGGCGGACGGCAAGGGAGAGGTAGCAGGTGGCGAAGAAGGTGCAGCACTCGGATCGTTTTGTGTAACAGGGGCATGAACTTTAGTGCCAGCGATTGCTAGGGAAGCATCGCCGATGTCAGGCTCTTCAACAGCCAGTATAGGAGACGAGTGTGCAGTATCAGAAGAAACTATTGGAGAAGATGCAGGTGCCACAAGAACTGGATCATACGAGAGCCAGTCATCAACTGTGGGATCGTAATGGTTCATCGGGGGCGTGACGTATTCATCAGTACCAACACCAGGGAAAACATCTTCAGAGAACACAACGTCGCGACTAGAAAAGAATACAGTGTGATCAAGATCATAGAGAAGCCACGCCTTTTTGCCATAAGGATAGCCGACAAAGATACACTTGCGACTTCGAGCACCAAATTTGTCTTTATCTCTTGAGCGTCTATGTGCAAAGCAAAGACAGCCGAAGACGCGTAACTGATCATAGTCCGGTTTCTTGTTGAATAGAACTTCGTAAGGAGTCTTGCCGTCCAACACCTTTGTAGGAGTGTAGTTAATTAAGTGGGCTGCAGTGAGAACACTTTCACCCCAGAAAGAGACAGGTAATCTAGCTTGAAAGAGACAGGCGCGAGCAACATTCAAAATATGGCGATGTTTGCGTTCAACACGACTGTTTTGTTGAGGCGTGTCGACACACAATGTTTGATGAAGAACGCCGAGCTTCTTAAAGTAAGGAGAGAGAACCATGAACTCACTGCCATTGTCGGTTCTAATGGTTTGAACTGATTTGTCAAATTGTCGTTCACAGAGAGCAAAAAATTGTTGTATAAGATTTGCAACTTCCGATTTTTCTTGCATCAAGTAGATCCAAACTGCTCGAGAGTGATCATCAACAATAGTAAAAAAATATCTGGCACCACTAGAGGAGGAGGTTCGATAAGGCCCCCATACATCGCAATGTATCAAAGAAAACAAGTCTAAAGCTTTATTAGAACTAGTAGGAAAAACACCACGTGTTTGTTTAGCTCGAAAACAAATCTCACAAGGAGCAGAATCTGAAGACAATTTGTCTAAAACCGGTAAAGAAGATAAAACTTGAAAAGACGGATGTCCAAGACGCCGATGCCAAAGTTCTGACTTTGAATCCTTTCCATTGTCAGCTCGATGTACTCTTGCAGCCGTGACACCCGTGAAATAGTAAATCCAATCACGTTCTTCACCCGTTCCAATCAGGATCCTCGTAAAATGGTCCTGCAAGACACATAAAGTATCAGTAAAAATTGCTATGCATCCAGTTTGTTTCAATAGACGTGAGACCGAGATCAATGTGCAGGTAAAATCAGGGACATATAGAACATCAAGTAGGTAGTAGTCGCGGCTTAGAACAAGCTTTCCATTTTTAGTCGCACTAGAGAGTTTTCCATCCGGAAAAACAACAGCTGATGGAAGTATGTCAATGACATCGCTTAGGAGAGAGAGATCGCCTGTCATGTGATGAGAGGCACCTGTATCAATGATAATATCAGCAAATTGAGCTTTACCAGAGAGTTTTTCTGAGGAGATTGTAGTACGAGGAGTCTGAAGAACTTGGAGCAATTGAGCAATTTGATCATTGTTCCAGCCAATAGTAGGTGCAGTTGTGTTGTTAGAGAAAGCTCGGGATGGGTTTGTTCATCCGCGTCCACGATTTCCTGAGCCAGAGAAGCGACCACCACGGCCACGACCAGAAGGAGCAGTCACTTGATTAGGAGTAGTGCGTTGTTGTTCATACCACCAATCTGGATACCCGTGAATGAGGAAACACTCTGAGTTGTCATGACCTTTGCGAGAGCAATGAGTGCAAAACCGGTTTGGATCGCGTGAGCGAACAACAGCAACAGTGGAGATTTCTTTAGAATCACATTGAACAGAGAAGCCAATTGCGTCTGCTTTAATCTCTTTGGATCGAGCGGATTGAATGTTTTGTTCCTCCCGAATTACTCGAGAATAAACATTGTTCATGTCAGGGAGAGGTTCTTCATCAACAATTTTAGAACGAATGTTACGGAATCGAGATTCATCAAGACCGAAAAGAAACTTGTGAACTCGAATGTCTCCGCGTTCTTTCTCGATTTCTGTAGAAGATTCACAAGAGCAGGGACGAGATGTTGTTAAGTTGTCGAGATCTTCCCAGAGTTTAGATAGTCGACTAAAGAATTCAAGAACAGATTGACCGTCTTGACGACAGTTAGTGATTTCATCGCGCAGTTGATGGATGCGAACACCACTTTTGACAGAGAAACATCGTGCAAGGCCTGCCCAAAGTTTGTGAGCTTCAGGAACAAAAGTCACATTAGAACGAATTTTCGGGTCAATGGATGTACGAATCCATCCAACAATCATTGAATTTGTAGCTTGCCAGCGAGATAGTTCCGGTTCTGCTTCGGGTTTAGGAAAAGTTCCGTTGATGAAGCCTAGTTTTTGCTTAGCTTGCAGAGAGTTTGAGAGTTCTGTTGCCCATTCAGAATAGTTATCTCCTCGAAGAATAACAGAGGTGATTAGGGCACCTGGATTATCAGATGGATGAAGAGACAATGGAGTAGGATCGGCCGGAGTAGAGGTGGTGATAGCAGCAGAGGAGCCGCTTGTAAGAGGAGTACCATCGGTGTCTGACATGATGATGAAAACTTTAAAAAAAAAAAAAACAAACGATTTGAGATTAGATTTAGGTAGTTTATGGCTCTGATACCATAAAGTATATTGTAGAAAGGTTGTGTATTCATGTAGAGATCCAATGGTATTTATACAAGTAGTAAGATGTAGAGATAGAGACGTAAAGCTAAGTAGATAAGGACTAAGTAGAGAAGAAATAGGAATAGATTAGCATTATCATATACTAATTAGGAGGTATCTCTATAAAAACCTTTGTTTCTAGGGTTATCATATAATTGTTTTTTTTTTCAACATATATAATTGTATTTATATAGCATAACTGCGTAAGTGATAACATCTAACTAATCCAATGTGATGAAGATCGATCATTCACGAACACATGACCCCCTATACGCCCTGGGGTCTTTTGTCATATTCAAATACTGAAACGAGTCCACGCGATATTGCTTCAAAAGATTACAAACTAAATGTGGAAGAAAAAAGATGGCAAACGAGTGGAAATATGATCACCTACGGTGGTAAAGAGAAAGACTAACCGGAAATATATTTCCCTTGGCACAATTTAAAGCATTACCTTAATGGGAAGCTTCATATCACTCCCAACCCGATGTAAAATTTGACATATAATTGTTTTCTAAATATTTGAGGTTTGATTGTTGGCTACAAATTGGAGGAGCAACAACTAGTCAAGTTATCTTGCTCCACATATTTTAATTTGATTGTTACCCCAAACAACAGTTTCCATCCTATCTTCTATATATTATTTGAGAAGTAATTTGTGGAAGTTTACTTATATATCAACTTTATAATCACTCTTAGCAAATAAATTGTGACATAGCAAATAAACTAGATAATTACCCACGTTATATGCGAGATAATATGATTAATGAGTAAAATTAATATAGTTCTAGTTATAAAATCATCTATATTTATTGGGTAACTAATTATATGGAAACTAAATCTCATTTATATATATAAATTTTGCAATTATTTTGAATAGAAACGTATTCCATATGTGAAATAATCGAAAACAACAAATTTTTAATTTTGTAGTCAATATGTATCACTTATTAATAAAATGTATTCATTTAATATCATAATCTTAAAACTATGGTTTATGAATCAAATATAAAATGAAAGATTGCAAATATAAATTAGATGTTATAGGGTTAAGAGTAATAATATAGTTTTAAAATACTATTTTGGATTTATTTAATTGGTCATAAACCGTTTTAAGTGCTACCCTAGTAGAAATTGTAGGTCATATCTTAGTAGAAATCCAAAACTCATAATATATATAAATCTTGCATAGAAATGTGGTATAACCGTGAAATAATTAAAAAAAACAGATTTTTAAATGCTTAGTCTATATATATCACTTATTAATAAAATATATTTATTTAATATCATAATCTTCAAATATAATTTTTATGATTCAAATATACAAAATGGAAAATTACAAATATAAATTGAATTTTTTGGGTTTAGTGTAATTATAAGAATAATAATATAGTTTTTGAAATATAAATTTGGATTTAATTAATTGGTCATAAAACCTCAATGTATATGTAATGGAGATTGTTTTAGTAGTTGTTATAATAATATTAGAATATACGGGTTTTTTTATTGAAGATTCCAAATGATGAACAAATGTCAGGGTCCAATATTCTTAGAAACTTTTTAAGCTAATTTTTTAAAATTAAAGGACCAATTTCTTATTAAATATGAATAAAGTTATAAATATAGGGCCTTTTTTTAGATTTGCACAAAACCTCTAAATTTATTAAGCATTATTGAACCGTCCTTGGTGCTATATGACACATGTTTCATCTATGGCCACGTTTTTCACCAAAATTAGACGAGACTAATGAATTCCGAAAATCGTTTTTAAAATTCGTGTTAGCGCACTGTTCCAAGAAAAAGAATGAAAAAAACAAATCTACTAGATATTAATGTTAGTTTAATGAATTCCAAAAATCGTTTTTCAATTTTGAGTTAGCGCACTATTTCAAAAAAAAAGAATGAAAAAATCAGATCTAATGGATATGAATGTTAGTTTAAGAAAACAATCTATTATACTATATTGGTTGATGGATGCATATATTTGGATAATCAATTTAATGAAATGTGTGTGTGTGAGAAAATATAAAATTATTATCGATATCACAACATTATAAAGCAAGATTGCGTTCGTGTGAACAGCAACAAGTCAACCCACATGATATATAGTCGTAGAGAGAGAGGGTTTGTGCAGCGAAAAACCCACGCGTTTAGGAGAGAGGCGACAATTCTGGTATCAACTTTAATGTCGTACCGTTGCATGTAACCTACTTTCCTAGCTTTGCCCCTTCATTTTTGCCTTCCATTTTCCTCTCTTTTTCTTCCCAAACATTATATTATCCAGACCTAATTTAATTTCTTCTAACACAAAAAATAATTAATAATTTAACTTTTTTAAATGTAAACAAACTATTATGCGGTACCATGGACTGTTACGCTTCCGGCAAGCTTGCTTTTATTTTGATTTTCTAAAAAGATAATTTATTACTGTTAGACCCTAATAATATTATAAGTGTAAGGAATCCAACAATACAAGATGCGATTTCTAACTAAAAAGATTATGTTCAAAGTCAGAGCCGTGTCCAAAGTTTCAGAGACCATAGGCGGTGTTATGCATCGAATTTGGTAAAATTTGTGTATAAAGACACTACAAAGTTATGTGGGTATAAAACTAGATATGACAATCGTAAATCTCAATTTTCAAATATATACTTTCTCCATTTTAAAATGTAAGATGTTTTGAATAAAAATGTCGAAAAAAACTATTTTTTTCTAAATATATTATTTAATATATATAATAAAAAATAATTTAACCAATCATGAAAATATTACAAAATACTAGTAGTCATACAATATTCAATAAAGTTAACAAATAAAATAAGATTGTCAAAACATTTTAATTTGAAACGTAGGGAACATATTTTATTAACAAAATGCAAATAGAAATTTTAAGATTAAATCCTCCTAAAATTGAAAAATAATAAATTTAATGTAAAAGAAAGCTTATCTGTGATTGTAGATTACAAACGGAGAAAAAACGTAACTTTAGTGGTAAAAATGAGTTACTCTAATGGTTCTATTAAACTAAAAAAACTAATGTTTCTAAATTTGTCCCTAATGTTACTAACAAAGATTAAAGGCTGTAAATTTTAATAAAAAAATTACAACATTGCCTTCTGAAACAGACAACTATTTAAACAAAATATTTTCAACATTAAGAAAATGTCACTACAAAAAAATGTGTGTATTGCATTATTTAAATAGCATCACAAAATTGAACGATACAAAATTTGTTAACATCACTTATGTGAGTCTTATCAAAAACAATTGTTCAAGTTTCAAAAAATAAAAAATCCCCATAACTATTCATCATACTCTATACCTCTCCGGCCCTTGGTACATCTTTATCACCATCTGATCCATGATAAACAAACCCATCTCCTCTTGCTTGATAGTATCACTAAGTTAAAAAATGCAACATATACAGAGAATTCGGCACGCCTTTGTGCTCCTTAGATGAGAGTCCGAGTGCCAACCCGAGAGTCTAATTTCTTACACTTTAACATGAGACAGTCGTTTACCAGCATTTAGAAGCACATGATGTTTAGGAGTGATTAGTTAATAGATTTTGTTAGGAAACGGCAAAAAGAACTTGGATGTTGGATTCAACGTCAAATGTAACACACGATCACAAAGTATTAAATCATTTTATAATTAGATCATTTCATAATATAAGTATGATATTATTGAGCAAAAAAATCACAAAAATACTAAAATTCAGTAGATTCTACAATTCAACAAAAATTTAGCAATATCATTTTGATCCACTGTATCAAACCCATGTATTTTCTTCTTTTTTTTTACCTCCAAACCCATGTGTTTAGGGTTTGAGGACGTGATCTTATATTATCGGTTTAAGATACTCAACCGACATTGATTAAGATTGTGAAAGAGATTTAGGATAATTTATATGCGCAAAATACGTGAGATTTAACTAAAAACATAAATATATAAATTAGTGTTGGAGATTAATTTCCGTAAACGCAAGAGGTCATTAGTCACAAACTCACAATCGAGCAACAGTAGGAAAGCCCTAAAGAGGCTACACCATGAAGAAAGAGCCCTACTTGAGACAAACCACGTGACTTTGGTTTACAGATTAAAAATAAAAATAAAGCAAAACCCTAAATAAGCAAATCGACCATAATCTCGTAAAAAGAACAGACAAAACATAACCTCATGTAGAAGGAACAATTTCTGAGCGCCGCCAGTGTTTTTAATTCAGAATCATAATTTCACGATTATCAACCCCTCTCTTTTCAACCCCCAACATCATAATTTCCTTTCCCATCCACAAACTACTGTCTAAATCATTTTTACCTTTTTATTTACTATCATTACTATAATTAGCTGTTACTTGTTACTATATTATTATTTTCAAAAACACTACTATTAAACATAAGTGAAACAAATAATATTACAGAGAACTGTAATCTTTGAAACTGATCGAAAATAAATGAAAACAAATTTTTCTATATATATATTTTGTTACAATTAGTAAGAAAGAAGAACTGTTTTTAGATGGCGATTCAGTGTTGGAATCTTACTAGTTTTCAAGCATGGAAGTTTTCAAAATTTAAAGAATAAAGCTTTCTGAAAGATTCATGTCTTTCACAAAAAACAAAAGAATAAATCGATCTTATTACTCTGATTTTGTATATCAGTAGACAAAAAAGCCACGTAAGTCCGAACGTAGAACATGAACTTCGTTAAAAGTTCTACATCTCCCATAGAGTCATAGGTCAAAAAGACGCAAGTCTCTTTTACTTTACTTTTTTTTTTGTCAACAATTCTCTTTTAATTAAAAACAATGAAATGATTTTATAGTTTTCATTCTATAAATACGTAATCAGCTACCATCACAGTCAGGTGTCTCAAAACCTAAAAGAACCACCGAAAAAGCATAAAAACAAACCTTCATAGCTCAAAAAGGAATCTCCCTCAGGTTAACCATGGAAGAAGCAATCATGAGACTCGAAGGTGCCGAGCAGAGAGTAAACAACCATTCTCTAAAGAGAAAGCCATCAAGACCTTCTTCTACCGCTCCTGGCTCTCCCGGAGGAGTAACCCCCGCGAAACCTGCCTCCGGCGCCGGCGCTTCCGGTGGGTCCACCATGAGGTACAGAGGCGTGAGGCGCAGGCCATGGGGTCGTTACGCTGCTGAAATACGAGACCCCATGTCGAAGGAGAGGCGATGGCTCGGAACATTCGACACGGCGGAGGAAGCAGCTTGCGCATACGATTGCGCTGCTCGAGCCATGCGTGGTCTTAAGGCTCGAACCAACTTTGTTTACCCAATTCCTTCTCTTGACTCTTATCACCATCGTCTTTTCTCGCCTCCTCCAATGAACATGTTCCTTCTACATGACGTCTTTAACTCTCAGTCTCTTTCTCCGTTAACCACCTTCGGTTACCCGCCCTGCAATCTATCTAACGTAAACGACATCGTTCACGAGTCCTTCACTAATGTCGACAATGTATCAGAGGATCTCTCGCCTAAAGCAAAGAGATCAAGTACCATTGACAATGAGAGTGTGATCTCAGTTTTCGAACCGGAACCAGCTGGTTCTGGTCTTCTTCAAGAAATTGTTCAAGGCTTTTTGCCAAAACCTATCTCTCAACAAGCTCCGAGACCTCCAACGACCAACCAACCGTCGGTTGGTGTTTTCAAGACAATGATAGAGACAGGATTTCAGCCAGATCATCGTAGTTTACCGGATCACGTCAATGTCGAAGGAAACGGATTCGGTCAGGTGAAATATCATGGAGAGTTGGGTTGGGTTGATGATGAGAATGGGTTTGGTTCAGCTAAGATGCAGCAGAATGGAAATGGTGGGATGTTTTATCAGTATTGTTGTCATGATTATTAGAATATTATCGTTGTTGTTCTTACGTATGTGCTTGCTTACCACTCCACTGTTTTCTTAGGGTTATGAGGGATGAGGTTAGGAGTAACGAACTCAAAGTCTTTTGTCTTTGTTTCTTCGTTTAGTTGTATGATCAATTTATAAATGAGCATCTCCAACTAAGGATTTTTTTTAGATTTTTCTATAAATATTAAATATTAATAAAATATTGTAAGTTTTTTTTTATTATCGAAGAAATTCATACAAAAGATTCTACATAAAAAAAAAAATTTCCATAAAATATTAAATATTAATAAAATATTGTGAACTTTTTTTATTATCAAAGAAACTCATACAAAAGATTCTACATAAAAAAAATTTAAATGATTTTTCCAAAAGTAAAAAAAACTCACAATATTTCATTAATATTTAATATTTTTTATTTTCTCAGAAATTCATCAAAGACTCTAAGTACAAACATTTATTTGAGTATGAAAAATATCAAGTATTTTCACCGTTTCAAAATATAAGTTATTTTAGAAAAATTTTTATGTTTTAAAATATAAATTATTTTAATAATTCTAGATATTTTTTTTAACTTTATTAACTATTGTGTAATCAATAATATTTTGTATTCGTTTTTTTATTAATTAAATTATTTTATTATATATAAAATGATATTTTTAGAAGAAGAATAATTTTTTAATATTTATATTTTGAAACTGAGTATTATTAAATAATGTGATATTACATATGGCATTATTTTTAATATTAAATAATGCCATATTACATATGTCGAGTCTGAGGAAAAGTTAACAAGAAAATCGATGTCTTTTAGCTAAAACTAATAGATGAAAATGTTAAAAACACTCGGGGGAAGAAGACAATACCTAAAGGACAAAATAGATCTTATCAGGGATAATAAGTTGACTTCGGAATCCATAAAGACAGCCTTTGTCCACTTGCTTTTCTGCTTTCACCTTTCCCTCACAGATCATCGAAAACATAATTTTATTAAAAAGAATTCACTAAATCGTTTCCCTCTTGTTTGTCAAATTGTCACAATTCCTATCAAACGTCTTCCAAATATTTGTACCATCAAAACTCGATCACGATATATTTACTTGCACTATTGCATATTTAGTAATATTGAGAATAGAATTACGTAATGAGCATAATTATCATTAGCAGAGTTCATAAACTTTTAATCACGTGTATATAAATATTGTACTTACATTTTTCTAACGAATTAAAGCATTAGTCTACATAAGATCAGAGTAATTACGATGGACAAATGTCTAAATACTTTAATCTCTCTCTATTCTTTTCTGTCGTATTCCTCTATTGTCTGACATACTCGTTGTACCACGTACTCTTACTTGGTACAACTATTGTACCATGGTTTAACTTCGGTAGTAATATTTGGTATAACTATTGTACCATGGTATAACTTTAGTATTACTTAGTACAACTATAAATATACAATACAACTAGGTATTATTTGGTACAACTGTGAAGACATGGTACATCTTTTTTTATCAAGACATGGTACAACTAAAAAAAAAGATACATGGTACAACAAGAGTATATCCGACATTGACTTAGTCAACATGAACTTCCCAGACATTCTCTCAATTAGAATATTTTAAAATATGAAATTTTAGTGGCCGTCGCTTTTTTTTTTGTTTTTCAAATTATTACTACTCTTTTAGTCTTCCTCTTCTTCTACCTTTCTTCTCCATTTTCTTCACATTTTTGCCTAATGTCTTCCTTTAATAATTCTCTGACCGTAACTGAGACCGTCTCTGTTACACCCACTCCAACTTTCTCACACATCAACATAACAAATATAACAAAATTGAATGAGTCAAACTATCTCATGTGGAGTCACCAAGTTTCACCTCTTCTTGATGGCTATGCGCTTCTTGGACATCTCGACGGTTTTCTTGTTGTTCCTGCCTTAACGATTGTTGTAAATGATGATCATAGTGTCAATCTCGATTACACACTGTGGAAGAGACAAGATCAACTAATTTCCAGTGCTATCCTTGGAGCGATCTCACAAAATCTTCAACCTCTTGTCTCACATGCATCCAACTCTACCGAGATCTCGGAGACTCTTCGATCCACATATTCGAAGCCAAATCGTAGTCACATACGAAAATTACGTGACCAACTCAAGAACCGGAAGAAAGGATCACATAAATCCCATGTCAAAGACACATTCATCGCATTCAAGGCCCTTGTGGAGAATCGATTTTAAGCTAAGATCGGAACTCTTTGTTCCAACCATGGAGGAGATTATATTGCACTAAGCTGCATCTATAAAAAAATATATTTTATGGTTACTAAAACATCTTAAATTGCGTGTGTTTTAAAAAAAAATATATTTTATGCTTATTAATGCGCATTATAGGGTTACGTCTTTTCGATTAAGGGTTTTATGGTTACTAAAGAATTAAGGGTTGCATCTTTTTGAAAAACACTATTTTATGGTTATCAATGCATCATAGGATTGCATTTTTTTTTAAAAGCACCATTTTAAAGTAGTTGTTAACTTATTAATGCATCATAAAGTTGCATATTTTTGAAAAAATGTTTTGTGTTTATAAATGCAGCATAGGGTTGTGTTTTAAAAAAATTCATTAAATGGTTACTAATGAATCCTTGAATCGCATCTTTTTGAAAAAAGCTCGTTTTATGTTTATTAATGCATCTTATGGTTGTGTTTTCTCGAAAAACGTTTAGTGATTGTTAATGTATCATATGATTGTGTATATCGTTTTATGTGAAAATGTTTCCTAGGATTGCGTCTTTGAAAAAAAATTTTAATTTTATGGAACGTTAAATTACTATCTAAACCTTGAAGTGAAATCTAAATTGTTTTTTTTCTTCATTACATAGTCTTCATAAGTCTGATTTGGGTTACCTTAACTTAAAAATCGATAATAACCATGCTTTAAAATCTATTAGCGATGATTATAGATTTATGTTCACATGCATGTTTGTCGAAATAGAGTGTGATGCCGATGGTGTAGGAATTTGTGTTGTTCTTATGCAGGATAAGAAGTTAATAGCTTATTTCAGTGAAAAGCTTGGAGGAGCCACTCTCAATTACCCCACTTATGATAAAAAAATTGTATGCTTTGGTTAAAGCATTACAAGAATGGTAGCATTACTTGTGGCCAAAGGAGTTTATCATCCACACCGATCATGAGTCATTGAAACATCTAAAGGGCCAACAAAAGCTTAACAAGAGACACACAAGGTGGGTAGAATTCATTAAAACTTTCCCATACGTGATCAAATACAAAAAAGTATAAGGATAATGTTGTAGCCGACGCATTATCAAGGAGGTATGCTCTACTTACATCTCTTGAAGTTAAATTGCTTGGTTTTGAACAAATTAAATCCTAATATGCTAATGATTATGATTTTGGTAAGATCTTCTCTTCTTGTGAGAAATTTGCTTTTGGTAAATATTATCGGCATGGGGGATCCCTATTTTATGATAATTGGTTGTGTGTTCCTAATTCCTCTTTGAGAGATCTTTTTGTTGAGGAAGCACATGGAGGTGGCCTAATGGGACATTTCAGAGTTGCTAAAACTCTAAAGGATATGCAAGACCATTTTCATTGGCCAAATATGAAAAGAGACGTGGAGAAATGTTGTGAAAAATGCACAACGTGTAAAATGGCTAAGACAAAATCACAATCCCACGGTTTGTATACTCCTTTACCTATTCCATTGCATCAATGGCATGACATTTCTATGGATTTTGTTGTTGGTTTGCCTAGGATTAGAACGGGTAAGGATTCTGTATTTGTTGTACCGACCGTGAACCAAATTATCGAAAATTTGGTCGTGTGTCGATCGACACACTGTCGGCAGACAAACCGAAGGGTTCGGTTTTATGCTTTTTGAGCGGTTTCGGTTAAGGAAAACCAGGGGTTTGCCTATATATAGCAGAGGAGTGTCAGCTGATTTTTTTGTCAGAAGTTAGAAAGAGAAAGAAGAGATTGAGAGGTTTGAGAGTGATTTGAAGTGATTTTCGTGTGGGTTTGGAAGAAGTTTCTGTTAATTTTTTGGAAGAGACAAACAGCGGGAAAGATCACGACAAATCAGAGTGAAACTTTGTGGGTAAGTTTTCCTGTCGTTGGTCTTGATGTAGGAGAAATCCGTTTTTCAATCGGTTGTGTTTTCGTTGAGTTATGGTCGTTTAAATTTGGTAGGTTGTGCAGCTTTCAGCTCCGAATAGTCAATTTCAAGGGAGGACTCCTGTCGAACCATTGAGAATTAGTGGACGTTCTATATACCGTTGTGTAGCTCATTCCATCTAGTTTTCAGAGCAGTTGTCCGTTTCAGTTTTGGAGCATCCGTTCGTCGTGTGCGTCGTATTCTTCGTGGTAGTCATGTTCTTGGTGTTCTTGAGTCCTTTTTCATCCGTTTTTCCTTCCCAAATCGAGCTGAGTACGTGACCATAGGCTTGTCAAAGTATAAGAAGTGTTAGAATGTGATTGTGTGTTGTTTGGAGTTGATTTTCGTGTTGTTTGGTGGATGGTTGTGCAGAAAATTGCTTGTGCGAGTTTCTGGGTGTGTGTCGATCGACACAGGTCCGTGTGTCGATCGACACAAGTCCGTGTGTCGATCGACATGAGTGTCGGCAAGGGTGTCAATCAACACCGGGGTGGTGAAATGACCCGACCCAAAAATTTAAAATTTTTCTCCTCAGATTATTATCATCACAGACAACAATCCTCAATTGGGTCAACACAACATGCGGAAAACATAACAATTAAACGACTCAATAACCAATCAATAATCAATTCCATAAATTCCATACTTATTAAATTACTAACCAATCCAATACAAATAAACCGAGGTTCCAGAATTACTACATCCTAGCAATTCTAAATCAAACAACAGAAAATGAGACCCTAGATCATCTCTCCTTCCTCGCCACGATTCCACGATCACAATTTCTCTTTACCTGCAACACATGGCAAAAAGAGTTGCGTGAGTATTATCACAAATACTCAGCGACGCGGTCATCCCGTCTACAGGCTATTTAAATACAAGTATAAACAACCAACACAATACCAGGATGATCACAGAACAAGCATACACAACCAAGCAAACAAACCAGTCCAGCATACACCGTGTCGATCGACAGGACTCACTGTGTTGATCGACACAACCACTAGGTGTCGATGATCACAGGCCCCGTGTCGATCGACAGGACTCACTGTGTCGATTGACACAACCACTAGGTGTCGAAGAACACAGGCCCCGTGTGGTTCGACACACCACCTCGGTGTCGATCGACACGACATCGCAGAACCCAGAATCGAGTCAATCCTCACACGACTCGAATCTGAGGCGATCTGTCGAGTCTCCTGCACAAATCCACACACAAACACACACGAACCACCAAGCAATCGTATTCCGTGGCCCTCTATACTTATACGAGCCTACAGTCACGCACTCACCTTTATTGGGATTGAAAAGGATGAAGAACGCGAAGAACGAGCGAAGAACACACAGCCTCTGATTCCGTCCTCACAGACCCAAAATCAACACAGCAACAATCTCCCTCTCGTTCAATCTCCACACACGATCAATCCTTCTCAAGAAATCTCCCAAAAATCGCCCAAAACCCTTGATTCTGATCTCACACTCAAAATCCTCTGGTTTCTCTCTGATTTTCGGCCAAAAAACCCACACCACGCGACTGTTCACGCTTAAATATCGAACCCTAGGGTTCCTTAAACCAGCCCCACCAAACCGGACAATTAAAACGGACCGGACGGTCTGATTTAACCCGTGTCGATCGACATACGCCACCCGTATCGATCGACATTACGCCCCAACCCGACTTCTCCTAAGTCCAAAACACACATGTCGATCGACACACCTACCCGTATCGATCGACACCACCAAAAAAATCCACTTTTTGGTTCACGGGCGTTACAATTCTCCCCCACTAACACGGATTCGACCTCGAATCACGCGACACCGCCCCACTACGGTCTCAACCACCTGACCCGCACCCGGCCAGTATCCTTCGAGATCACACTCGAACCCCACAACCCGTCCTGCTAAGGCTAACACTCTCGTCTAAAATTCGACCAGATTCACCCGGAACACCAACGATGCACGCCCCATGGTCCGGTTTAGGGCTGCCCGGTTGACCGTCCAACAATCAAACAAGAACATGTCCGACCAACCGTTGACCCCCATTGGACCAAATGATCGTACAACAATCAAACAAGAACATGTATGACCATCGGCGTAACATATGCTACCAGGATTGTCCGAACCAAATTCCCGACTCCAGTAATAACCCCAGACTTGACGTCCACTACACCCCTGGCCCTCAGCCAGCGCCACTCGCGATTACACCTGATCCCCGAGTTCCACTAGGCTCACACAAGCCACATTGCACCGTCTCCCCACGGCTGCAATCCTGACCCCACCCGGTCAGCACCACCTGAGATCCACTCCTGATCCCCGAAGCTCATCCAGTCTCATGCTCACGACCACGCTCAGACGCTACTGCTCCTAACTCATACTCATAACTCATAAACATATACACTACACCTATGCTCGTAGGATCGTCACCCCTTGAGCGACAGTGTGCAGGAGACCCACCCGTCCCCTGGAGAGACCCACTATCCCTCCATGTATATATATATATATAGGGAACCCACCCGTCCCCTAGAGAGAACCACTAACTCTCGAGTAAATGCAGAGAACCCACCCGTCCTCTGGAGAGATCCACTATCCCTCAGTATACAGGAACCCACCCGTTCCCTGGAGCAATACTCTGAAACGTGCATCATAAGCACCTGTCGACCAGAATCACCTTCCGTGGTCATTCGAAACAACCCAATCACCAGGGTGTTTCACAGAGTCCCTGAAAAGACAGTCATAACTCACATAAGACTTCTACTCTAGACTCCCCCTAGGGAATAGACAAGTTCTAACGCGCGTAGAGCTTACATTTCCAGCCACTCCTGGAACCTGTACAGTCTCATTTCCAGCCACTCCTGGAACATGAACGATCTCTAAGCCGCGTAAAACTTCTATTCCTAGCCATCCTAGCCGATAGGCAAGCTCTAACTCACATAGAACTTCTACCGCTAGACCTCCCCATGACCTACCAGTCATCACGAACCCATGACATCACCAGTCATACCATAAGAATTCACATCTTATAACACATTTAATAAGGCAAACTCATCTTATTAAATCTCAAATTGTATACTCGTTACATCCACCACGAAATACAAATATCACAATCATAGCAACATGCTAATACAGACTCTGAAAACCAGAAAAAGAGCTCAAGCCACCGCTTGTTTCTCGAACCACTTCGAGAACTTCGTCTTCATCAACGCCTCTGGTTCCAAAGTCTCCTCCTCAATACCGTCACAGTCCCACACGATTCTCACCAACGGTATACTCTTCCGGCGCAGCACCTTGATCCTCCTCTCGAGAATCCTCACAGGCTTCGCCGCCAATGTCATGTTGGGCTGAAGATCCTCCGGAATCCTCGCCAACACCTCCTCAGACTCATGCAGACACTTCCGTAGCATCGAAACATGGAAGACATTGTGAAAAGCCTTCATACTCTGAGGTAACTCCAATCTATAAGCTACCGATCCGACCCGCTCCACCACTCTGAACGGACCCATAAACCTCGGACTCAGCTTATTCTCTGAAATGGATCTGTTAGGACCCCTCAACATAGATGCCTTGAGATACACCATATCCCCCAGCTCAAACTCCAGCTCTTTCCGCCTCCTATCGGCGTAACTCTTCTGCCGATCCTGAGCCTCTCTCATGCTCAGTCTCAAGACACGGATCTTCTCCGTCGTCTCCTGAACAAAGTCTGCACCAAACATGCTCCTCTCCCCCACTTGAGTCCAGCATAATGGTGTCCTACACGGCCTCCCATACAGAGCCTCATATGGAGCCATCCCAATACTCGCCTGATAGCTGTTGTTATACGCAAACTCTACCAGGTTCAGATGATTTGCTCAATGACCACCATAATAAAGTACACACATCCTCAGCAAGTCCTCCAATGTCTGAATCGTCCTCTCAGACTGCCTATCCGTCTGAGAATGATACGCGGTACTCATATGCACCTTAGTGCCCATCTCTGCCTGGAATGCCCTCCAGAACTCTGAAGTGAACCTCGGATCCCTGTCTGACACAATACTTACTGGCACCCCGTGCAGCCTCACTATCTCACGCACATATTTCCTAGCCAACACCACCGCTCCGTCGGTCTTCTTGATGGCCAGAAAATGTGCTGACTTGGTCAGACGATCCACAATAACCCATATCGCATCATAGGTCCGCGACACTGGCAATCCCGTCACGAAATCCATCGTAATCATATCCCACTTCCACTCCGGAATAGGTAAACTCTGCAATAACCCGCTCGGGACCTGATGCTCAGCCTTCACTAGCTGACACACGTTGCACGCTGCAACCCAGCTAGCTACATCCCTCTTCATCCCGACCCAGTGATAATACCGTTTCAAGTCACGGTACATCTTATTCGCTCCCGGATGAATCGATAACATGCTCGAATGAGCCTCCCTCAGGATCTCCCGCCGCAGATCCTCATCCTTGGGTACACAAACCCGCCCGTTCACCAGTATCATCCCACTCGCTGAGACCACATACTCTGAACCGGCCGCCTTAGAAGCATCAATCAAACCCTGATCCTTCTCCTGAGCAACTCGAATCCTGCTCAACAGATCTGCCTGGTTAGCTGCCTCTAACCCCAACGGCTCCTGTGAGATCACACACAGCCTCAACGTGCTGATCTCGCTCACCAGAGCCTCCATATCCCGCTCCTGATCTGAAGTTGTCCTCTTCCGACTCAACGCATCTGCAACCAGATTTGCCTTACCCGGATGGTACCCAATCTCCAGGTCATAGTCTGCAACTAACTCCATCCAGCGCCTCTGTCTCTGGTTCAGCTCCGGCTGAGTGAAGAAATACTTCAGACTCTTATGGTCTGTGAAAATCTGCACCTTCCCGCCATACAGATAAGACCTCCAGATCTTAAGTGCAAAGATAACTGCAGCCAACTCTAAGTCATGGGTAGGGTAATTGCACTCGTGCTTCCTTAACTGCCTCGAAGCATATGCAATAACCTTCCCCTGCTGCATCAGCACACAACCCAGACCAACTCCCGAAGCGTCTGTATACACCACATAAGGCTCACCCGGCTCGGGTAACGCCAACCCAAGAAAACTCCTGATCTCGGTGGCGTTCCTCGGTCTAGGCCAACCTCTGATAGCCTCTATCTTAGCCGGGTCCACAGACACCCCCTCTGCAGACACAACGTGGCCAAGAAAGCTCATCTCTCGCTGCCAGAAACTGCACTTACTCAGCTTCGCGTACAGCTTCTGCTCCCGCAGCTTCTCCAAAACTAACCTCAAATGCACCTCGTGCTCCTCCGGACTCCTCGAGTAAACCAGGATATCATCTATGAAGATGATCACAAACACGTCCAGATACTCCTGGAACACCCCGTTCATCAACCGCATGAACGCTGCTGGGGCATTCGTCAACCCAAACGGCATCACCACAAACTCATAATGCCCGTACCTCGTCCGAAAGGCCGTCTTCCTGACGTCCGCCTCATCGATCGGAATCTGATGGTAACCCGACGCCAAGTCTATCTTGGAGAACCAAGTAGCCCCTCGCAACTGATCCAACAACTCATCAATGCGCGGCAGAGGATACCTGTTCTTCACAGTGACTCGGTTAAGCCCCCGGTAGTCGATACACAACCGGAAACTCCCATCCTTCTTCTTCACAAACAACACCGGTGCTCCCCACGGTGAAACACTAGGCCGGATGAAACCCTTCCCCAACAGATCATCCAGCTGCTTCTTCAGCTCTGCCATCTCTGCTGGAGCCATACGGTAAGGTGCCTTAGATATCGGAGCTGTTCCGGGTTCCAACTCAATCGTAAATGGATCCGACCGCGACGGTGGCAAACCCAACAGCGATTGGAACACATCCTGAAAATCCCGAACGACCTGGATATCCCCAACTGCAACCTCTCCAACAGTCTCTAGCATCACTATCGTCGCCAGATACGCCTCACAACCTTTCACAATCAACTGCTCGGCCTGTATCGCTGAAATCATAAGACTTCCGGAAGTCGGTCTCACCCCCTGAAACACCAACCTCCCAGCCTCCCGCTCAAACACTACACGTCCTCGATGGCAGTCCAGATGGACCCTGTACCGATCCAGCCAATCCATCCCCAGGATGACATCGTACAGCTCCACCGGACTAATAACCAGGTCTGCTGGCATCAACTCACCCGCCACCAGAACGTCTACACCTCGAGCCCGCCCGAAAGTAGCTAACGTCCTCCCACCAGCAACCTTAACTACTCCCGGCTGCTCACCCGAATCGCTCCAGATCCCGCTGCCCTCCGCACACTCCGGAGTAATGAAGCTATTCGTAGCTCCCGAATCGAACAACACGTGGGACTCACATCCGCCCACAACTAAGGTCCCTGCACAATCCCATGTGCTTTAAGACCCGACACTCTAACGCAGACACACAATCCAAACAGACTAAGATAAATTACCACAAGAATTTAAAAGACAAGTCTGAATTAGTACCTGTGATCGGTCTGGCGCTAGAACCGCCCGCTTCAGCCGCCGTGAAAACCCGCGGCGTCGCTGCAATCTGAGCCAAAGGCTGCACCGCCAACGGCTGCACTGCCGCCACAACCATCTGCTGCAACTTCGGACACTTGGGCTTAATGTGCCCGGGCTCCCTGCAGTGAAAGCACACCTGTGCTGCCCGAGTCTCTCTCCTCGTCGGACAGTCTGCCACCTTGTGGCCCATGCTACCACAACCGTAGCATCCTGAACCACCCTGTCCACCCTGACTGGCCCCAGAAGTACTCTCCCACTTCCTCTTTTGCCCCCGAGCCTGCTTGCCGACCCTGCTCGAACCACTCTGCTGCTGAGATCTCCTCGGCTGCTGCTGCCCCGGTGGACTAACCACCACAACCTGCTCCCTGAGGTCCTCCTCAATCGCAGCCGCCGTCTCAACCAGCTCCGCCCTCGAGGCAAACCTACTCGCCCTGCAGCGAGTCCTCAACTCAGCTCGAAGTCCCCCGAGGAACCTCCTCACCTGGGCCTGCTCGCCCTCAATGCTTCTACCAGCATGCACCAGGAGTCTACTGAACTCCAAATCGAACTCCCTCACGGTCCGATCCCCCTGAGTCAGGTTCAGGAAGCCTCTTGCGGGAAATACTTGGCATTAAACTCAGCCAAGAAATCCTCCCAGACCATCTCGGCCTGCACCCGCCTAGTCTCAACGCCTCTCCACCAGAGATGCGCATCACCATCCAAATAATGCACTGCTAGGTCTACTCTGTATCCCTCCGGACACCTGATCGAGCGAAAGTTACGCTCTAATCTCCGCCGCCACTCATCGGCCTCCTCAGGCTTGGCACCACCCGAGAAAAACCCGGTGCCAATCCTCTGCATCTGCTCCATCATCCTCAGGTAGGATGGAAGCTCCTCTGCAACCGCCACAACCGGCTGCACCCCAGCCACACCCGGCTGAACGCCCGCCACTACTGGCTGCATACTAGCCCCACCTGGCTGAACTCTCGGAGCCTGACCCGGAGCCGGTACTCCACCTGGTAACCGCTCCAGAATCAACTGCAGCAAACCCGCCAGACGATCATCTCGGTCCTGAGCCACACCTGCGGGAGCACCCCCACCTGGGCCTGCCGCACCAGCAACTACACCGGGACCCACACTAGCCCCGTCAGCCCTCACACTGACACTCGTAGAAGCCGGACCCACGGACCCCTCCTGAAACGCCTGAGAGTCTGCCACCTGCTCCTGGGTGGTCTCCTGGGCCACACTCGCGGCTACCGACTCACTCTCGAGCCCTCGCCCGCACCCACGACCAGCACGACCTCCACGGCCCCCACGACCTCTGCCTCTAGCACCTCTAGCCATACTTCTGCACTCACAGCAGATTACTAAGTACTAGAACAAAAACAAAAATCATACAACACTTACCGTGGAATCTCATTGAAGGCTCGGAAGAGATGATCGAAGACTCCATATCCACACAACAATCAATCAATTAACTTCCTAATCAATCAATTGCACCCGCCCTAGAACCGCTAGGGCTCTGATACCAAACTGAAACGACCCGACCCAAAAATTTAAAATTTTTCTCCTCAGATTATTATCATCACAGATAACAATCCTCAATTGGGTCAACACAACATGCGGAAAACATAACAATTAAACGACTCAATAACCAATCAATAATCAATTCCATAAATTCCATACTTATTAAATTACTAACCAATCCAATACAAATAAACCGGGGTTCCAGAATTACTACATCCTAGCAATTCTAACTCAAAAAACAGAAAGTGAGACCCTAGATCATCTCTCCTTCCTCGCCACGATTCCACGATCACAATTTCTCTTTACCTGCAACACATGGCAAAAAGAGTTGCGTGAGTATTATCACAAATACTCAGCGACGCGGTCATCCCGTCTACAGGCTATTTAAATACAAGTATAAACAACCAACACAATACCAGGATGATCACAGAACAAACATACACAACCAAGCAAACAAACCAGTCCAGCATACACCGTGTCGATCGACAAGACTCACTGTGTCGATCGACACAACCACTAGGTGTCGATGATCACAGGCCCCGTGTCGATCGACATGACTCACTGTGTCGATCGACATGAATCACTGTGTCGATCGACACAACCACTAGGTGTCGATGATCACAGGCCCCGTGTCGATCGACAGGACTCACTGTGTCGATCGACACAACCACTAGGTGTCGAAGAACACAGGCCCCGTGTCGATCGACACACCACCTCGGTGTCGATCGACACGACATCGCAGAACCCAGAATTGAGTCAATCCTCACACGACTCGAATCTGAGGCGATCTGTCGAGTCTCCTGCACAAATCCACACACAAACACACACGAACCACCAAGCAATCGTATTCCGTGGCCCCCTATACTTATACGAGCCTACAGTCACGCACTCACCTTTATTGGGATTGAAAAGGATGAAGAACGCGAAGAACGAGCGAAGAACACACAGCCTCTGATTCCGTCCTCACAGACCCGAAATCAACACAGCAACAGTCTCCCTCTCGTTCAATCTCCACACACGATCAATCTTTCTCAAGAAATCTCCCAAAAATCGCCCAAAACCCTTGATTCTGATCTCACACTCAAAATCCTCTCGTTTCTCTCTGATTTTTGGCCAAAAAACCCCCACCACGCGACTGTTCACGCTTAAATATCGAACCCTAGGGTTCCTTAAACCAGCCCCACCAAACCGGACAATTAAAACGGACCGGACGGTCTGATTTAACCCGTGTCGATCGACATACGCCACCCGTATCGATCGACATTACGCCCCAACCCGACTTCTCCTAAGTCCAAAACACACATGTCGATCGACACACCCACCCGTATCGATCCACACCACCAAAAAAATCCACTTTTTGGTTCACGGACGTTACAGGTGGTGTGTCGATCGACAGAGTCTATTTTTACGTGAACGTATTGTTTTCTTGTTGATTGTTCATCTTGGTATTGTATCATTGCTTATTCCTATTTATATATAGTCCGTTGATGGGATGACCATCTCACTAAGTATTTGTGATAATACTCAAGCATCTCTTATAATCATGTGATGCAGGTAAAGAGAAGGTGTGATCGTGGAATCATGGCCGGGACGAGGGGATGATCTAGTGTCTCGTATTTTGTGGTATTTAATTTAGAATTGCTAGGGTGTTAGCGATTCTAGAACTATGATTTATTGTTGTTTAAATGACTGAATCTTGTGTAGTAATTAATAAGTATGAGAATATTAAATGATATTCTTGTTTTATTGTAAATCGCTTGTTGTTCCCATATTGTGGTTATATTGGACCGTTGAGGATCACTATTTGTGATAATAGTGATTCGGATCAAATTTCTTTTATTTTTGAGGGGTTGGGTCGTCACAGTTTGGTATCAGAGCCCTAGCGGTTCGAGGGCGGGTACATTTAATTGATTATGTGAGTTAGCCAATTGATTGTTGTGTGGTTATCGAGTCTTAGATCATATCATCCAAGCCTTCAATGAGATTCCACGGTATGTGTTTTTGTGATTTTCTGTTTGTCTAGTACTTAGTATTCTGTTGGTTAGTGCAGAGTGATGGCTAGAGTGACTAGATGCAGAGGTTGTGAGGGCCGTATGTGACGACCCAACCCGGCAAATAAAAATTTTTCGACCCGGATCACTATTATCACAAATAGTGATCCTCAACGGTCCAATATATCAACAATAATGCGAAAACAACGATTAAACAATTCAACACGAAAATCATTTAATAACAACAATATCATTTAATAATCCCATAATTATTAAATATAACACCAGATTCAGTTAGTTCAATAATAATAAAACATAATCCTAGAATCGCTAACACCCTAGCAATTCTAACTTATTTCATGAAAACGAGCCACTAGATCATCCCCTCGTCCCGGCCATGATTCCACGATCAAACTTTCTCTTTACCTGCATCACATGGTTATATGAGATGCGTGAGTATTATCATAAATACTCAGTGAGACGGTCATCCCATGTACATGCTATATATAATAGATATAACAAATAATACAATACCAGGATGAACAATCAATCACGAAAACAGCATAAACACGTTAAAATAGCTTGTGTCGAACGATACACGCCAACCGTGTTGATCGACACACCCTGCCGACACTCGTGACCATCGGCACACCACCCCGGTGCCACACGACACTGCCGACACTCGTGTTGATCGACACACCCATATGTGTCGATCGACACACCTGCCCAGAAACACGATCACACGAATTTTTGCACATAAAACCTCTAAAACAACACGAAAATCGAACCCAAACAACACACAATCATATTTTAAAACTTCTTATACGTATACAAGCCTATGGTCACACACTCACCTCGATTGAAAAGGAAAACGGATGATCAAAGGACACAAGAACACCGAAAACACCCAAAACACAATCGCCCCAAAGAACTCAACGCAAACGAGGAATGGCTACTCCAAATTCTAATCAGAAAATGGAACTGGAAACTAGACAGAACAAGCTACACAACGGTATGTTGATCGTCCGCTAATTCGCAACGGTTCGACGGGAATCCTCCTCCGAAAACGACCGTTCGGAACAAAAACAGCACCAACCTACCATCTTCAAACGATCACGATTAACAATCTAACCGACCGATTGACAAACGGATTTCTCCTACAACAAGAACAATGACAAGAGAAATTACCCTACAAGTTTTACTCTAATCTGTTGTGATTCACTCCTCCGTTTGTCTCCTCTAAAACGCGATCAACACTGCTTCTCCAACCTCTCAAGAACACTTCCAAACTCACTCAAACTCACTTCCAATCCTCTCAGTCTCTCTAATACTTCTGAACTCTTCTCAAAACTCTGAACAACCCTCTTGCCGACACTCCTCAATTTTAAAGACAAAAACCCAGATTTTCCGTAACCAAAACCGCATAAAACCGAACCATCGGTTAACTCTGCCGACAGTGTGTTGATCGACACACTCCCGTGTGTCGATCGACACACGTCCCAATTTACTGAAAATTGGTTCGCGATCGTTACAATTCTCCTCCACTAACACGGATTCGTCTTCGAATCACTCGAAACCGCCATGCTACGGTCAAAACAACGACAAACAGCGCTCTGGCCCAACTCTGCCAGCTCTACCTCTATCATATCCCCGTCTTACTAAGGTTGACACTCTCGTCCGAAACCCGACCAAATTCTCCCAGAAAACATCTACAATGCAACGCTCGCTAATCCGGATCAAAGCTGTCCGATTGATCGCACAACAATTAAACAAGAACATGCACGTCCAATCGTAGACCCAGAATTTAGATCAATTGATCGTGCAACAATCAAACAAGAACATGCACGACCAAGGAGGCTACATATGTTTACCAGAGTCGTCTAAACCGAGGTTCCAAACATGAGTAAAAACTCTAGATCAGACATTTAGAAACCCATAACACTCCTGACCTACCCGGCCAGCACCACCTGAGATCAAACCCCGATCTCTGAAGCTCATCCAGTCTCGTACATATAATCACACTACAGGTACGATAGCTCAAAAATCATATCTCTATACACCACTCACACTCGCAGGATCATCACCCTACGAGCTCTCGATGTATAACATACCGGCTCTCGGTACGCTCCAGCCCCTTCCACTCTCAGAACACACAGTCCGTCGAGCTATCGGCTGCAGAGGAAATCACACATCCTCTGGAGAGATCTCTGTCCCTCAAAGTATATGCAGGGGAATCACTCATCCTCTGGAGCAGTCACACTGTAACGCGCATTATAAGTACCCGACAACTGAACTACTTCCCGTGGTTCCATCATAATATTCCCTAACCCGGAATATTACCCCATGACCAACCCTCGGTCATCCGAAACAACCCAAACACTCGGGTGTTTCCTCAAAGTCACTGGAAAAGACAATCCTAACTCACATAAGACTTCTGTTCCAAACTCCTCCTAGAACATGGACAAGATCTAACTCACATAGAACTTCCATTTATAATCCCTCTCTCATGACCTCCTTGTCATCACACACATGACCAACCAATCATCAAATACATGATCCACCAGTCATACCATAAGAACACCCGTCTTATTAACACAGATAATAAGGAAAAATCCATCTTATTAAATCTCAACAATGTATATCGTTACAACACAAACGAAAGATACATACAACATATAGCACATGCTAATACAGACATTGAAAACCAGAAAGACACTTAAGCCACCGCTTGCTTCTCGAACCACTTCGAGAACTTTGCCTTCATCCTCGCCTCTAGTTCCAAAGTCTCCTCCTCCACACCGACACAGTTCCACACGACTCTCACCAACGGTATCCTCTTCTGGCGTAACACCTTGACTCTCCGCTCGAGAATCCTCACAAGTATCGCCTCCAATGTCATGTTGGGCTGAAGATCCTCTGGAATCCTAGCCAACACCTCCTCAGACTCATGTAGACACTTCTGCAACATCGATACATGAAACACCTTATGAAAGGCTCTCATACTCTGAGGTAACTCCAACCGATAAGCTACTGATCCAACCCGCTCCACAACCCTGAACGGACCCATAAACCTCGGACTTAGCTTATTCTCTGAAATAGATCTGTTAGGAGCCCTCAAAATCGTTGCCTTGAGATACACCAGATCTCCCAGCTCAAACTCTAGCTATTTTCGTCTCTTATCAGCATAACTCTTCTGCCGATCCTGAGCCTCGGATCTCCCAAATCAAGACACGGATCTTCTCCGTCGTCTCCTGAACAAAATCCGCACCAAACATGCTCCTCTCCCCCACTTGAGTCCAACATAATGTGTCTGACATGGCCTCCCATACAAAGTCTCCTATGGAGCCATCCCAATACTCGCCTGGTAACTATTGTTATACGCAAACTCAACCAGGTTCAGATGATCCTTCCAATGACCACCATAATCCAGCATTCACATCCTCAACAAGTCCTCCAAAGTCTGAATCGTCTTCTCAGGCTGACCGTTCGTCTGAGGATGATATGCTGTGCTCAAATGCACCTTAGTGCCCATCTCGGCCTAGAATGCCCTTCAGAACTCTGAGGTAAACCTCAGATCCCTGTCTGACACAATACTCGCTGGCACCCCGTGCGTGCAACCTCACTATCTTCCGCACATACTTCTTAGCCAAAACCGCCACTCCATCGGTCTTCCTGATGGCAAGAAAATGTGCTGACTTGGTCAGACGATCTACAACTACCCAAATCGCATCAAAGGTCTGGAACACCGGCAACCCTGTCACAAAATCCATGGTGATCATATCCCACTTCCACTCCGGAATAGGAAAACTCTGTAACATACCACTCAGAACCTGATGCTCAGCCTTCTCCAACTGACATACGTTGCACGCCGCAACCCAATTAGCTACATCACTCTTCATCCCAACCCAGTGATAATACCGTTTTAAATCACGATACATCTTAGTTGCCCCCGGATGAATTGACAACATGCTCGCATGAGCCTCCCTAAGAATCTCCTGCCTCAGATCTTCATCTTTAGGTACACAAATCCGCCTGTTCACCAGTATTGTCCTATTCGCCGAGACCACATACTCTGAACCTGCAACCCTAGAAGTATCAATCAATACCGGATCCAACTCTTGAGCTGCTCGAATCCGACTCAGCAAATCTGCCTGATTAGTCCCCTCTAACCGCAAAGGCTCCTGTGAGATCACACACGATCTCAACGTTCTAATCTCGCTCACCAAAGCCTCCAAATCACGCTCCTGAGCCGATGCAACTCTCATCCAACTCAACGCATCTACAACGAGATTAGCCTTACCCGGATGGTACCTGATCTCTAAATCGTAATCCGCTACCAACTCTATACCAGCGCCTCTGTCTCTGGTTCAACTCCGCCTGAGTGAAGAAATACTTCAGACTCTTATGGTCTGTGAACAGCTAAACCATTCTGCCATAAAGATAAGATCTCCAACTCCAAATCGTGGGTAGGGTAATTGCACTCGTGCTTCCTCAACTGCCTCGTACCATACGCAATAACCTTTCCGTGCTGCATCAGGACACAACCCAGACAACCTCCCAAAGCATCTGTATACACCACGTAAGGCTCACCCGGCTCGGGTAACGACAACACCAGTGTACTTGTCAACATCTGCTTCAGCTTCCCAAAACTCTCCTCGCAAGATGAAAACCACATAAAAGGGACATCCTTCCCTGTCAGACTTCGCCATACTCGCAAACCCTTTGACGAACCTCCGATAATAACCTGCCAACCCAAGAAAACTCCGGATCTCGGTGGGATTCCTTAGTCTAGGCCACTCTCTGATAGCCTCAATCTTAGCCGGATCCACATAAAATCCCTCTGCAGACACCACATGACCAAGGAAACTCATCTCTCGCTGCCAGAAATTGCACTTACTCAATTTCGCAAACAACTTCTGCTCCCGCAGCTTCTCCAGAACTACTCTC
This sequence comes from Arabis hirsuta, assembly GCA_964056655.1. Taxonomy (NCBI): domain Eukaryota; kingdom Viridiplantae; phylum Streptophyta; class Magnoliopsida; order Brassicales; family Brassicaceae; genus Arabis; species Arabis hirsuta. The sequence goes on along the minus strand of OZ053305.1, from coordinate 24,630,020 downwards.
AAATGCACCTCGTGCTCCTCAGGACTCCTCGAATACACCAGAATATCATCAATGAAGATGATCACAAACACATCCATATACTCCTGGAACATCCCGTTCATCAACCGTATGAACGCTGCTGGTGCACTTGTCAACCCGAAAGGCATCACCACGAACTCAAAATGCCCATACCTCATCCTGAAAGTAGTCTTCCTAATGTCTGCTTCATCGATAAAAATCTGATGGTAACCCGAAGCCAAATCGATCTTGGAGAACCAAGTAGCCCCTCGCAACTGATCAAACAACTCATCAATCCGCGGCAAAGGATACATGTTCTTTACGGTGACTTGGTTAAGTCCCCAATAATCGATGCATAACCGGAAACTACCATCTTTCTTCTTCACAAACAACACCGGCGCTCCCCACGGTGAAACACTTGGTCGAATAAAACCCTTATCCAACAAATCATCCAGCTGCTTCTTCAACTCTGCGATCTTTGCTGGAGCCATACGGTAAGGCGCCTTAGATACCGGAGTTGTCCCAGTTTCCAACTCAATAAAAAAAAAATGGATCCGACCGCGATGGCGGTAATCCCTGCAATGACTGAAAAACATCCTGGAAATCCCAAAATATCTCCAACTGCAACCTCTCCAACATACTCAGGCATCACAATCGTCGCCAGATACGCCTCGCAGCCCTTCTCGATCAACTGCTCGGCCTGCAACGCTGAAATCACGAGACTCTCGGAAGTTGGTCTTACACCCTAATAAACCAACCTCCCTGCCTCTCACTAAAACATAACTCGCCCACGATGGCAATCCAGATGGGCCCTGTACCGATCCAACCAATCCATACCCAGAATAACATCGTACAGCTCCACCGGACTGATGATCAAATCTGCTGGCATCAACTCTCCCGCCACCAGAACATCCACGCCACGATCCCGCCCGAAAGTAGCTAATGACTTGCTACTCGCAACCCGAACTACTCCCATCTGCTCACTGGAATCACTCCGGATACCGCTGCCCTCCGCACACTCCGGAGTAACGAAGCTATTCGTAACTCCCGAATCAAACAACACATGAGACTCACACCCGCCCACAACTAAGGTCCCTGCACAAATCCCATGTGCCTGAGAACCCTAACACTCTAGCACAGACTCACATTTTTTCCAAACAAACAAAATTCAAACGCCAACGAATTTAAAAAGTCAAGTTCAGAAATACCTGTGATCGATCCGGTGCTAGATCCGCCCGTCTCCGCCGACGTGAACGCGGTGCCGCTGCAATCTGAGACAACGGCTGCACTACTGCCACCGCCAACTGCTTCCGCTTCGGACACTTGGGCTTAATATGCCCCATCTCTCTGCAGTGGTAACACATCCGCGTATCCTGAACCCTGACCCGCACATCCCGAGTCCCGATCCTCAAATCTGCACAAAGTCCTCTCAGGAACCTCTTAACCTGGGCCTCCTCGCCCTCCATGCCTCTCCCCGAATGAACCAGAAGTCGACTGAACTCTGCGTCGAACTCTCTCACTGACGATCTCCCTGAACCAGGTTCAGAAACCTAGACTCCAAACGATCCACCGCCTCCTGCAGGAAATATTAGCGTTAAACTCCGCCAAGAAATCCTCCCAGAACATCTCGGCCTGCACCCTCCTGGCCTCAACAACTCTCCACCAGAGATGAGCATCACCCTCTAGGTAATGCACCGCCAGTTCAACTCGGTATCCCTCCGGACACCTAATAGAGCAAAAATTACGCTCCAAATTTCAATTGCCATCCACCAGCCTCCTCAGGCTTGGCATCTCCCGAGAAAAACGCAGTACCAATCCGTTGCATCTGCTCCATTATCTTCAGATAGGATGGAAGCTCCTCAACAATCCTAGCCAACCCGGCTGCACCCCAGCCAACCCCGGCTGCACCCCAGCCAACCCTGACCCGGAGCAGGCCTTACTCCCCGTAACCTCTCCAGAATTATCTGTAGTATACCCGCCAGACGATCATCTCGATCCAGGGCAACACCTGCGGTAGCACCCCCACCAGGGCCCACCACACCGCCAGCTACATTGGGACCCGCACCAACCCCAACAGCCCTCATACTGGTACCCGTAGTTGACACACCCACGGACCCCTCTTGAAACGCCTGCGAATCAGCTACCCGGTCATGCGTGGTCTCCTGGGACACCCACGTGGCAGTAGACTCACTCTCAAGTCTCTGCCCATGTCCACCATGACCACCTCGACCTCTACAGCTCCCACGTCCTCTGCCTCTAGTATCTCTAGCCATCACTCTGCACTAACTAGCAGAATACTAAGTACTAGAAAAATTGAAAATCATAAAAACACATACCATGGAATCTCATTGAAGGCTCGGAAGAGATTATCTAGGACTTCATACCCACACAACAATCAATTGACTAACTCATATAATCAATTAACTATAACAGCCCTAGAACCCCTAGGGCTCTGATACCAAAATGTGGCGACCCAACCCGTCAAATAAAAATTTTCGACCCGGATCACTATTATCACAAATAGTGATCATCAACGGTCCAATATATCAATAATAATGTGGAAACAACGATTAAACAATTCAACACGAAAATCATTTAATAACAACAATATCATTTAATAATCCCATAATTATTAAATGTAACACCAGATTCAGTTAGTTCAATAATAATAAAACATAATCCTAGAATCACTAACACCCTAGCAATTCTAACTTATTTCATGAAAACGAGCCACTAGATCATCCCCTCGTCCCGACCATGATTCCACGATCAAACCTTCTCTTTACCTGCATCACATGGTTATACGAGATACGTGAGTATTATCATACATACTCAGTGAGACGGTCATCCCATCTACAGGCTATATATAATAGATATAACAAATAATACAATACCAGGATGAATAATCAATCACGAAAACAGCACAAACACGTTAAAACAGCCTCTGTCGAACGACACACGCCAACCGTGTCGATCGACACACCCTGCCGACACTCGTGACTGTCGGCACACCACCCCTGTGCCACATGACACTGCCGACACTCGTGTTGACCGACACATCCATATGTGTCGATCGACACACCTGTCCAGAAACACGATCACACGAATTTCTGCACATAAAACCTCTAAAACAACACGGAAATTGAACCCAAACAACACACAATCGTATTCTAATACTTCTTATACCTATACATGCATATGGTCACACACTCATCTTGATTGGAAAAGAAAACGGATGGCCAAAGGACACAAGAACACCGAAAACACCCAAAACACAATCGCCCCAAAGAACTCAAGGCGCACGACGAATGGATACTCCAAATTACAATCGGAAAATGGCGCTGGAAACTAGGCGGAACAAGCTACAAAATGGTATGTAGATCGTCTACTAATTAGCAACGGTTCGACGGGAAACTTCCTCCGAAAATGACTGTTCAGAACAAAAACAGCACCAACCTATCAACTTCAAACGATCAGAACTAACAATCTAACCGACCGATTGACAAACGGATTTCTCCTACAACAAGAAAAATGACAGGAAAACTTACCGTCCAAGTTTTACTCTGATCCATCGTGATTCATTCCTCCGTTTGTCTCCTCCAAAACGCGATCAACACTGCTTCTCCAACCTCTCAAGAACACTTCCAAACTCACTCAAACTCACTTCCAATCCTCTCAATCTCTCTAAAACTTCTGAAAACTCTTCTCAAAACTCTGAACAACCCCCTTGCCGACACTCCTCAGTTTTAAAGACAAAAACCCGGATTTTCCGTAACCAAAACCGCATAAAACCGAACCATCGGTTAACTCTGCCGACAGTGTGTCGATCGACACACTCTCTTGTGTTGATAGACACACGTCCTAATTTACTGAAAATTGGTTCACGGTCATTACACCGTAGAGTCCGAGGTGGTCGTGGACAGAGGCGAGGACTCGAGAGGGAGTCCGTTGCTGCGAGAGTGACCAATGAGACCACGCTGGAGAGGGTGGTGGATTCGCAGACGTTTCAGGAGGGGTCCGTGGGTGTAGCCACCATGGATACTAGTGTGAAGGCTGGTGGGGCTGGTGTAGGTCCCAAGATGGCCGGTGGTGCGGTGGGCCCAGGTGTGGATGTTACCGCAGGTTCTATCCTGGATCGAGATGATCGTCTGGCGGGTCAACTACAGATGATTCTGGAGAGCTTACCGGGTGTGGTACGGGCTCCGGGTCAAGCTCCGAGGATGCAGCCGGGGTTGGATGGGGTGTAGCCGAGGTTGAATCGGGTGCAGCCGGAGTTGGCTGGAGTGCAGCCGGGGATGGCTGGGATGCAGCCGGGTATAGCGGTTTGATGTGCATAAAACTTTCATGTAGGGTTTATATGCAATTAGGTTTTAAATTTATAACTCTAGGGAACTGCAAGTGCACAGTTAAGACAATTTTAGTACTTAGGGGTCGAACCACTGAGGACTAAGTGATGAATGCACTACAAATCTATATGATTCCAATTAAGCTAAGGGAAAATCTTATTTGGTTTTAGGGTTTTATGGAAGCAAATAACAAAGCAATAAAAGTAAAGGAATAGATATAAATTAAGATTATAATTCAAGCAATCCACAAAACATATGCAAAATACAAGCAATTGATTTAGGATTTTAATACTAGTTGTTCTTGAACTCATATCATTAAGGTAAGGTCATCCCACTATCGTGATGTAAGTAACCATCTACGTTTTGCACCCTAATAGACTCAACTATCGCAGGTTATTACAAGGTGAAAACATGGTTTATGATTAAGATTGATTGTTCACTAAACTCCTTAACTAACCTATCGAATTGTTAAGATGTCTAGCTCATCGAATACTAGGTCCGAAGATATAACAAGCTTTTGGAAAGTATATCAACGTAAGATCACTCCTTGGTTAGCTAAGCCAATTCGTGCTTTGAGTATAAATAAAGATGAATAATCAATTCTAGAATAAAACTTTAAACGATTAAGTGTGTAAAGACATAGAATTAACAAAGTGCATAGAAATCAAATCAAAGCTATAACTCTAACATGTTTTGCAACACGTAGCAGCAAGAGTAAAGCACATAGACATAGTATAATTCGTTGATCTATCTAAGCGTAAGGAGTTAGATCTCATCTCTTTGCAATAGGGCAAAGTCAATCTATCATTAAAGGCTTCTAGAATCAAATATGAATGAAGAACAAGAGAAAAACGAAATACATTATTTAGGTATTGATTTAGGCTATTATGGCTGGCTGCTTGAGTTCCTAGAGAGGCTAAAAGCAAGTATATATATGGGTTTAAGGAGGCTTAAATCGGCTAGGGTTTCTTCGGAAAAATACGTCTTATTCGGTCGAAACTGAGGCAATACCGGTCCAAATAACGGTCAGCCTTCGTGACCGGTATTAGAAGCTTCTATGACGCTTCTAGAAGGTCGGAAAAGGTCTGGATATCGGCCCATGGGCTGGCCCGGTACTTGACTCTATTCTGCAATCACTTCACTTCGAAGGCAGCTTGACATGTCCTCAGTGTTTCGGGTGTATCTTCCAAATTAAAGCTCCAATTGATGCAATTATAACTTCATTGGAAAGCTAACTGAAAGGGATATCTCCATACCAAATTGCATTATATTCCCAACTGATTTGATCCTCCGTTTGTCAGCAAACTTCTGACATATACGTTCTGTCCAGTTTGAGAATGTGCATTATCTTCAAAATAAAATGACTTGGATTGGTTCCTTTGACTTGGATGAGTATCTGCATCATATATGATACTCCTCTTGCTCTATTTTATATCCTTTTGATGATAAAATCTGTTAAGACCTTAAAATCTACATATACGAGAAAACTACCTCTTTTGGTCCAAAAGCTTTATTAATATAAGTAAAAACCATAGTAAAATATATAGTAAAAGTGGTAAAATATAGGATATATCAAATCCCCCAGACTTATCTTTTTCTTGTCCTCAAGCAAACAATCGTCAAGAATTGAGAAGAGATTTGAAATTCGGAGGAACTCACATATCCTTTGGAATCGTTGCATTAAATTCTAAACCTGTAATCCACATGAAACAAGATTAGATCATAGACGTTGTCATCTTCTTCCATCATGAATTTGCAACATGTCCGTACTCTAAATCTATGTCCCTGCAAAAATCTCAATTTCAACTCAATTGACTCTTTCTACTCTCTTAGATTTAGTGAAAACTTCCCATCAAAAATATCATTCAAGGAAGATGGGCTAGGTATTGGAAAGGCTGATTTTAGTGGTGAGGTTAAATGTGTTTAGGGTTACCATAGACTCCGGATGTGAGATATTATGCAAAATCGCAAGAGAGAATGGACATGTTGATGTCCACAATTTCCCAACCACTTCTTCACGTCTTTCTCCCCCAGACTTAGATTTTTCTCCGGGAATCACTTGAAATCTCTTCTACTCGTCTCTTCTTTTGTATCATGGCATTACTTGGGTATCCTTTGGCCATAAAGACTCTGAGAATTACCGTTTTTCTTTCCCTTCGATTTTCTTTCTTTTTCTTTACTTTTTTTATTTTTATTTTTTTATTTTATTTTATTTCTTTTTCTTTTCAAAGGAGAAAAACGGTATCTATTTGGTATAAGTCAAATATAGGCACGAAATGTTACCATGTTTTAAGCATCCAAGGATCGGCCAAGCTCTTTGTTATTCGTTCTTTGTACTCCTCCATTCTTTACCAAATCGTTGCATCTCTACTGATTGAAAAATTCCATCGATCATTTTCTCTCCGACATTTTTGCACATATCTGCAAGTATGAAACTAAAAAGAGAAGGCATGAGATCTGAAAAGAGGTAAAGGGTTTTAGGTAGGGTACCAACTAAAAATGAGATGGTCATTCATGACAACAAAGAGTGGTAAAAGAGGATAAGATGTCATGAATGTGTGATTCGTTTCTTTGATCTAACATCCTTAATAAGAAGGGATCAAAAATCATATTAGTAATCCAAATAGAGAGTCAAAATCGTATCCATCAAAATAGATGCAAGTAGAAATTTCTGGACGGAAGCTCCTATCATGAGGTTTCTGAATCGATTGTCATGATCAAACCCTGCAACAATGGTTACATAGTCTTTGAAATCAAAACATCAATCCTAGGAGAGTGTCATAATTTCTATCTTATAATTTTTATGAAAACTTTTTATATTTTATTTTATTTTATTGAAAATAAATTTTGAAAAATCTTTTTAAAAACATAAAAACCAAACACTAACAAACGTGTTAGTAACAACAATCCCCCCAGACTTAACTTACACCGTCCCCGGTGTAAAATTAAATCAAATTAAGGGAGTAATGATAAAAATTTATTTGAAAAAAAATCAAAAAGATAGAGAGTAGAATGATGTTACCGGATTATGGATAAAATGCCCGAATGGTGGAAATGGATCGATTTTGTGATGGGCTCGGACAAGAGGTGATTTGACCACTCCAATATGTTTTCTATGTCTAGATAAACAAGACTCCGCAAGGTTCCAAATCAGCTAGTTTCTTATAGAAAGAAGATCGTACCACGATAGTGATTTTTGGTCACTAGAAGATCTATACATAGTATCTCCAAATCTGTGATATTTTCCTCGAACCATATTGAAAGGCTACTAAAGTAGAGGGTATTGTGAAGCTACTGGTGAAGTTTCATCTCCAATGTTCGAACGGTTAAGCATACGGTCCATGTAGAGGTGGATTTGGCTCACCGGAAAGTGTAGATCATGCCATCTGAATATCGGTTAATATTTTCTCAAGCCATTTTGAAATTTCATCGGAAAACATGACGTTGTAGGTCAGTTGGTGAAGTTTGAGTCCATTTGTTTGAGTGGTTTGGAAGTTGTCTCATAAAAATGCTCTGTGTGATCCGTTTGTAAGCGTAGATGATGAAATTGTGAAATCAGCTTGGACAAACTGGGTTCTTCCTCAAGCACAATGATGTTGTGTCCCAAAGGGTGGTTAAATGAGGCGTGGTGGTCCTTGTTGCTTCTCTTTGTGTTCACAACTCCTTAGAATGATTCGGATCATGCGTAAGACAATTGAATCGTGCGTCCACAACGAAATCTCTCTTGTAAATCCTGATAAAGAGCAGCATATTCTTGCAAAAACACTTGAAATCACTTGTTAAATTCATCTTGGATCGAAGTCCTCAATACAATTTTATTGAATTCGAAGTCCAATGGAAGGAAAAATAGATATTAAACAAAAAGAAATCAAAGTAATGAATCCAAATTGTAAAAACTATCAATCTAAGTGAAATCAATGAATGAATATGTCAAGATGTAAGAATCATGTTTAAAATCATTTAAATCTAACCAATATTTTAATTTATAATGCAAAAATTCATTAATCAAATAATGTTTAGTTAAATAATCATGAATATGCAAAAATAACGTTGACGTTGGTGAAGTTTCATTGGAAAAAATGACGTTGTAGGTCAGTTGGTGAAGTTTGAGTCCATTTGCTCGAGTGGTTTGGAAATTGTCTCATAAAAATGCTCTGTGTAATCCGTTTGTAAGCGTAGATGATGAAATTGTGAAATCGGCTTGGACAAACTGGGTTCTTGTTCAAGCACAATGATGTTGTGTCCCAAAGGGTGGTTAAATGAGGCGTGGTGGTCCTTGTTGCTTCTCTTTGTGTTCACAACTCTTTAGAATGATTCGGATCATGCGTAAGACAATTGAATCGTGCGTCCACAACGAAATCTCTTGTAAATCCTGATAAAGAGCAGCATATTCTTGCAAAAACACTTAAAATCACTTGTTACATTCATCTTGGATCGAAGTCCTCAATACAATTGTATTGAATTCGAAGTCCAAGGGAAGAAAAAATAGATATTAAACAAAAAGAAATCAAAGTAATGATTCCAAATTATAAAAACTATCAATCTAAGTGAAATCAATGAATGAATATGTCAAGATGTAAGAATAATGTTTAAAACCATTGAAATCTAACCAATATTTTAATTTATAATGCAAAAATTCATTAATCAAATAATGTTTAGTTAAATAATCATAAATATGCACAAAAAAATTGGTTCGTAAAAATTATGTGTGAAAAATGGTTGTAAAATAATTAAAAAAGTGAAAAAAAAAATTAACTTCTTTTGACCAAACGGTTAGGTGGCCGGCTCGGTGGTTTGAAACGGTGGTTCGGTGGTCCATAGCTCGTGACTCCAATTAGTCGTGGTGGTTAATGGGGACGCGGTGTGATCAATACCGGTCTAGGTGTCGGGTGGCTAGCCGCGGCAAGGATGGACGAGGTGTGGCTCGGGTCCAAGGCGAGACGCGGCAAGAGACGGTGGTTGGATGGGTGCAGAGTTGCGGGTCGAGATGGGATGGGACGGATCGGGGTCGCGTTACCGGTCGGAATATCGGTCGGTACCGCGGTCCAAAATCGGGACCGAAACGGCGTTCTTTCGCGGTAAGAAATTTATCGTGTCACGAAAAAGTCTGCCTCATGTCGCAGTATGGTGTCGCGGTAAGGGGTCGCATACCGGTCCGGGTACCGGTCGGTACCGCGGATCGATATTGCGTGAAAGATGGTCGCGGGTCAAGGCAAAACGTGCCGAGTACCGGTCGGACGTGTTGGCCGATACGCGGGACCGGTATCGGGCACATGGATCATGCCAGGTTGGTCGCGGGAAGGATTTGTGGTGGCGCGGAAAGGTTTCGTCGAGTTGCGGTAAGGTTTCGTCGAGTCGCGGTAAGGTTTCGTCGAGTCGCGGTAAGGTTTCGGGACGCGGGTCGAGGCATAACGTATCGAATATCGGTCACGAAATCCGACCGGCACGCATGACCGTTATTCGAGCACTTATGCCGCGGTTGATCGGGGCACGATACCGGTCGATGTCGTGGGTCGGCATCGGGTCCGGTATGGCCTCGTGTCACGGTAAGGTGCGTCGTGTCGCGGTTCATGCGATTTTTCGTCGAACTTTTTCTTCGTCGATACACATCGGATTTGAGATCCGAAGATGCTACAGATTCATGAGAACGAGATCTTTCAAATGGTATAAGGATTGTAGCCTGGTTCGTGGTGGCTTGAACTGTGAAAAAGCTTGAAGTTGCGGCTTCGTAACCTTCCTTGACGGTCTTGTTCAGTCGGTCATAACTTGCTAACCGTAATAGCAAATCATGTTCTGCTTTTTCCTATAGCTTCATAAGACTGTCTCCTTCGTGGATACCAAATTTCGAAAACGTCCGAGATGATATAGAGCTCCATTCATTCCATGAACTGATCAAGTCGTGTTCTATCTCTTTTTCATCGTTTTTCTCAAAAACACATTTGTTTGTATTGTAAAAACTTTTGTAAAATCCTGAAAAATTCATAGATATATAAAATAATGAATAACAATTTTTAGAAAAATCAAATCAAATCCAAAAACTTAGAATAAGCAAATCAATAAAATCAAAAACATAAATATGGGTTGCCTCCCATAAAGCGCTTGTTTTAAGTCTGATAGCTCGACCCCTTGGGTTTTTAGGATTGTGGAAGGTCTTCTAAAGGCTTGAGGTTGCCTTTAGCATGTAAATGAGGTCTCATTAGGCCGTGTTCTCCATCTTCATCAAATTGGTTTGGCTCATTGATCGACACTTCTCTTTTCTTCGAAGGAATGTATCGAGTTTGTTTAGCTCGAAATCCAAGCAGTGCGGCATAATGATAGACACGAGTGTCTATGTTAGTGAAGAATATCCGTCCTAGAGGATAGTCCATGATAGCTCCAGAAATTGCCAAGAATAGTCTTCCAAGAATGAAAGGTGTTGAACAATCGTTCATCGTCGCCACTTCAAAGTCTACCGGAACAATGCAATCTCAAATATTCAAGGGGCAATTGTGGATTTCGCCTAGTGAAAGCGTAGATGCACCATTGGCGAGTGCAATTTGTATTCATGATGGCCGAAGGTTGGTGATTTTCATCATTCTCACAAGAGATTCCGAAAGAACGTTGATTCTGGCTCCCGAATCGCAAAGTGCATCGTCAAATTTAAAACCACGAATAGAGCAAGAGATATTGAAAGAACCTGGATCAAGGGTCTTGCAAAGGATCTTATAGTACTTGTGAGTATTCCTAACTCGATCAAATAGCTCCTCAATCATGAAATCTTCTTCTTTTCTTTGTGAGAAACACTTTCTCAAAGATGGTCTTTCTCTCCATACTTCTTCAAAGGACAACTTTTGAGGGAGTTATTTCACAAGAGCATTGAATACTTGTAGCATCTCATCACTTATAGAACGTGTCTTCTTAGTGGACCTCTCGGCAAACTTTAATCCGTAAGGACGAGGTTTGACCGAAATTCTTGCTGTGAGCTTTCCTTTACTCGTATTCGCGGTCTTGAGACTTCGTCTTCGTCTTGATCAGAGGTGGACTCGTCCTCTTTAAGGGCAGTAAGAGTGCAGCAATTAGCATTGGGTGTAGATTCCCATTCTATTGTTTCCAATTGAAGGCAAACTTGTACCGTTTCTTCGATTCTCTTCAATCGAACGTCTAGTTGATTCACATGGTTGGAGGTTTCGATTGCTTTTCCTTGTAGCATCATTGTCATGCCAATGACCTCCTTATTATGGTGGTCAAGGTCAAAACGAACAGCTTGAAAGGTTTGTACCGTTAGCCTATTATCGTTCTCCAATTCTTCTACTTTTGAGGTGAGTTTGCCCTGGTTGGTTAGATTCTCATCATTAGTGCTAGAAAACATTTTTTTTGAGTTGTTGAACAAGGAAAACCCAAATTAGGATGCTACAATGTTCCATATATTGTTGGTAATTTGACAAGAAATTAACATTAGTGCTTCTTCTTCATTAGGTAAGCGAGATATTGGACTCTGAGTCATTGGGTCCCAAGTTCCTGTCTTTCTTATCTAATTTGTGGTTTGTCTTGCGTCTGATTGAATTCCTTCTCACATTGTTTCCCTTTTCTTTTCTGTTCAACGTCAAGCTTGTAAAAAGCCTTTTCTTATGTGACATGCATGATCTATAAAAGCCTGATGGTGTATATCTAGTACCTCCTGGCTACGCATCATATGTGGACATGCTCAATGATTCTTGCTACAACCGAGCTTTCCGTCTACCTATCGGAATCGCCTGATCACCGAGAGTAGAATTACATAACTAGGAACGGAATTGCCTGATCACTGAGAGTAGAATTACATCACTAGACCAGAGCTGTAGAATATCATCACTTTGTGGCGATGCTGGTGGTTACATCTTTCTTATCAATTGGGTTACTCAACATGTCTCGACACAGTTAGGCTTGGTGAAATCATCTACTTAGCTTTGTTAAGCATTTTCTTGGAATCTTTTTCATTTACAGATCTCATAAAGACTGTACAACACTACTTTGCATCTTTCCAATAGTGAGTGTTACCCTTCCAGAATGGGATGCCTCTTAGATAATTGGTTTGTTCTTGTTACGTAATTCGTATGCTTGGATTATAACACGTGAAAGGTGAAGTAGAGTCTACTCTTTGGTTTGGGCTTAGGATTTGTTCACGAAAATGCTAGTCAAAGTAAGTTAGATGCTTCTTAGTTAGCACCAATTGCAACTGAGGATCCGCAGGTTCACCAATCATTGATGGTTTTAAAACCGCTAAGCCAACGTTACAGGCAATGGATACATCATACATCCTACTTCAGTCCTGAAACATCTTACTGACTAAGCAAATGTTCTTAGATTGTGATGCTGGTGATGATTCTGGAAGGATCATTCGAATGAGTCATGAAGTCTTTAGAGAAATAGACTTATGTAATAGGAACAGATTGATTTCTTGTCCTGTAATAGGAACCAGAAATTTTGGATTTGACTGGGTATAAGTCATAACGAGACAGAGAAGTAGTTTTCATAGTGGTCTCATCCAATAATGATGTCTCAGTTCTTGATCAGTCAGTGCTTTGGAGAGAGTTTGAGATATATTTGGTTATTTGGGTCTCACCCTCTGGCATTTGCAGAGATTCTGACATCATTGGCTTTTAACAGAAGAGATTCAATAAGTTTTGAGTTGAGTAAAACCAATTTTGATTCCCACTAGTTCTTGGATCCAAAGGGAAAGTAGAAGTCAACTGTCAGGAAGACCGACTAAGACTGAACAAAATATGCAACTAGTTGAAGTCTTGAGAAATTTCATGTATGATGACTCACAACCAAAGTTGTGCAAAAAATAACTGGTCAGCCTCTCCAATATCAACAAAACAAGCCATGACCTTGAAATTGTGACTTAAGATACACAATTAGCATTGTTTAAGTTGTATTTTTGTTTAAAGTGTTATCAATAATGCTTTGGAATCATGAAATCTTAGTAGTTTTAGTTGTTCTGCAAGTAAAATGCAAGCGAAAAGGGTGAAGAGAGTCATCTTTCTAATATTTCTGCTCATATTGTAAATAAGTCAAAATAGAGAGGCTGGATTTGCAATTATCACCCAAATTATGCAAGCTGCTTAATAAAATACAGAAGATTAACAAAGCGATTCATTCCTCCAACTTTAGAAAGCAACGACTAACCCATGTGTTTACTCTTAACATCAGCTTAGTCAAACTGCTTTTCACAAGGCACTTTACAATTTTCTATATATGCATGCATTCTTTAAGAAGGGCACTAACACATTCTTTCAAGTCATTATAGATCACCAGAACATAATCTTCCAAGTCTGCAGCTTAAAAGCTCATGATCATGTCGCAAAGCCGCCTTTTTGGCTCACTATTCTTTGTTCTTACTCTTATCTACTTGGTCTGTACAGTATCTGCTTCTCCTTCCAGATGAAGGTTTTATGCATTATGTATATGTTGCCAAACAAAATGGATTGTCTTTGTGAGTTTAAACTAAACTTGATTGTGTTTCTCAGGCTCGTTTCAATTTTTTGTAAGACCTAGGTAGAAGAAAAAATTTTTAACCCTTTTTAAGAGAAATTAAAAAACAAAAATAATTTAGGCTTTTTTTTTTTAATTTTTTACGTGGCCTGTACAATAGAACAACTTGTCAGCCCTCTTATACCGGCCCAGGTGTTTCTGGTTTGCTATTTTTGCCAGCGGAGGCGCTCAAGGATATCGCAGCGATACTCGATGTGAAGCACTTGAACCCAAGTGAAGATCCATGTCTCACAAAGACTCTGGTATACACGCGCGGCGATTCTTCTCTCTAAATCTAAGCCGCGTTTTCACCGTATCTCAGCTGGGGAGTAACTCCAAAAGCCCCCACCTTCACATTTTTATTCAGATATGCCCCAAGCTTAAAATCCATTTTTCTTTTGATTTTTTTTTAATTCAAAAAACGGTTAAATACGAAATTACCCTTAATGAATCTGCAAATTTACCAAGAAAACCGAAAAAAAAAAAAAAAAAACTGTTGAAGATTTTTCTAAGAAAAATCAAATTAAACGGAAAGAAAAAAAAAACCGCTCTTCTCTCCCTCTCCCTCTCGGACTAAATCTCTCGTGTTCTTCTTCTTCAAGATTTCAGTTTCTTATTTGCGAAAAATCGAAAACCAAACCTTAACAATTTCGTCTATCTCCCGAATTTTTCTTGTTCGCCGGCGTCGACTCCATCACCGTGGACTGCGACGGTGATTTTTCTTGAAGGTGAGTTGCGATTTTGGTTGCAAGAAGGGGATTTCCATTTCAGATTTCTGGGTTGAGATTTTGATTCCGATTTCGAATGGGTTTCCATTTCGAATTGGTTTTTGGTTGCAAGAAGGGGATTTTGATATGTAATCGGGTTTTGATTTTGATATATGTATCGGTTTGAAATTAGGGTTTGAAAAAAAATCAACTTGGGGGTTTTGATTTGTATGTGGTTTTGAGGTTTTTCAGATTTTGATATGAAGAAATTGGACAATGTAGATTTTTTGATTTGTCTTGATTTGTCTGTCTTGATTTGTCTTAGTGTGAATTGTTGATTTGTCTTGTTTTGCTTCTAATGGTCCGTTTTGGGTTTTCATATGAATTGAGAAAAGACGTTTTGATTATGGTGTTGTGGATTTTGCAGAAATGGGTCCTAGGATGAGGAAGGGAGGTTCTAAAAAGATTGCAAAGGAAAAGGAGAGTTCCAAGGAAGGGACTTCAAAAGGTCCGATCCCTTCAGAAGAAGTTGAAGAATGCATTACTGTTTCGGAGGTATGTGATTCAAGTTCCTAATGTCATATTATATAGTATAAGTGTGGATTAGTACTTAGGAGAATTGGTACTAGATAGTATATAAGTTAGTATATAAGCTAGTTATTTAGAGGAATTGGTTATGAGTATTCAGTATAAACCGTATAAAAGTTAGTATTTAGGTGAACGTATAACTGTTAGTTGAACTGGTACTACTGTATATAACTGTTAGCAATAAGTGGTACTACTGTGTATAACTGATACTACTGTGTATAACTGGTACTACTGTGTATAACTGGTACCATTAGGATTGTAATAATGTTTTGATTGCAGGATATATCTGATACTCCTACTCTTCCGATGCAGCCTTTGACGATGTTCCACCCACCTAGCAAATATAATGCGGTATGCAAGATCCAAACCAGGTGTGATTTGGCCACCTTCTTAGAGATGATAGAGAATCCGGATTTTGCACCAGAGTTGGCGTGGTTTAAATCTCACCCGCAGTTTAAACACATTTTCCACATGGAGAGAGAAGCAAACCGTAAGCTCCAGGGTTTGTTTATGCTGCTGATTCGAACGGTAAAGCTTGATGCGAAGAAAAATCTCTGGTTTGTGGTGAATGGTATTCCAATCCGGTACTCTCTGAGAGAGCATGGTCTGATCAGTGGGTTATTTTGCCATGAATACTCCGAAACACTTCATCCGAAGATGAGGTTGCGTGATTACACGTCTCAGTTTAAGAAGAAGCTGTTTACGAGGACATCCGTAAGAGTCAAAGATGTCAAAGACAAGCTTCTTTCGATGAAGAAGAGGTCTCAAGATCGGCTGAGGATGATGATATTGTATTTCTTAAGCGCGGTACTTGCAAAAAAGGCCGGGGCTGATTCAGCTATAGAGCCATTCTTGTTTAGAATGGCTGAGGATCCGGATTTGTGTATATCATTTCCGTGGGGGCGATACACCTTTGATGACTCTGTCGGGAATGTTTACTACTTGATGACAAAGATAGAAAAGATGACTTGTGGTTCGCGGGAAGAACAATTGACATTGCCTGGATTTGTAATTCCATTGGAGGTAAAGATATTATTTCCTTGAATCTATAAATGTTTTTAATCTATTAATGCTTTAACATTTAACCTTTGACGTGTTATTTCTCTATATGTAGGTTCTGCCTTTCGAAGTTATACCAAATCTAAGGAGATCATACAGAGTAGATATTGAAGGGGCAGAGAAAGACTGTCCAAGGATGTGCAAGCGGAAGTTTGAAACCTCTACTATGAAAGGTTGGCCAGTGGAAGAGATATATGAGAAGCTTGGTTCTACTAAGGTACTACTGTGTATAACTGGTACTACTGTGTATAACTGGTGTGATACACAGTAGTATCTTAATTATAATTCGTTTTGGTTAATGTTAATAGGATGTTAATAGCTGTTTTGTAACATTGACAGGATATTCATAGTATCTTGAAACCGGAAGGAGAAGAAAGAGCTCTTAGTGAGCTCATCTTTGATGATGATTTAGGTTATGATGCTTTGGATATGTTGCCAGACAGTTGGAGCAAACATCTCCAAGAGAATAAGAAGATTTGTTGGGAAAAGATGTATGAGGAAGATGTGGATTCCCGAAAGCCTAAGGAGACGGAGCAAGAGGAAGAAGAAACTGTTGAACCCGAGAATGCTCATGGGATTGTTAAACTGTTGAAAGAAATGGAAAAGAGGCTGACCGCGAAAATGGACACAGGGTTTGATAAGGTGAAGGCTGAGTTTTCGGGTTTAGAGGATAAGTTTCTCGGTTTAGAGAATGATGTAAAGGATCTCAAAGATGAATTTTGGAGAGGTGGTGGAAGAGATAGTGGCTTTGATTTCAATTTCGGATATGAGAGGGATGAGAGAGCTGAGGGTACGGGAAACAAAGGAAAAGAGAAAGTAGGAGAAGAAGGAGGAGAGAAAGGACAGAAAGAAGGAGAGAAGGGAGAAGAAGAAGGAGGAGAGAAAGTACAGAAAGAAGGAGAGAAGGGAGGAGAAGAAGAGAAAGGAGAAGAAGAGGAGACAGAAGAAGAGGAGATAGAAGAAGAAGAGAAAGGAGAGAAGACAGGAGAAGAAGAGAAAGGAGAGGCGACAGAAGAAGAAGAGAAAGAAGGAGAGAAGATAGCAGAAGAAGAGAAAGCAGAAGAAGAAAAGAAAGCAGAAGAAGAAGAGAAAGCAGAAGGAGAAGAAGAGAAAGCAGAAGAAGAAGAGAAAGCAGAAGAAGAAAAGAAAGCTGAAGAAGAAGAGAAAGCAGAAGAGAAAGCAGAAGAAGACGAGAAAGCAGAAGAAGAAGAGAAAACAGAAGAAGTAGGACAGAAAGTAGAGGCTACCAAGTTGGGAACAGTTATAGGGATTGATCTTGGTACCAACTACTCTTGTGTTGGTGTTTACAAGAATGGCCATGTTGAAATCATTGCCAATGACCAAGGAAACCGTATTACACCTTCATGGGTTGGTTTCACTGACTCCGAGAGGCTCGTTGGTGAAGCTGCTAAGAACCAGGCGGGTGTTAATCCTGAGAGAACCATCTTCGACATCAAGAGATTGATCGGAAGAAAGTAAGTTCATTCTCTTTTTTTCCTGTGTTTGTTTTGTTTCATCATTCATGTTGAATGTTGCTCTTGTGTCAGGTTCGAGGACGAAGTGGACAGGAAGCTTGTACCTTACCAGATTGTCAACAAAGATGGAAAGCCATACATTGAAGTCAAGATCAACGATGGTGAGACTAAGGTTTTCTGTCCTGAGCAGATCAGTGCCATGATCCTGACTAAGATGAAGGAGACAGCTGAAGCTTACCTTGGGAAGAAAATCAAGGACGCTGTTGTCACTGTGCCAGGTTAGCTCCTTCTTGTCAATTCTGCATCATCATTTTTATCTCCAAATTCTAAACAACAGTTGATTGATTCTTTATCTGGTTTTGACTGTTTTCACAGCTTACTTCAATAATGCTCAAAGGCAAGCGACCAAGGATGCTGGTGTTATTGCTGGTCTCAATGTTGCCAGAATCATCAATGAACCCACTGCTGCTGCTATTGCCTATGGTCTTGATAAGAAAGGTGGTGAGAAGAACATCCTTGTCTTTGATCTTGGTGGTGGTACTTTTGATGTTAGTGTCTTGACCATTGACAATAGAGTGTTTAAGGTTCTATCCACAGATGGTGACACTCACTTGGGAGGTAACTTACCATTTTGATCACTCGAATCCATCTGTTAATCAGTGAAAACCACAAAATTAAGTTGATGTTAAACCTTTGTTGCGCAGGTGAGAACTTTGACCACAGAATTATGGAGTCAAATACTCATATTTTGTTATGTTCTCGGTTTCGTACTACTAGTACTACTGGGTACTACTGTGTATTAATCCAATACTACTGGGTACTACTGAGATTAGCAACCACGTTTTTATCACACTAAAAATATTAAAAACGTGTAACACATGCGCCACAAAACGAATAAAAAATAATATTTACTTTACTCATAGTTATACTTAGTTTTAGGGATTTAAGGGAAACAAATACTCATATTTTGTTATGTTCTCGGTTTCGTACTACTAGTACTACTGGGTACTACTGTGTATTAATCCAATACCACTAGGTACTACTGAGATTAGCAACCACGTTTTTATCACACTAAAAATATTAAAAACGTGTAACACATGCGCCGCAAAACGAATAAAAAATAATATTTACTTTACTCATAGTTATACTTAGTTTTCTAGTAGTACTGGCTTGCACATAGTTATATTTTGACTGTTTTCACGTATAACCAGTAGTAAGTACAAAAGATTATAAATTTTCTAGTAGTATTGATCGAATTGATCACTTTAAATATATTTCCTATCATTTCGTATACTAAAATTTCCGGTTTCACCATAATCGGATGTTTCACATAAAAAGTGGCTACTAACTCATACATATACCATACATATACCATATGTATAAGGTCTAGTTTTAGGGAAAATATATGTTTTGCTATAAACTCTTTGAAATTTTTTGTATGTTTCTAGTGGTACCTAAGTATCAAGTAGACACAGTCCTACGTACATAAATGGACATAGTAAGGAAACAAAACAAAATATGCCATTACCCACTGCTCAACCGTATAAAACTTAGAGGCAAACTCATAACAACGGACCTCAGTCCCTCCCCCTAATCGGATGATACCTTGTATCGCATGCACGCATGGGTACCTATCGATATCAAAATACTTGCAACTGCAACTTTTTTCCGTCAAATTAACCACATAATTCTTTCCATCTTCTCCAATCACATTGTACTCATACGTCCAACTGTTTAACTCTTGCGACAATAGCTTCTTCGCAATCGGTAAATTACTCTCTAAAATGTTGTTCACATAAGGCACCAGCTTCTGTGAGTCGGGTACTTCAGTGGATGCCTTCCGATACCTGTTGAACCATTCAGCTATTTTTTCTATGATCATATCAATCATAGGCAATAACGTGTACTTCCTTGCTTCAACGAAAACACCATTGATTGATTCTACACTATTGGTGGTTGTTATGTTGTATCTTTCTCCTGGAAAATAACATCTTGCCCATTTTTCCACCTCAACACTTCTTCCGAGATACGCGGCTGCAGCAGGATACCTTCTCTCGAACGAAGTACAACGTCTTATGAACACATCCTCTGTATAAGCTTCCGCACATGACATGAAATGCCCCACAACTGTTTGTTTCAGGGTATTAGAAACGCTACCTTTCACATTCTGAGCCAAATGGTATACACAATACCCATGGTGAGCCAACGGGAACACCACACTTATTGACTTGATGAGGGATACATTCCTATCAGATATAAACACCAGTTCACGCTCGGATCGCTTGGCTTTTTCAGGATCATCCTTATCCTCTTCCACTATCACTAGTTTTAATTTATTCATAAACCACATCCAATTTTCTTCTTTCTCACCATCAGCTACACCGAAAGCAACTGGATAGTGGTGATGATTGGGATCTTGAGCCATCGCAACAATTAGAACTCCACCATAACAATGCTTAAGGTGGGTGGCATCCACAATGATGACTTTCCTCATGGATTTGAACCCTTCAATACAAGCTCCCAGCGCAAAGAACATATACTTAAACCTATTATGTTCATCCCATTCTACACAAGTTTGTGTACCCTCATTCATCTTCCGTAGCATATACAAATACGCCTCCAACATCCGATAACTCTCCTCAGGACTTCCCCTCACAGTATTAGCAGCTTGATGTTTTCCCCTCCAGCACGTAGTGTATGATAGGTCAACACTAGCTTTTGTTTTAACAAGCTTCATCAGAAGTTTTGGCCTCGGAGTCTCCAAACTACCTGGAAACTCTTCCTCCACAATAGCGGAAACTATTTTTGCTGTCCCTTTCCTTCTTTTTAACCTTGTACTTGCATCAGCTCGAGAGCATGTATGCATATTCCTGTAAGTTACAAGTTTCCAACTATCTGAATCACGATTCGCATTAACCCGCACATACCACTCGCAACCTTTATCTGCTGCCACACAGCATAGCACATATCGTTTTGTACACGACTTGCTTATAATGTACTCAAAACAATTTTTATGTGAAGCTCGTTGAACTAAGAGTTGCACTTCATTTTTACTTCCGAATTCTTGACCCAATTTCATATCTATACCATCTTCCCATGGAGTGGATACAAGGCTAGATCCATCCACAAAAATTTCTTCCTCATTATTTTGGTCATTATCTTCAGGCATATAAAAATGTTCTTGCTCATTATCTTCAGGACAATCAAAATGTGCCAGCTCTTCGTGATCTGTGATTATAAAAACAAACAGTTATATCAGTTATACCTAGTTATACAGAAAGTAATACATAGTTATACCTAGTTATTCCTAGTTATACAAGACAGAAAGAACACACAAAACTAATCAAACAGTTATACATAGTTATACCTAGTTATACTAGACAGAAAGAACACACAAAACTAATCAAACAGTTATACATAGTTATACCTAGTTATACTAGACAGACAGAACACACAAAGCTAATCAAACAGTTATACCTAGTTATTCCTAGTTATACAAGACAGAAAGAACACACAAAACTAATCAAACACTTGTACCTCCGTTTTCCCAGTTTTACCAGACAGACATAACACACAAAATGAGTCACACGTTTACCTTCATCTACCAACGCATGGTGTTCCAATGGTTCGTCTGTGTGTAAAGTTATCATATCATTATCCCCTACAACAACATCACTTTCTCCAACACCTCTTCTCGCTTCCACACATCTCTGAGTTTCATCCACAACATTGATGGGACCATCCACATTGATGAGCTCCACATTCAAAAGCTTTCTACAACCATCTCCATTCACTTGCATTAGGTATTCAAAAACCTCATCATCATTCGAAATTTCTAATGGTGTCCAAAGATTCGAAATCATTGGAAAGTAACTAAGTTTCAACTGCGTCGTAGCTTCATCTATCATGATCTTTCTCCTAATTCCGTCAACCAAGGCCGAATAAGTCACCTCCTCCGGTGCACTCCGTATCGCTAAACTCTTAATTTTATCTCCTTTTGAACTCCATCTTGCGCAATCACCTTCCATTGAGTAACATCCTCCATAATCAAAACATATGATTGTGCAATTCATTGTCATGTCCCCTGCAGTACCAAAACATATGTACCAGTTATTCTCGATACTACTTGTTCTACCAGTTATTCTCAGTAGTACCAGTTATACGTATAAAAATTAGGTCCGATTTTGTTTGCTTTATAATGATTCAGCTGCCACAAAACCTAGCACATTACCCTAATAAACTTATAAAACAAGTCCAATACCCAGAAACACAGATATCCAATATCCAAATTTAATTTACAAACAAATTTCCAAAACTAGAACAAAACCTAATGTAACCCTATAAACATGAAACTTGCTAAACAATGAAATATCATACCTTAATTTAGAAGACTCACATGTGCAAGAATGAAACAACTCTTAATCCTTGCCTCTGTTTTTCGTAACTCCTACATGAAGAAGAAGATGGACTAGGGCAAAGAGGCTTCAACGAGATGGAGAAGAAGAAGGGTGATGGCAAAGAGATGATGAGATGAAGAACACAGAAGAAGGACGAGGAAGAGAAGTGAAGCAGATCCGAAGAAGAAGAAGCAGAGCTCTGTTTTTTTTTCAGCGACAGGAGAGACAGAGGAGAAAGAAATCGACGGGAAAGAGGAAGAGAGAGAAAGAGTATGTGGTTGTTTTTGATTGGTTGAAAATTAATTTGGTTGGTAAAAAATTTAATTTGTTTGGTGGATTATTTAATTGGATGTTTATATATAATAATAATAAAAAAGAAGGGTAAAGTTGTGAAAGGAAAGATTGAGGGGCTTTTAGATTAGCAAAGGGCTTTAAGAATTTTTTTTGCCCATTTGGGGCTTATGAGGTTTTAGTCCATCTCAGCTCCGATCGCCTCTCCACCGCCTTTCCTTTCTGTTGCTCAGTTCTCGGGCCTATGACTTTAACGGAACCTCTTGTTTAGATCTGGATTTCGCGGTGTGTGGTGGAAGAGCCGCCGTTTCGTGACGGCCGCGTCTGGGTGTGAGGGTCTTCTCCGCTGTGCCTCTCTCGCTTGTCGATGGCGGAGCGTCGTCGGCTGGGATCTGTTGCAGCCTTCCACTAGCCTCACGTTTCTTCGTCCGGCGTGGATCTATTCGTAGATCCGCTTCCCCCACTGCGATTCCGACGACGGGGATTTTTCAGCGGCTAAGGAGCGATGTCCGATAGACGTGTCCAAATCTCTCCGTTCTCAGTGGTTTCGCAACTTCTATGGGTTTCTTTGGAAGATCCGCCGTGCTTCGGTTTTCTTCCGGTGGTTTGGCTCCCTCTACTTCGGGTTACTCTGTTCTGGGACGGTTGTAGCTCCGGTGGAGAAGCATATCTCATCACTCGGAAGACCGTTGTTGTCTCCTAGGGCAATGACTCTTTGAGATTTCCAGTGTCGGTGAATGAGAGTGTTTCTATTTTGGTTGTGGCCGTCCGATTGCTCTCCTTGGTTGAGTGTTTTCAGTGTCGGGTTTGATTCTCTTGCTTCGCCTGTCTGTTTCAGAGGAGTTGGAAGGCGTGTTTAATGGTGGTTCTGTTATGGGTATTTGGACCTGGTCATCCACGGCTTTGAGGACCGGCTATTTGCTCTCCGGCGAGGGCCTTGTTGACTCGATGACTTCCTCTTTTAGCGGCTATCGTGGTTTTATTTTCACTTCACCTTGTCCGGTTTTGTGTGGTCTGGCTTTGGACTTCCTCCTTTGCATTTAGTTTGTTTAGTGATTCGTGAGTCGCTGCCGACCAGCCACTAACAACTCTCCTTGACGGATCCTGTGACTTAACTGAGTCTAAGACAAGGTTTGGTCATGTTCTAGTTTTGGGCATTGGATTGCTGCATTACCGGTATTGGTTTTCTGATCATCTACAGATACTTTTGGATTAAATTAGAGGGTGTCGCTTTTCTGAGAATTTGTCCGGATTTATCCTTCTCGCTTTTCATTGTTGGTTGGAGGAGTTAGTACAGCCATTGTTTTTGTGGATTCTCTTGCTTCGTGTCATAGTAGCGTTAGTGAGAGGAGCTCAGCTCTTTGGCTTGTCGTAGTTTCGTCCAAGTTGTTTTCTCAGGTTGTTAGATTGGTTGTGGTGGACTTTATCTACTGAGGATTCATCTTGTGTATTGGGCTGCCGGGGAAGGGGCTTCCATCAAACTCTTTCTGTGTTTTGGCGATCTCCGTATATTTCCCAATTGTGTTACTCTCGTATTCATTTCCTCCAAGGATTTTGGATAGTCTTACCATTGTAATTTGACGCCGTAACCATGAGATTACGGTAGTTGTTACTCTGTTTCTGTTTGCTTTCATGTTTTAATTCGTTAAACGCATGAGACCAAGTTATAAGGTCATGCAATGTATGATCTCAAATGCTCTTTTGAATAATATTTACATTTTATAAAAAAAAAAAAAAAAAAAAAGACTCTGGTGACATCTCAAGGTGTTGTGAAGCTAGGACAGTACAGCAAAAAAGACTCGGCTCCTGTGGATTCTGTGGTTGTGAGTGAAAACGTGTCTTTGTGAATGGTTGTATCGGATCGGTCGTGGGCTCTTCAGATACTAACAAAGATGGAAGTGGTTAGAGATTTGTTATCTCATAGATTGATACATCTGATAAGTTAGTTAAGGTAGTTGGAAACTACAGTGGCAGAGATAAGAGTTAAGGTGAGATGGTTGAGATATGAGTTAAGGTGAGATAAGAGTTTAGGGCATTGGGGTTACTGCAAAAGTCATAGAGTTATGGAACTGTGGTATTGTCAACACAGAAACGGCGTCAGATGGTAAAACTATGGCTTCTTTTTGTAAGAAACACAAAGCCTCTCTTTGCTCAGCAATTACCTATAATGATGATGTAGAGAAGAAGGATGAAGCTGCGAAAAGCAAAATCGGCGGAGAGAAATGGCAAGCTTTAGAATCTTCTTTAGTGCCGATAATTCTTGCATTGCCATCTGCAGATCAGGCTGAGATACTGCAAGGATGGGTTGTCTCCTGATTTGACAGACGCTTTTGAGGTTTGGTGTTACAGATCAAAAGTGGCCAAGAGAAGATTAGAGAACAGGAACAGAACACTGCCATGTCTTTCTTGAGCCGTGATCCAGGAGGAACGTTTTTTTTTTTTTGTGTAGGTCTCTTTTAACCCTTTGTCATCCATTGGCAATTGACAAAGATACGTTCTTTTGTATCAGACTAAAAACAGGGTCCTAATCTGCAGAATCTTGACCTATATATCACTTTTGTCTCTGCACAGAATCTCAGGTTCCTATTTTGATCTCCAGTGTACAGTGTTGATAGTAATAAGCTGCTCTAAACTCCAACATTTAAAATATTCGGGTGAACAGACATACGGATGTGTTTCAGATATCCATGATCAAGCAAACAAGGAACAACACTGAAAATCTTGCTAATAAGATTGAAATAGTAATATGATCCCAACAAAACAAAACAAAAAAAGTTGAAACAATAGATAATAGATATGGGGAAAGTTGCAGCAACTGCATCGCCTTTGTGCTCCCTGAGAGCTCTCTCTCCTCTCCTCCCCCCCATTCTTTTTTCCGACCTGCTCATTTACAATTGTGACTAACTTGAGAACTTGTTGCACACATTCAAGAATAATATTTCATGCATGAAAGCTGTAATTGAAACATATAAACTAGGCCTGCGATTTCGGTTATTTCGGTTCGGTTAATTCGGTTTTTCGGATATTTCGGTTAACAAAATTCGTGCAGAAACTAACCGAAATAAAGTTCGGTTCGGATCGGTTATCGGGTATTTCGGTTAGTAAAAATTCTACCGAATTGAACCGAAATTGTAATATATTATTCTGAAAACCGAAATTTTTGTGTACAAAATCTGGTAATTCGGACAAATTCTGGTTTATTAAGATTATTCGGTTAATTCGGTTCAACTTCGGATTATTCGGTTAATTCAGTTCAACCGGGTTAAACCAATATAATTAAAGAATTTCAGAAGCTTCAAAACCAAATTGGATACTGAAATGCAACAATTAACAAGCTTAAACCGGTGTAAACCAATAAATATCAATTCGATGAGTTTAAAAAAGACTTTCAAAAGTTTTTAACTCAAATTCTCATACATAAAGTCGAAATGAAAGTCGAAATGAAGTAACTCATGGTTATTCAAAGAGAGAGAGAGGTTACAGGGGTGAAAATAGTGAAAGCAGAGATAGTGTTGTGGAGAGTACATGCAGGTGAAGCAACAGAAGAAAACTGTGATGAGGATGATTGTCCAAACTCATTTTTTTAAAGCTGAGGATCTTTTTCTGCAATTCCCAATTTGCATCAATCCAGTGAGACGTCACCACCATATAACTGGTAGAGGTTGTAGGAGCTACCCATATATTTGTTGTAAGCGATACTCTCTTCTTATCACAACCAAACAACTTCTTCAAATACTCTTTCTCTTGTATAAACATTTTAAAAATGTCTTCAGTTGCTGTCCTTCTACAATGAACCGTGTACATAGGAATTACGTTACAACAGAAACGTCTAAAGCCCTCTGATTCCACAAAAGAAAATGGCAACTCATTAAGAACGATCATCTCATTCACTCATTTTCTGAAGATTTCTTTATCATATCTAATAGCCGAGATGAGACCACTACTATCCCCAGTCAACACTTTCTGAGAATCACTCTCTTGATAAGCCATATTATAAACAAATAAAAAGAAGCTAACCTCAATTTAGATCTGAACTCCAGCATGGGTTAGGTCGCCAGCAGAGCAACTTAAAAAACAAATTCAACACAAAAGATAAGCGAAAAGTCTAATCTAATCTTCATCAAAGAATATATTGACCGAAATCACAAATACAAGCATAGTCAAATACTAAATTAAAATTGGGAACAAACAGCTTTAAATCATGTTCTAGCAAATAAAATTCTCATTTCCAGAGACTATCACGAAAAACGTTGAGGATTTCTTACCTCCCAATTTCTAGATGACCAAAACCAGCAGTTAAATCAGAATGATCGATGATATGAGAAATAACGGGATGAAGTCCATCTACATATTCCTTCTCCACCTGCAAACAAACAACAAACAATGATTAATCGACTAAATAAAACTTTTGTAACTCTTTCTGCTTAAATAAGAACTTACAAATAATGGCATGACTTTTCCACAATGCTTAATAACACCAAGAATCATCTTGCAATTCGGAATGCTCCTGTATGGTACTTTCTTACATATACCAAATTCTAATGCAATTTTGGCTATCTGCAAAGTCACACAAAAAAATTATTACCAAATCCCAAAATCAAAAAATTTAACAAATGAGTATTACTAAATTATGTTCCTATTAGTAAGATATTCGTGTTACTGTATTTTGTATATCCCTACGTTTGTGTAACCACTTTGACTATATATATATAGCCATGTAAATACAAGGAGCCATTCCAGAGCTTTGACAGTGCTAAATCAATGCTCGAAATGGAAGAAGGTCCCCTCAATTAATGACAAAAAATCATCACCTGCGCAAACCTGTTCCCACTATCTCTGCCACACAGTCACCACCTGCGCAAACACAAAATGTTCTTTCCCAGCCACAAAAGTTCAACATTCTATTCTATGTGGATGATATTTGTCTTACAGCCTCTTCCATAAAGGTAATTCGATAAATTATCAACCCGCTTAAGGATGAAATTCCAATGTCAGACATGGGAAAGTTGCATCATTTTGTCGGAACTAAGACAGAAATCAAGAAGTAACAAATGAGATACCTTTGAGTCGGATGACAAGAAGGAACGTATATCTATTATGGATTTAGGTGTAGGAGATTTTTTGCCAAATTTCTTCACAAGATTTTTTCCACAATGGAATGTCCTGGTTGAGTACTTCAAGACCAATCCAAATTCTGTTGTAGAGCATGTCGTAGACCTTATGGTAGACCTCAGAGAATTTAGGCATATCATTACGACCACTCTTAGTACAAACAAAACCGCCCAAAGATTCACCCTCCGCCAGCGTCTGAGCATCGAGTAAGATCACTGCGTACTGAAAATCATCATTCCTATCTACTTTGAAATAAAAGAAAGCCATTAACTTGTCTCTCGCGGTCGCTATTTCTTGCTTTAACATGCTCTTTGCCATCTTTTCCACGCCTACAATTACATAAGAAATCCCAATCATACAGCCATACAAATAAAGTCAGATATCAGAATTCATCTATCTATCAGTCGGTCATGACTCGATTTTAGGACTAATAATCTTAAACTCCAGAAACCCCTTTTGGTTCAGACACGGAATCTCCCCTAGGGTTACAGAGACGAACCTAGATCAGATGGAAGCTTAGTAAACCCTAACCACAAGTAATCTAAACGAAGAACGAGATCAAAAAGAGACGAACCTTTTGGTGGGGTCCAAACTTCAAATAACCCGAACGAGTAAATCGAAATATTAAATAACCCAAGGAAAAAAAGGTTTTTCTTTTTTTTTTATTAACTCAAAATTGGTTAAAAAATCAAAAAAAACCAAAGAAGTTTAATTAAATTACCAACCCAACCATCATTACCCGACCCGGATCCGTGTAAATCGGACAAACCCAACAAATCCACCACCCACGACCTTCTTCTTTCTTCATCCGTTTCAAAACAAAACCGTCGATTTCAGAAATTCTCTCTAAAAATCGCACAACCCAACAAAACTAAGGATACAGAACTTGTCGATTTCAATCGCACAATCCATTACAAAATCAGATTTCAATCGCAAAATTGCACAATCCATTACAATCGAAACTTGCAATTAAAAGCCCACAATCGCACTTGCAATCTGTCTCAACTTGCAATTCTTCTCTAAGGTATGTTGTCTTTCTTTTCGATTAAAGATTACTCCTTATGTCGATTAAAGATTAAAGGACATGTTTTTTCCAAGAACGGAATATAAGAAGGCCATTAAGATTGAAACGAGGTGTTCTCTATATAACACACTAAAGACGTTAAGAAGGGTGCTTACCAAGAAGAAGCTGAAATGGTTTGAAGAGCATCCTCAGTTCAAGCATTTCATCCACATGCATGAGCTTAGAAACCACAAGTCGATGGGCATGTGGATGCTTCTTCTTCATACTATGTGTACATCAAAGATCCGAGAAGCATGCTCATCCTCTTGAACTATCGATTACCTTTGTTTCTGTTTATGACATTACATTTGTTTCTGTTTATGACATTACCTTTGTTTCCAAACTAGATTTTGTGTTCGCAATAGTGGTACTTTTTGGTAAAATTGTGAAAAACTGTTTGTACTACTAGTACTTTTAGGTAAAACTGTGAACGTTTAGTTGTACTACTGGTACTTTTAGGTAAAATTGTGAACATTTAGGTTATCTCGTACAAGTGACGATTTATACTGATTTTATCATTAGCCTTACAAGCTTCCTCGGTATCTCTCATTTATCTTCTTCCTCTTCTTTATAATGTTATCATTTATAACTGTGAACGGATGTTTGTACTACTGGTACTTTTAGGTAAAACTGTGAACATTTAGGTTATACTGATATGGTCAGAATGCCAATAGGTGAGGGCTCCCATGTCACCGGAGTCGGAGAAAATCGAGGTGGACTGATTTCTGCCATATAATCATATTTGGGGAGGATGAGTTCGTGATCCGAATCTGATGAGTTGTTGTTGTTGGACCCAGTATCGAACTCGCCGTATATGACGCTCTCATGGTTTCAACGACCCATGTTTCGTAATCGAAAATGGAAACTATCAAAAATCCATCGCTGGAATCGGATCGCCGGAATCGGATCGGATCAGAAACTATCGAAAATCCATCGCCGGAATCCGAGGGATGATAAACCCTAGATTTTGGGGGAATTCAGTTTTTACGGTTTTTAAAAAACCGTAACTTTGTTTAATATTTGCAAAAAAAATAAATAAATATACATTATCCACACATAAAGGGGTTTAACTCAATCAAATAATGCCACCTAATTAAGTCATGTGCGCCATTATTTGGACATGTGCGCCTTCATTTAACAGTTAGTAACACCCAGTTACACTTAGTTTTACCCAGTTTTTTAGTTGTGCATATTTGTTAATAGTTGTACTTTTGGTGATTTAGATAATTTTTAGTTTTACTATACTATGGAAAAGAAATTTTTAGTTGTACAACTTATTTTTGGTAATAGAAACATATTTCTTTAGTTACCAAGTCAAAATATTTTGAATATCACAATTCCTGTCAGTATTTGCATCATAAGGTAAGCAACACTATCAAAACATACATAAAATGTAATGTGATACATGGAAGATTGTGAAAAGTGTATTCGACAATTCGTTTTAAATTTACTTATATTTGGAAAATTAAATTGTAGATAAATAACAAGTTAAGTATTTTAAATTATGTCATTCCATATTTTAATTTTTATGATATCAAATAATATTTAAAATATATTTAATAAAAAAATATATTTAAAACCTAGTTTAAATTTACTTATATTTAGAAAATTAAATTGTAGATAAATAACAAATTAAGTCTTTTAACTTATGTCATTCCATATTTTAATTTTTATGATATCAAATAATATTTAAAATATATTTAAAAAAGCTATATTTAAAAACTAGTTTTCCGTCATTCTGACATTTTAAATACTAGTTTACTAGTTTTCCACCATTCCGACATTGTAGCTATATTTAAAATTATGTCATTCCATATTTTAAATACTAGTTTTTCGCTATTCCGACATTCCAATCGCGTTAAAAAAAATGGTCTACAACACAATTCAAACGAATCTCAATTCAAACACACAAACTAGTTGTGCACAGTTAAACATACAATCTCAGTTCTGTCGTAGCTAAATCTATCCCAACTTTCTTGCAAACACTTTCCAATAACATCGAATAACTAATCTTCTCCGCAGATAATCTCTTGAACAATAGTGAGTACATGCGATCTTCTGCTGAAATCCATGTATACCCATCTCCGTTCTTTACATAATGTCCTCCATAATCAAAATATAGGATTGTGCTCATTGTCTCCTGAAAAAACAAAAGAATAACAAAATCAGTCATATCATTTGTACCCAGTTGTACTCAGTGTTTCCAATAAATCTGTACTACCTATTTCTACCCAGTTGTACCAAGTTGTACTCAGTTTTATCCAGAACCAATTCTAAGTATGCATTTTTCAATTCTTGCACGAGATGCACTAATCCTCTACGATTCAACAACTGGGAGTCTACATTACTTGATATTATCGACCCATACCATATACTATCGCTAACAAATAATATAATGGATTCGATCCAAGATAATGGGAGAAAATCTCAAATCCAATTGGATATCTTCCAACTTGAATTACTATCCGAATTTAAAGCTATAACGCACCTCAATTCATTCAGCTAAGGTCTGTATATACTAAGTTGCTGGATTGAGCTTCAATTGAACAGATATGGGTGAGGAGGAATGAGGATACGCGAAGAAGAAGAAGAAACATGGAAAAACGGAAAACGAAAATCGATTTCTCAATTGTCGATTTTTTTTTAATTAAATTAGCTTAGGGCGATTTGGTAATTTACCAGTTCATTAAAGATTATAATGTTATATGAGAAAAAAATTTGGTGTTGAGAATATGTATTGAAAGAAAAGGTTTTATGAGATTAACACCCCTTTTGGTGCCATCAAACACTTGATCAGATTTCAAACGCAGAGATCGAACAAAACAAGGTTTTTTTTTTGTCGGCCAAAAAAAAACAAGGTTAAGAGCATCTCCAACCCAAAACCTCATTTTGAGGAGAGCAAAACCTCAAAATGAGGATTTGAGGGTTGATTGCTCCAACCATGAATCCTTAAAAAAATCCTTAAAAGTTTTTTCATTTGCATTATAGTCCTTGACATTAACAAAAATTACAAATAATGATAAAAACTTTACAAATACATATAAAACATACATTTAATATATTATACAACACACAATATTACAATAGAGATCTCTCTGATTCGTATAAACTGTAAAAAATCTTTAAAAAATCCTTATAAAATCCTTATAAACTGTAAAAATCTTTATAAAATCCTTATAAACTGTAAAAAATCTTTATAACTAATTGTAAAAAAATTTTATAAACGGTAAAAAATCTTTATAAACTGTAAAGATTCTTTATAAACTAATACTAAAAATGATTTATAAAATGTAAAAATCCTTATAAATTCTTTATAAAATCCTTATAAACTGTAAAAAATCCTTATAAAATCCTTATAAACTGTAAAAAATCTTTATAACTAACTGTCGATGATGATACACGTGAGTATATGCGATTGGAAAAAGCGAGAATCATGCAAAAAAGAACTCAAGAGCAGCAACAACCTTCATTTGATCCAAATATTTATCAACCATATTTCGATTATCTTGGAGGTTCAGGGTCCGGTTAACCGATGAATTCTGGTATTTTGATACCACTTGTAAGATATGTACTATTTAAGTGTCTATGTAATTTGCTTTAATTTGTGCTAAGTTTGTTTAATGTATTTTTATTTTGTGTGAGCTTTATTTAATGTATCTTCTATTGTGTGAACTTTATTTTAATGTTATGTAATATTTATCCTATTTTATTTTATTTTGGTGTACTTAAGTTATTCTAAATTAAATTTAGTATATGTATTTGTGAAAATAAATAATTATAAGGACCAAAAGGAAAATAAAAAATAGTTTTGAGGATTTGAGGATTTGAGGTTAGGCTGGAATGACAAAAATCTCAAAATTTAAATATTTGATGGTGGGTTGGAGATGCTATACATATAAGCAAATAAGCAAAAGCAATAAGCAAAAGCAAATAAGCAAAAGCAATAAAAGTGATAGGCAAAGGATTGTATACATATGGTGACCTGGTATGATGAATTAGAATCCAACAGTCCATATTTAGCTGATAATGGAAAGAAAATCTCCACCGTCTATTGTTACTGACGGTGTACGAGGGATCCATGCTTTTGAAATTGATTGATCACATATTTGGTTTACAGAATTTGATTCTTATATTATCTAAATTTATATAACTTCTACAATTTTTTTTAAAAAATGATAGTCTTTTATATAATTTTTTTTTATTTATGTCTTTATGAGTATTTACATAAAATACTCTATATAAAAATCTGTATGTGACATAAAATTTTTTTTTAGTTTTTTCAAAACTATTTTTTATCTTATCAATAAATGAAGTTCATAACATTGCTTTTTTTTTAAAATGCATTTTCTAATAGAGAAATTTTTAAAAATGTCATATTTAACTATGACATTTTAAAAATATCATATTTTCAATAAAAGTGTCACTTTTCAAAAATATCATATTTCAAAATTTTTGGAAAAATACCACTTTTAAAATAATAAAAAAATTATTATATCATTTATGTATAAGTTAACTATGTTGTATTAGGGTTTAGTTTTGAGGGTTTAAGGGGTTTAAGGGTCAAAATATTTTTTATGGTTTATAATTTTAATATTTAAGCTTTGAAAATTCATAATTAATGGAATTTTTGCAAATGGACATCCTAAACGACATTCTTGCAAATGTACACACCAAAAGTGGTATTTTTGCAATTATTCATTTCTAATAGAGAAACAATTTAGTACAAAATTGTCAATGGTGTATTAAGATTAGTTAAGCTTGGCCTAAACTTATAAAATTGTTGTATCAATTATTGATACTTAATATGATACGTTACAAAACGTTTCATATATAAGGTTTTCTTTCCCTCAAGATGTTTCTTTGGTTTTAAAAAGTGTATTTATTGGATATTTTTTTTTAACTACATAGTTAATATGATCTTACAATATAATAAAAAGTAGAGATTCAAAAATGAAAAACAATTTCAAACTATTTTATGTGAATTATTTTAAAGTATATAAAATTTTCTCGTGTTATAAAAATATTGATATACCAAACATGATAGAAAATTATATACTGACATTATGGCATGTCGCCAATACCAAAAAAACATCGGAACATCTTATATACTTTTTAATTAGTTTATTATAGATAATTTATTTTTAATATAGGATATATTTTTGATATACTTATCACAAAAAGACAAAACAACAAAAAAAAAGTTAAAAATATGTTAGTTTTTCGGAAATTCTAATTAAAATTTTTTTAAAAAATTTGAAAAAGATATTGAAAAAAACAATTATCTATTAGAATATGGTTTTACATAATTTTAATTAATTTATGAAGATAATTTGATGTTAATTAAATGTTTACTTTAAGTTAATATATTGATATCAAATTTTTATTTTAAAGAATCAATGCAAACATTCTAAAATCTAGAGGGATAAATGTCAAAATTAAATAAAACTAAGGTACTAAAAATGAAAAATTGTTAACACCAAAAGTGATACATGGCAGCCTCTCAAAACTTCACTTAGAAAAAAACCTTAAAATATTATATTAGAGGATATACTTATCACAAAAAGATAACAACAAAAAAAAGTTAAAAATAAATATTTTTAAGATATGAAAGTTTTTCTGAAATTCTAATTAAGAAAATTTTAAAAAATTTGAAAAGAGATATTGAAAAAAAACAATTATCTATTAAAATATGGTTTTACATATTTTTAATTAATTTATGAAGATAATTTGATGTTAATTAATGTTTACTATAAGTTAATATATTGATATCACATTTTTATTTTAAAGAATCAATGCAAAAATTTTAAAACCTCGAGTGATAAATGTCAAAAATTAAGTAAAACTAAAATACTAAAAATAAAAAATTGTTCACAGCAAAAGTGACACGTGGCAGCCTCTCAAAGTTTCAATTAAAAAAATCTTAAAATATTATATTAGATGTTTTGTTCAGTGAAAAAAATAATAAATTTTTCTCGATTTCGAGATTTCAATTTTCATCTTTTATTCTATATAAAGGCTTGAATTTCACCTCCAACCTCCGAGGTTAAAGTAGTATTGTGTTTCTGTAGCTTAACCATAACAAAGTGGTAATTTATCATCAATCGCCAACTAGATTGCATAACTTGATTATCTTGAAAGGTTTTTGTTTGCATTGTGAATGTGAAGGTGATAAGAATGCAGAAATGATTCTCTATGAATTATTTATACAGGACTAACAACAAAGAACACATTGAGGCAATATTTTGATATCCGACCCGGAGAGCGAACCGTGTTACCTTCCGGGTCACCAGGTATTCGGGTCAACCCGGGTCAATCCGGTTCAACAGTGGGTTATAACTTATTTATAAATTATAATTTATGTATTTTGTATATATACTAAAATAAATTTGGTTTGTTAATTTTTTCAAAAGTAAAATTTTATATGTTTGTTTGAATTAATTGTTTTATTTTGTAATTTTAGTTAAATTTTTGTAAAAATATAGTATTTTGAATAGTTAATGATAACAATCAATGTTTTGATACCCGACCCGGAAAGCGAACCTTACCTTCCGGGTCACCAGGTAATGATAGAAGTTTATGAACTTTTACGCTCATTTGCTAAAAATAGAAAATTATGGGGGCCCAAACAAAAATAAAATAAATAGACGGCCAAATTATCCATAAATAGACAACTAAATCCTTAGAATGTTTAGTAGTACACCCCATTGAGTATCATTAACATTAATTTATGATTAATTTTATTAGTAGTTTAATCTTTGAGACTCAATTAAATTTTTATGATTTTGGTATGTCCAATGGTGATATTCAATGGGATTCTAAAGAAAAAGAAAAAAAAATGAAAAAAAAGTCAAATTACTATATATACAAGATTTAATATAAACGTATTTTACATGAATCTGAGAGACAACAATACTTATTTCTGTAGAAATTTATTGAGATGAGAGGATTTTGATCATGACTTGTGTATTGAGCCCAGTCACATTCTTCTCACAAAACTTTTGCCATGCTTTTTGTTTGGTTACTTCTGCCAGTTTATCATCCACAAGCCCTTTCCAAGGCTTGGGAAGAGAATGATCCTCAGGTGCATAACGGACTGCAGAAGGAGCAGTAGCAGTAGCAGCCATAGCAATCAAACCAATAGTCCTACAAAGAGATAAAATAAATTCAGTAAGTTGAACCATCACAAAACAAAGTCTTGCAAAAATATTCATTGACACAAAGGAAAGAAATATTCAATGAACAAAAAAAGGAAAATCACAATGACTTAAATCACAAACCATGTACAGGGAGTAACAAGAGTAGCATCCCAACTTTTGAAGCACTTTCTTAGGTATGCTAAACTGTTAAATTCATCACCTATAGTTAAACCAAAGAAGAATCAAAACTACTCTCAAACCTTACACAGATAAACAAGTGACACACAACATAACTCAAGTATTCGTTACAAGGCTAAAACACCTTACAAGCCAGAAACAAGATCTCCAAGTATTCGTTCCTACTTCCTAATATCAATGACTATCATAAAACACCTTATTAAGACATGACTTCTATACCATATATCTATTTAGTAAAGAATTCTAATGCTCTCTGGCCAACTTAAGAAAAGTCTAGCAAGGATCACATAAGAGTATGAATATTTTACCTCCTTCTCATTAAAGTCAGATTGATAACAACACGAAGGCCAGGAACCGTCATTATAGTCAGGCCATAGTCCATCTAGGAGATCAGTAATTGACACGATTAGGGTGCATAGTTTAACAAGTAAAGAAGCTGGAAATAAAGGATGTTCTCTAATTCCTACTTTCTTCCTAGATGCAAGAAGGAGTTTCGTGTATCTTAAAACAGCAACTTTAAACTTCATCCAAAATTCAAGAAAAATGAAAGCCACAATGCTCAAACTAAGACATACACACAAACACATTGATTTCTCAAACTGAAACTAAAAGATTCAAAGAGATTACTTACATATGGTGAATCGAGTTGGAGCGTTCGAGCTGCAACAAAAAAAAGAAACACGTCAAATTATCTTAGAGCGATAAATTAGCAGAGATTTGGTTTGATTAATCATTAACTGAATTAATCAAGGTACTGCAGAAGCATGAAGCACATCGTTCAAACTTAATAAAACACATCTTCTATGTAAGCTCGAGAATTTCTAGTTGCTACAATCTGATAATCGTAAGCATCAAATAATCTCTATCCCAAAAAGCTGAATCTAGATACTCAAAAAAAATTTGGGGGTTTCAATTGGATCCAAAATGAAAGAAAAAAGAACAAAACGCACCTTCTGCAGCAAGCGTTTTTTAAGAGAGAGAGCGAAATAATCGAACTCTCTCTGGGAGCGATTAACTTCAACGATATCGTCTCTCGCGGGTCCTCCGATCTCCAGAATATAAGCCGATGTCGAGAGAAACGTAACGAAGAGGAGTTCCAGGAGGAGGAGAAGAGATCTACGGGACGAAGACGATTGATCTTCTTTTTTTGTAACCGATTGAAATCGCCAGAGAACATGCAAGAGAAAGAAGGAATTGATCCATGCTTTAGATCTAGAAAGGTCGTCGACGAAGAAGAGAGGTCACCGACGAGAGAGATGAATCACGAGATCTGGAGAAAAAATTCTAGGTTTTTGGGTCTGGACCAAAACAAAAAGGCCGTCCAATAGATTGAGGACACGTGGCTCTGTTGATCCCGATCAAAAGGATCACTTTGCTGCTCTGTCTCAGCTTAAAAAGTACCCCGTTTATTATTTTTAAAATAAAAAAAAGGCCCATAAACCTTTTTGAGTCTGTCCGTTAAACATGCTCTTAGGCGTTGTCCATGTCGGCTCTCTCTCTCTTCTTGTTCCATTTCAGTCCTCCTGGTGTTGCTCAGTGACTACTCGCCTAACTTCCGTCGCTGCTCGAACCACGACCCTTTCACCGCCAATTCGGAGTCGATTGTAATCGAAGAGGATGACCAAACCGGAGTTCTTCACTGATTCTTGCCGCTACCGAGCTTTCCGTCTAGCTAATCAAACTTGAAGTAAAGGAATGTGTTTAATAGCCTGTTTGTTGGATACTTTTGGTCAGTGTCTAGAAGCAATCTCTAACAAACATGTGGATTCTGAGGTTGTGAGCAAAAATGTATTTTTTAGAATGGTTGTATCGGGATTTTCTCGGATACTAACAAAGATGGAAGTGGTTGGGTTGGAAACTACAGTTGCAGAGACGGTTGAGATCAGAGTTAAGGTCATTGAGGTTATTGCAAAAGTCATGGAGGCGAGGCGATTAGTTATAAAACTGAGATATTGACAACAGAGAAATGGCTTTAGATGGTAAAACTATGGCTCCCTTTTGTAAGAAACACAAAGCTTCTTGTTGACTCAGTGGGTTTCCAAATAAGAAACACAGATTCTCTGTTTTCACACAATCTGAGGCAAAGGTGGATAACTGTAATGTGTCAAGATACAAGTGACATGTGATTTATACAACCTAGCATTTTTTTTTGTGAACCTTAACCTAGCATTTTTAAAGCAATACTTATGCAACATCTCTACAATTCTAAGTGTCCTGCTTCCATTCCTCCACGGTCATTATGCTTGCCAAAAACTTTCATTTTCAGCTTGTATTATATAAATACACGCATGCACAAATCAAATATGACTAGGTGTTCATTTGAAATATTCGGGTGATCAGACATACGGATGTGTTTCAGAAATCCATGATCAAACAAACAAGGAACAACACTGAAAATCTTGCTAATAAAATTGAAACAATCATATGATCCCAACAAAAAAGAAAGTTGAAATAATAGATAATAAATATGGCGAAAGTTGCACATCGCCTTTGTGCTACCTGAGAGTTCTCTCTCGGCCATATTCTTTTTTACGACCTGCTCATTTACAATGGTGACTAACTTGAGAACTTGTTGCACACAGTCAAGAATAATAAGAGATTAAAATCTCTTATAATAAATATAGAAAGTTTAAATTAGTTGTATTCACTAAGTAAATTGTTTATTCTTCTAATGTTATCCTTGCGGCCTTATCATTCAGTCTTCTAATTAGTTGTATTCACTATATTAGAGTAGGAATAACCCCGATTTCCTCCTCGAACTTCTTCTATTCCCTGAACTCCTCATTTCTTCTTCCTTTTCGTTTATAAGTTTTTTCTGCAAACAAACAAAACACCAACTTAGTGATGTTCTAATTAAGGTTATATAAAAATTAAGTGATTTATGATCAAACGTTTATACTTACGAGTCGCATGACACCTCCACAAAGTATTAAAACATCACGGTTCAAGTAGCAATCTGGTAAGCTCCTGTGTTTTTGTTGATCTATTAACCGAAAGTGGATACCAAGTGATTCCAGCGTTATGTCTCCAACTAAAACATTCAAATCATCATTAAACACAAAACGTGTATCTATGATATGCTTGTGCTTAGGAAAGCCTTTATGAATAGCTTTAAAAGCTTTCTTCAACATTGGAATGTCGCAACAAGTTATGTTGTGACCGACCCAAATTCGACCTATAGAAGAATTAACAAAATTTTAGTATTACATCAAGAGTATGTGAAGAAGGAGATAAAGAGAGAACTAACCGTCAATATAAACGTTTGATCATAAATCACTTAATTTTTATATAACCTTAATTAGAACATCACTAAGTTTGTGTTTTGTTTGTTTGCAGAAAAAACTTATAAACGAAAAGGAAGAAGAAATGAGGAGTTCAGGGAATAGAAGAAGTTCGAGGAGGAAATCGGGGTTATTCCTACTCTAATATAGTGAATACAACTAATTAGAAGACTGAATGATAAGGCCGCAAGGATAAGATTAGAAGAATAAACAATTTACTTAGTGAATACAACTAATTTAAACTTTCTATATTTATTATAAGAGATTTTAATCTCTTATTATTCTTGACTGTGTGCAACAAGTTCTCAAGTTAGTCATCATTGTAAATGAGCAGGTCGTAAAAAAGAATGTGGCCGAGAGAGAACTCTCAGGGAGTACAAAGGCGATGTGCAACTTTCGCCATATCTATTATCTATTGTTTCAACTTTTTTTTTTTTTGGGATCATATGATTGTTTCAATCTTATTAGCAAGATTTTCAGTGTTGTTCCTTGTTTGTTTGATCATGGATTTCTGAAACACATCCGTATGTCTGATCACCCGAATATTTCAAATGAACACCTAGTCATATTTGATTTGTGCATGCGTGTATTTATATAATACAAGCTGAAAATGAAAGTTTTTGGCAAGCATAATGACCGTGGAGGAATGGAAGCAGGACACTTAGAATTGTAGAGATGTTGCATAAGTATTGCTTTAAAAATGCTAGGTTAAGGTTCACAAAAAAAAATGCTAGGTTGTATAAATCACATGTCACTTGTATCTTGACACATTACAGTTATCCACCTTTGCCTCAGATTGTGTGAAAACAGAGATAGTGCATAATCTTGTTTAGATTCTGTAATCTCTTTTGACATTTTAACATTTCTTTCCTTTTTTGTTTGGATGATATATTCTATTTGGTATATGATTCGACTTTGATCCTCTACTTGCAGAGTAAAATGTTTAACAAGGAAACATTTCAAGATGGCCAGAGTGCGAGTGTCACTGGTGCGGATCCGAGTGTTATGATACCACCTCCTCAAAAACCACAACCGAATTTACCGCCTCAGAAAGCTAAACAAGAGGAGAAAAAGGCAGCCAAGGAAACACTTAAAGATGATAGTCAGAGTGCGAGTGTCACTTGTGCGGATAAGAGCTTTATCATTCTACCTCCTCAGAATCTACCTGCGAATTATGCTGAGATTGCGAAATCTAAACAAGAGGAGAAGAAGCAGGCTGTTTTGAAACGAGCAAGGAGTGATAGGCCGAAGAAGCCGGGCATGGCAAATAAGTCACCTTACGAAAACAAACTTGTTAATTCAAAGGTAGGAAAAGGATATGATCCTTTTGCTACCATTGATGAACAAATGACGAGGAGACTTGATGTGTGGCTGAAGCAACAGCCGTAAGTATAAAAAAAGACCTTAACTCATTGTTTAAATTTGTCAATTGCTGAAATTTCCTTGCTAAACAGGGATTATGGCGAAGAGATCATTCCGTTCACTAATGTAGAGTGGTTTTGGGCTCTTCAAACGCCGCAACAATGGCTAAGAGACACGGTAAGCCTTCTCTTCTCTTCTCTCCAGTAGACTTCTCTTGTATACTTCTCTTCTCAAGTAGACTTCTCGTAGACTTCTCTTGTAGACTTCTTTTATAGACAGACTTCTCTTGTAGACTTCTCCAGTAGACTTCTCTATGAAGTCTTCTTCAGTAGACTTCTCTTGTAGACTTCTCTTCTCAAGTAGACTTCTCTTGTAGACAGACTTCTCTTGTAGACTTCTCCAGTACACTTCTCTATGAAGTCTTCTTCAGTAGACTTCTCTTGTAGATTTCTCTTCTCAAGTAGACTTCTCTTGTAGACAGACTTCTCTTGTAGACTTCTCCAGTAGACTTCTCTATGAAGTCTTCTTCAGTAGACTTCTCTAGTAGACTTCTCTAGTAGACTTCTCCAGTAGAATTCTGTTGTAGACTTCTCCAGTAGAATTCTATTATGTTTTTGATGTTTAACCTTGATTCTTTTGGTTGTTTTGTCGCAACACCTGGATGCTGCGTTGAATATGCTGAGGAAACGGTATAAGGAACATCCAGAGTGGTTTAGGAGTGACAAAATTTGCATCCTCGACTGTACTCTAGGCAACATATGGCCTACTCGGTACAATGACTTTAAAAACTCAGAACCTAATCCTGACGGGAGTGGAAAAACACTACCAGGTGTGGCGTGGGATTACTATGCAGGTCTACTCCCCTAGTATGCAAAAGTACAGAAGACGTGGGGGACTGAAGTGGAGGACATTTATTTACCTTTGAATGTCAAAGAAGATCATTGAGTGGCTTTGTGGATATCACTCCCACAGAGACACATTGTGGTGTGGGACTCTATAGTAACCATACAACGCTCGCGCAAATCAAAGACTTGGTCGAGCCCATTGCCGTTATGTTACCTTATCTAATACATACAGCATGTGCAGTAGAAGATAGACCCAAGTGGCCATTCACCAAATTCACGCATGAAAGGTGGCCAGCATCCAAAGTACCACAAAACAAGAAAGTTGGGGATTGTGGAGTGTATTGTTTGAAGTACATTGA
Organism: Arabis hirsuta; assembly: GCA_964056655.1. Taxonomy (NCBI): domain Eukaryota; kingdom Viridiplantae; phylum Streptophyta; class Magnoliopsida; order Brassicales; family Brassicaceae; genus Arabis; species Arabis hirsuta. Next base: position 24,588,312 of record OZ053305.1, on the reverse strand, counting down.
ATGCCATGCTCTCGGCATTCCATTTAGTGCGACTGTATTGTCTGATGCGAAGATAAAGCGTATTAGGGAAAAGCTTGCGGCTGAGATATTCGCCGAGACTGAATTTCGTGGGGCAGACGTCGGTACATATACTGGATTGGATGTTTATGACTAATATAGGACCTCACAATTTCAATATTGTAGATATCTTGCCTATATATTGTAGATGTAAGAAAAACTCATCCTTATTTTTTGGCTACTATGGCGGGATGTGATATGTACAAACTAATGTACATTAACATAATTTGATATGTTATTAACTTCTCTCTAAAAACTTCTCTTGTAGACTTAAATAGTAGACATTTGTTTCTGTACATGAATCTTCTCTTGTAGATATTGCTTGTCTTTATGTTATATCTATCTCCCTCAAAGTGAAATCGTGACCATAGCTTTGGATCCGCTTCCTCCAAGTATGTTGCAATTTCTGGCTTCACACGTCGTATGAAATCCATGTATCGGTCATACTCATCAAGCGTATACGCATACGCAGCGCCTTTGACCAAGTACATGAGCTGTTTTCCCCTAAATTTTGTGACAATGTTACACTGAAGATGGTAATAACATATACCTCGTGTTGCCCAAGGGAAAACCGTCTCACATGCCTTCTTAATGGACGCGTGCCTGTCTGAAACTATGCTCAACGAGTATAGATCAGAAAAACAACCTCTCAATTCGGTAAAAAACCATTGGCATGAAGCATCATTCTCAGCATCTACGATTCCAAACGCCAAAGGAAAAATCTGGAAATTACCATCTTGGGCGGCCGCCACTAGCAAAATACCTTCATACTTTCCACTTAAATGAGTCCCATCAACCACGATTACTCGTCTAAGATACTGAAAACCAGCTATGGAGGCTCCGAACGATATAAATCGATATTTAAATCTATTGTGAGCATCAACCTCAAGAGCGGTCAATGTTCCCGGATTTGCTTTTTTGATCATATGTAAATAAGATGGGAGATTTTCATATCCATGTTCAGCAGTTCCCCTCACAATTTCTTGGGCGTATAACAATGATCTGTATGAAGTGGAATAATCCAGATTCATACCAAACATCACCTTCATTGAATCTTGTATATGCTTTGGCGTAACTCCATCAATTATTCCGACGCGCTCGATAAATAACCTACCAATATACTTTGGAGTAGAGCGTTTCCTGTGAGCGACTCTGTCCGGTAGTGAACATGTATGCTTTTTAATATACTTTGTCACCCAAAAACGGTTTGGTTCATTCGTCACTGCAGCTCTGACTTTCCACTTGCATCCTTTAACACGACACATAGCGACTAACAGAGTCTTAGTAGACTTGTATGTTTAGAATACAAATATTGACATCACGGCCGTCAATCGCAACTCTCTAAGCAGCACATCCTTGCTACCAAAACTCTTTCCGACAAGTATACCATCAAACCATGTCGTTTTTGATCTTGCTCCTTCGCCAAAAAAACGCTCACTCCCAACATCACCATCAAATGAGATATCATCTTCATCCTCATCTTTGACTTTCCCGTATGCACTGTAATCTTCATTGATACCAACACCATCAATTTTTATATCCTCGTCTTGCCCATCACCATCTTCAACGTCTTGCCTATCACCATATTCACTACCATGATCTTTTTCATTGACACCATTTCCCGTACCATCCCCATAGTGGTCACCATCTCCACCCTCGCATTCCTCAGCATCTACGTCTGTATATTCTTCACCACAACTGCCCAAAATTCCATCACAATCATCGTTGACATCATCATCTTTCTCCAACAGACTCGAGACACAAAGACGTATAACATGCGTTTTACTTAGCTCAATCAAATTTTTAACTTGTCTATCATTTGTGACATGCATTGGAGGAGTATCCGGTGCCATATGTTGCAACATTGACTCCGGTAGTGAATAAGTGATCTCCACCAAGTCTGATTCCAGCTTATATTCATCTTTGGCCATCTCAAGAAGATCACAATGGGTGCAATCATCACTCAAAAAAAACAGTCTTCCTCCTTTTGGATTATCAACCACAAATTGCCACATATTATCTTGAGTAGTCCATTCTCCATAGAGAACAACTAAATGAACCATTCTCTATAAAAAAAAAAAACAATAGAAAACACATTAGGTCTCGAACATCTGCTGTAGACTTCACAGATAAGTGACTTCATAGAGAAGTCTACCAACAACAGCTAAGTACTACTCAAACAAGAAATTTGATTTATACAATAAATATTGAACCTAAATATGTCAAATTAACACAGAAGGAAACACATTATATAACACACATGTGGGAGAAAGAAAACCTAAAAAATTCATTATAAATAAGTTTTAAATGCAATTATAAGAAAATTAAATCAGTAGACTGTAGACTGCAATAGAAGTCTGCTGAAATGTGAAGTCTACTCAAAAGGCCGGGTTACATTTGTAGTTGACCATATTGTTGACTTATTGAGTAGACTTCTCCAGAAGTATACTCTAAAAAAGGCTAGTTTTGTGTTTGACCAAACATTTATCGATTCTAATGCAGTCTACTACTAATTTAAGAAGTCTACTGATTTATTTAAGAAGTCTATTGATTTATTTAATAAGTAGTAGACTGCATAAGAAGTCTACTGATAAATGTTTTTTTTGTCAATGTCTGAGATTTTGGTCAAACGCAAAACTAACCCGTCCGTACATAACAGACTTCTTATGCAATCTACTCAAAAAGTCAACAATGTGGTCAATGCCAGAAATAACCTTGCACTATACTCTATTTGTAGTCTACTAGAGAAGTCTACTGCAGAAGTATACTAGAGAAGTCAAAGTTTTGGTCAAATGCAAAACTAACTCATTTTCAAGTAGACTTCATGTGCAGTCTACGAGTGTTTTTTTTTGTTATCAAAGGAAAACAGGTAGACTTCACGAGCAGTCTACTTTGAATATTTTTAAAAAAGGTCAATTGCAAATCTAACCTTTCGTTGACTAGTAGACTTCTGGTGCAGTCTACCAAATCGGAAAACACGATTTTTTGATTTTTATCACACGTAAAGCTCGGTTTTCAGCTCTTTCAAACACCTGAAACTTCTAATATGACCGTTAACAAAGAAGCCCAACCATCGTTTATGAAAGAACCATTGAAAATCGATAGATTATGAGAGAAAGAATTTTGAAAACCAAATTTAGTTAGTTTTTTGGATGAAATTGGAGAGAAAATGGGTAAGGAAGAAGTTATGAGCTCACAAATGAAGTTGTTATCCTTTCCTAATTAGTTGGGGAAGCTTTTAGAGCTTCATTTTGGTTGTTCATGGTGGTTGGAAATATTGATGATAATGGCATTTTCGTAAATAAGTTAATATATTTGGTTGTTTATTTTATAGTTTAGAATGTCTGATTTAAAAAAAAAATTAATTCAAATATAATGACATTTCCGTGAATAAGTTGAATTTTATGGTTGGTTTGATAAAATTTTGAGGAAAGAGAAAGAGGGAGTTACATTTGCAATTGACCTCAAATTTGAAGTTATTTCAACAAGCCTCTCTAAATATTTTGAAAATTAATTATGATACATAAATTTTATTTGTGAAAAAGTAAATTGTTATATTGAAATATTTGATTTAAGTTTATGGTTATTTGTTTTTTGTATTGAATATACATATATAAGATTTTGCTATATAATTCTTTAAAACTATTTGATTTTTTGATAATTTTTTTACGATTCACGTATTCTACAAATTATCAATATCATTAAAACTTAATAATAGTAATAGAAACGAAAAACCAAAGCATTTGATTTGGCTACATGAATGATGATTAGGAATTTGATAATTGATATTTTTATTTTTATTCTATATGAAAAGATCTTCCTGAAGATTAGGAGTTAAATTGATTAAGAGCATCCCATACAGATACGATTCTGAAAATGGAGAAGAAGCCGCCGAGAATACCAAGGAAAGTGAGAGAAAATAAATTTAATCAAAGAAAAGAGGACGTATTAAATAAAGATGTTGGTCAAGTACATTACGAATGATCACTGATATAAAAGCAACTACAAAAATGATGAAACATCAATATTCGGGAAACAGATCATCTATGTTTAATAATAAATCACATCTAACATTGATATATCATATATGCAATTTAATTATTAAAAGAAAATTAATCATTAATAAAAATAATTATACATAATAAATTACGTTATGGAAAATAATCGAATGTAAACGTAAAACTTATATTATACACATCTTTTAAAAATATATAATAATTAAAAATTTAAAAACAATAAAATACAAAACAAATTCCGCAGCATCGCGTGGGTATTAACCTATTCACCGATAAAGATGGTCTAAGCACTCTCCAAAAAAGTACACGTGGCTGACCTTTTTGATTGACACATGGCTTTGGGAAACCCTACAATCTCACGTTTCATCTTCCCCACGGTTTCAAGTTCAATGTACGAAACTCTTCCTCTCCTCTCCTCTCCTCTCCGCTGCTCTGCTACGTTTCAATTAATTACTTAGAATTAAAGACGAAATTCTTTCCCTTCCAGTTCCACCTCCATGCTTCATCTTAGCAATGTCTTCACACCGATTTATTTATTTTTTGGGGTAAAATCTCAATTTCTCTGGTTTTCCATTGTCTCCATTGCAGATTATGTGAGCGTTGGAGGAGGAGCAGGCCACGACGACAATGATTTTACTTTTTGAAGAATTAAGAAATTCAGGTGCCATGAGTTTTCTCTTAGAAGTTTCGTGAAATTGAGATTTTGCATTCTAATCATTATGATTTTGTTTCACTTACAATAATCTCTTTTTGATTGGTTGAAACGCTGATTGTTGTGTTGATCCCCTTAAATAATGGTTTCAGAATGAAAATTTGTTTTCCATGTAATTTATTTTAGTGTTTTTGTTCAATTGTCTGATTAAAGAAACGTAAGATTTTCTCGGGAATCAAACTCAAATTGAGTGTACCTTCTGGTTTTGATAATAATCAACCATGTGGGTTTGGGTCAGAGATCTCGGAAAATTGGTTTGACTTGGTCGATATTTTCTCCATCGAGAATTAACATTCTCATGTGCATATGTGTTAAGTTAGTTTCTCTCTTTCAAAAAAACTTTGTCACTATAAGCTTGGTAGACTTGACTCTCCATTTTTAAAAGGATTTACTATTTAGTTTGTCACTAATGATATCTCATGTTACCTTAGTCTTGGGTTTCTGGTTTCGTCCTCTTTACGATGAGACTAAAGCTTGATGTGGATTTAGTAATGCGGTAAAATCAAAATTTTGTGACTTTATATACAATCTTAAGCTTGATGTATTACTTAGTTCTATCCGTCTTGTGCCACGGTTTTTCAGTGTCTGAGAAGGAAGAGGTAATATGAGCAACAAGTTGTACAACTTGGTAATTTTCAGCTGCGTATACATGATCAAGTGAGTTTTTTAATCATTGTCCTTCTAAGTTGCTAATTTCAGCAGTAATAGATAAATTATTGGGATCTCATCTCTCTTTTCATACAGATTATTATGTTAGAAGGTGCAAAAGAACCATCCGAAACTGCAGATGCATGGAGAAGCGGCTGCTGCAATGTATGTGTTTATCACATTTTTACATTATCTTCTTTTTCTACCATTCTATTGTTATCGAGCCCGTGGAATCGCTAACACAAGCTTCTTCTTGTGTGAAACACATACATGTCAAAGCTGACTATGATATATACGTCAGACAAGGTGATTATCTCTTCTTATTGATCTTTGTCTACTGGAAAAAAGAAATATGGACTTTCTATGAACTTCTTTTATTTCATGTTTTCCGCAGATCAACTCTCTATACTATTTTCGAAAGAATTAAGTCACTCTCAAACATAACTACTTGGAAAAGGGTACTGTTTTCTTTGCTCTGTTTTGTTTTGGTAAGAAAGTCTTGAATCTTGATGGCTCTGGTACTTAGAGAATTGCAAGGGCTCTTCTACTGTATTGATAATTTGATTAGATTATGGAGTTCATTTTCGTGATAGTTTAATTGTTGTTTGTGAATTGTTCTACCTTATTATTTGGCGAGTTATCGGCAGAGCTTATCTTTGTTTGTTACTGATTTTGAATGGTATAGAATGTGATTGGTAATGATTGCTCAGTATTGTAGCAGAATGAATGGATCTCAATTCATTATTTGACGTTCTTCTGTTTTCTCAAATCTATTACTTTGCTTGCCTTTATCAGTAGAAAGCCATGTGGGTTGATCCGTTCGTATATGTGCATGAAGATTAAACTATACTCCACAAGGCTTGGCTCGCTTATTCCAACATTTGAAGTTATTTTTTGCATAATCTTCTATGTTTTGCCTACTTAACATAAAGTGCTGATAGAGACTTTCCTGTTGAATAGCCTTTTTATGTATTCACATATGCCCTCTTAGATTCTTACCAGTTGCCCTTGAACCATTTGGTTTTTGAGCTTCACATTTTTTTAAGCTCCCTATTTTAACTCTATAGTCGGGATCACACGAAAATAGCAGATCCAATTACAAACACTATTTTTTTTTTTTTTGGTCGAACGAACACTAATTTTAAAACTAATTTTTTGAAATCATTTGATAGAGTAGCTTTGAAACCATGCTTTTGTTGGTTCTGTACAAGTTAATAGTTATGTGGCTAATGGAAATCATTTGATGATAGTTTATTTCCAAACTTCAGTGAAACAAGAAAAAAGGAAAGGAACGTCCCACAAAACAATTGAGGTAGAAGGGAATCACGTCAACCTTATGATATTTCTGGTAATCATTTGTTCTCTTTTTCCCGATTTTCGGTAGTCCAGGATGGTTCATGTCAACCTTCTGCTCTGGTTCTCGGATGCATTTCTTTAATGTCTGAATTTGAGATTAGAGGAATTGGAAAAGTGTGCATGTTCTCTCGGCCACCATGGCCTTTTTTGTTAGAGAGTAGAATAAAAGAGAAATGGTCTCTGTTTCCTTGCTCTTATCATTTTCAGTTTCTATAGTTAGCATCTAAAATGCTTTGTCAATATCGATTACAATCATAAGTTCTCATGAAAACTTATATGTTGTGCATTCGTGATAAGATGCTTATAATACAAAATCATGTTCATTACAGGTTCCTAAGACAAAGTTCACAGTTATGTCAAGATGTTGGCATTTGTATTTCCAGCTCCGAGTGATGGAAGAAAAAGTTTGTAGGGGTAATATGTAAGGAGGCTATTCAAACGAATGGAATATAGCTTGCTAGCTATTAGGAAAAATTTGTAGCAAAGATGAGAATGCAAGAATTTGGAATGCAAAAAATTGGAAATTAGTAAATAGCAAAATCATAAAAAGCCTAGCGCGGGCTTTCATCTAGTTATTACTAACAATTAAAAATGTTAATCACTATCTTCTGATCTTGTTGAAGATACGTCATTATCAATATCTTCAAACTCTTCTTCATTGTCTCGAATGTATTCTTGTTGTCTATATTGAGCTCTAGTCCAATCATCAAGAAACGTTTAGGGTTCGATATAATATGGGCTCATTCTTGATCAAGTTTCATCTAAAATTTGACCTTCCATGCTAAAAGTACGTTCGACAAAAACCGTAGAAACTGGTGAAGAAAGAACGTCTTTCGCAATTATAGCTAAAGTCGGATAATGAGATTGATGATTTTTCCACTATTGAATGACTTGAAAGTTGTTATATGCATCTTCATCACTAAACTCGAAATTAGTAGATAAATATTTATTAAATTCAGAATTATCACTTGGTCGTTGTCTTTTTTGTCGCTTTATCCCTTTCTGCAAGACTTAGGCGTTGATGACATATCATTTATTATAGATGATTCACCTACTTGTGGTGTCAAATACCTAAGAACTCTAGAATATTCATCATATAAATTTTCTATGTCTTTTTCTAAACCAGAATTAATGATTCAAATACTAACACTATCAAATGAATGTAATAAGTTATAATATGGGGTGAGATAATCAGATACACCATCTAGTTTAGTTCTAGGATCAAAAATCTATGCAAGCAAATTAAGAGGTGGAATTTCCTCATTACTTTAGCCATTTTTCTCATATTTTTAATGCATAGTGACAAAACAATATGATTTTCGTGTTCATGCATCACATCAGCAATATTACCACATTCATACAAAAGTAAATAACTAATAGGATAATAAACACAAAATAATAAATATGTTGCATCATTAAAACATTTTAATAATTTTAAAAGTGCACTACAATCATCCCAATGAGTTGGCCACAAAGCTAAAGAACTACAATTTTGTTGAACAAAGCTACATAATAAATTTTTATGACCAACTGAATCAACAAGCATATCGTAAGTTGAATTCTAACGAGTAGGAATATCTTGAGAAAATCTTTTAGGACGTACATTATGCATTTTACAAAATCAAAACTATTGTTTCATCAATTGTGGATGCCCCCATAAATAATTCAAAGCTTTTTTAATTGGTGAAACAATATTATTTTGAGAAGTTAATAAACCATCTTGGACACATAAATTTAAAACATGACAAATACATCGAACATGAAAATATTTTCTCCCTAAAATATGACTACAATTATTTATTAATACATAAATCGAACAAGTATTAGCAGATGTATTATCAAATGAAATAGAAAATATTTTGGTAGTTAAATTATATTCTTCTAAAATAAACTATTAATTTAAAAAATATTATCAACTGTATGTTTTTCATCAAAAACTCCGAAAGCAATAACTCTTTTTTGGATAATCTAATCACTATCAATCCAATGACATGTAATAGAGAAGGTTGTTGAAATAACCTCAAATTTGAGGTCAATTGCAAATGTAACCCCCTCTTTCTCGTTCCTCAAAATTTGAAATAACCAATCATAAAATTCAACTTATTCACGGAAATGCCATTATATTTGAATTAATTTTTTTTTTTAAAATCAGACATTCTAAACTATAAAATAAAAAACCAGATATATTAACTTATTTACGAAAATGCCATTATCATCAATATTTCCAACCACCATGAACAACCAAAATGAAGCTCTAAATGCTTCTCCAACTAATTAGGAAAGGATAACAGCTTCATTTGTGAGCTCATAACTTCTTCCTTACCCATTTCCTCTCCAATTTCATCTAAAAAACTAACTAAATTTGGTTTTCAAAATTCTTTCTCTCATAATCTATCGATTTTTAATAGTTCTTTCATAAATGACGGCTGGGCTTCTTTGTTAACGGTCATATTAGAAGTTTCAGGTGCTTGAAAGAGCTGAAAACCGAGCTCTACGTGTGAAAAAGAACAAAAAACCGTGTTTTCCGATTTTGTAGACTGCACCAGAAGTCTACTAGTCAACGAAAGGTTCGATTTGCAAATGACATTTTTTAAAAATATTCAAAGTAGACTGCTCGTGAAGTCTACCTGTTTTCCTTTGATAAAAAAAAAACACTCGTAGACTTCACGAGCAGTCTACTTGAAAATGAGTTAGTTCTGTATTTGATGAAAAATTTGGCTTTAAAGAGTAGACTTCTCCGTAGACTTCTCCAGTAGACTTCTCCAGTAGACTGCAAATAGAGTCTACTGCAAGGTTATTTCTGGCATTGACCATATTGTTGACTTTTTGAGTAGACTGCATCAGAAGTCTGTTATGTACGGACGGGTTAGTTTTGCGTTTGACCAAAATCTCAGACATTGACAAAAAAAACATTTATCAGTAGACTTCTTATGCAGTCTACTACTTATTAAATAAATCAATAGACTTCTTAAATAAATCAGTAGACTTCTTAAATTAGTAGTAGACTACATGAGAAGTTTGCCGATACATGTTTGGTCAAACACAAAACTAACCTTTTTTAGAGTAGACCTCTGGAGAAGTCTACTCAAGAAGTCAACAATATGGTCAACTGGAAATGTAACCCGGCCTTTTGAGAAGACTTCAGAATGAAGTCTACACATTTCAGCAGACTTCTATTGCAGTCTACTGGTAGACTTCCTAAGAGAAGTCTACCAGTAGACTGCAATAGAAGTCTACTAAATAAAGTCAAACTTTAGTCAATTGCAGAAATAACCTTTTTATTCAGTAGACTTCTCTAAGAAGTCTATTTGAAAAAGTCAAATTCTAGTCAAATTCTGGTCAAATGCAAAAGTAACCTAATAGACTGCTGCTGAAGTCTACTAGCGTTTGTCGTAATTGCAAAAATAACCCATTACGTAGACTTCTCGATGAAGTCTACTGGTAGACTTCTCTAACTTCATAGAGAAGTCTACTGATTTAATTTTCTTATAATTGCATTTAAAACTTATTTATAATGAATTTTTTAGTTTTTCTTTCTCCCACATGTGTGTTATATAATGTGTTTCCTTCTGTGTTAATTTGATATATTTAGGTTCAATATTTATTGTATAAATCAAATTTCTTGTTTGAGTAGTACCTACATGTTGTTCGTAGACTTCTCTGTGAAGTCTACTAGTAGTCACTTAGTAGACTTCAGTACGAAGTCTACAGCAGATGTTCGAGACCTAATGTGTTTTCTATTGTTTTTTTTTTTTTACAGAGAATGGTTCATTTAGTTGTTGTTTATGGAGAATGGGCTATTCAAGATAAGGCGTGGCAATTTGTGGTTGATAATCCAAAAGGAGGAAAACTGTTCTTTTTGAGTGATGATTGCACCCATTGTGATCTTCTTGAGATGGCCAAAGATGAATATAAGCTGGAATCAGACTTGGTGGAGATCACTTATTCACTACCGGAATCAATGTTGCAACATATGGCACCGGATACTCCTCCAATGCATATCACAAATGATAGACAAGTTAAGAATTGGATTGAGCTAAGTAAAACGCATGTTATACGTCTTTGTGTCTCGAGTCGGTTGGAGAAGGATGATGATGTCAACAATGATTGTGATGGAATTTTGGCCAGTGGTGGTGAAGAATATACGAGGAAGGAGATGGTGACCACTATGGGGATGATACGGGAAATGATGTCAATGAAGAAGATCATGGTAGTGAATATGGTGATGGGCAAGACGTTGAAGATAGTGATGGGCAAGACGAGGATATAAAAATTGATGGTGTTGGTATCAATGAAGATTACAGTGCATACGGGAAAGTCAAAGATGAGGATGAAGATGATATCTCATTTGATGGTGTTGGTGGGAGTGAGCGTTGTTTTGGCGAAGGATTAGGATCAAAAACGACATGGTTTGATGGTATACTTGTCGGAAAGAGTTTTGGTAGCAAGGATGAGCTGCTTAGAGAGTTGCGATTGACGGCCGTGATGTCAAGATTTGCATTCAAAACATACAAGTCTACTAAGACTCTGTTAGTCGCTATGTGTCGTGTTAAAGGATGCAAGTGGAAAGTCAGAGCTGCCGTGACGAATGAACCAAACCGTTTTTGGGTGACAAAGTATATTAAAAAGCATACATGTTCACTACCGGACAGAGTCGCTCACAGGAAACGCTCTACTCCAAAGTATATTGGTAGGTTATTTATCGAGCGCGTCGGAATAATTGATGGAGTTACGCCAAAGCATATACAAGATTCAATGAAGGTGATGTTTGGTATGAATCTGGATTATTCCACTTCATACAGATCATTGTTATACGCCCAAGAAATGGTGAGGGGAACTGCTGAACATGGATATGAAAATCTCCCATCTTATTTACATATGATCAAAAAAACAAATCCGGGAACATTGACCGCTCTTGAGGTTGATGCTCACAATAGATTTAAATATCGATTTATATCGTTCGGAGCCTCCATAGCTGGTTTTCAGTATCTTAGACGAGTAATCGTGGTCGATGGGACTCATTTAAGTGGAAAGTATGAAGGTGTTTTGCTAGTGGCGACCGCCCAAGATGGTAATTTTCAGATTTTCCCTTTGGCGTTTGGGATTGTAGATGCTGAGAATGATGCTTCATGGCAATGGTTTTTTACCAAATTGAGAGGTTGTATTTCTGATCAATACTTGTTGAGCATAGTTTTAGACAGGCACGCGTCCATTAAGAAGGCATGCGAGACGGTTTTCCCTTGGGCAACCCGAGGTATATGTTACTACCATCTTCAGTGTAACATTGTCACAAAATTTAGGGGAAAACAGCTCATGTACTTGGTCAAAGGCGCTGCGTATGCGTATACGCTTGATGAGTATGACCGATACATGGATTTGATACGAAGTGTAAAGCCAGAAATTGCAACATACTTGGAGGAAGCGAATCCAAAGCTATGGTCACGAGTTCACTTCGAGGGAGATAGATATAACATAAAGACAAGCAACATTGCTGAATCTATCAACGCCGCACTTAAGGTAGCTCGAGGATTTCCCATAACATTTCTTTTGGAATTTATCCGTGAGAAGCTAGGAAGGTGGTTTCGTATAAGGCGAGAAGATGCTCTACGTCTAACAACACGCCATACTCGGGCAGTTGAATACTTGTTGGCGGTTCGTGATGATTACGCGTCTCGGATGAAAGTGGGACGCATTAATAATCTTCAGTTTCATGTGAAGGGAGGAGTACGTGACTGTATTGTTGATTTGGGCCAAAACAAATGTACATGTGGTGTCTTCAACATCGAAAAGATACCTTGCTCGCATGTTATTGCCGCTTTGGTAGAGAGTAAACAAGATGTCGGTACCGGTGTTTGCCCGACTTATGGAAGGGATTCTTTGTACTGGGCCTATGCGGAAAACATTTTCCCGATAAACCCAGTCGGTGAATGTATAGCATCAACCCCATGTCTGCCTCCTGACGTGAAGACGCGTCTGGGTCGGAAGAAGAAATCAAGGTGGCAAACTTGGTTAGAAATCGCAAGGATGAAAGGTACTAAACAACGGAAGATTCATGCTCAATACAATTGTTCAAAGTGCAACCAACCGGGGCATACGAAGCCGAATTGTGGTACTTAGCTGTTTTCAGTAGTACTTACATGTTGTTAGTAGACTTCTCCATGAAGTCGACTGGTAGACTTCTCTAACAAGTCTACCAGTAGACTTCATAGAGAAGTCTACTGATTTAATTTTCTTATGGTAGCATTTCAAACTTATTTATAATGAATTTTTTAGTTTTCCTTTCTCCCAAATGTGTGTTACATAATTGTTTGCCTCCTGTATGATTTTGACATATTTAGGTTCAATATTTATTGTATAAATCAAATTTCCTGTTTTCAGTAGTACTTACATGTTGTTAGTAGACTTCTCCATGAAGTCGACTGGTAGACTTCTCTAAACAAGTCTACCAGTAGACTTCATAGAGAAGTCTACTAATTTAATTTTCTTATGGTAGCATTTCAAACTTATTTATAAAAATATTCCATTATGAGAAGTACCAAATAACGTCAATACAAGTGAAAACAAATTCCATAATGATATTTTTTAACAGATAAATACAATGAAATCCTATTTAGTAGACTTTGGTGTGGAGTTGCGTGAATTGTTTTGCATGAGACGAATAGCATTCCTGATCACTGGATCAATGTCTTCTTCGTCTTCCTCGATGCGTATTAAGTAGCCAGGGTGAGCGAGAGATCGTCTGTACTCTAGTTCAGTGATCTCCTCCACATCAACATCCGTAGCACTTCCTTGATTGTCATTTGCTTGTTCTTGTCTCCCAAATGGTTGTTGTGGCTATTGTGGCGGCTGTCGGACTGTTGGGTTGGCTCTCAATGCGGGGAGGGCGAGTACGATTTTCCTTGCTGCCATTGCCTTGCTGCCATTGATAAAGTGTAAGTCAAATAACAAATAAGAAACAACAAATAACAAATCTACAAATTAAGTTTCAAACCTGTTTATTCTAGCAGACTAAAGAGTAAGAGGTTTTTAGAGACACGAGAGAGATAGCGAGGAGACGAAAGAGATATATACAGCAGACGCGGAGGGATACGAAGAGGTAAAAAACGAAGATTTTATCCGTATATTGTTTATGACCGTTAGATTGTTTCTAATCAATGGCCTATGTAAAGAATTAGGTGATCATCACCTTCATTAATTAGCCAATGAAATAAGTTTGTTACAAGAGAAGTCTACTAGGTAATACAGGAGAAGTCTACTACAGAGAAGTCTACTAGCGGACTTCTCTGTAGTAGACTTCTCCTGTTTATTATAGCAGACTTCTCTGTCAAATAAGTTTGTTACAAGAGAAGTCTACTAGGTAATACAGGAGAAGTCTACTACAGAGAAGTCTACTAGCGGACTTCTCTGTAGTAGACTTCTCCTGTTTATTCTAGCAGACTTCTCTGTCAAATAAGTTTGTTACAAGAGAAGTCTACTAGGTAATACAAGAGACTTCTCTGTCAAATATACTAGCAGACTTCTGTGGGAAATAAAAACTTCAATCTTCAAACAGGAGATATTGTAGCAGACTTCTCATACAAAACTTAAAAACTTCAATCTTTTACAGAGAGAGAAAAAAAGTAGAGAGAGAAAGCTTGAGTAAGAAGTCGAATTGGTGTTCCTGTTCGCTACGGCGAGACATCGGCTCTGGGTATTCTCAGATTTGGTGGTTGATTTGGACTCCGGCGAGATGATTCGTCTTCATCTCCAGTTTTCGGCGTCTCCTCTTCGAACCGAGCTTTGTTCCTTTGAGTGAGAAAGTTCTGGTAGTACCTGCACAACGAGAAACAAACATGTTGACTAAGAGTTACTTATAATTCGACATACGACAATACAACATAGATGTTGACTAAGAGTTTACCTGAAAATTCTCTCGACAACTGCCTCATACAACAAAAAGTTCTCTCCGTTTTGTGAATTTTTTACAGCATAGTTGTCGATGGCCCTGTTGATTGGTCATCTCGCAACAGAGAAACAGATTTCAGATTAGTGCTGCAAAATTTTAGATTGGTGTTTGAATCGACATGTATGCAGTTAGAAGTATGTGGGTTTGTAACAATGATCTATACGCTCCTCAAGAGAAACAGGGGTGGTTCATGGAACTTACAAGAGATTTTCTCCCATTATCGTGTTGTCAGCGATCTCCTGAGGGGCTTCAGTGGTTGTAGTTGGTTCATACAGAAAGGGAAAGAGAAAAGGAGTCAGACAGTGAGTTAGAAGTCAGAAAGGGAACATCTTGGACAGAGGAAGTCGAAGATACTTACATGGATCTGAGGAGAAGTCAATGCTATATCCAACCCTCTCGCGAGGGAACCGAATTTCAGATGTAGCAGAGGAAGAATCCGGTTGCAGATTTGGAGATCGATACGGAGAGGCCATGATAGGTGATTGATTGAGATTTTAAGTTTTTATTTCGCAAAAGAGGAGAAAGTGAGGAGCTTCGTTGGTTCGGAACCTAGGGTTTTCAGATAAATGAATTGTTGACGGTTCTTTTTTGTTTGGATAAATGTAAATAGAGAAACCGTGATATTTGATTAAATCTAGTAGAGAAGTCTACCGGAGAAATCTACAAGAGAAGTCTACAAGGGAAGCGTACAGCAGCAGATGTCTACTAGAGATGTCTACCGGAGAAGTCTACTAGAGAAGTCTACTAGAGAAGCGTACACGAGAACATTAATGTACAGAAGCAGATGTCTACCGGTGAAGTCTTCAAGATTCTGATCAATACAGAAACAAATGTCTACTATTTAAGTCTACAAGAGAAGTTTTTAGAGAGAAGTTAATAACATATTAAATTACGTTAATGTACATTAGTTTGCTACGGCGAGGTATCAGCTCTGTGTTTCTTCGGATTTGGTGGTTGATTTGGACTCCGGCGAGATGATTCGCCTTCATCTCCAGTTTTCGGTGTCTCCTCTTCGAACCGAGCTCTGTTCTTTTGAGCGAGAAAGTTCTGGTAGTACCTGCACAACGAGAAATGTTCAAAATACAAGGAAAATGTCACTCACAGTATTAATTTCACCAGGTTGAAAACAACGAAAATTTGACTTGTGACAGAATTCATAATGACAGAATTCGACATTCAATACAATACACATGTTGACTAAGAGTTTACCTGAAAACTCTTTCGAGAATTGCCTCATACATCACAAAGCGAGATCCGTTTACTGTCATATTTCGGGCATAGTTGTCGATGTCCCTGTCGAGATTGGTGTTTGAATCGACATGTACGCAGATAAGAGTATGTAGGTTTTTAATGGTGAGAAACAGTGTTGGTTCATGGAACTTACATGATATTTCCTCCCATTATCGTGTAGTCAGCGATCTCCTGAGGGGCTTTAGTGGTTGTTGTTGGTTCGTACAGAAAGGGAAAGAGAAAAGGGGTCAGACACTGAGAAGTAAGTCAGAACCATGAAGATCTTGAACATGGGAAGTCGAAGAGACTTACATGGATCTACCTTGCAGTTAATGGTATATCCAACCCTCTCGCGTCTAGGGAACCGCGTTTCAGAGGTAGCAGAGGAAGAATCCGGTTGCAGATTTAGGGATCGATACGGAGAGGCCATGATAGGTGATTGATTGAGATTTTAAGTTTTTGTTTCGCAAACAAGGAGAAAGTGAGGAACCTAGGGTTTTCAGATAAAGGAATTGTAAACGGTTTTTTTGGTTCAGATAAAGGAGAGAGGAACCGTGATATTTGGTTTTATCTACTATAGAAGTCTACCGGAGAAATCTGTCTACAAGAGAAGTCTACAAGAGAACATTAATGTTTAGAGAAGCAGATGTCTACAAGAGAAGTCTACCGGAGAAGTCTACGAGAGAAGTCTACAAGAGAAGTCTACGAGAGAAGTCTACAAGAGAAGCGTACACGAGAAAATTTATGTACAGAAGCAGATGTCTACAAGAGAAGTCTACTAGAGAAGTCTGTCTACAAGAGAAGTCTACCGGAGAAGTCTGTCTGCAAGAAAAGTCTACTGGAGAACATTAATGTTTAGAGAAGCAGATGTCTACAAGAGAAGTGTACCGGAGAAGTCTGTCTGCAAGAGAAGTCTACTAGAGAACATTAATGTTTAGAGAAGCAGATGTCTACAAGAGAAGTTTACTGGAGAAGTCTACCGGAGAAGTCTGTCTGCAAGAGAAGTCTACTGGAGAACATTAATGTTTAGAGAAGCAGATGTCTACAAGAGAAGTCTACTAGAGAAGTCTGTCTACAAGAGAAGTCTACCGGAGAAGTCTACGAGAGAAGATTCATGTACAGAAACAAATGTCTACTATTTAAGTGTACAAGAGAAGTTGTTAGAGAGAAGTTAATAATATATCAAATTACGTTAATGTACATTAGTTTGTACATATCACATCCCGCCATAGTAGCCAAAAAATAAGGATAAGTTTTTCTCACAACTACAATATATAGGCAAGATATCTACAATATTGAAATTGTGAGGTCCTATATTAGTCATAAACATCCAATCCAGTATATGTATTTTCGTCTGACCCACGAAATTCAGTCTCGGCGAATATCTCAGCCGCAAGCTTCTCCCTAATACGCTTTATCTTCGCATCAGACAATACAGTCGAACTAAATGGAATGCCGAGAGCATGGCATTCAATGTACTTCAGACAATACACTCCACAATCCCCAGATTTCTTGTTTTGTGGTACTTATGGATGCTGGCCACCTTTCATGCGTGAATTTGGTGATTGGCCACTTGGGTCTATCTTCTACTGAACATGCTGTATGCATTATATAAGGTACCATAACGGCAATGGGCTCGACCAAGTCTTTGAGTTGCGCGAGCGTTGTATGGGTTACTATAGAGTCCCACACCACAATGTGTCTCTGTGGGAGTGATATCCACAAAGCCACCCAATGGTCTTCTTTGACATTTAAAGGTAAATAAATGTCCTCCACTTCAGTCCCCCACGTCTTTTGTACTTTTGCATACTGGGGGAGTTGACCTGCATAGTAATTCCACGCCCCACCTGGTAGCGTTTTCCCACTCCCGTCAGGATTGTGTTCTGAGTTTTTAAAGTCATTGTACCGACTAGCCCATATGTTGCCTAGAGTAGAGTCGAGGATGCAAATTTTGTCACTCCTAAACCACTCTGGATGTTCCTTGTACCGTTTCCTCAGCATATTCAATGCAGCATCCAGGTGCTGCGACAAAACAACCAAAAGAATCAAGGTTAAACATCAAAAACTTCATAGAGAAGTCTACTGGAGAAGTCTACAAGAGAAGTCTACTGGAGAAGTCTACTAGAGAAGTCAACTAGAAAAGTCTACTAGAGAAGTCTACTGGAGAAGTCTACTAGAGCAGTCTACTAGAGAAGTCTCTGAAGAAGACTTCCTAGAGAAGTCTACTGGAGAAGTCTACTGGAGAAGTCTGTCTACAAGAGAAGTCTACTGGAGAGAAGAGAAGAGAAGGTTTACCGTGTCTCTTAGCCATTGCTGCGGCGTTCGAAGAGTCCAAAACCACTTTACATTAGTGAACGGAATGATCCCTTCGCCATAATCCCTGTTTAGCAAGGAAATTTCAGCAATTGATAAACTTAAACAATGAGTTAAGGTCTTTTTTATACTTACGGCTGTTGCTTCAGCCACATATCAAGTCTCCTCGTCATTTGTTCATCAATGGTAGCAAAAGGATCATATCATTTTCCTACCTTTGAATTAACAAGTTTGTTTTCGTAAGGTGACTTATTTGCCATGGCCGGCTTCTTCAGCCTATCACTCCTTGCTCGTCTCAAAACCGCCTGCTTTTTCTCCTCTTGTTTAGATTTCGTAATCTCAGCATAATTCGCAGGTAGATTCTGAGGAGACAGAATGATAAGGCTCTTATCCACACAAGTGACACTCGCACTCTGACCATCATCCTTAAGTGTTTCCTTGACTGCCTTCTTCTCCTCTTGTTTAGCTTTCTGAAGCGGTAAATTCGGTTTTGGTTTTTGAGGAGGTGGTATCATAACTCTCGGATCCGCACCAGTGACACTCGCACTCTGGCCATCTTGAAGGATTTCCTTGTTAAACATTTTACTCTCCAAGTAGAGGATCAAAGTCGAATCATATACCAAATAGAATATATCATCCAAACAAGAAAGGGAAGAAATGTTAAAATGTCAAAAGAGATTACAGAATCTAAACAAGATTACGCACTGACCCCAATATCAGGAACAGTCTTGTTCTCATCAGCAGCCGGTTCATTGGAGACCCCCACATGAAGAGCTGGGGCAATTTGGTTGGATTTGGTTTGCTCTTCCTTTCCAGTCTTCACAGCCTCTTCTTTTCCCTCTTTCACAACCTCAATGCGTTCCAAGCGTTCCTCAATATTGTTGACCTTATCACCAAGGAGTTTGATATTGTTTTCACAGCGTTTAAAACCAGCATCAACCTTCTCTGACAAGTCCTTAAAATGCATGTCAAAGTGTGCTTGTATGCTCTGTACCAATGAAGGTAGTTCCGCCGTGTAACCAGACTCAAATTCTTCTCGACTCCTCTTCTCCGGTAAGCTAACAAGGCTAAGGCTCATGCTGCTTTCATTTTTCACACCAGGCTTCACCCTTGACTTTACACCCTACTTTCTTGTATCATTAGCGGAATCAATCACACTCGTCACTTGCCAGTGATCATGGGTCCATCTCCAGCCTGGTTCAGAAATAGCTGAGATTATGTTAACTATCTTCTGGTCGTAAACATCATCATCCCACCTTGGGAACATATCTTCGTACTCATCCTTCATCACACAGCTTAGGACATTCACCTACAAAATAGACATATAAGACGTAGACCGATTAACCAGAGAAGTCTACTGGATAAGAGAAGTCTTGTAGAGAAGTCTACTGGAGAAGAGAAGTATAGTAGAGAAGTCTACTGGAGAAGGAGAAGTCTACGAAGAGAATGAGAAGTCTACAAAGACCTGTTTGTACATGTTCTCTTTCATGTATCTCTTGCCTCTGGATCCCTTGAAAGCCAGTAGAGGTGGAGTAGGTTTATGTGGAAAAGGACCACCATATTGGGCTGCATAATCCGGTAGAGAATAGTACACCCATATTTGGAGAACATGTACGAAGCCTTCCAGTGTATACGATAACTTTGCCAAGTCTTTCTCCTTTACTGACTTGATGAGTAACTTCAATGCAACCCTACCCCATGGGTAGTTCTGGAAGGCAGTGATATCCATCACAAGCCTAGCAAGGTTAACATTGATGGGTGTTGTCTCCTTTTTAGCTTCAATGTAACCGGCGTATATGCATAGATATCCCAACCTGATGCGGTCCAACCATGTCCACTCTGCACATAAACCACAAGCTTCTATTAACTCGTTCACAGTTGGACCCCTGTCCAGATCAACTCCCATAAGGGTCCAAAATTGCCGCGTTTCTTCAGTGACCTCTACATCTGGGTTATCCAAGTTCAGAACATCGCGGCAATTCAGACCGGTAATCTCCTCAAACTCAAGCAATGAAAACCTCAACGGCTTGTTACCAATCAGACTCCATATCTCATGGGGTTTCTTGCACTCTAGCTGAGCAGTTAGTATATAATGAACCATCCTCGATGCCCAGCCAAACTCGAGAGCATGGAACCGTAGCACCACACCTAATGGAGAGAATAAAAGCTCTTCCCACTCATCTTTCCTTAAGACGTTGCGTAGAGATTCAAACAATTTTGTATTTCCAGCATAGTAGTGTAGGCTTTTACCCGCTTCAGGCTCATCTCCTTTGGAATAAAGCCTTGACGGAAAACTTCTTGCATCCATATCCATCATCGCATCCATATCCACTGTATTTCGATGAAGTTAAACCGAATTCGTACTTTCCGGCGGTGGCAGATCGGCAAAGAAGACTGAAAAAAGAAAGTCAAAGCTCGAATCAGATAGAGAAATAGCGAGTAAGAGATAGTAAAATCAAAAAGAGTTGAGAGAATGAAAAGAAGGCATGAAGTGTCCGACGATAATGATGGAGACGGAAGGTGGTAGATCTCTTGTTTGGAGATGAAAGGTTGTAACTTTAGGTTGTAAATTTAGGTTGTAAATTAACCGCATTTTTGTGGTTTTATAGGTAGGGTAAATACATTGGTTAAGTTCGGTTAATTTGGATGGGTAAAAAAATTGGTTTAATTTGGTTCAGCTTAAGTACACGATTTGATGAATGTTTAAGAAATTCAAATTTTTAAAATGTTTTTAAAAAAATTCAAATTTGCCTTCTCATGTTTAGTAGACTTCTAAATGCGATTTAAATCTACTTGAGAAGTCTACTGGAGAAGTCTACTGCAGAAGTCTACTGCAGAAGTCTACTAGAGAAGTCTACTAGAGAAGTCTACTAGAGAAGTCTACTAGAAAAGTCTACTGTATCCAAAACCAAATATCGTATAAGAAAATAAAAGCACAGAAACATAGTGAAGACCTTCGATTTGGAAACCTTTGATTACTAAACATACTGAGAGATGCAAACAAAAACACATCCTCTCACAAACCTACTGGGCTTCGATGATGCAAACAAATACACATCCTCTAAATTAAGTCTACTTCACATAAATCGATTATTTTCAATGATTATTCGAAACCCTATACCAAAACTTTCAAAACGTATAATATATTCACTCAAAAGTTAACACTTTTATGCAAATTTGACATTTTAAATATAAAAATGATAAACCCTAACTTTAACCCTAAGTATAAAAACATGTTTGCAACCTATGATGTACCTTATTTGGTAACCCTTTGTTTAGTATTGTATGTATTTCATTCATAACATAATTTGTCTAAGTATGTTTAATTTTGTGAAATTTTATTTTTCACACATCACAATTGTTTATAGTTGGGTCATCACTCAAAATTTTTTATCAAAATATTTTTTGTTAATTTATAAATTTAAATTTAAAATATAATTATATAGTAGACTGCTGTAGTAGTCTACTAAACCACAAAAGTAGTCTTCATAACCTAATTTGTCTAAGTAGGTTTAAATATATTTAATTTTGTGAAATTTTATTTTTCATACTTCACAATTATTTATAGTAAGGTCATCAATCAAAATTTTTTATCAAAATATTTTTTGTTAATTTATAAATTTAATTTTAATATATAATTATATAGTAGACTCCATGAGAAGTCTACTAAACCCCGTGCAGTAGACTTCTCATGGAGTCTACGAGTTGATTTCGTAACAGAAGTCTAGACTTCTACATTACTTAGTAGACTTCCCTAGGTTAAAACAGTTATTATGCCTCCGTTTTATTGTTTGGTCATAAAGGACGTAGTTGTAATTTCACTACCCCTTTGGGTTATTTTTCTCAAACATAGGATATATGGGTTACATTTGTATTTTAAATCAATTTTAGGGTCATTTTTTGTAACCACGGCCATGTAATACCCATATAATGATGAATTTGCCAATGATCACTCCAAATATCACAACATATTGAAACTTTATTATCAAAATCAGAAAACAAATTTTGTAAATCATTTTTTGTTTTCCGATAAAGTGTTTTTAAAGTACAAGTAAGAGTAGTTCATGCAACTCTCTTAGCTTGAGGATTTATAGCATTTTTGCAATAATTATAGAAACCCAATTTTTCACCAAAACTAAATGAAAGATGGTCAACCGCAAGACATTTTGCTAATTCTTCTCGGTTCTTTTTGTCACAATAGCGAAATGACGAAAGATTAGACGAAGTAGCATTATGAGTTTGGTTGGTTTGTCCATCAATTTTTTCAGGATGAATCTTATATAAATGAAACTTATATGTTCCATATCCTGAACCTGATTTCCAAAATAAATTTTTACTGCAATAATTACAACATGCTTTCATCTCTCCGTTAATTTTTTTTTTTCCGAAAGTGTACATTAAACATATCTGAACCATTTACTCTCTGATTTTCAGAGTTGATATTAGGTTTTTTTTTTTTTTTTTGATAAACTCTATCGACTGTCCGGTCAGTTCCGGTAGAAATACATCGGACTGCTACAGAGTGGACTTCTCTCCGAGAGACCACCACACTGCCTGGTCCGAGTTTGGGGTGCCTTCCGACTATTGTCAGGGGGTAGTCAGACCGCCTGCATTTCTGACTACCAGGTAGGTAAGGTCCAATTGACAGACTTCCCACGAAATGTTGATTACGGCGAAGAAGGGGGGGGGGTGCCTTCCGACTATTGTCAGGGGGTAGTCAGACCGCCTGCATTTCTGACTACCAGGTAGGTAAGGTCCAATTGACAGACTTCCCACAAAATGTTGATAACGACGAAGAAGGGGGGGGGGGGGGGGGTGAAACCCATTATCCCTAGGCTCACCAACAACCACTCTCTCACCAACTTCATGCTCTCTCACCACTTCATGCGCATATGAGCATCTTCTCTTTCGGTACAGAGGTTTGAAAGAAACTAGCCGGAAGACATTATCAAACAAAATTAAAAGAAAAACTAGA
Source organism: Arabis hirsuta (assembly GCA_964056655.1). Taxonomy (NCBI): domain Eukaryota; kingdom Viridiplantae; phylum Streptophyta; class Magnoliopsida; order Brassicales; family Brassicaceae; genus Arabis; species Arabis hirsuta. The sequence continues at coordinate 24,565,060 of OZ053305.1, read as the reverse complement.
AATAATAAAACTCAAAATCGGATAGAAGAAGAATGGGTGATATTAATTCTTGTTTGTGTTGAGAATCGAGATATCTTTACATGCTTGCATGAAACAATATTTATATAGAAGACTTGGTTACTAAAAATGGCGCAACAAATCATTGAAATTTTTTTTAATAATCTTTAAAACAAACGGCTATTTTATCTTGACTAACTAAGTAAAAATCATTTATTCTTTCCACTCTAGTTAGAGGCCATGAAATTAGTTAACAGCTATCCTTTATTTGAATTTTAATTGAACGTTTTTGTGTTTAACTAAAGGGGTGTATTCAATTTAGTATTTCAAGTGATTTGTTATAATTTGTCAAATCCTATGTTATTGGATCATGAATTTAAAAAACTCTATAAAAATCCAGTGTTATTGAACTAGTGATTTGAAAAAATATTTTCAAATCCATTGTTATTGGAAACATATGAAAGATTTTTTTTAATGATTTCATGGGATTTAAGAGGGTTTTAGAAGATTTCTTTGTTAAAAATACAAAAAGCCAAATCACATGGTTTTGGGTAGGATTGTAGAGAGTTTAATATTAAATTTCCTAAAATCACACAAAATCACTAAAATCATCTAAAATATCATTAAATTTCAAATCCATTTAAATGTCACATTGAATACATCCCCTAAAATGTAACATAATACACGATTTTCTCACAAAATTAGTTAGGGGCCCTGAATTTTTTTTGCATCCACTTATCCACGACTTATTAATAAAAACATTATTAATCACTTAATCATACATAACTAATTAGAAACTATAATTTATGGGTACGTTTACTTTTAAATTCAAATACGGTTACGGATAAAATTTCAAGGTTTTAACCTTACGGTTAACCAACAGTTTTATACGGTTACGGTTAACAAATGGTTACGGTTAAAAAACTGTTAATCATAACTAATATATTTTTACGGTTAACGATTATGATTTTTAACCTTTTTATACGGTTACGGGTTTGGTTACGGTTTAAAAACATTATGGTTAAGATCCAAAACACGGTTATGGTTGTGTTTTGGTTATGCCTATATGACATAACAATTGATAGATTATGCAAATGGACTCTAAAACAATAATGGATTAAAAAAAAAATTTAATGGTTTTGTCAACTATTCCCTCCATACACATTTTAGAGACTTTGATAAGTATTTGGATGATAAAACTTGTGAATATGGTGAAAAAAAAATCTCATCCAGTATAAAATAAATATGACTTTTAAATAGAGAATTTTTGAGAAATGTCATTTTGAGATGCCATTTTCCAAAAAGCCATTATTTAAAAAAAAAAATTCAAAAGTGCTACTTATCTTATATCATTTACTAAAAATATCGTTTACGGTAATGTTTAATTTTTGGGGTTTAGAGTTTGTTAGGGTCAAATTTTTTTTAAAAGTTCAAAATTTGAGGGCATTTTTGAAATTGGACAAATCATACTAGTATTTGTGCAAAATTGTATTTCAAAGTGACATATTTTAAATTCTCCTTTTTAAATATGCAAATAAGATATCTACTATATAGAAATCATACATGAATATAAAAACTGTTGAAAAATTTCTAAAAAAACTCTGTTATAAGACAAAACTCGCGCGTATGCGCGGATACTCACCTAGTTTTAATAAATGACTCTTTAATTACCAAAAAAAAAAACTTTTGGTGTAAAGATACTAAGTGAATTGAAACTAACAGTTGATTCTCTAGCCTTTAGTAAAGATCGAAATCTAACTTGTAGAACGCGGGAACTTCATTTTGATGATCTTCTTTTTTTTCAACAAACGTCATTTTGATTAACTTAATCAAAGTTGGTCGGTAAGAGGTGCTCCAAATGGAGTCACTCCTAACGACTCGTCAATATCTTCATAGGAAAAGATATGTCCCCACGAGCACATGCCTCTTTTAGATGATCTTCTTCTTATAGTGCAAAAGCTTTGACACAAATCCATAACTTTGAAAGATGGTCGGCGGTTTTTCGGCCAGATTCTATAGATTTTTCTTTTGCTAACTGGCTAGTTTAAAAATACCATTCAATTTTTAATAGATAAAATATATGGTTTTCCCCATTTACCTAATGAGGGTAGGACAAGATGTCAATATTTAGGATTAATTTGTTTTAGGGAATCGATATCAACATCAGTAAGCTTTTCTCCATGTTATCATATGATACTAAATTAGAAAATTGGAGAGCTTGACAAACAAGAACTGGTATGGGTACTATAATTATAATAAGCATATAGTGTATAAAACAGAATCTCTACGTGTTTATATCCTTTCTATCTCATGAAAAGCTGTAAGGCATTTCAAAATTTTTAAACCCCATTAGATTATAATAAAAGGAACTAGATTATCATTAGATCACTAAACCCCAAATAAGCAGAGGAATCTTGTTCTGCTTTTCAAAAGATGAAATTATGCAGGCACCAAAATAGGAAGATGTGGTCAAAAGCTAAACGTTTGCCTTGGTTATGATGTTCAAAACAATATGAGCTTTACAAGAATTAAACCATCCTTAAGAAAAACTCTAAAACCTCTTGTTTGTAAAACAGGAAACCAAGTTTATGCGTAAGAAGAGCGTACCAAGTCTGTACAAACATAGCAAAAAGAATGCGCGATAAAAGTGTTTACTATTCCCTCCTTCATTGATGTCGTCATTCTAATAGATCGAGAAACTGTTGTAAACCATCGCCCAACTTGTGAAATTGTTCATCCTTCGACATAGACCTCGGAACTAATCCCCTACATAGTAACTAGAGTAATCAAATTGAATAAAACTACAAAAAGATTAACAAGGAGAGATACGAGAAAAACTGTTGTAACATGGAAACCTTGTTTATGGGTAAGAAGAGAATACCAAATCTGTACACATGGGATGCAAGTCTGTTTCAAAAGTCAACCTAGCTGATCGAGAATCTCTTGTAGATCAAGTTCAAATTCGTTATTCTCTTCAACATTCAGTCCCTCGTCAATCTGATTCTCGCCTTCGATAATAAGATTCGCTCCATGATCATCTGCTTCGATATTCTGTCCAACATGCAGTCCCTCGTCAATCTGATTCTCCCCATCGATAATCTGATTCACTCCATGATCATCTGCTTCGTTAAGGATTCCAAGTTCAAAATCGATATTCGGCTCAACATGCAGTCCCTCGTCAATCTGATTCGATAATATGATTCACTCCATGATCATCTACTTCGTTAATCTCTACATGGATATCGCCAACAAAGAGCTCACCTCCTTGGACAATCTGAACAATATGATCCTGTTCCAGATCTACAATCTAATTCTGTTCCACGTCAAACACCTGTTGAATACCCACATCTTCATTAATCTGTAACCACCCATCATTGGACTGTCCATCCACACCTTCTTCGTCAATCTGATTTCCTGCATTAATCTGTGCAACGTTGTGCGCCTGATTTGCTTGCTGTTGTGGCTGTGGTATATTGTTGCGTGCAGGATCAAAGAACAGGTGGACCACAACGATGCTTTGGAAAACCAGGACATCTATTATTCTCTCATACTCGTGCTGAGCCCATCCAGTCTGATGATTCTTCTGGTCTACGTAATCAAAATGTTTCATTGTGCCAAGGTTTATGGTTTTTCCTCACTTGATGGTAGCAAGCTTCCCAAGTGGAAGCCATGAACCAATGTTGCTACGTATTCTCCGGTCAGGTTTGAGTAAGACGTAGCAACATTGGTTCATGGAAGCCCTTTGGGAAGTTTGTCAGGAAAAACCATAAACCTTGGCACAATGAAACATTTTGATTACATAGACCAGGAGAATCATCAAACCGGATGGGTTCATCACCAGTAAGACGAGACATGGAAACGAAAAACCAACCATGACCAGGCCTGATGAAGGGGTGCTGTGGTAGTTGATAAGTGGTCGGATCTGCAGCATAGAGATCAAACTCGCCAATCAAAGATCCTTGCAATGCAACTGCATCGTTTGCAACTCTTGGGACTAGAAACTCGTCAAACACCTCCTCTTGAGTTGGACTGAAGAAAACACACTTAAACTCAGCCATGTTATCTCCATAACATCAGCAGCAGCAACTTTGTCACACATATAAGAGAGAAGAAGAAAATAGTTTGGGCGAGAATGTATGTGTATTTCCAATTTACAAACGATACATATAGGAGAAAGAGGGAGAAGTTGTTCCCTAGACTATGGCGTATCTGCATAATATCTTAACGAAATTGATATCAAGCCCCTGATATGTCGGGATTCACCTTATCTTCAACAAATCCCTACAAACTCTAATCGCAGAAAACTAATTGCGTCCATCGATAAATCAACAAAGAGAGCGAAGAAGGAAAAGACCCTGATCGAATCAACTAGAGAAACCCTCGAAACCACCGTTAGATCGAATCGAACAGAGAAACAACCACCGTTTGATCTGCAAAAAGAGGATACGAATCAAACAGAGAAACAATAGAAACTCATCGGAAATATCACCGAGAAATGAAACCCTAGAAACTCACCGGAAAATGAGAGATCGTGAAACTTTAGTCGTGAAACCACCGTTTGAGCCAACAGAGAGAAACACACGCCGCTTAATCTGCAAAAAGAGTATACGAATCAACCAGAGAACCCCCTAGATACTCATCGGCAAAATCACCGAGCAATGAAATCTCACCGGGAAAATTCAGAAATCGTGAAACTTCTTCAGTCGTGAACGTTCGTTCCTAGAAAACGTAACCGTCTAATCCCTGCGTGAGAGCTATAATCGTCTGCGACGCATACGGTACACTCTCACCAACAGCTCATACGGCGTCGTTTCTGAGGACTTGTTCAATCCAACACTGAACCAGAATTTATTTTCAAACCGGTCTTAGTCTCATTATTTTTTTTTATTTTTTTTCTTTTGTCAAACAGTCTCATTATTTTGATTTTTGAAATCTAAAAACAACCGAATCGAGAGCTTTTTTTTTTTTGGTTTAAGCAAATCAAACCGAACCGAAATCTGATTCTAACTATCTTCCCCACAATCTGATTCAAATTTGTTAAATTTATTTTCCTTCAATCTCTCTCTCAATATTTTCTCCACAAATCCATCTAACAACCGTTTCTATTTCGGTTTATTTAAAATATTAATCCTCAAATCTCTTTGTCTTTTTCATTTTTCTAATTCTGCTCCGCTTCACTAATCAACCATTATGGCCAATCTTATAGAAACTTGACTAAGCAAGTATTCGACCCAGCCACTGGAGCCGAAGGAATAAAAAAACTTGTAAAAAACTCTTATAAATCTTATAGTCCAAGAACCTCACTCTCTAGTAAATTATAGTTTCTCCTATATTTATGTGTTGAAATCCCTTTTTCAACATAAATCATAAATTTAGAGATTTTTTTCATATTGTTTTCTCTATATTCAAGTATTTTCCCTAAAGTTATGATTGTCCTAAATTGTCGGTTTCACAAGAAATTTATTTCACATTGTTATCAAGTATACAATACTATTTTGATTAATCCAATCATAGTATATATCTCTTGTTATTTTTTTCCTTTCGTTCTTTATTTCCCCTCTAATTGTGAAGTTGCTTATAATTATGATTTGTGAAGTCTAACTTTTCTTTTTTGTAATCACTACTGAGTGTTTGGTATTAGTTCCCGCAAAAAAAAGAACTTTGGTATTCGTTTTGGAATCAAGCAAATACAATTGATGAAAAGTATAAACAAAAATAGTTTCAAAACTTAAGTACATATTCATTTAGCCCATGCAGGCTTAAAACTAGTTAGGTAATAAAACAGATGACATGATCACATAACTTTGAGAACCAATCCTAGGCTCCTAGCCTAGAATTCCGACATGGTTTACTACATTTTGTGTAATTATATAGAAACTCCGATGCTTAAGCCATATTTCTTGCGCTATATAACAGCATTGTCAACAAAACGGTAAAGGGTCAATCTTGATTAGCTTTTTGGAATCTTGCTTCTTGTTTCTCCAAACTATTACAAAGTCAAATTAAATAGTGAGGCAACATCTTTTACATTTCTTTGAAGCAGAAGCTTGGATTTGTTTGATTACATATAACACTTTGGAAGACAATAATGTGGGTGACTACTCAGAAACAATAACCAAAGGATAGAACTATTAACCACTTGTTCTCGCTTCGTGACGCTTTATTCGCTTCCCGTGCATAAGAACACAAGGCAAGAAACGACTGATCATCAGTCTGGTGATGATATTCTATCTTCTTTCCCTTCTTGGCTTGGCTGGAGGCTAGATTTAGTAACACGGCCAATGACTTCTCTATCCACAAGCAAAACCTGTCAATGCCAGGGCTTGGACGCTTTTTGATTATGCCAGATGAGAGTAGAGTGGGATTATTGGGAGAATAGGTGGAAAGGTCGTAGAGTGCGTGAAGGGTGTCCAGCTTGCATTGGTTTTCGGGTTTTTTTTTGCCCTGAAGAAGAAGACTGAGGAAAATGGGAATTCCTTGACTTGAGCCATCATATGGGCATGGCTTCCTCGAGGCAGGAGAGGTTTAGATATGAAGTAGGTGCTGGCCCTTGGGAGTTGGAGCGAGAGATCATTATCTCCACCAGTGGGATGGTCCCTGAAGTCAGCATCAGCTCTTTGTTCCTGCAGTACATCAAAACGAACAAAACAGAAGAGACTATGAGAAGGTTTGCAAACAAAGAGCACAAAAAGTCAAATAGAGCAATAGAATCAAATGCTGTCATCATGGCTGCTTTGTTCAGGAAAAGTTATACTGTACACAGATAACATAAGCACAGGCACGAGGCTCTCGTGGACCAGCCACGGATTCCCCGGGACTGAGCTCAGCCCATCAACCAACGATGCAAAAGTTAATTTCACCAATCCCACAGTTTCGGATTCAAATGGCACGAGGAAATGATTTCTTACCGACACGGTGGTGCAGATTCAATATCACCTGACTAAACAGGAGAAGCCAGAAAAGGAAGGAAAAAAAAAAAATCCAAGCTTGTCGTATATATTCATTATTTTGTAACCTATTATAGTTTCCCCTAATTCGATAACGCAAACACCAGGAGGACCATCTTCTCCATCAACAAAAATAATCGCGACTACTCTGGAATTGCGTCACTGACACGAGGGAACAACCTAAATCATTACAACCTAAAACATGACATGCGCAAAAAATCTCATTTCCTCTCTTTAGCAAGCATGCTCTGACCAAGAAACAAACAAAAAAAAAAAGGTATCAGAAATCTAGTAACCTAAATCATTAATCAACCTCCGGTTAGTTGATATCAAGATCTTACCAGGTAACTTATCTCGGTAGTGATGTTGCTGTCTCGGGTTAATTTGATATCTAGAAACCTCTCATAGTTTTCAAGATTAAGATCCACCTTTTTCCAAATCACATCAGAAAATGAAAATCTTTCGAATTTTTTTATCTTTAGATTTAAAGTTGAAAGTCTTTAGGTTTTAAAAAGTCATATTTGTTTACCTTACCAAGAAAAACAGTTTGACATGATCAAATGGGGACATGGCTCCAGCATGGGAATACAGATAAGGATATGATTGTCTTAAGAAAACACCATTGACTCAACCAGAGAGACAGGAGAACAGTAGCAAGACAAGTTCCCCATTTCAGATTTGATCTCAGCTACTGAAAGCTGCAGAAACACACAAGTTAGGCAGCAAAAGAAAAAAACACAGACACAAACAATGCATGACGACATAATAGAAAAACAGAGATCTCTTTGGACAAACCTCTTCCTCAGGATAATGAAGAGCTGTCATGACAGTAACAGGTAATGCATTGTACATCGCCGCCTTGGAATTCCGAGGGTTAGTTTCAACCAGAGAACTTATATCAGAATAAGACTCGTGAGAATCTGGAAACTTACAGTACTATCGATTTGTTGGATTAGATTAGCACAGTGTAACGAAAGACCAGCTTTACCCAATCGTACTCTTCCCTGCTTCCCTCCATTGTCTTCGGAACATAAAAAGTTAGGCAACAAGAAAATAGAACCAAACAATGGAGAAAGAAAGATCTTCGGGACAGAACTCTTCCTCAAGATCACGAATTTGTAGCCGAGGACGAACAACGGTCATGACGCTAGCAGGTGTAGAGCGTGTCCCTTAACATTAGAAGTAAGTGATGAAGGCTGAGACGGCTAGAAAGGCCAAGGATCAGTTTCAACCAAAGAATAGATATCCCTTCTCAATATCAGAATAAAATCTTGGGAAATAGTTGTGAAGGGGAATCTGCAAGCTTAAAATACAATCAATTTGTTGGGTTAGATTAGCATAATGTAGCGCAAGACCACCTTGACCTAATCGTTCTCTTTGCCGCTTCCCTCCATTGTCTTTTAGGCCTATTGAGATTTTGTTAAGGCGATGACAGTTGAGATTTGGTTCCCCAGAAATAACGTCATTATCAGAAACCGGAAGCACAAAGACTCCCAGCCATTTTTGCCGAAAACTTCCACCATCGTGTGATCTAGATAGCAAACGACATCCACAATAAGCTTCTTGATTATCTGCAGGGTACACTTAAATGGAATCTAAGGCATATAATACAAGACACAGCAAGTGAGGAGTTGTGTTTGATATTCATTGAACCAGAATCATAAAATAAAAAAGAGTAGAAAAACAAGAAAAAAAAAAAGAAGAACAAGAACACTTAAACTATGAGTAACACCAAGAGAAAATCACATGTAGATAACAATCTAGTTTGCTTGGTGTTGATAGACCCAGGGACTGAGCGCAACCCATCAACTAATGTTGCAGTAGGATCCTTGTGAGTTTGTCAAGCTCTTGCAGTAGGATCCTTGAAGAAATACATTATAAAGTGGCAATGCTTTCAACATGTTGGGGTGAGATAGAGACACAACAACTGCCTGAGAGTCGATAGCGGCGCCTAAACCCTTGATCGTCTGCAATTCCGTGGATCTGAACTCTTCTGATGTCTTTTCTTTCTAGATTGTAGTACAAAATGAAGAAGGGTTGGGCATCGTGTGGCAGAGTTTTTGGGGCGAAAATGATTTCACCAGCCTTGTTGGTGCCAGGAGAAGTCATATTGACGAGAGGGAAGGGAAGCTCAAATGTTTGCTTGGACCAATCATGTTCCTTCACATCCTCTAGTATCCATAAATCAAAACTGTGGAAAGGAGCAAATGGGGGTCTTGCAATGGAAGCTAACTTCCCTTTGTATTCTATCAATATAGAATCACTCTGCATAAACAGGATACTCTTGGGCACTTTGATAAAGCTTAGCCTCTCATATCTAACATCAAAACACACAATCACCGGATTGGTTGGTGTTGGGGACCAAGCCCCATAATACACAAAACCATTGATGCATAGTCCCTTAGTTAGAGGGCGATAAGGCGGGGTGGTAACTTGATTGCGTGATTCTCCTGCTCCAAGTGTGAAAACCTCGTGCAACTGACAACAATGATCCTGGCCAGGAGGAGGAGAAGGAGTAGGCAGCAGGGTCAATGCTTTGAATTGATGATGAAGAGGATCATATCCCAAAAATGTGAGCGTCCCTTTGGTGGGAAAGGTGATGAGTTGGCCAGTGGTAGGGTTACAAATAGTGAAGTGAGTGCCATGACAAGAAACGACAAAGCCATGGACGGAAGGACAGTTTGAGCCCTGAGCCAAAGTCAGAGAAGGTATTTCCATGTCGAGATTGGCAGCCAAAGAAAAAGATTCCTCTCCCTCGTGTGAAGAAGCGAATATGAACAAACGCTTGGCATCAAGCTCGGCGAGTATGATGTATTGCGTTTTTAACGCATTCTAACATGTGTTTCCGGAGTTTTATCGAGAATTTTCTTTGTTTTCAGAGTCTTTTCAGGTCGAAACACGTTTGAGACAAGTCTAATGCAAAATGGAGTAAGGAATCGAAGAAAATGAGCAAAAAGCATTAAAACAGGCCAGATCGATCGATCGATCCAGTTATGTTCAAAATATCGGTTCGTCTCAGGATCGACCTGGCTGCTCGGATTGAAGATTTGAGGAGCAGATCGATCGATCCACTTTTAGGATCGATCGATCCACTTACTAAAATCAAGAAAAAAGGGGAATTTAGATTTCCTTATTTTACTGGGCTTTTGCAAGAGATTTCGACCAAGACGTTTTTAGACCTATTTACTCGTTTTTTTAGCTATCGTGGGGATTACACTTTATTTTTATCAGACTTTGAGTTTCTGCAATTTGTAAGCACCAGGGAGACGAATCTCTGACTCTACGATTATTGAGAAGATTTCTGAACCCTATTGGATTTCTATTTTATTAATCATGAGTTTTTCTTCATCTTCTTGTTGTTTATTCATCTCCATGTCTGAGTAGATCTATAGTTAGGTTTTAGGGTTTCAAGGGATTTGATGAATCGATGAATTAGACATAGATAGGGATTTGTATTTGTCTTCATCTATCGTTGTTCTTATTGCTTGAATTAGATTGATCACCTAGTTCCTGATGTTAGGATGTTTAATGCACCAAAAGTGTTCGATTAAATGCCTGAAAGAACGTAGATGAGCAAATTGTCCTTAGCCAACGAAAGCTGATGCTAAGGCGATTTGTGAACATATTAAACTTGCTCGTTAATGCTTGTCTAGAATTCTAAGTTCAAACGACAGTTTAGAATCTTAGGTTGCTAGATAAAGTGATTGATACCACGACAGTGGATTGGTTATAAATTTATGTTTGAGTTCGAGACTGCGCTGAATTGTTCCCTGAATAATTGTCTGATTCATGATTTCTGATTTTCTGCGAATATCCCTAAAGCCTGACGTTTTTAATTCATAAGTTCACATCGTTTATTTGTCATTCTTATTTTATTTTGCAAACAACCACATTTTGTCATCTTAGCTTAATTTCAATCTTATACTTTCGTAGTGTAACACTTGGTCCTTGTGGATTCGATCCCATAATTACCACTTCGATTGCTGTGCACTTGCAGTGTTATTTAGGGTTAAAACCTCTGATATCAAGTTTTTGGCATCCCTGAGGACTGGATCAAATGCAAGTTGTTCCCTTTCTCTCTGGCAGACAAGGCATCGAGGTGGCTCAAGTCTCTACCTCCTGGATCTCTGACAACTTGGGATCAATGCAGAGCTGCATTCTTGGATCATTTCTACACCAAATCCAAGACAACTTCTCTGAAAAACAGGATAGTATCTTTCCAGCAGTTTTCAGGGGAGTCATTCTGTGAGGCTTATGAAAGGTTTAAGGAATACCGGAGAGAGTGTCCTCACCACGGGTATTCGGAAGGACAACTCATTAGCATCTTTTATGATGGAGTTGACAGAGAATCTAAGAATCAACTCAATGCTGCAAGCAATGGAAATTTCATGACCCGAGGGGAGCAAGCAGCATCTGAGCTGATCGAGAACCTAGTTGCAAGTTCTGTTAATTGCCATTCTGAGTATGACAGTTCAAAGCGGGTCAGTAGCAGTGAGTCTCAGAAGTACGATGAGCTGAATGAGAAGTACAATCAGTTGCTGAAACAGAATCAGAGGAGTGTACAGTTTTGTGAAGATGAAGCAGAACCAATTGTCTACCAGGAGTACACTGAAGAAGGGTTTAATGAGCAGCAGGAAGTCAACTATGTGAATGGACAGGGTTTCGTGCAAAACAAGGGTTTCTACCAGAATTACAGAAACAATCCAATTCTGTCCTACAGGAGCACAAACGTTGAAAATCCCCAGGATCAAGTTTATCCACATCAAGTGGTCACTCAGGGAAAGGAAAAAACGTACGTGCAAAACGCGGGCGTTTCTGGTTCTCTTGCATTTTCAGGACAGTCTGGCGTGCAAAATCTGGTTTTCCAAAAAAATTTTTCGCAGGGTTTTCAGAAACAGTTCGTGCAAAATCCGGGACAGAGCGGATTTCAGGGTGGATTTCAGCAGAAACAGCCATTCAATAATTTCCAAGCTCCTGCAAGCTCTGCAACCAACTCTCAAGATGAACTAAAGGTTCTGATGCAGCAACTTCTACTGAATCAGCAGAAGTCTTCTAACGAGATCAATGTCAAGGTGGATAGTATATACAATGATCTCAATGGTAAGTTCGAAGCTCTTTCTTCTCATGTGAAGAAGTTGGACACTCAAGTAGCTCAGACTGCTGAGGCAATTAAGAGACCGCAGGGGGTTCTTCCTGGGAAAGGAGAACAAAATCCTAGGATGGAGAACGTGAATGCCATTACAACTAGGAGTGGAAAGGTGTTGAATCCTATTGCATCACAAGGGAAGAGTCCCGAGCTAGCCATCGATCTGGAAGAGACTGATAATGCAGAGCCTGAGGAAGTGAGAGAGTCTGCAAAAGAGGACACTGCCAAGGAACCATTGCCTACTCGTATCTATGCTCCAAGGGTTCCATATCCTACTCGCCCTAAGAAGTCACGGAAAGACTTAGAGGATGCGAAGTGTAAAGAGATGTTAGATGGACTTACAGTGAAGCTTAGTATTGTTGATGCAATCCAGATGATTCCTTTGATGAAGAGATATATGAAAGGCTTGGTGACAAGTAAAGTCTCTGCAGAAGATGATTTCGTGAAGGTCTCAAAGGATTGTAGCGCTGTTCTTCATAACAAGATGCCAAAGAAATTGGGTGATCCAGGGAGATTTGTTCTGTCTGTGCAGATTGAGTCGATGACCTTTGCTTGTTCTTTGTGTGATCTAGGCTCAAGCGTCAATCTGATGCCATACTCAGTGGCGAGGCGTCTCGGGTTCACTGAATTCAAACCCACTAGGATCTCCTTGGTATTTGCTGATCGTTCTGTGAAGTTACCCGTTGGAGTTCTAGATGATCTACATGTGAGGATTGGTAATGCGTTGATTCCTGCAGATTTTGTAGTCCTCGAACTAGATGATGAGCCAAAGGATCCTCTCATTTTGGGTAGGCTTTTCTTATGCACTGCTGGTGCACTGATATATGTGAGGAATGGGCGAATAGATCTCCACCTGGGGATATTATCATGAAATTTGAAATGGATAAGTTGCTGAAGAAGCCTATGCTGGATGGGCAGACATTCTTGGTTGATGATTCACTAGAAATCTCTGACGATGCTGCTGAAGAGTTTATAGTTGATGATCCTTTGGAGATTGCTTTGACGAGGTCTGTAAGTGAGAATGGGTTTTTGAGTGAGGATGCGACTGGGTATGCTAAGATGATGGACTTAAGCCAGTCAATGGGGAAGATGGTTGCTTATACGAGTTTGGATAGAGATGTAGAGAAACTTCCTGCAGCATCTCTTCCTACGCCATTAGCTAATTCATGGAGCGAACTCAAAGCTTCTAAGATTGAGCTCAAACCACTTCCATCCGGGCTAAGGTACGCGTTCCTAGGTCCTAAATCTACTTATCCTGTAATCATCAATGCTGAACTAAACAATGCTGAAACTGCTTTGCTCTTGTGTGAACTTAGAAAGTATCGCAGGGCCTTAGGCTATTCTCTGGATGATATCACATGCATTTCACCTGACCTTTGCATGCACATGATCTATCTAGAAGATGAGTCAATCACTTCTATTGAACATCAGAGACGGTTAAACCCGAATCTTAAAGATGTTGTAAAGAAGGAGATTATGAAACTTCTAGAGGCTGGTATTATATATGCTATCTCTGATAGCAAGTGGGTGAGCCCGGTCCATGTTGTGCCAAAGAAGGGTGGAGTGACTGTGGTTAGGAATGATAAGAATGAATTAATTCCAACTAGAACTGTCACTGGTCATAGAATGTGCATAGATTATAGGAAATTGAACTCTGCTACTCGTAAAGATCATTTTCCTTTGCCTTTTATTGATCAGATGCTTGAGAGATTAGCTAACCATGCTTACTACTGTTTTCTAGATGGTTATTCTGGTTTTTTTCAGATTCCAATTCATCCAGATGATCAGGAGAAGACTACATTCACTTGTCCTTATGGCACTTATGCTTATCGCAGAATGCCGTTTGGCTTGTGTAATGCACCAGCCACATTCCAGAGATGCATGATGTCGATTTTTACTGACATGATTGAGGACATAATGGAGGTTTTTATGGATGATTTTTCTATCTATGGATCTTCTTTTTCTGTTTGTCTTTCTAATCTGTGCAGAGTTTTACAACGCTGCGAGGAGAAACATCTGGTGCTGAACTGGGAGAAATGTCATTTTATGGTCAGAGATGGGATTTTTCTGGGACACAAGATTTCAGAGAGTGCTATTGAGGTAGACAAGGCCAAAATCGAAGTGATGACAAGCCTGCAGCCACCTAACTCTGTCAAAGGGGTTAGGAGCTTTCTGGGACATGCTGGGTTCTATAGGAGGTTCATCAAGGACTTCTCTAAGATTGTTAGGCCTTTAACTCAGATTTTGTGCAAGGATGTGAAGTTTAACTTTGACAGTGATTGTCTTGAGGCCTTTCACACGATCAAGGGAGCACTTGTCAGCGCACCAATTGTCCAACCGCCAGACTGGGAATTGCCTTTCGAGGTGATGACTGATGCTAGTGATTATGCAGTTGGAGCTGTTTTGGGGCAGAGGAAGGAAAAGAAACTCCATGTCATCTACTATGCCAGTAGGACTCTTGATGATGGTAGTGTAAGTATGCTACTACAGAGAAAGAACTTCTGGCTATCGTGTTTGCTTTTGAGAAGTTCAGGTCTTATCTGGTGGGGTCTAAGGTTATTGTTCACACTGATCATGCTGGCTTGAGGTACCTTCTGACTAAGAAGGATGCCAAACCTAGACTGCTGCGTTGGATACTCCTGCTGCAGGAGTTTGATCTGGAGATCAAGGATAAGAAAGGGATTGAGAATGGTGTTGCAGATCATCTGTCTAGACTGCATATAGAGGACGGAGTCCCTTTAGATGACAGCTTACCTGAAGAGCACGTGTATGCAATTGGCATCGGCAACATTGAGCAGTCCGCACCACCACGAGAAACCAACCTTCCTGAGATACCTTGGTTTGGTGAATTCGCTAACTACTTGGCTGCAGACAAGGAACCTGAGGACTTTGTTGGGTACAGGAAGAAGAAGTTCTTGAGAGACATCAGACATTACTTCTGGGATGAGCCATATTTGTATAAGCAGTGTTCTGATGGGGTTTTCAGAAGATGTGTATCAGAGGAAGAGGTTCCAGGTATTCTGTTTCATTGCCATGGTTCAACTTATGCAGGACACTTTGCTACATTTAAGACAGTGTCTAAAGCTCTACAAGCTGGCTTCTGGTGGCCAACTATGTTTAGAGATGCTCATACTTTCATCTCTAAGTGTGATTCATGTCAGAGGCAGGGCAACATTAGCAAGAGAAACGAAATGCCTCAGAATTTTATCTTGGAGGTTGAGGTGTTCGATGTATGGGGTATTGATTTCATGGGTCCCTTCCCATCTTCTTATGGAAATCACTACATTCTCGTTGCAGTAGACTATGTGTCTAAGTGGGTTGAAGCACTGGCTAGCCCGACCAATGATGCAAGAGTTGTTGTGAAGATATTCAAATCTGTGATCTTCCCGAGGTTTGGTGTGCCTCGAGTGGTAATAAGTGATGGTAGTTCTCAATTTATCAACAAGGTCTTTGAAGGTCTTTTGAAGAAGCATGGTGTCAAGCACAAGGTCGCCACTCCTTACCATCCTCAAACGAGTGGACAGGTCGAGATCTCCAACAGGGAGATCAAGAGCATTTTGCAGAAGGTTGTAGGCTCTACGAGGAAAGATTGGGCTATAAAGCTTGATGACGCTCTTTGGGCGTATAAGACTGCTTACAAGACACCTTTGGGCACAACATCATTTCATCTTGTCTATGGGAAATCATGTCACCTTCCAGTGGAGCTAGAGTACAAAGCAGCTTGGGCTGTTAAGTTGCTGAACTTTGACATCAAGTCTGCTGCTGAAAGGAGGTTAGTGCAACTGAATGAGCTAGATGAGATCCGTCATATGGCCTATGAGAATTCAAGAATCTACAAGGAAAAAACAAAGGCTTATCATGATAAGAAGATCATCTCTAGGAACTTCGCTGCAAATGATCAGGTGTTGCTCTTCAATTCTCGCCTCAGACTTTTTCCTGGAAAGTTGAGATCACGATGGTCTGGTCCTTTTACCATCAAAGAGGTGAGACCATATGGAGCTGTAGTGTTGCTGGACACTGCAGGAGGTGAGTTCGTGGTTAATGGTCAGCGCCTAAAGCCGTATCTCGCTGACACTGAAATCGCTGAAGGAGACACAATTCCTCTCAGTGATCCACCTCAGGCCTAGACGGCATCCAAGTCAAGCTCGTGACTTAAAACAAGCGCTTAGTGGGAGGCAACCCACTGGTAAGTATACATATTTCCACTTTATTTCGTGTGTTTTGCTAATTTTTGGTTTTAATTCTAAGTGTTTCAGGTTTTCAAAAAAAAAAAAAAAAAGAAGAGATGGAGATTCGGATCGATCGATCTGATACAAAGATCGATCGATCCAATACTGCGATCAATTTGCACAAATCATCGGGTCATGTGAGGATCGACCTGACCAGTCTGCGCCATCCGATCGATCGATCCTCCTACCAGATCGACCAATCCGCTTTTGTTGAAAGTATCGGGTCATGTGAGGATCGACCTGCCCAGTCGACGCAACCAGATCGA
The DNA here is from genome assembly GCA_964056655.1 of Arabis hirsuta. Classification (NCBI taxonomy): domain Eukaryota; kingdom Viridiplantae; phylum Streptophyta; class Magnoliopsida; order Brassicales; family Brassicaceae; genus Arabis; species Arabis hirsuta. Next base: position 24,548,475 of record OZ053305.1, on the reverse strand, counting down.
TCGATCCGCCAACCCAGGTAAGTTTCCGATTCGGTTTCCTCGGTTTAGTTCGGTTTTATTTCTATAAAATTGAACCGGATTTATAAAACAAAACTGATTCCATCTACTTTTAAAAGATCAAAATCGGGTTTCCTCTTTTTCTTCGATATCAAAAAGGTTTTTGAACTCAAAATTTCCAAAACCCCTAACTTTCTCAATACTTGACGGATTTGAGTGATTTTTGGGTGCATTCCACTCGGTTTTTCCTCCTCTCTCTGATTCTAGCAACCTCTCACTCGATCTGCTAAGGTATGTGCTCCGAAATCCACGTTTTCAGTTCAACATTCTTGGTGAAATTGGTGCAATTTGGGTTTGAATAGGTCGATTTAGGTGATTTGGTAGCTTGATATGCACTCCTAGAGTGATTTGCGACAAACCCCATGCATTGAATTCGTCGATTTGAGTATTAGAATTTGGGGACAAAACTATGGCGGATTCTTCAAAAAAAAAAAAAAAAAAAAAAAAAAATGAATTGGCCGTATGTTTTGTTGCCATTTAGGCATGATTAGAGAACATTGTAATTAATTTATACATGCTATTGCTAGACATTCATGTTCTCATGCTTATGTTTTACAAAATCCCTTATTTTCGATGCTTGGGAAATTGTGATCGACACGGTTTTGTTTTGATTTTGCAGGATATGGGTAGGTCAAAGGAACAGGTTGGCCCTCACCATCAACCCGTACGGACTACACGACATCATTCAAAAAGGGGCTCACGGGAAAAAGGAAAAGGAGTCGCAACATCTTCAAATCCTACACATCATGAGATGGAGCATGATCAAGAAGACCAACATACTAGAGCTCCTTGGCCTCGCGATGAGGGTACAGCTTTCCCTACGTCTGGAATTGTTGCGGAGATTCCTCATACTACCTTGAGTGTAGTGCAGAAGATGACAGGGTATTATTACCGCAAGCCTGGTCATGCATGGGATGCGTTCAATAGTCTATTCTACAATGGTTTGCGACAAGTCTCTATGGTTCCTACCCGATTTATATGTCCAAGGACATTGCAGAAAATGGGTATTGCGGAGGATGTGCGATCCATGTTGACGAGGATGGGCCTTGGGACTTTGGCGTATAAGACGTATCCCCTTTATCCGGATCTGGTTCGACAATTTCTTGCATCAGTGGAGCTCCGGTTTGTGGATATCGCTTTGCACCAAGCAGATGAGGGAACCCTCTCCTACCTTTCTAGTGGGATTCTATATGAGATTTCCATACCGGATTTGTGTGGTCTCTATGGGTTTGACAGGACCATTTCGAACTGCAGATTCCCTACTTTTCCTTTGGCTGATGAGCTATGGGGTTTGATTGGTTCAGGACCATTTTGCAGTGCCAACTCTCGCAAGGCCAAGCTGAGTTTGATCAGGAATCCAGTGATTCGGGTTCTCGCCAAGATCCTTGGGCATTCCTTCAATGCGAAGGAGGAGACAGGTTCTCTCAGTGTAGCTGAGCTGATGATGATACACTATGGGCTTCCTTCTCCTGATGACATCTATGGTAGAGAGGTTCCTGCAGAGCTTACCACAAATTTGGGAGCGGTTTTTGCTGCCATGTTGGTTGCCAAAAAGACTCGGGGTCTTAACACTTACCAGAAGACCAAGATAGAGGGTGTTGGCAGTCTCTTGACACCCATTTTCCGATTTCATGGCATTGACCTCTCTTCTACTCAGTGTGTGACCAAGCTTGAGTACTACGATGAGCGGTTTCTGAGCAACAACAACATTTGCGATGCAGGGTTCAAGTATAAGTTCTATGATCGCTCGCTGGTTCTCCGACGCTGCCAGCTTCCTCTCCCTGCTTTTACACCTCCCACATCCAGGGACAACCTGGAGTTCTATTTGGATCCTCAGTTTTACCTTCCAGATCCGCCATCTGTCAGGCGTCGTGGTGGACCCTCAGGAGGACCAGTTTCACAGTTCGAGGAGGAGAGAGTCCGCGACGATTTTGCTCCTCATGCACCTGCTTCATTTGAGCCACTCCTCCTTCCTTATGATGGTCAGTATGATCTTCCTTCTTTTCCTCATGATGGACCAGATTCAGCTCGTTGGCAGTGGATAGAGACTTCTCAGCGGGCTCAACATTCGATGTTGCGGACGATGTGGAATGCGCTGTCTAAGCTCAGTTGTCCGCCCCCACCTTCTTGCTTTCGCCCTAGCACTACAGAGACTCGGGGAGGAGACGATGCCCCTAGAGCTGGTCCTAGTGTTGCTGGACACAGGACTTCCGATGAGGATGCTGAGAGTAGCGATGGACACCTTGGTAGGCGTCGGAGAGCAGTAAGAGAGAGTCGCAGCGCGAGCTTCGAGGACCATTGATTGCAGTATCTCCTTCTCCTTTATCTTTTCACATTTTCTTTTTCTGTATTTTTTGCGTAAGTCATATCTTCCTTCAGATTTATTTCACACCGAGTCGGTGCGAAGAAAGTCTGGGGGAGGGTATTTGCTGGGACTAACGCCATTTTTCTTTGTTTTGTTTCTTTTGAGTCATTTTGATGTTTTTTTTTAGCCAGTCCAAGTTGTTTTATTGAGTCAAGAGTGTTATAGTTAGGAAACTATGATGTAACATTTCTCTTTGTTTACTGACTTTTTCATTTAAGTGACCATTGACGCAGAATGATTTCAGATCAGACTAATGTAAAATCCAAAAGCCAACCAGTTAACTAGAGACGTCCCTTGTTTCCAGCAAGGTCCACTAGGCTTGAGCTAATTGCATCCTCGTTGTATTGATTGGTGTCTATAGAGCTTGACTTTTCGTTCTTACTAGACAGATGCACCTTGTGTGAAAAAGTGACGGTACTCTTCCCTTTTTTCTAAGTTATAAATGGTCTAAGGTTGAGAATAGTGCAAAGATCCTCACGACCCTGTCTCCTAACAAGGAACAACAGTAGTGAGTCCTCACGACCCTGTCTCCTAACAAGGAACAATAGTAGTGAGCGCTATTCTACAACTATAACGGAAAAATTGCTCACAATCCTGTCTCCTAACAAGGAACAACAGTAGTGAGTTCCGTTATGAAAAAGAAAAGAAAAGAATGAGAATCGAATAAGTCTGGGGGAGGAGGATGAGTACGAAAGAGTTGTATTGGTGATCTGTTATGGTATTGTACGAAAATAAGTCTAGAAGGTTCTTGGCATCAATTATCAATGAGGCTAGCAATGATGGATAGTGGACAGTGTTGCGAAATTTTGGGATGAATTTGGGAAGCTGGAAATGTCTGCGGAGAAGTACATGGTGGTTCAATTTGTTTCATCTTTGCAGCACGTGGATTACGAATTTAGTGGTCAATAAACGTTTCAAAAGAGAAGCTGAGTTTCCAAGTTTTCAAACCTCTTTCACTAGTTTAGTTTTCTGTTTTGCTTGAGGGCAAGCAAAAAGCTAAGTCTGGGGGAGTTGATGTATTGCGTTTTTAACGCATTCTAACATGTGTTTCCGGAGTTTTATCGAGATTTTTCTTTGTTTTCAGAGTCTTTTCAGGTCGAAACACGTTTGAGACAAGTCTAATGCAAAATGGAGCAAGGAATCGAAGAAAATGAGCAAAAAGCATCAAAACAGGCCAGATCGATCGATCCAATTATGTTCAAAATATCGGTTCGTCTCAGGATCGACCTGGCTGCTCGGATTAAAGATTTGAGGAGCAGATCGATCGATCCACTTTTAGGATCGATCGATCCACTTACTAAAATCAAGAAAAAAGGGGAATTCAGATTTCCTTATTTTACTGGGCTTTTGCAAGAGATTTCGACAAAGACGTTTTTTAGACCTATTTACTCGTTTTTTTAGCTATCGTGGGGATTACACTTTATTTTTATCAGACTTTGAGTTTCTGCAATTTGTAAGCACCAGGGAGACGAATCTCTGACTCTACGATTATTGAGAAGATTTCTGAACCCTATTGGATTTCTATTTTATTAATCATGAGTTTTTCTTCATCTTCTTGTTGTTTATTCATCTCCATGTCTGAGTAGATCTATAGTTAGGTTTTAGGGTTTCAAGGGATTTGATGAATCGATGAATTAGACATAGATAGGGATTTGTATTTGTCTTCATCTATCGTTGTTCTTATTGCTTGAATTAGATTGATCACCTAGTTCCTGATGTTAGGATGTTTAATGCACCAAAAGTGTTCGATTAAATGCCTGAAAGAACGTAGATGAGCAAATTGTCCTTAGCCAACGAAAGCTGATGCTAAGGCGATTTGTGAACATATTAAACTTGCTCGTTAATGCTTGTCTAGAATTCTAAGTTCAAACGACAGTTTAGAATCTTAGGTTGCTAGATAAAGTGATTGATACCACGACAGTGGATTGGTTATAAATTTATGTTTGAGTTCGAGACTGCGCTGAATTGTTCCCTGAATAATTGTCTGATTCATGATTTCTGATTTTCTGCGAATATCCCTAAAGCCTGACGTTTTTAATTCATAAGTTCACATCGTTTATTTGTCATTCTTATTTTATTTTGCAAACAACCACATTTTGTCATCTTAGCTTAATTTCAATCTTATACTTTCGTAGTGTAACACTTGGTCCTTGTGGATTCGATCCCATAATTACCACTTCGATTGCTGTGCACTTGCAGTGTTATTTAGGGTTAAAACCTCTGATATCATAATACACTGTTACTGAAAGCGATTATAAATCGGGATCGACTTGAGGACATAGAGAAGGAGGAATCGACGAATATTTGGCTTCGGATGATGGAAGACCACATCTTGGACACGCATCGAAACTTGATAACAGACTTTCCCGGCAATCTACTCAGTATTTCCACCTCTACATCAGAAGGGATCAGATCTAGCTTACTTGGCCTCTTGTCGCTCTCTTCGTCCTCGTTATGATCTCGCTCCTTTTGGTGGGTCTTCATCAGAAACTTTGCAGGCAATCTAGCCATCTTTAGATCATGAGGGGTCGGTTCTAACATACTTGGGCTGCTGCTGCACAACCTATCCTTGTCATCGACGAAACTCTAAATTGGACTCGGACAAGGTAAGATTGGGGAAAATCACACGACCTAGATTTATTTGCTCCACACGACAAAGCAGGTTCCTTTTCCCTTTTCAACCATCGGGGATTTCAGACAAGATCTACAAACACAACCAATGCTAGATTTAAATCTCAGCCGTTTTTTTAAGTGTTTTGTTTTCTTTCTTTGCAGGCACAATTTTTTCTTTTTAATTACTTTTTGGTCGTCATCAAAATTATCAGTAAATGTTTATCCTATATAGACTTATCGTGACACGCCCAAAAACCAAAAAAAAAAAAAAGGACTTATCTTATAATATTAGGTTAATTAGTTGAATATTGCATTTGTGAGCAATAATCAGCTAGATAACGTGTCTAAAAATATATTTAGGTAACTAGCAGAGAAAATAAATATGAGATAAAATTGCCTTTACAATATAATTAAAGTAAATATGAAGAAAACACTTAAATAATTATTCTGAAAAATGCTCCATCAATTGCGTCTTTATCTCTGAAAATATAGATTTGATCTACAAACAAAATATATTTCGGTCAGAAATTTACTCGTACGGAAAAAGATACAAAAACCAAATATGTTGTAATAGTTATCTATTTAATAATATAGTTGACTATTTTCGAAACTACATATTATATTGATTTTATAATATAGTTAACTATTTTTTAAAAATAGTTTACCAATTTAAAAGTTTAGTTAACTATTTTCATAGAATAGTCTCCTCTGCTGATTTTATAACATAATTGACTACCTAAAAATGTTGTGATGATAGTTAGTTATTTAACATAGTTGACTATTGATTTCATAACATAGTTAGCTACTAGTTTCATAACATAGTTGACTACAGAACATAGTTACTATTACAGTTTGCATACTGAAAAAAAATAACATACATAGTTGACTATTATCAGATATATAGTTACATTTTATAGTTTGCTCAATAAAAAAGAATAGCATACATAGTTAACTATTATCATTACCTATTATATTGATTCCAGAACATAGTTAACTATAACGATTTCCAGCAGCGGCTCAGTTATACCAGGAGAGAGGACGACAATGGAGAGTTTAACGAATGATAAAAATCATCATCTTAATCCTTGATTTGAAATTTTCGATCCATGGTAATGATTTAAGATAAAGTGATTGATTTTGTGGATCCCCGAAGAAAGACGAGATCTAAAGAAGAAGAAAACAACGGTGTAAGAAAAAAGATAAAAATAAAAAGAAGAAGAAGAAGAAATAACGTTGGAAGAAGAAAGAGAAGGGGAAGAAGAAAGAGATGGAGAAGAAGATGCGTGAAAAGAGAAGAGGAACAAGAAAGAAAAAGAAAAAGAAGCGTGAAAAAAAAAGAGAATTAGGGTTTTCTTTATTTTGGTAATTTTAATTTCTGTTTTTTTTTAATTTTTTCCTAATAAAATGTGTAACTTAACGAAGAGTAAGATGGATATTTTATTTGATCTGAATGTTATACACTTAATTCTTTTTATGTTGCGTTAGATTCTTAATTATAGGTACCAAACCTAATATAAGTGCCAATTTCTCTATAATATATTCTAGAAGGTTAACATTCCTCTCCATTATTCATTATTAGAGAAATTTCATAAAAATACCCCAATTTCATTATTATTAGGATAACATTTACATAGATCTCCTTTTTTTTTTTAAGAGCAACTCCTCCTCCTCTTCCTTTTTTAAGACCAACATTTATTATTTTTAATTATTGCAAATGTTTTTATCTATTTATAATGTTCATTAATGTTATTTATTAACATTATAACATCACATTTTTAAAAAATTAAAAGATAATAAATCCTAACATGGAAGACTAAACTCTCACAAATGTAAGTAAACATTGAAGACTAAATCCTAACATGCCCCACACTATGTTTTTAATAATTAATTAAAGAGAAAATGATTTAAATGCATATAATGTAAATATTAGTTATGGTATATTGCATAACTATATAAAATTTGTCGAAACACTAATATGCAAATTGGTTTTCAAATGTGACAGTACTATTGTAAGTTCCGAAAAGATCAGACTTGGATATCCCTTCTCATTCCGAATGGATTTCTTATCGATATCTAAGGTTAAAAACTATGTAAATAGTCCAGCCACTTATATATCTTTAATATACAATAATGTTGAATAATTGTTTCTTTTTAAATTTGAAATTAGAGGCAATTTCAAAAATACCATTTTTGGTGTGTACATCTGCAAGAATGCCAGCTAAGGGTGTCTTTTTGCAAAAATGGCACTAATTATGAATTTTTAAAGCCTAAATCTTAAAATTATAAACCCTAAAAAATGTTTTGACTCTTAAAATCCCTAAAACCTCAAAACTAAACTCTAATAGAACATAGTTAACTCAAACATAAATGATACAATGAAAAAATAATTTTGAAAACCTGATATTTTTGCAAAGATTTTGAAAAAATTGCATTTTTGAAAAATGACACTTGAAAAGTGGTATTTCTTAAAATTTCTCTTGAAATTATACATATGATTTATGTTATATATGATTCTTTCTTGTAGCCTCGGTTTTTGCAATGTCTGAACAACCCGACCCATTTTTTTGTTTACAATTTGTTTACAAAAAACACAATATCAAATTAGCATACCCATAAATGCTAATTCTCAACACTTAGCAAACAATAAACCAACATGCAGCGGAAATCAACTCAATTCAATTCAAACAATTATCCATTAAATCCATTAAATAAATGAACCAACAAACCAATTCAACAAATCTAATAGATCAACATAACCAAATTCCAACACGAATCCAACTTATCAATTCTAAGTTCATAATCCAGCAACTTAGCAATTCTAACGATAACATAAAAGCCACACAACCGAGACTTTAGATCATCTCCCCTTCCCAACCATGATTCCACGATCCCATCTTTTCTTTACCTGCTTCACATGCTTACAAGAGATGCGTGAGTATTATCACAAATACTCAGTGAGACGGTCATCTCATCTACTTGGCTATACACACATGCATAAAAGAATAACACAATACCAAGCGATCAATTAACAATGCACAATACGAGTAATCAAACGAGAAATCGTAAATCATATGTTGCATCGATTGACACACCACCTTGGTGTCGATCGACACGAGCCCTTGCGTCGATCGACACACAGCACTTGTGTCGATCGACGCACGTCACAGAATTGAGGAGCACGAGCCTATCCTCTCATGGCTCGTTCCATGATCCGATGTATCGATCTCCTGTACAAAAAAACGTTAACACCAACACGAAAACACATTGATATCACACAAGCAACCATTCTCAATCCATCCAAACCTCAAACAAACGCATCATGTCATTCCCTTTACCCAAATAAGCCATGGTCACCCACTCACCTTGATTTCAGAATGAAATTGAATGAGAAACTACGAGACACACAAAATCAGAGATTTGGAACAACCAAATTCGGATCTCCTTCTTCCTCCACGAAGAACACGAACCAAATCTCAATTCCAGAGCTTCACAACTCACTAGAACACACTTTTAGGATCAAGAAATCAAAGGAAATCAACACTAATCCATGTTTCCTCCCAATCCTCTCAATTCACTCAAAACCTTGTTTTTCTCTCTGAAAAACGCGGTTGTTCTCCCCTTTTATACACGAGCCCTAGGGTTCACATAACCCGAACCAAAGTCCAACGCTTGAAAACTGAACATGTCGGTTCAAATCAAAAGTGTGTCGATCGATGCACCTACCCTGCGTCGATCGACGCACTACCAAAATTTCCTAATTTTGATTCGTGGGCATTACAATCCACCACTATCACGGATTCGACCTTGAATCACGCAACACCGTCTCACTACGGCTAACACTCCTGATCAACCCAGTCAGCACCACCCAAGATCAACACTCCCGATCTCTGAAGTCCACATCCAGCCCTATGCTCATAGCCAAATAAATTATCTTAAACATCTCCTCATGCACCACATATTTCCAGAAACTGGGATGTTACACCTGGGCTCATGATGTGCATAAAACTTTCATGTAGGGTTTATGCAATTAGGTCTTTAAATTTATAACCCTATGGAACTGCAAGTGCACAGTTAAGACAATTGTAGTACTTAGGGGTCGATCCACTGAGTACTAAGTGATGAATGCGCTACAAATCTATATGATTCCAATTAAGCTAAGTAAACATATTATTTGGTTTTTTTGGAGTTTTATGGAAGCAAATAACAAAGCATAAAATTAAAGGGATAGATATCAATTAAGATTAGAAATCAAACAGTTCATAAAACATATGCAAACACAAGCAATCGATTTAAGGTTTTAGTACTAGTTGTTCTAGAACTCATATCACTAAGGTAAGGTCATCCCACTATCATGAATTAACTAACCATCTACGTTTAACACCCTAATAGACTCAACTATCGCAGGTTATTATAAGGTGAAAACATGCATTATTGGTCAAGATTGATTGTTCACTAAACTCCTTAACTAACCTTTCGAATTGTTAAGGTTTCTAGCTCATCGAATACTAGGTCCGGAGATATAACAAGCAATCGATTTAAGGTTTTAGTACTAGTTGTTCTAGATATCATATCACTAAGGTAAGGTCATCCCACTATCGTGAATTAACTAACCATCTACGTTTAACACCCTAATAGACTCAACTATCGCAGGTTATTATAAGGTGAAAACATGCATTATTGGTCAAGATTGATTGTTCACTAAACTCCTTAACTAACCTTTCGAATAGTTAAGGTTTCTAGCTCATCGAATACTAGGTCCGGAGATATAACAAGCTTTTGGAAAGTATATCAACCTAAGATCAGTCTTTGGGTAGCTAAGCCAATTCATGCTTTGAGTATAAATAAAGATGAAGAATCAATTCTAGAATAAATCCCTAAACGATTAAATGCGTAAAAACATAGAATTAAGAGAATGAATAGAAATCAAATCAAAGTTATAACTCTAACATGTTTTGCAACACGTAGCAGCAAGAGTAAAGCACATAAACAGTATAATTCATTGATCTATCTAAGCGTAAGGAATTAGATCTCATCTCTTTGCAATAGGGCAAAGATCAACCTATCCTTAAAGGCTTCTAGAATCAAATAAACATGAAGAACAAGAGATAAACGAAATACATTGTTTAGGTATTGATTTAGGCTGTTAAGGCCGGCTGATTCAGTTCCTAGAGAGGCTAAAAGCAAGTATATATAGGGGTTAAGGAGGCATAAGTCGGTTAGGGCTTCTTCGGGCAATTACGTCTTTTCAGGTAAAAAACTGAGGCAATTTCGGTTAGGATAAGGATCAGGCTTCGTGACCGGTATTGGAAGCTTCTAGGGAACTTATAGAAGGTCATACAAAGGCTGGATATCGGCCCATGGCCTGGCCCGGTTCTTGGCTTCATTTTGCACTCACTTCTCTTCGAAGGCAGTTTGACATGTCCTCAGTGTTTCGGGTGTATCTTCTAAAGTACAGATCCAATTGATGAAATTCCAACTCCATTGGAAAGATAACTCAAAGGGCTATCTCCACACCAAGTTTCATTAAATTCCCAAATGAGTTGATCCTCCGTTTGTCAGAAAACTTCTGGCGTATGCGTTCTGTCCAGTAGGGAAATGTGCATTATCTTCAAGATAAAATGGCTTGGCTTGGTTCCTTTGACTTGGATAAGTAGCTGCATCATAGATGATACTCCTTTTGCTCCTTTTTACATCCTTTTGATGATAAAACCTGTTAAGTTCTTAAAATCTACATATACGAGAAAACTACCTCTTTTGGCTCAAAAGCTTTATTAATATATATAAAAAACATACTAAAATAGATAGAAAAAGTGGTAAAATATAGGTGACCGTTATTCGAGCAGTCGTGTGACTGTTATTCGAGCAGTCGTGTCGCGGTTGATCGAGACGCGATATCGGTCGATGTCGTGGGTCGATATCGTGTCCGGTACGGCCTCGTGTCGCGGTAAGGGCATCGCATCGCGGTCCACGCGATTTTTCGTCGAGCTTTTTCTTCGTCTATACACATCGGAATTGAGATCCGAAAAATGCTACGGATTCATGAGAACGAGATATTTCCAATGGTATGAATATTGTTGCCTGGTTTGTGGTGGCTTGAACTGTTAAAAAGCTTGAAGTTGAGGCTTCGTAACCTTCCTAGACGGTCTTGTTCAATCGGTCATAACTTGCTAACCGTAATAGCAAATCATGTTCTGCTTTTTCTTATAGCTTCATAAGACTGTCTCCTTCGTGTATACCAAATTTTAAAAACGTCCGGGCTGATATTGAGCTCCAGTCATTCCATGAACAGAACAAGTCCTGTACGATCTCTTCTTCATCGTTCTTCTTAAAAATCACATTTGTTTTTGAAAACAATTTTGTAAAAGCCTGAAAAATTCATAGATAGATAAAATAATGAATGAAAATGCTGAGAAAAATAAAAACAAATCCAAAAACTTAGAATAAGCAAATCAATAAAATAAAAAAACATAAGTATGGGTTGCCTCCCATAAAGCGCATGTTTTAAGTCGGATAGCTCGACTCCTTGGGTTTTTAGGGTGGTGGAAGGTCTTCTAAAGGCTTGAGGTTGCCTTTAGCATGTGAATGAGGTCTCCTTAGGTCGTGTTCTGCATCTTCATCAAATTGGTTGGGCTCATTGATCAACACTTCTCTTTTCTCCGAAGGAATGTATCGAGTTTGTTTAGCTCGAAATCCAGGCGGTGCGGCATAGTGATAGACACGAGTGTCTATGTTAGTGAAGGATATCCTTCCTAGATTATAGTCCATGATAGCTCTAGCAGTCGCCAAGAATGGTCTTCCAAGAATGAAAGGTGTTGAACAATCGTCCATCGTTGCCACTTCAAAGTCTACCGGAACGATGCAATCTCCAATATTCAATGGGCAATTATGAACTTCGCCTAGTGAAAGTGTAGATGCACCATTGGCGAGTGCAATTTGTATCCGTGATGGCCAAAGGTTGGTGATCTTCATCATTCTCACCAGAGATTCTGAAAGAACATTGATTCCGGCTCCCGAATCGCAAAGTGCATCGTCAAATTTGAGACCACGAATAGAGCAAGAGATGGTGAAAGGACCTGGATCGATGGTCTTGCAAAGGATCTTATAGTATTTTTGAGGATTCCTAGCTCGATCAAATAGCTCCTCAATCATGAATTCTTCTTCTTTGCTTTGTGAGAAACACTTTCTCAAAGATGGTCGTTCTCTCCATACTTCTTTAAAGGTCAATTCTTGAGGGAGTTCTTTCACAAGAGAGTTGAATACTTGTAGCATCTCATCACTTATGAAACGTGTCCTCTTGGTGGTCCTCTCGGCAAGCTTTAATCCGTAAGGACGAGGTTTGGCCGAAATTCTCGCCGTGAGTTTTCCTTGGCTCGTTTTCGTCTTCTTCAATGGTCTTGAGACTTCGTCTTTGTCTTGATTAGAGGTGGACTCGTCCTCTTTAAGGGCAGTAAGAGTGCAGCAATTAGCAGTAGGTACAAACTCTTCTTCTATTGTTTCCAATTGAAAAGGAATTTGCACCGTTTCTTCGATGCTCTTCAAGCTGTCATCTAGTTGCTTCACTTGATTGGAGATGTTGATTGCTTCTTCTTCTAGATTTGTTGTTGTGGCCGTGAGCTCCTTAGTATGGTGATCAAGGTCATAACGGATAGCATTGAGAGTTTGTACCGTTAGCCTAGTATCGGTCTCCAATTCTTCTACCTTTGAGGTGAGTTCGCCTTTGGTGGTTTTGACTTCTTCCACTGCTTGAGCAGCTTGGTAAGCCTTGATAGCTACTGAATTTAGCTCCTTGTTAAGCTTCCCAAGGTCCTCCTTAGTGTCCTTAACTGTTTCTTCCAATTGGTCATAAGTTTGATCAATCTTATGTTTGATATCGACGATATCGTCTTTATCTTCGTGAAGATGTCGAGTATGAACCTCTTCTATCTCCTCCAATTGGACCAAACGTGTTTCAATCTTCTCAAATTGAACAATAAGGACCTCAAACCTTTCCTTAAGAGATGAGTTTATGGTCTCGATCTTGGTGTCGACATCATGAATGGCCTTTTTAGTGTCTTCCATAAATCGGTACATCAAGGCTTCGAGTTTGTCTTCTTGGTGGTTTGAGTGGGGACTGTGAATGGACTGTGGTGATAGTGGCGGACGGATGTGATGAGGACGAGGACGAATTTCTCCTCCATAAGCTTCCCAAGGACGATACAACATTGGATTGTATCGGTTTTGGTGAGAAAGTGGCGGTTGATGAAATTCATGAGGCATGAGGATGTAATCTCCTTCTTCTTCACGAGGGTAAGTGCTCACCATTCTCTTTGGATTGTGATGCTTCATTGACAAATCTCTGAAACTCACAGAAATTAAAAACCAAAAACAAAAAGGAAAAATTAGAAAAAAAGGAAAAACAAACTTAGACTTAATCGTTATCAAAAAAATTTGTAGGCAATCAAACAAAAGTCCCCGGCAACGGCGCCAAAAAACTTGATGTGCATAAAACTTTCATGTAGGGTTTATGCAATTAGGTCTTTAAATTTATAACCCTATGGAACTGCAAGTGCACAGTTAAGACAATTATAGTACTTAGGGGTCGATCCACTGAGGACTAAGTGATGAATGCGCTACAAATCTATATGATTCCAATTAAGCTAAGTAAACATATTATTTGGTTTTTTTGGAGTTTTATGGAAGCAAATAACAAAGCATAAAATTAAAGGGATAGATATCAATTAAGATTAGAAATCAAACAGTTCATAAAACATATGCAAACACAAGCAATCGATTTAAGGTTTTAGTACTAGTTGTTCTAGAACTCATATCACTAAGGTAAGGTCATCCCACTATCATGAATTAACTAACCATCTAAGTTTAACACCCTAATAGACTCAACTATCGCAGGTTATTATAAGGTGAAAACATGCATTATTGGTCAAGATTGATTGTTCACTAAACTCATTAACTAACCTTTCGAATTGTTAAGGTTTCTAGCTCATCGAATACTAGGTCCGGAGATATAACAAGCTTTTGGAAAGTATATCAACCTAAGATCAGTCCTTGGGTAGCTAAGCCAATTCATGCTTTGAGTATAAATAAAGATGAAGAATCAATTCTAGAATAAATCCCTAAACGATTAAATGCGTAAAAACATAGAATTAAGAGAATGAATAGAAATCAAATCAAAGCTATAACTCTAACATGTTTTGCAACACGTAACAGCAAGAGTAAAGCACATAAACAGTATAATTCATTGATCTATCTAAGCGTAAGGAATTAGATCTCATCTCTTTGCAATAGGGCAAAGATCAACTTATCCTTAAAGGCTTCTAGAATCAAATAAACATGAAGAACAAGAGATAAACGAAATACTTTGTTTAGGTATTGATTTAGGCTGTTAAGGCCGGCTGCTTCAGTTTATATAGAGGCTAAAAGCAAGTATATATAGGGGTTAAGGAGGCATAAGTCGGTTAGGGCTTCTTCGGGCAATTACGTCTTTTCAGGTAAAAAACTGAGGCAATTTCGGTTAGGATAAGGATCAGGCTTCGTGACCGGTATTGGAAGCTTCTAGGGAACTTCTAGAAGGTCATAAAAAGGCTGGATATCGGCCCATGGCCTGGCCCGGTTCTTGACTTCATTTTGCACTCACTTCTCTTCGAAGGCAGTTTGACATGTCCTCAGTGTTTCGGGTGTATCTTCTAAAGTACAGTTTTAATTGATAAAATTCCAACTCCATTGGAAAGATAACTCAAAGGGCTATCTCCACACCAAGTTTCATTAAATTCCCAAATGAGTTGATCCTCCGTTTGTCAGAAAACTTCTGGCGTATGCGTTCTATCCAGTAGGGGAATGTGCATTATCTTCAAGATAAAATGGATTGGCTTGGTTCCTTTGACTTGGATAAGTAGTTGCATCATAGATGATACTCCTTTTGCTCCTTTTTACATCCTTTTGATGATAAAACCTGTTAAGTCCTTAAAATCTACATATACGAGAAAACTACCTCTTTTGGCTCAAAAGCTTTATTAATATATATAAAAAACATACTAAAATAGATAGAAAAAGTGGTAAAATATAGGGTATATCAGCTCAATGTGGCTCACTGTTTTGCAATGTGAGCAATCTAGTATGCATCTATCACCTGCGCTCAATGCCTAGGCTCAATGTGGCGCACTGTTTTGAAAGGTTTGACTTCATAAGTCTTTTTGCTCCTTTGTTTAATCCACTTGAAACCTTTTTGCTCCACATGAATTTCCCCATCTTCTAGCATCCAAATTGGCTCGCCAAAGTGTCATCCAACTGCTTACTCCAACCAACTCCTAAAGTACCTAAATAGAAACCAAAGATGCACAAAATACAAAGAAATGGATCCTAAACTCTAAAATGGTGTTAAGTATGAAATGAGGCTAAAAATGCAAGAGAACACACTAATATGATGCAAATGAGACTAAATATACATGAATGTAAGCCATGAGAATGCACAAAATCACAATATATCAACTACCCCGAACTTGCATTTTGCTTGTCCGCAAGCAAACAACAAAACACAAACCCAAAAAAGAAGTTTGAAGGCGAGACCTCATAGCCAAAATATTTTTTTTCCAAAGAAATCATGGTCAATTCAAGACAATACAACTCAATGTTAAAGATAAACCATCTACTCAACCACACTAGCATACTCATCGCAACTTCAATATTTTGCCTCTAAATTCAATGCTTAGTGATCAATTATATCTTATCCACCAACTCTTTACATTCATTAAGATTTCTAAACAGGTATAGTCTCACAAATGGGAATTCGACCTTATCCAATCGGCTTGGTAAGAGAATAGGGTTAATGTGAAGACTAAGATGGTTTAAAACGTTTTGGTGACTACTCTCAAACGTTAGGCATAAGTCATTACACAAAAGCAATGGAGAAGAGAAACAATTGATGCATACAAGATGTTTTCTTCCATTTTACCCATCCCATAATCTTTGTATTTCACTCAAAGCCACTCTTTTTCTTAACACCAATCACTTCAACTCTTCTTTTTTTAGGTATTAAAGCTTGAGAGATCTTTCTTATACTAAGACATCTACACTTGCTTTAATTATTTCTACTCCTTTTGATTTTTTCTTTTCTTTCTTTTTATTTTCTTTACTAGGAGCTTCTTTCCTTATATTCTTAGCTCAAGAGTAGTTTTTTTTTGTTTCTCTCCCTAGACATCCTTTTTCTTTCTCTAAACCGTTTCGGCTTCACTTCTTTCTTTTTCATCTCTCCAACTTCTTAAGATAAGCTCACACCCTTACTCACCCTCACCAATTCCCAAGACCGTTATAAAAACCAATGAGACTCCAAAATTCTCTCAACCCACCTAGACTAGCCAATAAGACTACTCATAATGGAAGAAAAGAACTTGCCGTTTCTATCTCTAAAGATTTTATGCATGAGATGCAAATAGAAAAGGCCTCACTCTACAAATTAATGATGGTTTCCAAGAAAGTTTATGTGCAATCAAGGTGGGGTACCAATCCTCATTCGAAAGATGATCTCGAATTGAGATTGGCCATTCAAACCATTAGAGAGTGGCAAAAGGGATAAAAATGGTTGAATGTGTATATGTGAACCATGGTTAAGGTTTAAAAGCCCATTAGCGAGAGAATTAAACATCAAATTATGGTCTAATAAGGTGAAGGTGGTTTCAATTCAAACAATCAATCAACAAAACTTTGGAAATCAAGAGCGAAGAGATCAAAGATATGGAGAAGCATGCTTTTTGCAGTTTATCAAGCCTAAGAAAGCATTATCAAGACATTCACAAAGAAAGCTATGTACTAAAAATCTCTACAAGGTAATTAAATCATTGTTCTCCATATGTACAATACAACCTAAATGATCATACAAGTGTATGAAATGTAACTAAATAAGAAGGAATTATTTTTTGTATTTTTCGAAATTTTTCAAATTTTTATGGTTTTTATGTTTTTAAAACATGTACAATGCAATGCAATATGCATGAGACTCAGTGATGGAAAAAGAAAACAAAACAAACTAAAATGAGCATTAGCGACTATCCTCCCCCGGACTTACTTCTCATCGTCTCGATGAGAAAGAAAAATCGAAGGAAGAATGAAAAGAAATCATGAAAAATGCAAGAAAGAAAATCTAGAAATGAATGGTATTTACAATGAAAGAAACGGTACATTGGAACCTTTAGGTTGCAGAATGGGAAGAAGTGGAGCCATCTTCATAGCATGGCCATGGTCCCCAATCGGTGAGTTGAATGTTGAAAGTTTTCATCATGGTTTTCTTGGCCATCTCCAACTCTTCGTTGTTTAACCCGGGAGTGAGAATGATCTTTTCATTTGAAAAAGATTTTACACCTTTTTTTTGTTGTTGAAATTTTAACTTTATTTATCAACAAAAAAAAGAGGTTACAATCTTTTGGATCCCAAACTTATCCAAAAGAAGCAAGTACATTTGATAAAAACAGAGCAACTAGCTTGAAGCAAAAACAATTCTTGATCTACTACACTAGAGTGTTGATTGAAGCCATCTTGCAACAACTTCATCTTCTTCATCTACAGTCGGGTTCTGACGTAAAGAGAAGCAGCATGTGGTAGATCTCTTTGTGGATAGTTCGAGCAAGACTTGTAGGAGTGGTGATGGGTCGTTGATGATGTTTTACACCTTTGCATTTGACCTTGCTTTCGATAGCCCCATCAACCATCTTAATAGGGTGCAAAGTGAGAGTGGTCTTCTTATTCTCATATGGCTTGTTCCTTGCAACACTTGGTGTTTTCACCTTGGCACCCATCTTTAAAGGTTCTTCGAATAACAATGTTAAACAATTTTCATCAAAGAACTCTTCATCATCCTTGTGATCTTCACTGGAATGAGACTCTTTCTCACCTTGAGGTGGTTCATTCTTAACTTGAACATCCATCAAATGTTCTTTTGTATAATTCTTTGAGGTTTGTGATTGTGCCACACAAAATGGTTGTTGTAGGAGTTATGGGATAGTAAACACTTGCGTCCACATGAAAGAGTATAGCTCTTTTGTTTGGGTAATCAATGATTGCTACCACGGTTTTTAAGAAGGATGTTCCAAGTATGAGGGGTGTAGCTTTCGGGTTAACTTCATTTCCACCACCATAAAATCTATTGGAACTACACAATTTCCAACTCTCAAAGGATAGTTCTCAAGCATTCCAAGAGGGTACTTTGATGATGCATCCGCAAATGTAATTGAGCATGTATTTCCTATTAACTCTTTTATCCCAAGAACCTTCACCATCTCAAGAGAAATTACATTCACACAAGACTCCGAATCACACAAAGCATCATTAATCTTTAAGTCACCAAGAGAGCATGGTATAGAGAACTTTCCGGGATCATTTTTCTTGGGAATCAACTTTGGCTCATGTGAGGTTTCACTTGGTTTTTCGTAGGTTCTCATCACCTCCATAACCTTCACTTGATTTTTCAAAACATGCTTGATGAACTTTTTTGTAAGGGATCTTGAGTCAAATCATCACACTTTGGTAGGGTATCTTAATGTCGCTCATGTCCTTCTTGAACTTGGAGAGGACCTTCTTTTGAGCCTTAGTGTAAACTCGGTGTGGGAATGGAAGTGAAGGTTCATAGGGTGGTGGCTCAAAGGCATGAACCTCTTCTTTTTTCTTCTTCTTTTGTACACTTTTCTTAAGCACCCCATTGTTCTTTACCATGTTTTCAACATAAGGGTTTGTCTTTGGATAGAGGGTTCTTTCTTCTCAAGCTCTATATATGCTTACTCCCTAGCTTTAGATGAAAATTCCATGGCCTCAACACTCTTATCCACTTTCTCAAGATTAGCAAAACCAAGACTTTTAGCAAAATCTTCCACATCTCTTTCATTTTGCTCTTGTTGTGAAACTCCATTAAGTCTTTGATGAACTCTTAAGGCATTCTTTTCACCCGAGAGAACCGCACCACAAAATGATTTTGGGTTGGATTGGGAGTTAACCGGTAAAGTACCTATTGGACTCTTGGAACTAGAAGCGACTTGAGCTATTGCAACTCTATGGTTTTCACATGGGAAGCCAAACTTGCAATCTTTACATCCAACTCATTGTATATTACATCAATCCTATTGTTAACCGCAAGAAACATCTTTCCAATATCCTTATTATTCTTGATTTGACATTCCAACACTCTTTAACCCAAACCTTTAATCTCTTGATCTTGAGACAAAGATAGTGTAGATGTATTACCTTGACCTTGAAAGTAGGGATAATAGTCTTCTTGCTTGGAAATGTACCCTTGTTGTTCATCAAAACCTCCCACAAAGTGAGTATCTCTTTGGCTCAAATGGATATACTTATCCAATGTCTCTTTTATCTCCTTTATTCTCATATCTTCCATCTTGGATTCTCTTGGTCTATGGTTGTATATTCCACTATATGTACCATCACTATGAGAAAGATTTTCTGCAAGTTGCTCCCCTTGTTCCATGGTCAAGCTTGTGAAATCTCCATTGCTCGCCGTGTTTAAGGCAATATAATATTTCTCATGGACTCCACGGTGAAAAAAATTCAAGTAAAACTTCCATAGAAACCCCATGATGAGGACACGATCTTGTATAACCTTTCATCCACTCTCAAGCTTCATACAAAGTTTCTGTAACACCCCGACCGCCGTCGAACTATCGGGTATCAGGAAAAATCTTTATCCCCTCGAGAGAAATCTTAATCTCTCAATAACATACAAGGGAAATCCTCATCCATTCAGGAGAAATTCTCATCTCCCAATGGGTTCTACGCCCACTCTCGGCTCATGGGCCCACCCCTGTCCGACTGTCGGTGCATTAGTCCGTGAGGCTAGAAAGACTTGTTTACTGACCCTGCAAATAACCACGTGACCTTTCCCCGTGTTTTGTCCTCACTCACACGGTACTGGAGTGAGTAAACAAGTCCTTAAATTGCTCCAGCCCAAACACACTTAACTATGGAATTCTCTCTGGATGTGTGACCGAAAAGATAAGTGCATTTTGGTGATAGCCAAATCAATTCTCTTAAACCTCTCCGCATGCACCACATATTTCCAGAAACCGGGATGTCACAGTTTCATTGGCTCCTTGTTCAAACCTAGCAATCTCATTCCTAATTCTTGTCATCCTTTGAAGAGAGAAGAATTTTGAAAGAAAGCTTTTCTTACACTCATCCCAAGTAGATATTGATGATGTCTTGATACTCTTCTCCCATTGTGATGCCTTATCACCAAGTGATAAAGGAAAAAAAGTAAGCTTCACTACATCCTCGGAGATTCCACTTCTCTTTACCGTTGAACACAATCTATCAAAGGTGTCAATATGCTTAATAGGATTCTCAAGCGGCAACCCCAAGTACATGTTACTTTGTACCATATTTATCAAGCTAGACTTGATTTCCCATTCATCATCAATATTTGGTGGAGGCCTAATTCCCATCTTGACTCCATTGGTAATTGGCTCATCGTAATCTCCAATATTTCTCGCCATGATTTGTGATTTGGTACCTACAAACCAAAAAAATAAAAAAAAAATAAAAAGAAAAATATATATAGATAATAATAAGGTGACTTAGTCTTCAAAAGAACTCAAATCCTAGTGCCTAATGCAAATTTTCCCATCAACGGCGCCAAAAACATGCTGAGATCAAAGTTTTAAATCCCAATTAATACCCAATTGCAAGCAACGAGTAGTAATTGAGGTATCGATCCACAAGGAGTTAGAATAACACATTAAGAATGCAAGCAATTGATTAATCTAAGCTAAATAATGTTTTTGGTTTTCTTCTAAGTCCTAACGATGCAACTAAGTAAAACAAGCAAATGAGAATGCAAAATGAATATAAACAAGACTAGAATGCTAAAGAGAAACTAAACAAGACCTAAGCAAACTATAACTAAGCATAAACAAATTCAAATGCAAAAGTCAACTAAAAGTCAACCATAAAATCAACAAGTAAAAACTTGATCAAATATAGGGGAATTCCTCATCCCTTCGAGAGAAATCCGCATCTCTTAGTAATACTAAGGGAAATCCTCATTCCTCACTAACACAAAGAGAAACCCTCATCTCTCTTGGAGAAATCCTCATCTCCTGATGAGTTATTCGTAGAAATCCTCATCCCCTAGAGGAATCAATTCTTAACGCCTCTAAACATCTCAGACTAGAACTACCTCCCGTGGTCCTAACATGACATTCTACTATTTCGAAATATCATTTCATCCATGACCAATCCCCATGTTAACTCTAAACAACCCAATCACCCAGGGTGTTTACTACGGTCTCCCGGAATAAACAAGTTCTAAATCCTCATAAAACTTCTATTCCCAGACCCTCAGAAATAAACAAGTTTTAAATCCTCATAAAACCTCTATTTCCATCCCTTAAAACACATAACTCATGACAACACCAGTCATACCATTAGAAATACTCATCGTATAAACCCAACCATAGGAAATACTCATCTTATTAACTCTAATGTAATAATCGTTACAACACAAACGAAATTACATAATCCAACACACATAGCAACATTCTAACTCTGAGACTGAAACCAGGAAGACAAACTCAAGTCTCAACTTGCTTCTCGAACCAATTCGAAAACTTTGTCTTCATGTTAGTCTCTGGTTCCCAAGTCTCCTCCTCAACACCGTCACAGTCCCACAAGACTCTCAACAACGGTATCTTTTTCCGGTGCAGAACTTTGACCCTCTTCTCAAGAATCCTCACAGGTCTCGTCTCTAACGTCATGTTGGGCTGAAGATCCTCAGGAATCCTAGCCAACACCTCCTCAGACTCATGCAGACACTTCTTCAACATCGACACATTGAAGACTTTATGAAATGCCTTCATGCTGTGAGGTAACTGGTCTGACCCGTTCCACAACCCTGAACGGACTCATAAACCTCGGACTTAGCTTATTCTTTGAAATGGATCTGTTAGGACCCCTCAATATCGCTGCCTTGAGATAAACCTGATCTTTAACCTCAAACTCTAACTATTTCCTTCTCTTATCAGCATAACTCCTCTGCCGATCTTGAGCCTCCTTCATGTTCAGCTTCAAAACACGGATTTTCTTCGTTGTTTCTTGAACAAAATATGAACCAAACATGCTCCTCTCCCCCACTTGAGTCCAGCATATTGGTGTACGACATGGCCTCCCATATAACGTCTCATAAGAAGCCACGCCAATACTCGCGTGGTAGTTGTTGTTATACGCAAACTCTACCATGTTCAAGTGATCCGCCCAATGACCATCATAATCCAGTACACAAATCCTCAGTAAATCCTCAAGTGTCTGAATCATCCTCTCAGATTGTCCATCCGCCTGAGGATGATAAGCCGTACTTATATGCACCTTGGTGCCCATCTCAGTCTGAAATACTCCCCAGAATTCAGAAGCAAACCTCGGATCCCTGTTTGACACGATGCTCGCTAGCACTCCGTGCAGCCTCACTATCTGCCGCACATATTTCTTAGCCAAAATCGTTGCTCCATCGGTCTTCTTAATGGCAAAAAAATATGCTGACTTAGTCAGATGATCCACAATCACCTAGATAGCGTCATAAGTCCGAGAAATCGGCAACCCTACCATAAAATCCATGGTAATCATATCCCGCTTCCACTCTGGAATGAGTAAACTCTGCAACAAACCACTCGAAACCTGATGTTCAGCCTTTACTAACTAGCACACATGGCAAGCCGCCATCCAGTTAGCAACATCCTTCTTCATCCTAACCCAGTGATAATACCGTTTTAGATCCTGCTACATCTTAGTCGCTCCCAGATGAATAGACAACATACTCGCATGTGCCTCTCTCAGAATCTCCTACCTCAGATCCTCATCCTTAGGCACACAAACTCGTCTGTTCACAAGTATCGTCTCGTTCCTAGAGA
The DNA here is from genome assembly GCA_964056655.1 of Arabis hirsuta. Lineage (NCBI taxonomy): Eukaryota > Viridiplantae > Streptophyta > Magnoliopsida > Brassicales > Brassicaceae > Arabis > Arabis hirsuta. The sequence continues at coordinate 24,525,549 of OZ053305.1, read as the reverse complement.
ACTGATACTCAGTTGCAATAACCTTAGAAGCATCGATCAACCCTTGATCCTTCTCCTGAGCTACTCGAATCCTGCTCTGCAAATCTGCCTGATTAGCTGTCTCTAATTCCAAAGGCTCCTGTGAGATAACACATAACCTCAAAGAGCTAATCTCACTCACCAAAGCCTCTATATCCCGCTCCTGAGCCGAAGCAACTCTCTTCCGACTCAAAGCATATGCAACCAGATTAGCTTTACTAGGATGGTAACCAATCTCCAGATCATAATCTGCTACCAACTCCATCCATCGATTCTGTCTCTGGTTCAGCTCTAGCTGCGTAAAGAAATACCTCAGGCTCTTATGGTCTGTGAACACCTGAACCTTTCCGCCATAAAGATAAGATCTCCAAATTTTTAAAGCGAAAATCATTGCAGCCAGCTCAAGGTCATGGGTAGGATAGTTGCTCTCGTGATTCCTCAACTGTCTCGAAGCATAAGCAATTACTTTTCCCTGCTGCATCAACACATAACCCAGACCAACTCTCGAAGCATTTGTATACACCACGTAAGGCTCGCCCACCTCTGGTAACACCAACACTGGTGTACTAGTCAATATCTCCTTCAGCTTTGCGAAACTCTCCTCGCAAGCTGAAGACCACACAAAAGGAACATCCTTCCTTGTCAGCTTCGTCATCGACTACACCATACTCACAAAATCCTTGATGAATTTCCTGTAGTAACCTGCCAAACTAAGAAAACTCCTGATCTCACTGACATTCCTCAGTTTAGGCCACTCTCTAATAGCCTATATTCTAACACTACAGGAAAAACGGGTATTCTTACCACATGAAAACCGTTATTTAACGATACCATAGCGTTATGGAAAGCGCTGTTTCTACTCCCCTCATAATAGGTCCAACACTTTAGGTAGCAGTTTTTGGTATTGCTATCATAATTTCATTTAATATAACGATTTTTTCAATGCAATCGTTTATTCTACCATAGCAATTAAGTTTTGTTATTACACTTTTTATTTATATTAATATTTTATAATATATAACAAATTAAATGATTACATTATTATTTTTAGTTTTATATTTATTTTTTTGATTAAATAAGAATACATTGTTTGGGATAAAATAAACATATATAAAAGAGAAATGACATAGAAGTATTTTATTAATATGAACCATGATACAAAATACGTACATTACAAAGATACTCAAGTACATAAATTTAGAATATTTATACACACTCTTGTATTTAAACTCTAATGTGGGTGTGAGGTATGTGTATGTTCCATCTGCCATTACGACCGTCATCGAGCTATCAGGTATGCAGGAGAAATCTTTATCCCCTCGAGAGAAATCCTCATCCCTCAATAACATACAATGGAAATCCTCATCCCTTCAGGAGAAATCCTCATCTCCCAATAGGCTCCACGCCCACTCTCGGCTTGTGGGCCCACTCCTGTCCGACGGTCGGTGCGTTAGTCCGGGAGGTTAGAAAGACTTGTTTACTGACCCTGCAAATCACCACGTGACCTTTCCCCGTGTTTTTTCCTCACTCACACGGTACTGAAAATGGTTTCCTAGTAGGTCATCCATCCTTAAATTGCTCAAACTCAAGCATGCTTAACTATGAAGTTCTCTCTAGATGTGTGACCGAAAAGATAAGTGCACGTTGGTGATATAGGTAGCCAAATCAATTCTCTTAAGCCTCTCCGCATGCACCACATATTTACAGAAACCGGGATGTTGCAGTTTCATTGGCTCCTTGTTCAAACCTAGCAATCTCATTCCTAATTCTTGTCGTCCTTTGAAGAGAGAAGAATTTTGAAAGAAAGCTTTTCTTACACTCATCCCAAGTAGATATTGATGATGTCTTGATACTCTTCTCCCATTGTGATGCCTTATCACCAAGTGATAAAGGAAAAAAAAGTAAGCTTCACTACATCCTCGGAGACTCCACTTCTCTTTACCGTTGAACACAATCTATCAAAGGTGTCAATATGCTTAATAGGATTCTCAAGCTGCAACCCCAAGTACCTGTTACTTTGTACCATATTTATCAAGCTAGACTTGATTTCCCATTCATCATCAATATTTGGTGGAGGCCTAATTCCCATCTTGACTCCATTGGTAATTGGCTCATCGTAATCTCCAATTTTTCTCGCCATGATTTGTGATTTGGTACCTACAAACCAAAAGAATAAAAAAAACAAAAAGAAAAATATATATAGATAATAGTAGGGTGACTTAGTCTTCAAAAGAACTCAAATCCTAGTGTCTAATGCAAATTTTCCTAGCAACGGCGCCAAAATTGCTGAGATAAAAATTTTAAATACCAATTAATATCCAATTGCAAGAAACAAGTAGTAATTGAGTTATCGATCCACAAGGAATTAGAATAATACACTAAGAATGCAAGCAATTGATTAATCTAAACTAAATGATGTTTTTGGTTTTCTTCTAAGTCCTAACGATGCAACTAAGTAAAACAAGCAAATGAGAATGCAAAATGAATATAAACAAGACTAGAATGCTAAAGAGAAACTAGAAAAGACCTAAGCAAACCATAACTAAGCATAAACAAATTCAAATGCAAAAGTTAACTAAAAATCAACCGTAAAATCAACAACTAAAACTTGATCAAATATGGGAAAGCATGGGCTTTGGGCAAAGCAATTGACTTGGGATGGTTAATGACTAACTAATGATGCAAATAATACAATTCAAACTCAGTTCCATGAAATGAATCACACAAAGTAGACTAATCCATTCCCTTGACAATAATCCATTTACTAACCATTTAATTAAGCTAATTTCCCAATTGCAATCAAATGATCAATAATCATTAAGAATAAGTTGATAGAGCCAACTAAACACCTTAAGCATTAATTTCCATTGGTTAAGAATAAAAAGCAAGAATCAAAAAGCAAGACACTGGCTGCAGACTCGCAGAATCGAATCTTCTCCTCTCTGGTTCGCTTTTTGCCTGCACCATGTCGATTTTCTGCAAAACAAACATCAACAAACACACCAAAACAACACTAAATCACAGAGGCAAACATCCTCCAAACAATCAATCATCCAATCCACACAAACATCAACATATCTTGATAAACCATCCTCCCACATAAGCCATGGTCACGCACTCACCTTGATTTCGGATCGAAAAAGACAAGGATAGCGACAAACACGAAATCAGACTCCCTTCACAGCCTCAGAACCTCTGATTCCTCTCCTTTTTCTCTCGAAATCGCCAACACACGATCCTCTTTTCGCTCCTACAGCCCCAAACAAGCCTTTCCAGGAACAATCTTAGCCAAAATCTCCTCTTATCACTCTCACAGGAGGTGATCGATCGATCGCCCATCCCGAAAAAGGAGAAAATCTTTATTTTTTGGAGAATATCTCCTAAATCTTTTGGGAGAAGTCCTAGCCGACTTCTACACCTATCAAAAGAGACTTATCAGCCGTAAGAGACACACAACGCCGCACCTAAAGCTTCACAACAAAATTCTTTCATAGTTTCTTAGTTATTCCATTGTTCGATTGTTTCTTAACGCTTGTTTGATAAGGGAGACGATTTCATATTCTCATATTCTTTTGGAGAAGTTTTCTAAACCCTTTAACTACTGTTCTTATGATTATGGATTTGCTTTGCTTTTCATATCTATGTTTGAGTAGTGATCCGTGGGGTTAAGGGATGTTTCAATAGGGAACTCATGGCTTGATAAATATGACTGTTAGTTTGAGAAAACTCATTGCTTCACTTGCTTGAACTTGTTCTTATTGCAATATCTAAGATAGCTTCTTCAGATTGAACTTGGATTGGTTTCTACTTGAACATCACTTGATTGACCGGTCGTATCTAGTTCAAGTAAGGTTTGTTCACATAATTGCGAAGTTGTGTGTGAGATGCAGTGAACATATCAAACCAGAATTGAAAACTGCATCTTTAGACTTACGATTTTTTTGCGAGAATTGGTTGATTGCCTAGTTTAAAGATAGTTAATTATTGCTGTGAAAGTAAGATGATTATAATATAATGGTTTGAGTTCATGAATGCTAAATCCTAAATAGATTAATCTGTGAACCCTAAAGGACTCCATAATTCCCATTGTTTAATTAATTGATTCTCTTATTCCCTACCATTGCTCGTTCCGATTATTACCTCTCAACAAACCCCAGTTTAGCTTTAGCCCTAATTTCATAGAATTGAAGAGTATACTTGGTATATGTGGATTGGATCCTTAAATACTTCGATTGATTTACTGTACAGTTGCAGTTTAGGTTGTATTATTTATGGTAAAACTTATTACCTCATCAAGTTTTTGGCATCGTTGTCAGGGATCAATTTTGCTACCTTCAGTTCTTTTATTAGGATATAGACTAAAACATTATTTACTAAGTTTGTTTTTATTTTTTTTGTTTTTGATTTCAGGAATGGAGGAACTCAACTTGCGTGAAGAGTCTCCACCGATGTTTGGAACGTTCCAAGATTATGATACATCCAACCTCACCATCGCTAAACATAATTCACCAAACGGACATTTCAGTGATCGCTCACCGTTTCGTCTCCGAGAACCAGAAGGAGTGGAGTATCCAATCAAACCAAAGGTGATTGCCCTAGTAAAACAAAGCGACTTCGGTGGAGCACCAAAGGAGCATCCTATGGATCATTTGGACCTTTTCGAGGAAATTTGCAACACCACAAAGATGAATGGTGTGTTTCCGAACAATTAAAAGTGCAAACTTTTCTCCTTCTCTTTCAAAGAAAAAGTTCATAAATGGTTAAAATCAATTCCACCAGGATCCTTTGCTGGTTGGGAAGCATGCAAATCATCTTTTTTTTTAAAAAATCTTCACGAAATCTAGATTAACTCTTTTGAGAAAAGGAAAATTACACAAATAAATCAACAAGTTAGGAAATTAGCCTACTAACAATTACATATTTTTGGTTTTAAAAATTTTAATTTAAAATATGATTTAATTTTCATCTTAAAATCAAATTGTTTATTTTGTAAATTTAAGATTTTTAAAAAAATTTATAATCTAAACATTAATTTATTTTTTTGGAATTTGTTTGGAGTTTTTTCGATTTTTTTGTAAATATAAGAACTTTTTGGATTTTTTGAATTTTTTATGAATTTTGTTCATATTTCTTTTTCAAACTAGAAATTTTAATTATTATATAAAATAGAATTATTTTTTAAAATTTTTTGGATTTTGTTTGAATTTTTGGAGGATTTTTTTCGATTTTTATTATTATTTTCGATTAAAATATTAATAAAAAGACATAGTTAACGGACGTTATCTTCCGTTAAGTCCGTGAAGTTAAATGGTTATAAGTTGAAAGATGAGGTATTAAAATGATCAACTTAATTAGTTTGGGTGTTAAACTGGGTAGCAAAAAGCTTAACGAGTAAAAGCTTATCAGAATTTAGTTGGGGTATTTTTGTGGAATTTTCCCTTTGAAAATAAGATACGAGAGTTCCGTTAAGGACCAACTGAATCTATTTCTAGTGTTTGGGGAAGACTTGATGAGTATGCGAGAGATTGCCCGCATCATGGCTTCACTAGTGGAAGCATTCTCACCACTTTCTACCAAGGTGTTCGCCCGCATTTTCCTCTAAATCTAGACACAGCTAGCCACGGGGATTTCTCCACAAATTCCATAGGAGAAGCTCTCTCTTATTAGAAACATAGTGAAAATGATTCTGTTGAGAAGTTTAACCCTTCCAAATTCGTAAAAACCATACAATTCGATGAACTCAAGGAGAATGTAGAACAACTCACTCGACTGCAACACCTTCCTAGAAATTCGCTTTGTGACATAAATATCTATCAAGATTGTGAAGGCGAGGAACAAATTTCTAAAGTAGAAGAGTTGAACCTTATCGAGACTTTTCCTTTTAGCTACAAAAGAAATTATTCACATTCCTACAACCCAAACACATTCCCTAAATTTATCCCTCTACCAGCTGATCAAAAGACTCCTCAACGGCAACCTGCACGGGGTTCTCCTTGTAACACCCACATCAGGGACTATGAATCCCACCGCAAAATGTTAGCCAAATTGGTTATCTCATTACTCTAAAATTTTTTTTGTTACATTGTGCAATGAAATTACAACGTAAGAAACTCTAAACTACCATGCCTTGGGAAAGCCTCTACCGCATCAGCCGCATCCTATGAGCCATCTGACCGGATCTCCTATCCTGCAAGCCTGGTAAGGCGGATGAGTATTGAATACTCAGTAAGACGGTCTTCTCCGTCTCACAACCTAATACAATCTAACTACCCTTGAAAAATATTACCCCCAAATGATGCCTTAGCACCATGTGCCACAACACTCGATAGTAACTAGGCAAGACACCGCTTACTAGTTCTCACCGCACACACACATCCGTAACTAGACAAGCCCACCGGCCACCTCCTAGTTACCCCCATAGAGTAGTACAAAGTCGTCCACCCGACACATTCAGAGTACTTTCACATCACACATCTCAACAGGTACAAAGGTGTCCCACCAGACACATTCACAGTACCACAACACTAGTAGTTTAGCCCGTCGGCCAACTTTCACCATTCTGACCCCTCTTGATCCCTCCCGGCCAACCCCTTATGTCTGCCAGGTCTTCGTGCCACTTTTTCAGGCCAAACACAAACAAGTCGGCAATGATTGCCCATACAACTGCCCCTATGCAATAATTAAAGGTGTGAACCTACTATCCTACCAATTTGTATGCATTACTACTCTAGATTATCTTATGGTTCACAATCAATTCTCTACTCCATTTATCCTAATTCACTCTTCTACGTTCCCAAGCAATAGCCAAAGCATTTCAAACAATACCTTTGCCCCGTATGGTCGGCCCCATGTAAGCATGGCTATCCCATTAAGCTGTCCATGACACATCTATGGCCATACTGCAGCCATCCCTACAGAAATACACACCTAAGATTATCCGTTAATTGTGGATAGGTCATGTCACCAACTTGAACCATGGACAGTCCAAGCGGCCCCATGTATATCCTCTATCCCCTTGGTTGCAAGCCATCTAAGTCGAGTTCGTCAAACCTCTCGGTAGCTCTACCATAGCTCTTTTTCCAAGGTTTAATGATCAGTTAGTTTTTCTACCTTTCAGCTTCCTGGACTAACTTATCATTTGTCCCGAGGCAGCTCCTTGGGAAGTTTATAGCTTTGTCAATGCCTAACAATATGAAATGTGATCCCGGCATAAACTCTCTGTGGAGCTCTTTCCCGCAATCACCAAACAACGAATCACCCTCGGCTTTGGTCAGAACCAGACCAAGCTTCCTTGAGACTAAGGTCGAATCCCACGCCCAGAATACCCTTAGCGCGTGTATCCTAACCAATAGCCCAACGTGAATAGGTCTACATAACTTGTCAAGATCCCGGACCTTATCGAGCTATCAGCCTGACTTCACCTACGAGTGCCTGACTTCACCTACAAGTCCATAGTCAACCTTTGTGGTCTGAACGGATGCTCTGCCACCGCACCGTTTGGTCAAGCCTCCACTTGCCATTCCGGTCTCAGCGTAATGTGGACCCAGGCTGCCTTGGTCTCTCTCTACCAAGGTCTTGCGACTCCATAGTACAACTTAAGTTGGGTATGTATCGAGTCTCTGCCGATACGCCCTTGCTTCCCATCTCTAGACTTTGCCGTCGTACCATCTCGATACACTATCGAGTTGGGGCACGATCACTACTAACACCAACACTCCACCGCAGCGCTGTTGAGGAGTTACCAAACCATATCATGCCCTTTCGAGATGCGGTACAATGTTTATCAATCTGTGGCACGATACCATGCTTGTGCGGCACGATCTCTTATTGTGACGCAGCCTGGTACCCTCGTGTGGCGCGGCTCGCTGCCTTATCATAGCGTGGCACGTCCTACTCCAAGACACGCTACCTCGTGTTAGTGCCTTGTAAAAACGTCATTAAGGCACCCCGAGGCCATGTCGATGCCTCATCTAGGCGTCACTTATTGTCTGGATTGAGAAACTCATCGTGGCACCCCGAGACCATGCTGATGTTCTCTTTCCACTAGGCAAGTGCTACCATTACCAGACCGGGTGCCTACTTATATATGGCCTGATCACATATCGTGCCCATATCGTAGCCCCTCGCTATCCACGACACTCTTCTTGTGCTTGACTGTAGTCGAGTGGAACCCGGCCACTACCCTACACTCGTCGAGCCTCACATCCGGATCCATTATCCGGAACGAGTCACCTCGACCACTACTCTTCCCTATGACCCTATATTACTTAAACACCCTATGAAAGCAATAATAATAATAAAGGACAAGAAAGGAGGATTTGGTACGGATCACGCCTTACCTCAACTGTGAACCTTCTCTACTGCGTGGCAAGGGTGTTGAGTTCCTTTTCAAGCTCCTCCGATTCTCTCTTCCTAAGCGTTTCTCTTTGGCTCAAGAAGGAGAGAATGATTTTTGTGTGGAAAATATGAGCTCCCTAGCTCTCCATTTATACCCCACAAAAATCCCCCTAGAGAATATTCATTTTCTTTATTTTTCTCTACCTCCTTACTAGACGGGCCAAGCCCACCTTGCCACCCTTCCTCACCTCGTTTTCCCCTTCTTTCCTAAGGGAAAATTAGGGTTTCCTTTTCACTTTTAATTGTAGGAAGCCCATTTTTTTGCGGGCCGGCCAATAGGTTTCCATTGCCTAAAGGCCCTTTCTTCCTAGTACGACCATTCTCTAAACCTCTGGAAAATATTTTAAGTCCCTAAAAATCATATTCCTGGTTTTGGGATGTTACAGGTTGAGACCGTAGCGAACGGTATTGCGTGATTCGAGCACGAATCTAGATTAGTGGGGGAGAGTTGTAACGCTCGTGAACCAAAAATCAGTTATTTTTGGTGGTGTCGATCGACAATAACTGTTTTTCGGTTTGATTGTTTCGATTTTAAATCGTTCGGTTAGCGGTGGTTTGGGTTTTGGAAACCCTAGGGCTCGAGTATATAAACGAGCAACCTCCGTTTTTGCTCAGAAATCATAGAGAAAATGTGATTTTTGTGTTTGGATCGGTGGTTGAGCAAGAAAAGATGATCCAGGCCATTGCTGGTGTTGAGGTCTTCCTTGAGGCTTCAAGAACGTCGGCAATGGCCTGGATCATCTTTTCTTGCTAGACCATACTTACATTTAAAGCTTGCAAGCATCTAAACCCGCACAAAATCAACCACAAGGAAAATGATTAGGATAATAAAAATGCAAAGAACTCTAGAAGCTAAATCTAAAATGTTTTTGGTTTTTCTTTAGGTTCCTAAATGACAATTACGAAATGAAATGCAAATATGAAATGCAAAATGGGAAACTAAAGTGCAAGAAAAGATAAAGCAACAACTAGAATTGAAACAAACTAAACTCGAAGAAATAGGCAAGTGCAAACACTAACCAAGTCTAAGCGAAAATGAAATCAATGTAAAAGATATGGATCATGGGTTAAAGCAATAGATTCGAGTAATTATCCATTGGATGATGGTGCTAAGCTCTAATCAAGTTTATACCAAGGACAAGGATCACTAATTTAAGACTAATCCACTTTCATGGTACTAATCTCTTCTTAAACTCCATAATTACCTACAACTCTCGTTTAGCAATTAATGAATCTAAAAGCATTGTTTACAACTCCCTAAACCCACAAATCACCTTAATCATCAACTCTCATTGGCTAAGATGTTATTGCTCATATAAAATTCACCTAGACATTTTCACAAACACCTCTTGGGCGTGAAAAGACCATGTTATAAAATTTGAGAGATCAATTCAAATCTAGCCTTAATTGCATCTTATATGAATCATTCTTTAATATCTAAGCTTAATACACCACAATTCAACTTCTAATCACCCTAATCTACTAACCCACAATCCATAAGGTCACTACTCACACATGGAGATAACAAACATCAAAGCATAAACAAGTGAAAAAGATAAACATGATTAACGAAATTAAACTTCAATAAACCATAAAAGTTCAAACTTTAAAGAAAGAGACAAGTAAATCAAAACAAGAGAAACAAAATCATGTTTAAACTTAGAGAGAAAAGACTTAAGAAAAGAGATAAGATAAAGCTTAGGATTTTTAATGTGCTAAAACTATTTATAGAAAAGGGAAAGTGTACCCGAGTCAACCCATAACAAACTGGGTCAAACCCGAATTTGTGTAGCAAAATGACAATTGGTCGAGTGGTTTGGCTGATCGAAATATGCAAGTGGGTCGGTGCAGGACACGTCCATAACTCCTGCCTTCTTCTGCATCGAGTTGTTTGGCCGATCAAAATATGAGTGTTGGTCGGCCCACGCGTGTTCTGAAACTCACTATCTTCACTACACCGACCTTTTTGGCCGACTGGATTATGCAAACTGGTCGATGCAGTCTTCTTTGATCATCACTTGGCCCTTTTCTTCCATTATTGATCGATCTTCACATCCTTTTGGTTCCTCCTTGATCCTAGCTCCTCATAGCACCTATTTGACATCAATTATGCAATGCAAATGCAAGAAATGAGAACTAAGACTCTAAGACTCAAACTATGCTAAATGAAGTCTAAAATGCACAAAAACAATGTTAAATGTAAGTTTAATGCCTAAAAATGCTATGTAAACATGTGTAAAGGCCGCATAAATACGTGCTCATCAGTGAACAATCGAATCTTACACTTAAAACGTGTTTTCACCTTGTAATAAGCTGCGATAGTGAGTCTATTAGGATAGAAGACAAAGAGATTTGAGGCACGGCAGTGAGATGATTTTACATTAGTGATTTGAATTCTAAAACAACTAGTATTAAAAGCCTAATTTCATTGCTTGTGTTTTGCTTATGTCTTGTGAATTACTTGATATCTTATCTTAATTTATCATCTATCCCTTTACTTATTGATTTGTTATTTACTTTCACAAAACCCTAAAGTCATAGAATATATTTTACTTAGCTTAATTCGCATCATATAGATTTGTAGCGCATCATCATTTAGTACTCAGTGGTTTGACCCCTAAGTACTACAATTGTTTATTGTGTACTAGCAGTTTCCTAGGTTATGTCCATACAAACCCTTTGCATCAAGTTAGAAGTTGGATCAATGGTTTTTCTCAAATTATGTCCTTATCGACAATAGAGTGTTCACAAAAGAACTTATAAGAAGTGGCGGCAAGATGGTTTGTTCCATTTGAGGTCTTGGAATGCATTGGTAAAGTGGCATACAAGTTGCAATTGCCAGAAGGGTCTAGGGTTCATCATGTGTTTCATATTTGACAATTGAAGCCGGTATAGGGGCAAGGTCAACTGGTGTCTCCTCTCTCTTTACTTACCAATCCAGAGAGGGTACTAGTGATTGAACCGGACACTTTGTTGGAATCTCGTTATGACAAGGAAGGGTTTTGGGAGGCTTTGGTCGTATGGATAGCTTTACCTCGACATGAGGCTTCATGGGTAAGAGTGCAAGATTTAAAATCGCAGTTTCCTCACTACCCACATGAGGACAAGCTGGTGCTTTGCGACCGGGGTATTGGTAGAGCCAAGCAATGGAGAGCATTTGGACGGAGGAAATCTGTTAAGGAGGATAAGAAGAAGTCGTCGTTAGATAAGAGTCAAGCTGTGCGGGCACAAGGAGGTTGTTACGGTTCAATAGAGTCCAAATGAGTGAATTAGTGTTTGTTAGAAAGGCTATGTATATAAGTAGACATTTCGAGTCATTTAGAGGGTTACTTTGGATTGTGGAGTGTCCAGATTGATTGTGATTGGTTAGCTCAAGTATTGAGGAGACTTGAGCTATTGTTTGTAATCCTTTTTTCTATCAATAAAATCGTTTGTTTGGTTCTAGCTCTTAACAACTAACTTTGTTAAGTATCTTGGACCAAAATATATTAAGAAATCTATGTTTGTCAATTATAACTATGATTACAAATTTGTGAAGTTATCCCTACGAAATTTGGTTGTAGAGGAAGAACATAACATGATGCAGCAATGGTGTTTCTGTGGCCCTATCCGAAAATAAGCAGAGGAGAAGAAGAAGAAGATACACATAGACGACAAATGCAAAGTAGGATGAGTTTGTTGTTAAAGCTAATCACTTACACGCTATATCGCATTAGATCCTTATCTATCATTTGGCCAAATCTGTAGAAATGTGCATACAAGATATTAAAATCGGCTAAAACCTCCAAGAATATGTTTATATATTTGTTCGGAAAAGACATAAAGAAAGAGGGAATCGGATTCACCCTCATCTTTTATATTGACATCAACCACATTACTTCTCTTATATAAAGATACCTCCGATAGTCTTCAAAAGTATCTTTAACAAAATCCTACTCAGAACGAAAAAAAAGAACTAAAGGGTTTTAGTTTGCTGAAGAAGAATGGTACTCGAAAACTCCTCCAATCACAAATCTCATCACCATCATCATCACCAGAACTCGATGAAGGAGTTCCGAGGTGTCTACGCAGCTGAAGAACCAATTCAGGTCTTCGAGTCGGATATGAGGAGGACAAAGAGCGAGAAGATGGGTACGAGAGAGGTTGTGAAAGAAGAGGATGTTGACAAGGAAGCAGAGGAATTCATCAAGTTTGAGCATAGGAAGTTCAGTAAGTGGATGACTAAGAGTGTCTAGGACTATTGATGAAGAATGAAACAATAAGGACATTACCATATATTCTATATAGATTGTATTAAAATGATATTGTGTTTTTTCTTCGGGTTTTTATTTTGGTTTTGTAACAAAATGGATGTTGTTTCCTTTTGCTAAAAAGGTGCATATGGAAATAAGACTATAATTGGTAATTTACTCAACTTCCGGATCGTTAGTCCCACACTCCCACTTAAATGCAAAAGCTATCACCTTTCGGGGTTTTAGCAAAAAAAATAATACATTTTAGTATTTTACTAGGATGGTGAGTGTTCGGTTTACAGGTAATCAACCCAACCTGCTCAAGTCAAAAGAAACATAGTAAAAATATCACATGATGCTTGTATGGTTTTGCGAGGACCAATCTAACGATTCCAAGATTTAGACGCTGGTCCGGTTTGAAAGGATTAGTCAACCGTCTCCACAATCAGTATAACTTCTATAAATTAATACTGTATAAATTAATAATTATTATAAATTAATAAAAAAATTTGGTAGCTAATATAAATATTAACAAAATTTGATAAAATGATAAAGATAATAATTTTTTTTTAAAAGTCCTATTTAAAATATGATTCCAATAATAGTATAAATTAATAATCATATGTAATTATGGATATATGTATAATTGTTTGCGACAAAAAAGGTATAGTTGTTTGTTCTACTTATTACATCAAAAACAAATTTATGAATGTTTTCTCGGTATCCAAAACTTATAGAAAATTATAGACATGATAATTGATTCTCTATACACATAACTCTTTCAAAATATATCATTATATATATTGTTGATGACTTTATCATCAATATTAAGAATGACAACTATGTTTTCTTCTAAATTTTGTACTTAATAATGTGTATTACTTTTATATGGATAGTATATTATGATGTTACTTTTATATGGATAGAATATTATGATGTTAATATATATTCTATTGCAATAATTAAAAGTATAAATCAAAATCTCAAGTTAATAAATATCATTTTTACAAATGAATTTAATTAAATTCTTTAACATAATATCATTTAAAAAAATTTGAAGAAAATTCTTATCTAAAACAGATATATCTCTATAAAGTAATTTTTATTAATTTATCGATTAATTAATATCCCTCTAAATTAATAAATTTTTTAAGTTCTAACATTATTAATTTATAGAGGTTTTACTGTATATTGTCTTAAATGAAAAAGTTGTAGGAACATAATTACTATAACATTAGCAAAAAAAAAACATAATTACTATGATAATAACAAACTGATATTTTGTAAGTAAAATATATAAATAAATTGATATTATGTTCACAATACCGTTACATGAATTAAGAAGAAGAACAGATTTGCAGAGGTGAGAGACTATTTATATTCACTACAGGAATCGACGGTATTTATAGCTCAGTAAAACCGCTATCTTATGATACAACAGCGTTGTAGAAAGCGCTATGTCTGCGCCCGTTATAGTAGGTCCGACACTTTTCATAGCGGTTTTTGTGTCTGCTATGGAATAATTAACAAAAATAGTGTTTGTTATTGTGCTATCGTTAAGTAAACAATAGCGATTAATATTTGCTATATATATTGTCAATTATAGCACTGTGGTAAATTTATAATAGCAATGAAGATATGTAATAATAGATATACCTCTAGGATTGTTGACTAACCGGGATAGCATTTTATTTTGTATACAGATAGCGTTTGTTTTTTTGGTCAGGTATATATAGATAGCGTTTTTTGGTTAAGTTTGTACTAGTTATATATAGTATTTTATACAATTTTGTACAAAATCTGTATTGCATTTTGTACGAGTTCTATACAGTATTTTATACTGTTTGTGTACTATATAAAACTTTTAGGTATATAAAATTTGTTGTTTATTGTATAAATATATAAGAATTTATTGTAAAGTACAAAGAAATATTTTATATAGTATTTCCGATATTTATACAACAATTGTTAGTAATGGGTCTACAATAAAAACAATTTTACATAGATATTACAATAGTGGGTCTATAGGCCTATAACTAAATTATGCGTTTAAGCCCATATCATTAGTCCACCTTCGGCTTTCGCTTCTCTATCTTATTTATCTAAATGTATCTGTTCAAAGCGTTCTTCGTTGGGCAGTCATGAAGTCATCGATTCCAGCTCGTGTAAACCAGGTCTAACCACTGCAGAAACAAATTCAAGAGTGTTCATGCTTATCTAATCATATGCATCTAATAATGGAAGAAACAACAATCATATCTATTTCATACATACTTTTAATTCCCCTCGTGCAATCCTCATCGCCTGAAGAACCAAACATTCAATCATAACTTCTCGCTGAAGAACCAAACATTCAATCAGTCAAGTTACTAAGAATCAAACAACTTTCCATAAATCAAAATTATTCATGAAGGATGAAAAGAATATTACCTGTGTAGAATGAAGCATATAACTCAACGCAGATCTTCTATTACCAGGAACAACAACGGTATTAATCAATTGAAGAATCGATAAAGCGAGATATGAGGGAAAAGGGATAAGCTTTGGGTACAGATATAGATGTTTGTTGATGTTTGTCGGAGGCAATTGAAGGATTGAGGGATTCGCCAACAATGGAAATCGAGTCTTCGTTTTAGAGGCTTCTTCAATGGCTGAATCATAAAAGTTGGAGATTGAGCGAGGAAAACCTAAGGTGAGTCACGGTTTTTCGGGTGAATTTTTTGGGACTGAAGAAAAATATATAAGTCTGTAAATAGTTAACAGAGTGATCGAAGGCCAAGATCTCGCCACATCATGTATCCGAATGATATATTTTGACTGGATCGGTTAGGCAAGCTTGAACATCTGCATGAGGAAAGGCTGGGATTTTGCCACGTCAGCAATCCGCATGAATCAATCTAATTGGCTATTATTTTTGAAGGCATAAGAATGTTTTTTCATGCCATTTTGCAATTTATAAAAAAGTTTCAAAAATATTATGAGTTTATGAGTTATTTTTACATGATTAGTGATTTTTATAAATTTAATTAAAAATATTTTGAAACGTTTGTAGAGTTTTGAAATGAATATGATGGTATCCCATATTGTCCTCAAAGAAAACATGTACACTAATCTTCTTATTGTGTAAATCATATTGTTGAAACACATTATTGTTTTATTATCAATAAAATTATGGAATTATATAAATATATATATATATATTTTTATGTTATTCTTTATATAATTATTATTAGCTATTTAAGTTATAACTATGTATACCCTAAATCCTAAACCCTATATATACCCTAAATCCTAAACCCTAAACTCTAAACCCTAAACTCTAAAAAAAATTTGAATTGTATTTATGTTATCTTTTATATAATTATTATTAGCTATTTAAGTTATAACTAACTATTTATGTTATAATTACGTATTTATCTCATTTGTTAATTAAAATTTTTAATTATTTTTTATTTCTTTTAATTAAACAAGTTTGCGTATTTGTGCATGCGCATACTCACATTTGTGGTTGGTATGAAGATATATATTTAATTTTTAATTAATACAATGAATTAAAATTGGAGTTAAAAAAAATATAAAACAAACTAGAGTATAAATATTGAAACAAGTATGCTTATACGAGGTGCAAAGTCAAAAGTCATGGGGACTGCATTAACAAGAGAAAACAAAGTTTTATAACTTAACTCAACACAATCTTGTCATTAGGCCAAGCAACTATTGTGCCTATTGCATCGGAGATGAATGTCACTTCTGAATTTGGTCTCCACACTTTTGCATCATCAATCTTTGAAACATCAACCCAGACCTTGCTAGCATTGGGACCTATGGGTTTGAAATGTAATACAGCTGAAGGATCGGTGGAACATACTCGGTCCTCTGCAACAATTTTACCAGAATCTTTGCAATCCAAAAGGATGCACTTCTTTATTCCTTTGCTGCTAGAACCAGAGTTGGTACTTGTATTCTACCACATCAAAAACATATTCATCAGAAATTTGTCATTAAAATGAAATACACATCATAGCAACATCAAAACTTACCCCATGCGATCTTCTCACTGATGAATCCTCCCCTGCATTCTGATTGATGATTTCTATCCTATTAATTGACCATGGGATTTCTTGATCCAGTGCTTCAGTGATCAGAAATACTTCAGCTGTTGGCCTCCACACAGAAGCCGCCTCCTTCAGAACAAGGTCAATCTTGACAATGGTAGCATTTTTACCTAGAGGAATGTTGTCAACCATTTGTTTGGATCAGTGGAACACAAAACACCCTTAGCAATAACATCACCATGACAATTCCAATCATAAACTTTGCATCTTCGAAGTGACTCATCCTTTGACATTGTCTCCTAAGAGTGATTCATATATATTAGCATCTGAAATTTAGCTTCCAAGTTTTGAGTCTAAGCTGACTAAATTATATAAAGATTACCTTGGAATCAGAAGATCTATTTGGAGATTTTGAGAAGTTGTCATCCACTATCACCTTATCAGCTTGCCAAAGAATTTTGAGTCCCACAGCTTCCCCAAGTGTGAACATGGTTGGGGTAGGCCTCCACAATGGTGAATCTATGTCTACTACAGATGTGACTACAACAGCTGCCGCGTTAGGCCCAAGTGGAATGCGACCAATCTTGTATGCTTGATCAGCAGAGCAGAATTCTCCTTCCCCGACAACAACATCTTCGAGTGAACCCCATTCTAGCAGCTGACACCTAACTCCTCTACTAACACCACTTACCTCAGATTGAGCTCCCATAGATTCAGAGTTTTTCTGACAAGAAGATAGGGAATTGTTAGTTAATTGTGCTTCTTCTAATGGCGTCATATATAGAAAAACCAATACACTTACCCTTTATGTAGCTAAGTCATTGACTGTACTTTTTAGGTCTAGAAGTTGGCTAAGCAACTCGGCTTGTGTTGTTTCAAGCTTCTGCACATGTGTGTCTCTAGCCTGGAGGAATGCTAGTTTTGTAGCAGTAATCCCTCTGCCTAAACCTCTAACTCTCCCAAGTTTATCTTTCCCCAACACTTGACTGACAGCATCTTCCATTATGTTATCATTGGCTGTGGACTCCATTTGACTATCGATTGATTTTATTTGTTCTTGAGACACATATATATCAACCAATTATGCCTAACCTTTTGTAATGAAAACTTGAAAATAATTTGATAACTTCTTACAATAGTCTCAACAAATTCAGGCTTCACAAGTCTTCCATCCTTGTAAGCTGTTATCCATACCTTACTTCTAGTCACCTTATTAGGGTCTGAACTCTTTTTTTTTCTACAAGTAGAACTAATATAAGTGATACTCCAATAGCTTCCATAACTACAGAGAAAGACACTTACCAAATCTTGTGTCAGGCGAAACATTCCTTTGCGGCTAGTGGTGTGTGGAATCTGAGCCCTCCTCAAGTTCCTGTATCTCTCACTTCTCGCCTACAAAATCAATCCACGACCAGACATGCTTGTATTTAATGTGGATAGAAAATTCATATTTCAGAGACTATAAACATAAATAGGGAGTGCACCTTAAATTCCGTACTAGTCTTGCTCTTCACCCAATTGTTCCACTTGCCAAGAGATTGGATGTTGCTTGGTTTAAGCTTTAATCGCTGCGCATGACTTCCCGCAGCTCGAACTTTGCTCACAAGTTTTGATTTAGATGCCCTCCACAAACAACCCATCTGCTTAATAATAGCTTCTTTTTGCCACTCCTCTTGAAAATTAAACCTCCCCTACAATAAATGTGAGTTTACTTGACAGTTTATATGTCCCATATTTTACTATATATTTTACTATGTTTTCTATGCATTTATTTACGGTTTTATACCTTTAAAGGTAGTTTTTCTCGTATTTGTAGTTTTAGAGTCTTAACAGGGAAATCAAGAAAAAATGAGCAGAAAGAGCCAAAATAGGTGTAAAACAAGCTACAGCAACTATCATAAGCCAAAGACACTTTCAAGAACCAAGAATTCACAAGAATCAACATTCTACCAAATTGGACAGAACGTATATGCCAGAAGTTCAGCAGTGAACGGAGGATCAAATCGATTTGGAATTAGATGAAACTTGGTTTGAAGATATATCTTTGAGTCAGCTTCACAATGAAGTTTGAATCATCTCAATTGGAGCTGTGAGCAGGAAGTTACACTGGATTTAGTGAAGATACGTCAAGCTGCCTCAGAAATGAAGCAAGTGCAGAATCGATCCAAATACCGGGTCACTTCATGGACCGATATTCTGGGCTGATGCCAGCATAAATCAAGGCACTTTTGGCCCAATACCGGTCGTGTAGCCTGACCGAAATCCCAACCGACGTTGGAGCAGTTTTGACGTAAAAAGACAGATTTGACCTAAATGAAGCCCTAGAAGACCCTAAGCCTATATATACTTGTTTTTAGTCTTTTGTCAGGTATGATGATGATGATGCAGCCGAAACAATAGAGTAGTCTATCATACAGTAGCAGCCACCACGAGTTCTCTTGGTGTTCTTCTTTAGATTTGGATTCTAGAGCAATCCGGTGGATGAATTCGCTTTGTATCTCGATATAGAGAAGATTCCTCTTACCCTTACTCTTTAATTCAAGTTTATTTATCATGAATTCATCACTTATCTCTGGTTTTTCGTGCATCATGTCTGAGTAGTCTTGTTTGTTAGGTTTTAGGTTTTCAATGAGTTTCATAATTCGATAATAGATTGATGATTGTTTAGGGAATACAATAAAGTCTTCATCTTTACTTAAACTTAATGCATGATTGCTTTACCGCGCATTTAGCGATCTGATCTTAGGTAGATATACTTTCCAAAAGCTTGTTATATTGCCTGAACTAGTATTCGATGAGCCAAAAGCCTTAACAATTCGAAAGGTTAGTTAAGGAGTGCGGTGAACTTTATCAAACTTGAGCTTTACTGCATGTTTTCACCTTGTAATAACCTGCGACAGTTGAGTCTATTAGGGTGTTAAAACGTAGATGGTTAGTTACATCACGATAGTGGGATAACCTTAAATCAGTGTTTTGTGTTCTAGACAATTCATAATTCCTAAATCCCTAAAATCAATCAATCATTATCGTTGCATGATTCTCTGCGAAATACCTAAGTCCTAATGCCTTTCCTTTATTGATTTTCATTACAATTTACATTCGTTGCTTGCTCACTTTATTTTCAATCACAAAAACGACAAAAATATCTTTTTCTAGCTTAGTTTTATTCATTACAATTTGAAGTGTGGTTAAGAAGTCCTTGTGGATTCGATCCCTTATCTATACTAGCCGTGATTGCTGTGCACTTGCAGGTAGTTAGTTGAGAGGTAAAACTCGACTCGCAATCAACAGTCATACTAAGTATATGATGAGCAATATTGTAAATAAAATAACTATACCTGAACCTCCTCCCACATTGTCTCCTTTGTTTGTTCATCAAGTTTCCTCCAATCATCGAGTAGTACCGTAACATGCTCCCTCACCAAAGGACCAAGAAACGATGAAAGTGTTACTGATCCAGAACCTGCATGTTCACCAAGAGAAGTAAAATCAACATCAACCTTCGCAAGCGGGTCTTTTGCGACTTTACACATCTTGGTCAGTCCTCTTGTTCTCTTTGTGGTCGAGTTTGACTGGTTGGCTAAGCCTCCTCTAGTGGAAGCATCCACAGTTTCACCTTCAGCAGGCTGGGAAGGTTCTCCACCTGCAGCACCTTCCGCAAGCTGCTGAGGTTCTCCAGCTGCAGCACCTTCAGCAGGCTGCTCAGGTTCTCCGCCTGCAGCACCTTCATCAGGCTGCTCAGGTTCTTCTTCTTCATCTTCTGCATCATGTACTTCATCTTCTGCATTAGGTACTTCTTCTTCATCTTCTTTTTCTCCTTCAGTAGCCATTTCGAGCTCATCTATCTTGCCTGCTGCATCCATTTCTTCTTGATCCTCTGAATCATTATCTGCATCAGACTTGCCTGCTGTATCCATTTCTTGTTGATCATCTTCTTTATCTCTGTCAGACATTTCTTTGTCAACCTCTTCTCCTCCACTAACAATATCTTTTAGACATTTACTTCTACGAATTGATTCCTCTACTTGACAGTCTGTATCTACATCAATCACCTGTGCAACTTCCTTTTTCTTGGATTTTTTGGAAATTTTCTTCCCAACGACAGGACTCACACCTCTTCCTACCTGACGGTTACTATGGCGAAGTTTCCTCCTCCTCTCGTAATTGCCATGATTGAGCCTGAAACAAAACCAACAATAAGTATTCCACATTAAGACAGTGATATATATAAGCCAGTAATAGCCATTAATCTTCCACTATAACTCCATCACAATCATCCCTAACACAATACCTTTCATCGTCAGACGACTGATTTCCCATATCTTCAACTCGCTGGTCAAACACTAGTGGTGCGACTAACTCTTCCTCTATATCTAGCTCATGATATCCTCTTGGTGGCGCCCTCATAACTACATACCATGGAGAGGATTCATCTTCTCTTGAGTAAAACACTTGTTTTGCTTGCGATGGCAGGATGTATGGATCTTGGAGAAACGTCGTCTGGTTTAGATGAAGGTTGACAAGAGTAAATCCTTCTTCTTCTTTGACACCATTCCCTGTGTTCGCCCAACTGCATTTGAATAGAGGAACATGGAACATGTGGTAGTCCACCAGAATGATCTCCTTTATCACTCCATAGTATGTAACTACGTCCGCCATTTGTCTACTATCACGTGCACTAGCTCTACACATAGAAAAGGCTTCATATGTCACTCCACTGTTCTGAGTCTCTCGCTTAACGTCATCAGTGTGGAATCGATGTCCATTTATGACAAACCCCTTATGGCTTTGAGCAATATGTCTTGGTCCAAATGCCAGCCACCTCAGCTTCCTAGAGTAAGCCTCTGAGTTAGAAGGTATCTAAAAATTGAAATTACACAATTATTGCAGCCACAAGTAAAGATATGAAAAAATGAGGTCATATTACCTTTTCCTTTACCCACTGTGCAAACCTTTCTGTATGGAGTTTCCATAAAAGAGTTTCATTTCTTGCACAGCAGACATCGTTAGCTTGCAATTCTTCCAAATGCATCATATTTATCAAGATTCAGCTGTTGATTTTTCATGTATAAAAATTACATGAAGATATAAGTTATAAATAGAACTTTACTTACTCAACATAAGGCTCCATAACTGATGTGTTCATTAACACGTACAGATGGGCTGATCTCTCTCTTTATCTGAAAGTCTTACATCAGTAGCCTTCTGTAGTGGACGACCCTCAAGGAGAACATCATCAGACTCCACATCTTCATTTCATTTTACTGCTTCTTCCACAGGTGCATAATTCTTTAGAAAGTCTAAGCAAAAGGCTATGCATTCTCCAGCCAAGTAGCCCTCAGCCATACATGCTTCTGGCCTTGCATAATTTTTTACATAACCTTTAAGTGTCTTCATATACCTACAACTCAATCACAGAACATAATGTTACTAATCAAGTTGTTTCACAACACAACAGAGAGAAAATAAAAGAAAGTTTAGTAGTACCTCTCAAATGGATACATCCAACGAAAGTGTACCTGTCCACCCAAATGTGCCTCCCTTGCTAGATGTAGAGGAAGATGGAACATGATGTCGAATAGTGATATAGGAAAGGACCGCTCCAGTTGGCACATTGCCTCCACAATCTCAGTCTCCAATGATATTAGCATCTCTTGGTCAATCACACGCTGGCCTAATCTGTTGAAGAAATTACATACTCGAGTCACAGCAATCCTAGGCCCTTTTGGCAGCAAGCCTCTCAAAGCCACATGAAATAAATTTTGCATTAGCACATGATGATCGTGCGACTTGAGACTACCAATACCAGGAGGATTAACTGACACACAATTTGCGATATTTTCACAATATCCATCAGGGCCTCTGAACTTAGATAACCTTAGGCAAAATCTCCTTTTCTCTTCCTTTGACATCCAATAAGCCGCTGGAGGCAAGTAAGTTTTCTTTCCCCGTGATTGTGTATGCAAGTGTCTTCGTATTCCCATATCTTCCAAGTCTTTTCTTGCCTTCAACCCATCTTTGGATTTAGCATTTTGCATCAGAGTGGACAACATAGCGTCAAACACGTTCTTCTCCACATGCATGACATCAATGTTGTGACGCACCGGCAAATCCTAACACATATTAAATAAGACTTTCAGCCTATACAAAATGTTTTATATAATTAACTCATTTGTAATTATAAAACAAAACCCAATACATACCTTCCAGTAAGGTAAAAGGAAGAATATGGACCTTTTCTTCCACCTCCATTGATCACTGTCTTCTCCGTACTCTAACTCTGAAGTAACCTCATCTCGGCACAAGGTAGATCTTTTCCTCTTACTTTGCTTATCCAAAATTCTTCCAAAATCATTTTTGAAATCTTTTAAGTATCTCAGCAATATCTGCCCCAGTTTGAATTCTATTTATTGTCCCGTTCTCGACAGTGTTGTCAAACAATCCTTTTTTGCACCTGTACAGATGCCCAGGCCTGAGTCCTTCCTATTACCCAAATATACATATTTGCTACTAAACTTCAACCATCTACTGGGTGTGTCCTTTCCACAAACATTACAGGCTTGTTTCCCCTTAACTTTACATCCAGACAATGTCCCTAAGGCTGGATAGTCACTAATACTTCATAAACGAGTCATAAACCTCCATACCTTCATTCCACAAATCAATCAAATCCTCTACCAGCGGTGCTAGATAAACATCGATGTTGTTGCTTGGTGCAGTTGGACCAGGGATCAACATAGTTAACATGATGTTCTCGGCCTGCATACACATGGTTGGAGGCATGTTGTAGTTCACAAATAAGACTGGCCATGTACTCTATTTGGTATTCTGCATTGAGAAAGGGTTCATTCCATTAGTAGAAAGACCGAGTCGAAGGTTTCTCGGTTCTGCAGCAAACTATGGCCACTTATTATTCACCCTTGCCCAGGTAACAGAGTCCACCGGATGTCGCATTATACCATCTTCACTACCATTGCTGAAATGCCAACGCAAATCCTCAGCCATTCTTTTTGATCTAAACATCCTTTTCAATCTGTCCTTGATTGGAAAATACCGAAGGAGCTTTACTGGAATCCCCTTCTTTTCCTCACCACTGTGTTTATCCATTTCCCATCTTGGTGCACTACATCTTGAGCAGCTTTCCATCTGACCATACTCCTTTCGATAAAGTATACAGTCGTTCTTGCATGCATGAATGAGATCGTAACCAAACCCAAAAACCTTCAAGAACTTTTTCATCTCGGCAGTGGACTTTGGAAGCACATTATCTTCTGGCAACATGTCTTTAATTGTCATTAATAGCTGATCAAAGAAGTTCTCTGACATCCCACTCTTCACTTTGATGTGGTAAAAGACTGTTATTGCCGAAACCTTGTTGTACTTGTGACAGGTTGAGTAGAGTGGAGTTTCAGCATCCTCTAACTTATCCCTAAACTCAGATTCTTCTGGAGTCTGACACTCCTTTGATGACTGTTCATCTCTAACTTCAGACTCAAAAAAAGCTGTCCTAATCAAATCATAAGCCTCTTCCTCTGAAGTTGGAACATCAGCAGATGTTCTGTCCCTCCTGTCCCCATGCTTACTCCAACATGGATTCCTCTTGTACTTCAAATCCATACCCCTGATCACTAAATGATCGAAAACGGTCTCTATCACCTGATGGCAAACATTTCTAAAATCGACGCAGGGACATAATATATTTGTAGGATCACCCAAACTACTTGATGCTACAGAGAGAAAATTCCTTGCTCCAATCTCATACTCAAGGCTATTCCTAAGATAATAAGAAAAAACAAAGTTCAGTATCACAAATGAAACAATCTATGAAAATACCAGACAGATGAATACCTTGGCAGCCAAGCCCATGCCTTGTCCATTTTACACCAATACGACCCACCACCAATTATACATACATTTGTGATAATAAGTTTAATGATCAGACACTAACAGAAAACCACATCACACACAAGTAAACAACAAGGTAGGAATATTATCTTACACTTAAAGGTAGGAACGGAGTTTGAAGACTAGGAATCAAGATTCTGTAAAAATAAAACGACGTAAAGTCTCAAGAATCATTACAACACAACTCATTTATAATTGAACTGTAAATACCTTGTAGTTTTTGTATTGGATAATTACAGAGCCACAAATCCAACTACACATCATAAAAAATTATCGATTCAAGTCAGACAAACATAAAACGAAAACACTAATTGAATGTAGAACACCAAACATATATTTAACCTTCTGCAATTACACATCTGAAAAGAATCGATTCAACTCACACAAACATCAATTGAAAACCCAAATTTTTTTTTTGGCCAAGTGAAAACCCAATTATTTCAAAAACAACATAAACGGATCAAACCCAACATGAAATAAAACCAAAATCATTGCGAATAACGAACACCCATACATATATTTTACCTTCTGTATCAATTTCGACCTAACCAATTTGATTTGGATTGATGAATGTGACGATTAGGAGGGATTTGTAGATCTAGATCGAGAGGGATTGCGAGTGAGAGGAATTTAGACTAAGAGAGATTTTGTTTTGAAAGGGATCGAGAGTGGAAGAGATGAATCAAAAAGGGATCGAGTTTTAGATTCTCAAGAGTTTCAGATTTTGGGTTTGAGAGAGAAAAAACGAAAGAAGAAGAGAAAGACGCGACAATAAACCTACTCGATTCCTTTTTTTTTACTTTGTCACTTAGTAAAATTTTTGGAGCCAATAAAATTTTAGTTTCCCGGTTAACTTGACAAACCAAAATCTAAGCGCCACTACTTTCGCGCTAATCTTACCATAACGTTTGCCTTCTGAAAAACGCTATCTAAAGTTTCCCAAAACTCAACTACTTTCGCGCTAATCTTAACATAGCGTTTGCCTTTTGAAAAACGCTATCTAAAGTTTCCCAAAGCTCAACTATAGCAGAAACTTATACAACGCTATACTTATCTGCTATAAATACCGTCGATTCCTGTAGTGATTGAAACAACCCAACACAAAAAATTAAAAATTTTCTCTTTCGGATTATTATTAATACAAATAATAATCCTCAACGGGTCAACACAACCAATGCGAAAATAATTCAACAATTTAACCAAACACAACATTCAGTAAATCTAATACTTTACTAAATCTCTAAACCAATTCTAATATCAATAACCAATAATCCAATTCCACAATTCCAATAACAACAAACAGCAATTCTAGAATCACTAACAACCTAGCAATTCTAACAATACACCCACTCAATCGAGACACTAGATCATTTCCTCTTCCCGGCCATGATTCCACGATCACACCTTGTCTTTACCTGCATCACATGGCAAAAAGAGATGCGTGAGTATTATCACAAATACTCAGTGAGATGGTCATCCCGTCTACTAGGTTATACACACATGCATAAGAATCAATACAATGCAAGGGTAAACAAACAACAACGCAAGCACGAACAATCAACACAACTTTGCCTCAAACAAGCATGTGTCGATCAACACAACCACCATGTGTCGATCAATGCATCCAGTATGTCGATCGACACACAACCTCTAGTGTCGATCAATGCACTGTTACGTGTGTCGATCGATGCAATGCAATAGCGTCGATCGATGCAACATCACAGAACCTAGGATCGAACATATCCTCTCATGGATCGATCCTGGATCGAAACACATCGATCCCTGCACACAATCCACACAAAACCAACACGAATCCACACAAAACAACACAACAATTGCATCCTATCAATCCTTTACCCAGATAAACCCACGGTCACGCACTCACCTCGATTCTGGAAGGAAAAAGGATGAGAATCACGAAGAACGCGATGAACACAAAGAACACGGTCTCCAATCCAAAAATCCTCACTCAAATCGTGCAGAACACATATCCAACACTCTCCTGGATCCTCCCAAATCACGAACTCAAGCCTCTAGGATCAAGAACTCAAAGGAAATCAATGATAATCCCTTTATCTCTCTCAATCCTCCAAAATATCACCAATTCTCTGTTTTCTTTATGATTTCTGATGAAATCCAGCCAAAAATCGTGACTGCACTTTTTTATACCCGAGCCCTAAGGCTCCGTTAACCGACCCGCCAAACCCAACAATTGAAATCGAATCGATCTGATTCAATGCACATTGCGTCGATCGATTCACGACCAAAATCCACAGAAATTAGTTCGCGGTCGTTACATATATAATTTTAAGAATGTCATGCGGTGCATGATACAATTGCAACTATTCTGTCTTGCACAACCCAAAAGCATAATCTAACGACTGGGTTTATGTGTTGTACTATCATATACTAAATAAAATAAAAGAAGTTGTGAGGAATATTATTTTGTGTTCAAAACATGATGATAATGAGAAGATCAATGGCTTCGAGCAAACAAAAAAAAAAGGAGAGAAGATCAATGGCTGGTTTTGTAAAACCAAACCTAACATAGAAACGTTCGTAATCAAGTGTCACTAAGTGGAGTTTATGAGTATGGCTCTTATAATAAAGACGTAATTGAAAGCAAATCAAATATGATTTTTGGCTTTACGTTAAAAATATATAACTAAATAGATGAGATATTTCCTTTGTTGAATTTATTCATAATATGTTCCAAAATAAATTTGGACTAAGAAAATAATTTCATGGATCATTGGTTCATTTACTAAATCTCAAATCTCAAAACCAAACTCGATTAGAAATTGATCAATAGCACACGTTACCAATGAAGACCAACCGATACACATAACACTTGTAGCCTAAAAAACGCTCAAACATTTTACATTTTTCACTTTTTATCGGCCATCAAATTGATATAAAGTTGATCGATAAGAGTTATTTGTTAACTTTTGCATATATTCGTTGATTTTGTGAGATTATGAGATTATAAGGAGTATAGGATGAAGAAAATCAATGATGATGATGACGAAGAGAGAATAAAGTATTGTAGAGAAAATTGTGTTGTACTAGATTAAAGAACAATGGAGGCATACAAGAGTTTATATAGATTACAAAGATAACCTAGGGACTTAGGGTTTTTCATAAAACGGACCTATTTAATGTCTTTGTATTTTGATGGGCTTCAAGCCTTTTTATTCTTCTTCTTTTTAACACTCCCCCTCAAGCTTATCCAGAGAATAGAAGATATGACTAAGCTTGGAACCATAAGTCTACCTCATTAAAAACCTCAGCAAAGAAAACCATGTGGGACAAAACTTTACTAAGGAAAAAAGAGTATAGACCTTCTGGCCTGGGGAGCGAGTACTCATGTTCCTGATGGATAGCTTTCACACTAACTTCACCTTTATCCCTTTGTGATGATACAGTTTTCAACCTTCTGGTCATCAGTGTGGAGAGAGAGTAGCACTTCTACCAGATTACTTGTGAACTATCACTTGACTTCTCAAGTTAACAAGCCTCTCTCCGAAGCTCTTTGTGCTTATCTAAAATGACACAGTTGTTCTGATGATCACTTGGGACGGTGAGTTAGGCAGCTCTTTTCCACCAGGTACTTAAGAGTACTCGCTTAGGATCTTCTAGTCTTTGATCAGGTTGGTGAGTCCGAGCTTGGAGTGAATGAACTTGCAGACTCCTATGCTCGCAGCTTTAGTGAAGATATCAGCCAACTGATCTGAGCTTTTTGTGTAGCAAGGTAAGATAACCTTCCTTTCTACCATTTCTCTGACCTTGTGGCAATCTAACTCCACATGCTTGGTTCTTTCATGAAACACTGAGTTTGATGCTATGTGAATAGCCGCTTGATTGTCCCAGTGCATGGTGATAGAATCCTTATGGTCAACGCCTAAGTCCTTGAGAAGTTCTTTAAGTCATATCAACTCTGTAGTAAGCTTTCTCATGGCTCTATACTCGGCTTCAGCAGTTAATAGTGCCACTGTCTTCTGTTTCTTTGTCTTCCAAGTGACTAAGTTGCCTCCTACGAATATGCAATAACCTGTAGTGGACTTCCTATCGTTCCTGTCTCCTGCCCAATCAGCGTCACAATAACCTACGATTTCGGTATCCTTGTTACAACCCATCCATATGCCTTGTCCGGGAGCACCTTTCAGATACTTGAGAATTCTCTTAACCATGTTCCAATGATGCTTCTTGGGGACTTGCATATGCTGGCTTACCTGATTCACAACAAAACAAATATCAGGACGTGTAATCGTGAGATAGATTAACTTACCAACTAGTCTTCGATAGAGTGTTGGATTTTCATATGGTTGATCGCCAATCTCCCCCTCTCGATCACTTTGTATCCTTCATCGAGTGGGGTCTTTGCCGGTTTATAACCTAATTTACCTGTCAAAGATAACAAATCCAATGTATACTTCCTTTGAGATAGAAACAAGCCTTCCTTTGTTCTACATACTTCTATCCCAAGGAAGTATTTTAGTTCACCCAAATTTTTAATGTCAAAAACGGATTTGAGATAGAGTTTAGTGTCTTGAACACCTACCTTGTCATTCCCAGTAACGATAATATCATCAACGTATACTAGGATGACTACTATACCTTTTTGGCTCTTTGAAGTGAACAAAGAATGATCCGATTCAGATCTCTTGAACCCTTTTGCCTTTAAGGTCGTATTCAGCTTGTGGTACCAAGCTCTTGGAGATTGTTTCAGACCATAGATCGCTTTCTTAAGCTTCAGAACTTTGCCCGGAGCGCACAGAGAAGAACAACCGGGAGGTGGAGTCATGTATACTACTTCTTCTAGTTCACCTTGAAGAAAAGCATTCTTCACATCCATCTGCCATAAGTCCCATTCAAGGTTTGTAGCCAAAGAGAACACAACTCATACAGTATGAAGTTTGGCCACTGGTGCAAATGTGTCTAGATAATCTTTCCCATATGTCTGGGTAAAACCTCTTG
The DNA here is from genome assembly GCA_964056655.1 of Arabis hirsuta. Taxonomy (NCBI): domain Eukaryota; kingdom Viridiplantae; phylum Streptophyta; class Magnoliopsida; order Brassicales; family Brassicaceae; genus Arabis; species Arabis hirsuta. The sequence goes on along the minus strand of OZ053305.1, from coordinate 24,495,965 downwards.
CCACAAGTCTTGCTTTGTACCTTTCCAGATCTCCATTACTCTTGTACTTGATGGTGAATACATACCTCGAGCTAACTGCCTTTTTCCCTTCAGGTAAATTGGATTCATCCCAGGTTTCATTAATCACCATTGCGTTGTTCTCTTCTCCAACTGCTTCTCTCCATACTTTGATCTCCATTGCTTCTTCATAAGTCTCAGGAATAAAGTTAGCATCTAATTTTCCCACGAAGGCTTGATGTTCTTCTGGAAATGATGCAAGAGAGCAAACAGCTTGTATTGGATGAGCTACTGAGTTGTTGTTGTAGTAGGTTTTTCCGTCGTTCCATTTAGACGGTTTTCTGTTTCTAGTACCTCTTCTCAGTCCTTGTACTAGTCCTTGTACCGGTTCTGGTTCAGCTTCAGGTTCATCTTCATCATGATCATGAACTGTCGGATGGTCTTGAAGCTCTTCTTCTTCTTCTTCTTCATCGTGAGAAGAGATAGAATCTGCTTCATCTTCTGTGTTTGTCTCCCCCTCATGCTCAGGATGGGGATGAACTTCAGCTTCTGGTAATGTCTGGACAGGAGGTTGTATTGCTTTGCTGTCTTTATGTAGATCGATACCCAGATTCTTCATCAGGTTCTTGAGGTTTGTAGCTCTATCTGAGGCTGATTGGGATAAGTCTTTGATGCTTTCCCAATTTTTGTCTTCATAGAATCCTTTTCCTTCAATGAACTTCACATCTCTAGAGACCATCACTCGTCTAGTCTCTGGAATAAAACACTTATACCCTTTCTGAGTACTTGAGTACCCAATAAACATAACTTTGACACTCTTCGGTTCGAGCTTGTTTCTTAGGGCATCTGGAGTCATCACATAACACACACAACCAAACACACGTAAGTGATTAAGATATGGTTTGGTTTTATTTAGAACATGAAACGAAGATAAATCATTCAGGATCTGTGTCGGAATCCTGTTAATGAGATGACACGCCGTGATCACAGCATCCGACAAGAAACTTTTTGGAACATTGCTGTGAAACATCATGGCTTTAGTAATCTCCATCAGATGTCTGTTCTTCCTCTTGGCTACACCATTCTGTTGAGGTGTATACGGACAGCTGGTTTGATGTATGATTCCATGCTTTGCAAGATGGTCTTTGAACGCATTACTCGTGTACTCCCCTCCGTTATCTGACCTGAAAACCTTAATACTTGCATTGTATTGATTAGTCACATAACTTTGGAAATTCTTGAATGCTTCTAAGACCCTATCTTTTGATGCAAGCAAAGTTACCCAAGTGTATTTCGATTTCTCATCTATGAATGTAACAAAATATTTATGGTTCTCTCTAGATGCGCAAGGAGATGACCAAACATCAGAATGAACAAGATCAAAACAATTTTCATAAACCACATTAGATTTGGGAAAAACTGAATGACTATGTTTTCCAAGAATACAAGCTTCACATTCAATAGTATGTTTTAACTTAACACTTGGGAACAACAAACTTAAAGCTTTAGAATTTGGATGGCCTAGTCTAGCATGCCATAAAACATTATTCGCTTCAGAAATAACAGAATGAAAAGCAATAGATAAATCAGCAGATAGTCTGGAGCTTGAGTTCAACTCTTCAAGGACATAAAGATCTCCTCTGGTTGCTCCCTTACCGATGATGATTCCGGAGCTAATATCCTGAAACCATACTTCATTAGGACTAAAGATAACCAGGCAATTTAAATCAGTAGCAATTCGTTTAACAGATACTAGGTTTGAAGTAAAATTCGGCATGTATAAAGCTTGAGACTCTTTACCAAATAGTTTCAGATTACCTAGACCTTTAACAGGAATTTTACTACCATTAGCTATGATTACATTTCCTAAAGCTGGAGTTATATTGCTAATCATGTTCTTATTACTAATCATATGATGACTTGCACCAGAGTCAATGATAGTCGGTCTAACAGTGTTCGGTACAATTTCAGCATTTAAAGATATATCTGAAACCTTACCAGACCCTTTCAAGGCTTTGATGAGTGCATCAAGATCTGACTTCTTCACGTACTCATCCTGGACGGCGACAATGGCGGTGCTAGCTTCCTCAACTTTGTATCCAGAAGAACTTGAACCAGCTCCTTTTGCAATCTCCTCTTCTTGGGAGTAGTTTCCCTTGGAGTCTTTGAACTTGCTCAGCTTGAGATGAGGATGCAGGATCCAGCACTTTTCCTTGATGTGACCTTTTTTTTTGCAGTGATCACATGATAGACTCTTCCTTTCTTCTGGCGCCTTGTAGCTTATTTTTTTGGCAATGATTAGATCCTTGTCTTTCTTGCCTGAGAATAACTCGGAGGAACCAAGTTCCTTTTGGAGTTGTGAGCATATGTCTTCAAGAGAGGGTAGTTTGTCCGCTCGTAGGATGTGCTTGATCACGTCCTTGTATGATGAGTTTAAGGTGAGAAGTAGACCAAAAACTTGATCTTGTTCTCTCCTTTCTAACATCACGGTAGAATCTTTTGTAGATGGCCTTAGCATCTCATACTCGGCCCAGAGTGATTTGAATCTACCAAAGTGCTCAGAAAAATCCATCTCTTCTTGAGCCAAGTCATTAATCGCCTTCTTAACCTCATACACACGACTAAGGTTAGATAGGTTACCATACATCTTCTGTAGCGAGTCCCAGAGTTCTTTGGCGGTGTCACAGTAGGAGTATCCTTCAAGCAGCCGCGGGTCTAAGGACTGTTGGATGATGCTAAGAGCTTTGTTGTTATCTTGGAACCACTTTTCTTCCTCAGGCTTGAGTTCTGCATCACCTTTAGCCTCGATCTCTTTGGTAGAATACTTCTGCTTGACGACATGGTTCCATAAATCACATCCGCGTAGATAGGTTCTGAGAGTACGAGTCCATAGGAGATAGTTTATCCCTTTGAGGATAACAAGCTTCTGCTTGGAATCTTTCTTAGTCTCCATTGAACAATTTCGGATAGGGCAGAGACAAGATTAGGGTTTTATCGAATAGAAAAGAGAAACGAGATTTCAGAGATAAGGGTTTTGCGGAAAACGAGATTATGAGCTTAAAGCTCTGATACCATGTGAGATTATGAGATTATAAGGAGTATAGGATGAAGAGAATCAATGATGATGATGACGAAGAGAGAATAAAGTATTGTGGAGAAGATTGTGTTGTACTAGATTAAAGAACAATGGAGGCATACAAGAGTTTATATAGATTACAAAGATAACCTAGGGATTTAGGGTTTCTCCTAAAACAGACCTATTTAATGTCTTTGTATTTTGATGGGCTTCAAGCCTTTTTATTCTTCTTCTTTTTAACAGATTTTGACCGGATTAAATCCAAATTGATCCGGGTACCATTCATTTGGACCACAATATGTTTTTGGCCAAATGAAATCTAAGTTTAGTTTTTGGTTTGAATTTCTTACCTCTTTAGAGCAAAAAAATATTATTGTTCTAAATTTTATGGTATTTAGTTTGATTAAACTCTCTTTTATGTTTTTGAATCATCTTTTATTCTCTTTCTTAATCGTTTTAATTTTATCAACTTCCCATGTAGCCAAATTTTGAAATTTCATAAAGTTTATCAGTTATCCATGTTAGACATCCATTTTTCATCCAAATAAACTTCGTTTTTGACAAGTGAATACACTTTATTATAGTAGTACTCATGGAGTGCTAAAACCGTTATTCTAGCGCCGAAAAACTTACAGGAAAATGGTCAAAAACTATTTCGTCAAAAACGAGTACCAACATGCAAAAAAGTTGTGCTCATTTTCATATGTTTATTTCTAGTTAAAAAAAAACAACACCCAAAAAAATCTTCTAATTTTTTAGGCGGACCTGGTTATCAGAGTAACAACAAAGAAAAAAAATGCAAGATATATCAGATTCTAAGTGTATAGTTCTCTCTAAAATGTAGGCACAAGAGCTTGCATAGAGGAAAAACAGCAATTCTTATTATGAAAAAACCCCTTTTCCAAACCAAAAAAAGGGGAAAACATAAAACACCAAAGGGTAAAACATAATGAGGTAACTTTTTCCTATAACATAACAAAGCAACAAAAAAAAGGAAAGTGTTAAACAAGATTCCACCACTAGAGAATTGACCTGCAAAGAGGACAGGTAGTGTTGTTATTACCAAGCCAGTTGTCTAGACAAGCTCTGTGGAAGAAATGCTTGCAAGAAACCAACTCACTCACTTGTTCTTCCTCTTTAAACCCACAAAGACACACACAACATTCTTCTTCTTCTCCTCTGTTCTCACACAGAGACCTGAACTGCGTAATCGAGATTCTTCTTCTTCTTCTTCTTTTTCTAACGAAATCCTCCTCTCCAGCCTCGTCTTCCCTTATCTCCGTAGAGGCTTCAGTATCGAATCCAACAATTTGAAAAACAGACCTCAGCATGTTCTTCAACAGAGTAACGGAAACAACCGTGTTCATCACCAGAAGTGGCAGTACTCCTTCTGACGCTGTCGGAAAATGCGAGAGACCCATTTAAAAAAAAAAAACAAAAAACTTCTTATTGTATTGTATTCACAGAGATTGCAAGTCTTGAGAGAGTTGAAAATCCTCAAAAAGGAGAGAAAGAAGGGTTAGGCGCCACTCATATTTCGATGGGCGATTGGGATTTTAACCAGCGGTGGTCTAAACACGTGTCCCCACGAGAGAGGTTGTCTCTAGAGACTCATCTCTCTCAATGATTGTGACTTGATTAGTGGGGTTCGTCTTTTATACCAAACCAGTGAAAATATAATAAAAATTGTATGCACATCTGCTGTGTTTCTCTGACACGTGTTGTGAAGAACCAACCAGGTGATGCGTTGTGGAGAGCTCCTTGGCCTCCCGAGGTCGACTCACAATGGACACGTGGAGACTCATACTCTCACGTTTGCAATGTAAGCATGCCACGTCATTTGTACGGACGTGCAGTCAATCTCATTGACAAACTCTTTCAGACTCCACACACCTGTTCTGGTTCTGTTCCTCACAAATCTCGTTTTTCTTCTTCTTCTTGTTGTTGTGTGGATATATAAAATCATGGATTATTATTGTCTCTGAAAAAGGACAAGGATATTTCTATCTATCTATGTAAAGATGTATAGGTAATATATGTGTTAAGAGACTTGGATAGTATGTTAAAATCTCCTGCCTTGGCTACAACAACAAAAATGGTAAAATGTCTCTATTGAAAGGTGGTAGAATTGGATGGGCTTCCAACTTGTAACGCTTTCAAATAATCCTTCTCTGCGTTTTCCACTCTGCTCTCGAACATTTTCCATTCCATATGGCATCTATCCCTCACCTGCAAACCACACATAATTTAATTATGACCATATAATGGACCCATCTTGTTGCTTGCTTGTCAAGGTTTTGTTCTAGAGAACCCAAGAAACTCTCCAAAACAAGACCAAGCTTCTTATTCAGACAAGACTGAGCTTTCTTACCCCTTGCCATGGCGCTTTCCCATTATCTGCCTTTCCCTAATCGCAAGAAATGGAAAGAGAGAGAGTGAATTTAACTATTTTTGGAGAGGAGAAAGTGAAGAAGAGAAAGGGTTTAGTGAGTTAACCTGGCTGCCAAGGGAAGGGATAAATTGATGAACAATCCACTGAGAGTCTACTATTCCGATCTTCTCATGTGCAGGCTCCTTCATTTTCACATTATAGAAAATGGAATCAAACATGTACGAACCTCTATATAAACACTATTCGCAATCTTTTGTGTACCTCAACACATCTTCTGAGTGCAAAGTCAAGACCCCATCCGTGAACCAAATCGTTCTGTTTCCGGTTCATGTATAAATTAGGTGTAAGCTGGAGTCGGGAAAAGAGAAAATGTATCTTTACAAACAGAAGAAGAAGAAGCCAATTAAGAGATAATTGTAACCTGGATCATATGCCACACGCAGCGCCACACATCCTTTGAGAAAACAGGAGCCATTATCTCCACGAATCTAATGGTTTTATGAAACACACAAATTAATTTACTATGGTTAAGTACTGTGTAGAGATGTGAAATTTGAGTTTTGATAGAGAGAGGTTCTTAACATACGCGGCACATGGAGGCCTCGGAGGATGAGAGCACCATTCGAGTTTCTCATCTGATTCCCTGATAAATTCAAGCCATGTATATAACATTTTGTAATGTAACAAAAATCATCTTAGAGAGGAAGTTTTGAGTGGTATATACATCTTATGGACTTCACTGTCTTCTCTTCTTTTCGTGATCTGCCATGTAAACCCTTTCTCTGGGTCCAAACCAGGCTGGGAAATCACAAGGCCGTGCTTCTTTACCATGTGTATGTATCTGCGACAACAAACATAGTTACAAAGTTGATTAGGCTCATGAAATATGGATGTGGGAGTAAGAGAAACTTACTCTTCTGCGTCAAAGTTATCGACTCCAAGATCTTCATCCCATATGAATATATAATCGTATCGCGCTACAATGTCAGGGTGCAAGAATCTCTTTGCATACCACCTTAAATTTACCACATGAGTGTCAAGAAAGTCATACAACCAGAGGAAAAAGGGGCTTAAGCAAATACATTGATACCATTTTGTCTGCTTCAGAACACTAATGTGTATAGCCTTCTTCGACCAATCAAACTCATCATTCCACTCGCTTGTTCGCCCATCGTAATGAAACAGAACAATGGTAAAGTTGTCTGAAAACTGTTTTTGAGAAGACAAAACATGATGAGTTTACTGTTAAAGAAAAACAGAAAACAAAAGGGACATGAAGCAACCTTCTTAACACATGCATCTATATTGTATCTCTGATTATAGCCGACTGTAAATGTTGCTAGATATCTCGGTTGCTTCTTCAAATCCTGAGGAAACAGAAAAACATTTTAAGCTAGTGTCACACACTTGTGAAAAACAACAATGATATTGTGTTTTCAGCAACAACCTCTTGAGGGTCCCCCCACAATCTGCGCAAGTACAAGTCTGATTCCGATGCAATAATACCGGGTGGCAATCTCTCAGCGCCTCGAGGATTTGAAGGAACCCATATCTGCACAAATAATGAATCACATAGAGCATATTGGTTTTGTTCTTGAAAGATGCAACGAAATGTGTAAAGTTGTTAAAACAATTACACAAAACATGCCTTTGAGATATCAATGGCCTTGTGAGGAGTTGCAAATTCTGAACCTCTATGTGAGATAGCAATGGAATGAAGAAGCGTTTTCGGGAGACTCGTCTACACAATACAAAATGACAACAGATTGGAGAAAAATCTAAGAAGGAGAGGAAAAGGTTGAAGACAAAGAAGATTGACCTTAGTGATCCATAAAGATGGAAAAGACAATCCAAGAAGAATGCCAAAAGCTACAGCAAACAAAGCAGTTGCAAGAAGCTTCATGCCATGATCTTCTGTTCTCCTACTACTAATTGGGCTATAATAATAACAATCATTATCTGATTTAAAGCTTTCACTTTGTGAGTAGAGAGAACAGTAAGAGAAACAAGACAAAGAGGCTTTTTCTACCTGCGTGATAAGATTCCCATAGTTATAATTACAACTTTTGATTATAGGCTCCAAATGTCATCAACACCATGCATCACTATTGATTAAAAAAAAAAAAAAAAAATCTAATCAGTCGAGCGATACAATCAAAACATGAATGATCGAATCAAAGAATCAATCTGTTTATCACCTAGATTAACCAAACAATGCCTATATTCACGTGTGATCAGAAATATTGATAAAGCCATAACTTCTCTCGGCGACAAAACACGAAGGTGATACAAAGCAAAGAAAAGATATGTTTTTATTACATTACAAAGCAGCGAAAAATTTGAGACGAGAAACGGGTTTCGATCAAATTAGTGAGCGATTTTTGGAAATCCTTGTTGCTCCGGTCCCAGTATTCAGAGCAGACGTTTCGTTTTGTCTCAACGGAGAACTGAAAATAAAATAAAATTTTATAATCTCTATTGGTTATCATTTGTGGAATTTTCAGATTTTATGTGATATGATGATTATTCGGCGCATGGAAATGGAAGCCAAAACGGGGAGTTTTTCTTTACAAACTTTAGAATTTTAACAGTAATTGGCTTTAATTTTGGTACTTACTCATGGGGAGAAATACTTTCCCATTTTAGCATAGATCTAATGACCCTAAACACAACAAAAGAGGAATAAGATCAAGAAGTAATAACTTTTACGTAACTGTTTGAACGGTTCAAAAGTCATTGCTATATTTATATATCACCCATTTTTGCAACTATTTTATGCATATATCTGTAACTTTATATATCACATTTAAAACAAAATCACTATTTTGTGCATATATCTATAACAATATTTGTTTTAATAAAAAAAATTTAGCAACTTATCTTAATATTATTATGCAATACTGTTTTTCTTGGTTATATATGTGCTCATTTGAACAAAAAGAGTTCTGGAAAAGAAAATATAAATTGAAGTCTATTCATGAAGTCCTTACAAATAAACACACCTATATTATTATTATTATTATTATTATTAGGAGTAAACAACCTCTGACATTTTAAGGTTTAGACAATAATTTAACGTTTAGAACCCTATGATACCTTAACAACTACTAAATGTTCTTTTGACAGACATGCATATGAACATAAAGCCATAATCATCACTAATAGATTTTAAAACATGGTCATTATCGATTTTTAAATTAAGGTAATCCCAATCAGACTTATGAAATGTAGAAGAAAATAATTTAGATCTCATTTCGAGTTTTAGACGATAATTTAACATTTAGTAAACAGTAAACGGGGTTTTTTAAAAGACGTAACCGTAGTAAAGATTTTCACATAAAAAGATAGACACCCTAATATCCTATGATACATTAACAACCACTAAATTTTTTTTCGAAAATACATAACCTTATGATGCATTAATTACCATAAAACAAGTTTATTCAAAAAGATGCAATTCTAGAATTCATTAATAACCATAAAATGAATTTTTTTTAAAACACAACCCTATAATGTATTTATAACCACTAAACAGATTTTTCAAAAATATGCAACTTTATGATGCATTAATAAGTAAATAACTATAAAATGGTGTTTTAAAAAAAATTCAACCTTATGATGCATTAATAACCATAAAACGGTGCTTTTCGAATACGCAATCCTTAAATTTTAGTAACCATAAAATGCTTATTTGAAAAGATGTCACTTTATAATGCATTAATAAACAAAAAAACAGATTTTTCGAAAAGACACACGCAATCTTTGATGCTTTAATAACAATAAAACAATTTTTGTTTGTTTATTAGAAAGACGTTATCCTTGATGTATTAATAACCATAAAACAGATTTTTTCGAAAAAACGCAACTCTTAGTTGCTTTAATAACCATAAAATAGTTTTTTTTTATCAGATGTAACTCTTGGATATATTAGTAACAATAAAACGGATTTTTTGAAAGGACGCAACCCTAAAATGTTTAAATAACCATATTTTTTTAAAGACACAACTCTAGAATGTATTTTCTAGGATTGCTATGATTAATTCGTAAAGAACCATAAAACAGCTTTTTATAAGACGCAAATTTAGGAAGTATTAATAACCATAAAATAGTTTTTTTGAAATGACATCTAAAATGTTCTAATAACCATTAAACAGTTTTTTTCGAAAAGACGCGACCCTTAGAAATAACCATAAAACGGTTATATCGAGAAGATGCAATCATTGAAAACAACCATAAAGTGATTATTTTCGAAATGACACAACCATAAAATAGTTATATCTAAAAGACGGAATTCCAAAATATTTGGATTGTCTAAAGAATTCAAAAATTATTTAAATGGTTTTTTTCAAAAGTCCGCAATTTTTAAAAATAACCATAAAACAGTTATATGAAAAAGAAGCAACTTTTAAAAATAACTATTAACTATTTTATGAAAGGACAAAACCATAGGATACAACCATAAAGCAGATATATTGAAAAGACGCAACCCTTAGAAAAACCATAAATGTGTTCTATCGGAACAATGCAACTCTTAAAAAAGTGGTTATATCAATAAGACGCAACATTTAGAAATAACCATGAAATAGTTATTTTTGAAGATACAACCCAAAAATATAACCATAAAACGGTTATATCAAAAAGATGTGACCCTTAGATTTAACTATAAAGTAGTTATATCAGGAAAACACATCCCTTGAAAAAAGTTATATCGAAAAGACTCAACATTTGGAGTTAGCCATAAAGCGGTTATTTTCCGAAATGACACAATCCTTAGAAATAAAATGGTTATATCAAAAATAACATAACCCTTGAAAAAGCGGTTGTATAAAAAAGACACAATTTTTAGAAATAACAATAAAACATTTATTTTCGAAAAGATCCAATCCAACAATATTTAATTTTAAATAAAACATTAAATAACATTGATGTATATTTTAAATTTTATTTTAAAAATTTGTAAAGTTAGCATGTGAGTTTTACCGTCAAATATATAGTTTTTCTACAACACAATAAATTTTTATCTATTAAACTATAGTTATAAAATGATTAAAGTAATAATTGCATTAATTTATGAGAAGTCGAGTTTTATTAGAGATCTATTTGTCTCTCATCGCGTGTGTGGTGTTTGTTTTCTTAATTTTTGGTTGAATATTTTCAATTATTATTCCATTGTGGTTGTCAAGTAACGTTCTTGGATTTGTTCCCATTCAGAGTATTTTTTATTAATGAATCATCATTACATAACATTAATTGATACTTAAAATTTTATTTTTAAAAATTGTGTAATTACATTTACATATATCAAAGAAAATAACCAATTTGATATCATAAATATACTACAAGGCATCAAACACTCACAAGACGATATGATTTTATATTTAGAAAAATGAATCATGTCAGTGAAAAACGTTTTTCCTTCCACACGCATGTCACAGACTAGAACCATAACTTTTCATCTAACCAGTAGAATAATTGTTGGATTTGTAAACTATTTATATAGATTCATTTGAAATTTAGCAAATTTAAATCGTCCAATGCATATAAAAATATAGTTAATACCCAAATCGATTGTGGATATCTTTTCATCTTGGTATTTTGTAGAAATGTTAACGCGGTTTTGATATTTCGACGTATGCAACCCATAAAAATTGCTTTCATGTATAAAGAATCAATGTTTCCGTAGAAAACTTTTTGATAAAAAAATTTACTACATGTACCACCCATTTCCGAGAAAAAATATAATTGGAATTTCATTAGTTTGTTATATTTTAAATTTTGCCATGAAATATGTATTGTCTAAAGATTATGGAACTTCATCAATAGTAAAAAGATCAATACTTTTGAATAATTTGAAAATAATAGAATGACGTTTTTTTTACATAATTCAAAAAATTATGAAATTTTATCAACAGTAAAAAGATCAATACTTTTGAATAATTTGAAAACAATAGAATGGCATTTTTTCTCTTATGCTTTCAGTGAATTATAGAACCAATAGCCATGATTAAAAAATGTTCAATAGAAAAAAAAAGTTAAAACATATATAAAGGTCAAATGGTTTTTTACAAAAGACGCAACCTTTAAAAATAAAGTTTCACAATATTTATCTACTCCATATGAACGTAGTCCATTATACTATATTCTCAATCAATAGCCGAAGCATTTCAAACAATACTTATGCCCCGTATGGTCGGCCCTTAGTAAGCATGGCTATCCCAATACGTTACCCATGACACATCTATGACCACACGTAATCGTTCCTGCAGAAACACAAACATAAAGATATTCATTAATTGTGGATAGCTCATGATACCAACTTGTCTCGTGGAGAAAACAAAAATTCACGTGTCTACCCTCTATCCTCGTGGGCATATGCTGCCTAGGCCGAGTTCGTCAAACTTTTTTGACTCTTCTCGTACCAGATCTCACCAGCAGACCTTATGTCGGGTTGGCTAAGGTAATACTAGTATAACCATTAAGATTATCCAAGTTAATTTCCTACCTGGTTCACAACAATCCCTACCAGACTTCGAGTAGAATTTAGCTATTTCATGGTTTAATGATGGTTAGCCGAGTTACCTTCCAGTTTTTCGACTAGCTTCCCATTCGGCCCATGGTAGCTCCCTAGGCAGGGTATAGCTAAGCCTATGCATGACTCTATCAGACTCCTGAGTATCCTTATTCATCCTCACTCCTAACATTCCTAACAATATGAGTGTGAGCCGAGCCATAAAACCTAGACAGAGCCCTTTTTCGGTTTCACCAAGCAACGAGTCACTTTTGGTCAGGCAAAGGCCAAGCCAAGTTTCCTCGAGACATATGATCGAATCCCACGTCCGGAACACATAGCACATGTATCATAATCATAGTCCATCGTGAATAGGCATAGATTCCCTTGCCAAGACCCTCGGCCTTGTTAAGTTTCTCGCCTATCTTCACCTCTGAGTCCATAGTCGGATCCTCTTTGATCCAACCGGATGCTCTGGCACTACACCGCAACTTAAGATTTCCCTAGCCATATCAGTCTTGTGTAATTTTGAATCAAGGCCGCATCGGTCTCTCTATCGTGCTCCTACAGATACGGGACACAAATTTTATCATGTCGTGTATCAAGTCATGTTGTTGCGTTGCATGATCGCTATCGAGACGCAGCACAGAGCTCTACCGATACATCCTTGTTGCCCGTATCCAGACGTCATCGGTGTGCCTATCGATACACTATCGAGGCACCATCGATACTAACACTTAGACTCCACCGTGGCCATGTTGAGGTGTCACCGATCTCCGTATTGATGCCATGTCGAGGCGCGGCATGGTGTTTATCGAGACACGACACGATAGCACAATATGTTGCGGCACGATCACTTATCACGGTGCGGCACGCTACCTTGTGTTAATGTCTTGTCAATGCATCATCGAAGCGCTCTAAGGCCATGCTGATGCCCTATCTAGGTGTCACCCTTGTCTGTATTTAGACAGTCATCGAGGCACCCCGATGTCATGTTGATGCTCTCTTTACCCTTCTTGACACAGTGCCCACTGAGGCCAGACCGGGTGCCTAATGAGATGCGGCATGACTCTCTCATTATTGTCTCGCAGCCCCTTGACATATACAGGATGCATCTCGTCCGTCCCATACTCAGTACGAGATCGAGTGGTGCTCAGCCACCGGCCTTATCCTTGTCGAGACTCCCTTCGAATCTCTTATCCGGGTCGAGTTTCCTCGACTAATACTCTACCCGCAATCTTCATAACTACTAAAATACCCTATGAAAGTTATGATAGAAAATACTAGAAAAGAAATGTTAGGTATGGATCGCGCCTTACCTTCATCATGAATCTCTATCTCGGGGTTGGGTGCTAAGTTCCTTCTCAACCTCCTCCTGATTCTCTACCTCCTAAGCATTTAGCTTTTGCTCTCGAAGGAGAGAATGATTTTTGTGTGTTGATTATGAGCTCTCTAGCTCCCTATTTATACACCACCAAAATACCCCTAGAGAATACTCAATTGCGACAGCTGCTAATACAGGTGTTTGTACAGGCAATTAACACAGGGTTTTCTTTTCTCAAAAATATATTACCAGATCAATCATCAAGCGTACTTACAAATTCCACTCAATCTCTTTAATCTAGTCTCTCACGTTTAAGAATCTGTCACAATCCATGAACCAACTACACCTTAGCCTTGAAACTAGTCTTCTTACGAGAAACCCTTAATCCCTTTTACTAAGGTATATTGCTTACTAGAAGATCTTTTAGATGCACTTACAAATTTCACCTAAAACAACCTATCTAGCCTCACTTGTTCATGGATTTATACACGATCTAAGAACCTTTCAAGATAAACCCTTATCCCAATTGTTTTGTGTTCTTACAAGCACCCCCCAAACCTTTACTAAGAGTTTTCTCACATCATGGGGGGTCAAAGCTCTACGAAGCTTAAGCCCCTTATTTATACACAATAGGATAACACGAATAACCCTATCCTTCATCTCCAAGTCTTGGTGATACCAAATCTTCAAGAATTATTATCTCTTTCCTTATTTTTAGCCAAGAGATAAGGAAGGTCTTCAATGCGGCTCAATCCTCTCTAAGGCACTTCTCCAGCTCAACTCCACATCTAGTCTCGTCCTTGACACTTGAGTAGCTTGGTCCAGCCCATCTCTTCAAGCCCATGTGGTTTCAAGCTCAGTCCAGTCCGTTGTAGCACTTTTTGTAGTATTTTTCTACTGGTACAGGTGATGCTTCAACAGCTGCATCTTCATGTTTCAGCTGCTTTACCATAAGTTTCTTAACTCTTTATATAAACATATGTATTAACTCATATTGAATTCTAATACTCATTAAACATACACTTTTATATGAAAACATAGGATCAAGATTCGAAATTGCGCTAGGCATGAGTCGGACGCTTGGTCCGGATCTAGCGATTTTTTTGAAACTTGGATATAAATTAGGGAATATTCAGAGAGTAGTTTTCAGTATTATTTTATTTTATTTAATATTAAAATTAAATATATTATGTCAAACATAAATTAATATGTAGGAATTGTATAGATTAGTTGAACTCTAAGAAAAAGGTAAATAATTTGTTTATGTACATTAAGTCTAAATTATAAATGATCCAAGTTTGATATCTTTTAAAAGTAACCAAGATTAAAGTGATACAGGGACGAACAAAAAGAATATATTTTTCCGGCAAACTTACTATTAAACCCAGAGGCAAGAAGTCTACAAATGGCTTGTGAATTTTCGAGCCCATTCTTTACATGTAATCGAAAGCCCAAAACCCAAATGATTAAGACAAATGACAAGGTAAGGTTGAGCTAACAATTAAACACGTGTTCTGTAAAGAACGACTGATGAACTTCCGATAGGTTCCACTGAACCACCGAAGGAGCAAAATCCGGCGAAATCGACGGTCTTCTTCTTTGATTCCTCCAGATTCGCCACGCTCATCAACAAACCGTCGTAGAAAGCCCTAATACAGAACAGATCCAGCAACTCCACTTAGACCCGCTTTTCTTCACCACACTAAGCCTCATCTCCGATCACCTCCTACAACCGTCGGTTTTATTTGCAGTAATATTCTAATTTTTATTTGTTTGACTATCATAAGGATTTAAGGTAATACTATGTTGATGAAATTGTGGTTAGAAGTAATAATTCAGGACTTTTATTATCATTCATTATAAGTCCCAATATTTCATTCAAACTGAAGGATTTGAGATCATTACATAACTTCGTGGGCATTAAAGCTATCTCTCCTCCATCTGATTTGTTCTACCACCAACAGAAATATGCAGAAGATCCATTGGTAAGAATGGATGACTATGTTCTTCCACTTACTTTACAAGTTTTGTTCGAAAAATCCAATTCCTTATCCTGACATGCGCTCACATCCATTTGCTGTCAATTATGTGTGTTAAAAGATGCGCACCCATAGTGTCTAATTTGACTCTTTCTCAAGAGGATAGTATGATATCTAAAAGAACATTGAAGATGGGTCTTAGCTTTTCATGCGATACATATTCTACACTAATAACCTATATTATCATCATTGAGCCGGTTATAAGGAAACAAGAAGCTCCACTAATGGTTTTTGAACATTTTTAGTTTTAAACATCATCTTCTTGTTAACTAAGAGAAACCACCAGTCTCAAGATCTTCTATGGAAGCTGAGTATAAATCTTTTTGCTTTACTCCTGTTGAGTTAACTTGGGTTTGTTCGGTTATGAAATACATTGGGCTTCAACAACATATTAGTTGCTAAGGTATACTTTGGTAATTATTCACTAGTCTATCTCTCTGCAAGTCTTGCACTTCACTCATGCTATGTGAGAGAACTGTTGTGCTTTGTGCATTGGTCAGCACTTACTAACATAATGTTTTTACCTCTCTGCATTTTAAACCTATTGTTGATGTTTCACCCAACACAAGTTTGAGAGATGGGCCTCAGTGGCTCAAACACTCAAACTAGAATGGAAAATAAAACTTCTGCGTCAAATCAATAAAGCAAACCATGCGGCCGAAACAGTCTTCAAAAATTTACATGAAACATCCTTTGCTTACACTCCCCTCTCGTCCTCGTACAAGGAAGTTTTATCACAATCCCAATGTGATTTGCAAAACCGTTTTGCTGCTCTGTCCATATGTGGATGTAGATAGGCGTCACGTTTTTACATAATTATAAAGGCATTTGCTATGTAATCATTTAACCAAGAAAATGAAAATGCTATCTTGGAGCTTGCTCTCACAATAAAATTATTAGATAAGGAGAATGCTAAAGCAGGCATGGCAAGACCAGATCAGAATCAGGATCATATGCGAGACTTGGCTGCTAGTTTAAAACGCATAGCATATATGGTTTTGATGCGAGAGATTCATCATCTGAACCATTGCACCCTCTTTTCCGCTAAAGACAATTTAAACTCCTTTCAGTCAAACATTACAACATGAAAACTTGTTAAAGCTTTGAACTTTTTGTCAGATAGTATATACATATAAAAATCAAAAACACATACAGAGAGTATGGTATTGGTTTACACTACCAGTTTTTTCATAAAAGAGGTTCAGCGAGTTCCATCTCGTTCGAACTCTGTTGTCCCAATTCAACTCTTCGACCTCCCACAAAATCAATCCCTAGAAGTTGCCATGGCCAACACACATATCTAGCTCTGTTTGAAGTATTCAAATCTCGACTTGTTTCTAGTTCTTCAACTTTACGGTTTAGCTCTTGTATTCTTTCCCTCAACTTAGTCGCCCTATTGTCTGCGAGCTTCAACGATCTCTCTGCTGCATCCCTTGCACCCATGGCTGCGGCAGCAGTCTCTTCCTTAAACTTTAGTTTCTTCTCTGATTCTATAATTGCTTGCTTTGCCTCTTCAAGTTCTTCTTTTAACACATACAGCTGAACAAACAAAGCCAATAAGAGTTAAGACTATCATTCCTTAGTTCCCAGGAAAAACACACCTATAAATAGAACCGAGAAAACTGATAGGATCCAAGAAGTAAGACTTGATTAATGCTATTCTCGGCCAATTCCCAATTCCAGATCCCCCAAATCCTGAATACCCCAGCTCATTCTCCTACACTTCCTTTTTACCTGTAAGCTAATTGATTCAACTACAGTTGCTGAGGTTGTCAACACAGCTATAATGCACTAGAAAACATCTAGGATAATCATAATGCTCCTCCACTAGCCAAACAAAGGGACTTATCATGCACCTGCGACGTGAAATCTTGTTCAACAGCTCCACCAGCAGCAGCCTCCTGCTCAGCTGCCACTTTCCATCTTGTTATTTCTTCTTCAGCAGCAGCAATGTCAGTCATAAGCCCTTCAACCTATCATCCCAAGGAACCAAATTATAAAGAAACTCTTGGGACAAAGTATTATACTTCATAGAAAGAGAAATGATGCACGAAACAATCAGCCTTCACAGTAATAGCAAGCAAAAATTCACTCACATTTTCATTTGCTATTCTCTCCTTTTCCTTAAGTTCTTCTATTTGGCGCATTCTCTGTTTAAGCTCCTTTGTCTGAGTGTCCAATTGTTTCCTAAGAGAATTAGTCTCTTCCCTGGTTGATATATGCAAAAACAAGAGGTCTGCATAAGTTGGGCCAACAAAAGCAAGCACAGGATCACAGTGGACACCAAACCACACTGGAAAATTAGGAGTATTTACATATAAACATATATGCATTACACAAGAAACCACATGGATGCATTTAAAAACGTTACTTCCATGTAGTTTTGTTAAACATCAAGTAAGATGTCGTAAGCACATGTGGAAGTTCAAGTTCCCAAAAGAAAGCTGTTTAAAATCATATTCTTGCTATTTGGATTTGATCGGATAATGATGTTGACTCATGGTTCCTAAGCCACCTGATGCTATGAGGTAAACTTAAGCAATTATTTTCCTCACGTAACCAAGTGAATGCCCTCAACAAAAGTAAGGGAGTGTTGTAGTAGAGAGAGCTTGCCTTGATTCCTCTAATGAATGCTGCAGTTCAACAATCTCAAGCTGAGATGCCTTGACAATATTCTCCAATGTGCTGGCCTGCATTCCAATGTGGAGACATCATAAGGTACCAAATTGAATGATGTTCATAAGAAATAATCAGCCTCAAGGATCGCTCACCAGGGAATATATTTCATTCTCTTCTGTACTATGGTCATTAGTATTGTCACTATGAGATTCCTGAACCTTCCCATCCTTTACGAGTTGATTGAATTTGGAATCGATACCAACATCCCTCAAACCATTCTCTGCAGCTTGAAACAATTCACTTTTTTGGGATGGCTGCTCCACTATCATTCTTTTGGACAAAGCACTCCTCAGTAAAGTACCAATATGTTCCTTCTCCTTTACTAATAGACCCACAGTTTCACTCAGATTCTTCAGCTCCCGGGTCTTCTCTTCCACCAAACTCTGTGTCTTCCCAGAAACCACTTTGGTCATTTCGAAGATGGATTCCATACCTGCCAAGGAAGCTCGAATGTTCTCCTCCATCTCTGTCTCTTGAGGCATAAAGAAAGACTCAGAAAAGTCTGATTGTTCTGAACTATTTCCATCAACTATCCTCACCACCTTGTAAAGCTGTTCATGGATCCTTGACACAAGATTCAGCTGATCCATCAGCAAAGGACGCTGAGCTACCATCTTCAGTTCCAAGGTTTTCAACTTCCCATCATACTCGTCAACCAACCGTTTCAGCTTCATAGCTTCCCCTTCCAGTACACTTACCTTCTCTGAATTATCTTTCCCAAGTTCAGCAATCCTCTTGTCTTTCTCACTCACATTCCTCTCTAAATCATCAACAATTGAAGCCTTCTCCGCAACCTCTAAACGCAGATTACTGATTGTTGATTCCAACTGTGAAACTTCAATGGCTATCTCAAAATTCCGTTGGTCCATCTGCTCCCTAGCTTCATTCCTCGACTTTGCAGTCGTATCAATCTGCCTGACGAGCTCCTCCACAACTTCATTTGTACGCTTAATAACTCCATAAGCTATAGAAGCCAAACCTGTGTATTTCTGAGACTTTGGGAGACCTCCATTTGAAAAATTCTTAAAGCTGCTTACTTTACCAGATATCTTGTCGATCCCAGAAACCAACATATGGGAAGAGTTATCAATCTCTGCTCTCAAACCATCTCTAGATCTCACAGCTTCATCAAGTTTCTTGGAAATCTCATCAATCAATTCATCCTTACCTCTGTTTACATTCTCCAGATTCTCCTTTTCCTTCAAGGCTTCTTCTCGTTCTCGCTTGGACTCGTCACGCTTCCTGATTGCCTCGTGAGCAAGAGACTTCAACCGATTGAACGATACCTGAAGCTCCGATTTCGAACTCTCAGCCGCTTCTCGAGCTTTCTTCTCGCGATCGAGCTCCGCGATTAGCTCCTTTACCCTCTCCTCCGAAACCTCTTCTCGCGGCGGATCCTTTATAACAATAGCCGCTGGTTCTTCAGACTCGACATCGCTGAGGACAGTATCGGCGTCCTCATCGCCTCCGCTAGCCATTCCCAACGTCGATCAGTGAAGACGATTTTGCCTTCTCTCCGATCTAGGGCAACAAAATGACGTAATTGTTTCAGTAACGAGGCGAAATTGGGAGATGGAAGATCGGGATCAACCTTTTCCACCAAACAGCCGTCTCTGACCAGAGGACGGAGATTCTCCGACAGCGATATGTCGGGGTGCGATCTTCTACGGCGGAGGAACTTCAAATTCGATGGCAACAAATCAATCTCGGGTTCGGGTTAGTTTACTTTACAATATCACTTTTACCTGTACATATTTGTTAGGCCCAATTATTTTATGTCTTTTTTTAAGCCCCGTTTGATTCTTATTTGTTCCATTTTTTTCCCAAGTCCCGTTTAATTTTAGACTTTGTTCCTGATGGTTTTTTTAACCAGCTCCATAGGGGTTCTTAACATGGGTTCTTAAGATAAAAAAAATCATTAATTAAATGAAAAATGATTTATTTGGTGAGAATCGGTTAATTTTTAGAAACTTTGAGAACCCCTAACGTGTTTACATGTGATTGGTTGAGCAGATTTTAACATAAAAACAAAAAAAATTCTCTCTCCCGTCTCTTTCTCTCCGAACTACCGCTCCCAATCCCAAATCTCTTTCTCTCCGAACTACCGCTCCCAATCCCAAATCTCTCGGAGGTATTAAGCGGAAGACCGAGTTTTTACCGCATTAACCGTGGTTTAAGAAAACTCGGCGGTTTATTAGCCAATTTTCTGCAAAAATTTCAGAAGCAGAATTAAAAATTAGGATTCGGCGTCAGGAAGAAGAAGCAACCGCCACCGTTTCAATTAAAATCAAACTGAATTTGGGCCATTTGCTTGTTTTGAAAGGCCCATACCTTTTTTTGTTGCAGTTTTTAGACTTTAATTTAGTAAAATATTAAATGATATAATTAATATGAGTAATTTTTGTTTTTGTCCTATTTCTCAGTTTT
Organism: Arabis hirsuta; assembly: GCA_964056655.1. Lineage (NCBI taxonomy): Eukaryota > Viridiplantae > Streptophyta > Magnoliopsida > Brassicales > Brassicaceae > Arabis > Arabis hirsuta. The sequence continues at coordinate 24,475,523 of OZ053305.1, read as the reverse complement.
GTTTTTCCCTCCAATGTAAAAAAAATATGTATGCCTTTTATTTTTGATGTGTTATGTATAAAATGTTTGATAAAATATTAAATTATACAAAATAAATTAGACTTAAAATTCAATAAATTCAAAAATATTAATTTAAAATTCTTAAGAACCCATTAAGGGTTCTAACCAATGAAAAGATAAAAAATTGCATAACTAAAATAGGATTTTTAACTTAATTTAATGTTAAATAAAGTAATTAAAATTTGTTAAAAATCCTAATGGATTCTTACTAATGGAAATAGTCTAAATGTTGTATCCAGCCAGCTCAGCATCTAGATATAATATCTAGATACTATTCATTTTTGAAATCAGGTTTTACATCTGAAAGATGTGTTTAAATGCAATCTTGTTCGTTTATAAATTTGTTGAAAATTATGGATGCAAAATGTTATCTAACTACTAAAAGGTTATGTTTTAAAATTAAAATTTTCATCAACAATCAAATTTACAATGCCATAATTTCAAAATTACTATTTCTGAGCCAAAACTAAAATTATTTTAAAGTCAAATAATATCAAATTTATTTCTATAAACTGAATTTTTATAAATTAGTTATATTTGTAAATTTCTAAGATGTATCATATATAAAATAAACAAGTTTTGCGGTTTTGGCGGGAAACGCCATTTTGTGATTTTGGTGAAAAACAAAATTTAAAGTATTAACAAAAAAAACACGACTTTTTGGTTTTAGCGGGAAACTCGGTTTTGCGGTTTTAGCGAGAAAATGCGGACTTTTCTCTTTTGACTTTCACTATGAAATTCTTGTAAATGATACTAAGTTCTTCATATTGCAGATAAGAAAGTACGGTTTGCAAATCCACAATCAACAAAATACCAAATTTATAACTAACTTGATAGAAAATAATATATCAATTATTTTGATATAATATATAGTTGTATTAATTTTATTGTCTGGAACTTGTAGTCTGCTAGTTCTTCTTGTTAAGGCATCTTGTAGAATTTTTGAGTCATGAGCCGATCCTTCCCATTTACTTAGAACATATATAAACCCGAGATCAAAGTTACAAGTAGCTAGTACGTTTCGTGAATTAACCCCTTTTCGATTGCCTTTTCATAACCTTTTACCATGAAAATAATGTGTGTGCCATCAAAAGTTTTGATACAGTCCTAAAATAAATTCCAAAAATTAATACTGTTAATAAATAGATACGATTCTATCTCTAAGAACCGTGAGAACCTAAGCTAATACGTAATCAAAATAAGAACACACGAATCTTGTCAAAGGAGACTTTCTATAAAAGATTTTTGTTACAAGTTATGCACTTATAACTTGTGCTCGTTTCTTTTACAGGTTTTCTTGCTTAAGCTAAAATTAGGGATACACACGAGCTCCTTAAACACGACGACCTCTTCTGATCATGTTTTTCTTCTTATATAGACCATCAATCTGATGTTTTCTTTTTCCTCCTTGAAGTTGCATTTTGGTCTGAATCTGGGCCTCGTAAATGATACAAAACCGATATGGGCCTGAGCTGACCATTTGACCCAATAGTATTAGTCAGGCCCACGACCCATGTTGTGGTCCAAACCTATTTATCCCACAAACTCCACCTGTTTGGACACGATAACCCTAATTCATTTTTGTTCAGACCACAAACATGTCTTCTTCTCTTCTGTGACGATGTCGAATCGCAGCAGCCTTTGTCGTCTCTTCTCTGGCTTCGTCCTCGCTTGCAAGAGTCACCAACTGTTCTTTGGTCGTAAACTCCTTTATTATCAGGTCTAAAGAAATCCATTTCATCAGACCCTTTCCGCTTCGGATTTTCATCAAACCCGAGCTGCTCCTACGATCTTCGGCTTCGATTTTCTTTCTGGTAAGCATAAACCCCTTTGATTTCTCTACTTTGACGTCTCGACTTCCTCAATTTAAAACCCTAGAAATTTACTCTTTTAATTTCTGATTAAGAATCTTCTCCACCTTGAACCGATGATCTCTGCACTCGGCTCCTCTAGCGTCTACAGGTAACTCTTCAAGTCTTTTCTCCTTCCACAGTATCATATAACACAGAATCAAACGGACATTAACCCGTTTTCTTTTCTGATGTTGCGAGGGTCTCATGATGATACCTGAGTTACCTGGAGCTTTATCCGTCTTCAAACGATGTTCAAGAGGTCGCAACAGAGACTAAACTTTGGTCCAGGTAAAGCTTTAGTCAAAAAAATCTGCTGGGTTTCTGCTGGTATGTATCTTAGCTAGGTTAATGGTTCCTTGTTCCACTGAATATCTGATGTGATGCCATTTGGTTGCAACATGCTTTGTCCGTTCATGATGCACTGCATTTTGAGCTAGGGCAATTGCGCTTTGAGAATCACAGTGAATTGTAACATCCTTGTTTTTGAAACTTAGCTCTTCACAGAACTCTTGCATCCATATAGCTTATTTTGCTGCAGTAGATAGTGCCATGTATCCTGCTTCTGTGGTAGATAATGCAACTACTGATTGCAAAATACACCGCCAACTCACTATGTTTCCCCAAACCTTGAATACATAACCAGTCACAGATCTTCTTTTGTCAAGGTCAGTGGCATAGTCCGAATCACTAAAACCTTCAGCACTGAAATTGTTTTGTTTAGTGAATGTAAGTCTAGTTTTTAATGTACCTTTAGGATACCTTAAAACCCACTTCATAACTTCCCAATGTTTCCTCCCTGGAGCTGACATAAATCTACTAATCACACCAACAGCAAAACCCAAGTCTGGTCGTGATCCTATCATGGCATACATCAGACTTCCAACTGCACTAGCATAGGGAATTTCATCCATGAATCCAGCTTCCTCTTCTCTTTCTGCATCACTTAAGCTCTTGTGGTTAAAGTGACTATAGGTGTAGTGACAGGTTTTGAATCAACAATTCTAAATACCTTCAACACTTTCTCTATATAGCTTTCCTCAGATATTATGAGAATTCCTTTCTCTCTGTCTCTTATGATATCCATACCTAGGATACGAGAAGCCTTACCTAGATCCTTCATCTCAAATTCCTTATTTAAGCTTTCATTTACTTGCCTAATCTCATCTTTGTTTCCTGAAGCTATTAGCATATCATCTACATAGAGGAGTAGATAGATTGCTTTATGCGTATTTACATTCCTTATGTAAACACACATGTCTTTACTATTTCGGATAAACCTTTCTTTCTTCATAATAGTGTCAAATCTCTTATTCTACTGTCTAGGAGACTGCTTTAATCCATAAAGAGACACACTTTATTTTTATCACCCCTTTTGATATATCCTTCAAGCTGCTCCATCAGAATTCTCTCATCTAAGTCCCCATGAAGAAAAGCTGTCTTTACGTCTAGCTGCTCCAATTCCCAATCCATGTTAACCACAATAGACAACATTATCCGTATGGATACATGTTTTACCAGTGGAGAGAAAATTTCATTGTAGTCAATTCCCTCTTTTTGTGAAAAACCCTGAGCAACTAACCTGGCCTTGTGCCTTTTTTCTTCAACACCAGGGATGCTTGGTTTCAACCTGAAGATCCATTTACATCCAACCGTTTTCTGATCTAGTGGTCTTTCAATCAGAACCCAAGTCTGATTCCTGAGTAAAGAATTCATCTCTTCATCAGTTGCACCACCCCATAACTTCCTGTCTTTGCCTTTCATGGCCTCTGCAAATGTTTTAGGCTCCATGATCTCTATTTCTTCAGCTACAGCAAGAGCATAAGCAACATAGCTGCCATCTTTATATTTTGATGGACGTTTAACATTTTCTCTTCTTACTCTGTCTCATGCCAGTATAGAATCTCCTATGTTCATCTCTCCATCAATCACATAATCGTCACTGTCAGGGTTTGATGGAGAATAGTCTGATCCTGCGTCTTAAGCTTTTGTATTTGCTCCTGATTCTGTACCAGATTCAGATTTTTCTGAGTTTTCACACTGTCACCAACTCCACTTTGACCTGAAGTCCCTTCAGTCTCTATAGTAGTAGGTGTAGGTCCTCTGATCAATTTTGCACTGAACGACACTTTCTTCCTTTGTTTTCCCTCAGTATTAGATCCAGAGTTTGCAACCTCTGAACCAGAATCCATAGGGTTATTCAATGTGTGTTTATAGAGCTCTATTTCGTTAAACACCATATTTCTGCTTGTAGTGCACCTGCCTTCATCATCTAACCAGACCCTTTATCCTGTTATACCAAAAGGATAGCCCATGAAAAAAACCTTCACTGTCCTAGGACTTGTCTTGTCCTGTACTATATGAACAAAAGCTGAACACCCAAATCGTCTTAGGTGTTTTAGGTGTTTTAGATCATACTTCCTCTGGTAGCTTAAAATCAATAGAAGAATTAGGAGTTCTATTTATCATATATACTGCTGTAGATGTAGCTTCTGCCCAGAATTCCTTTTCCAGACCAGTTTCATCTAACATACATCTCACTTTATCCATGATTGTCCTGTTTCATCTTTCTGCTACCCCATTCCGTTGAGGTGTATAAGTGCATGTTCTATGTATTTTTATGCATGATTCCTTGCACATATTATCACATTGATTATTGCAGAATTCTAACCCGTTGTCTGTCCTTAGACACTTAACCTTCTTGCTTGTTTGCATTTCAACTGGTGTTTTCCATTCTTCAAACTTACCAAAAACTTCATCTTTTGATTTCAGGAAGTAGACCCATACCTTTTTGGAGAAATCATCTATGAAGCTCACAAAGTACTTGCAGCCACCAAGACTTGGTGCGTTTGCAGGAGAGCCCCAAAGATCTGAGTGTACGTACTCCAAAATCTCTGTTGTTGTGTGTTTAGCGGCTGGAAAAGGCTGCTTGTGAGACTTGCCTAACACACAACTATCACATAAGCTAAGTTCCTTTCCTTTTAAATCTGATATATATTCTTGCTTGCTAAGAATCTCCATATTCTTAGAACTCATATGTCCCAGTCTAGAGTGCCATATATCAGTCATGTTCACACTTTCCTTTACTGCATTAGCTTCTGCTCCAACTACTTTAGCTTGTAAGTAATATAGACCGTTGTCCCATTTTCTTGAGAAAACCTTTTTACCATCTTTGTAGTAATGCTGCATTCCATTGCCACTTTCATACTTACATCCGTTTTTGTCAAGCATGCCTACTGAAATCAAGCTTTTATCAAAGTCTGGCATGTATCTTACCTCACATAAGATAAGTACTGAGTTGTCTGGATTAATGATTTTGATTTTTCCCATTCCCTTCACTTGCCTGATGGATTTGTTTGCCATTCTAACATTGGTTCCATCAAACTCTTCAAGGTCAAATAGCTGGTTTCTATCTGGAGTCATGTGAAAAGTGCAACCTGAGTCTAGAATCCACTCTCCATTAGAAACATCGGTGCATACTGTCAAAACCATAGGCTGATTCAGGTTTTCTCTGACCCTTATCTGGACACTCTCTCTTCCAGTGTCCTTCCTTTCCACAGATGAAACATGCACCCTTGTTTGCTGCATCAAATCTAGGTTTAGACTTTGATCTTCCTTTACTTTTAGACCGTCCCTTGTAGTTGTTTATTTTGTCTGATCTCCCTCTTGAACCAACATACAAACTGTCTGAACCAGATTGACCCTTATGCAGTTTTCCTTTTTCCTTCAGTTCCATCTCTTTGTCATATGTTGCACTTATCAACAGTGATAGTCTCTTTACCTGTCCCATATTTCAGGGTGTGTACTAGTGGCTCAAAGGGAGGAGGAAAACTAGAGAGAAGTTGTATAGCTTGGTCTTCCTCAGAGATCTCAACCTTTAGACTGGCCAAATCAGCAATCAATTTCAAGAAGGTATTTATATTCTCCTCTATAGATTTACTTTCTTCCATCTTGAAACTTGCAAACCTTTGTTTTAAGTAAATACGGTTTGGTAATGACCTTGTTTGGTATTCCTTTTTCCAGAGCCTTCCACATGCCAAGGGCAGTGGTTTCCGTCATTACCTTTCTCAAAATCCGATCGCTAAGGCAAGTAGCAATTAGATTTCTTGTCCTTAGATCCTTTTCATCTTTCTTAGGATCAACCATTGTGAGTTTGACTGCTAACTGTGTTTCACCTTCCTTTAACACTTTCCTTGTAGCCGTGGATGTCCAATCCTCACTTAAAACTGCCAAAAGACCATGTATCTCCAATTGACCAAGTAATTTGAATTTCCATAATCCAAAATCATCTGATCCGTCAAACTTTTCCATCTCAAACCTACCTGGTGTAGGATCCATTCTGACTTGTTCTTGTTTTCCTCTTGCAGATATCAACAGTCGAAGATTACCCTCAAGAGGCCTACCTGATTCTTCCCTAACCTTGAAGAATCCGAATCACCAAGATTATACAGCCTATATAATCTTTCGCCAAGAACAACACAACCGACCAGTAGAGGCCTAATCTAGTTGAGATGCCTTCCACACCCTTCAAAAAAATAAGTCTCTTAGATCCTTAACTTTGATCTTTAGTCTTAGATTCTCTGCACTCGAACCTGTAATGCTCTAATACCACTTGTTAAGAAATAGATCTGATTCTATCTCTAAGAACCGTGAGAACCTAAGCTAATACGTAATCAAAATAAGAACACACGAATCTTGTCAAAGGAGACTTTCTATAAAAGAGTTTTGTTACAAGTTATGCACTTATAACTTGTCCTCGTTTCTTTTTCAGGTTTTCTTGCTTAAGCTAAAATTAGGGATACACATGAGCTCCTTAAACACGACGACCTCTTCTGATCACGTTCTTCTTCTTATATAGACCATCAATCTGATGTTTTCCTTTTCCTCCTTGAAGTTGCATTATGTAGAACCGGTTTTCGTCTGAATCTGGGCCTAGTAAATGACACAAAACCGATATGGGCCTGAGCTGACCATTTGGCCTAATAGTATCAGTTAGGCCCACGGCCCATGTTGTGGTCCAAACCCATTTATCCCACAAATACTTTTTAAAAAATTGATATGTACCTTAAAATAAAGATAAAAGGGCCTAAGTGGTAAGAATTGTGGTTGTAGACTTTCGTTGTAGGATTTTGGCTATAGAGATGTTGACAGTAGAAACTGTGACTTCTAAGTTAAATATTTTTAAAAGTTTAATTGGTAACAAAAGTTATAGAAAATATAACTGATACTAAAGTATTGTTAATTTTTTATGCTAAAAGTATTAGCTTAAGTAATCAATACATGAAATTTATAATTAAACAATTTAATTTCTTATGTTGAAAAAATTATAAACTATAGTTATACATTTATTACTCGAAAAATAACAATAATCTTTAAAATAAGAAAAATGGATCTCAAAAGAAATAAATAACAAATAGTTATCAATTAATCATATAACAAACAGTGATAAAAGTTTTTTTTTTTTGGGAAAAAGAAAGAACATTAATAAAGAAAAAAAAAAACTTTTATTCCATAATATGAAAATAGGGAAAGAGAGAATTTTGAATGGTAAAAGACTACACAAAGTGACTTTAAAAAACAATTAAATAAAGAAGAAAAACTGCAGCATAATATTTACGATTTTTAAAATCGATACAATAAAAAAAGTGTGATTGAGAAAACAAAAATTGTAAGAACTATGAAACCTATTAAAGGCTTTACAGTCTAAACGCCGATCACCTCTAAAATTTGTGCTTTTGCTTGTTTTTGCGGACACTTTATGAATAGGTTTAGCCATCAAGATTGGTGTTAACGTGTTTAAAACCATGAAAATCTTATGAAAGTTCGTACTCTTTATAAATTTTGATTTTTTTAAAAATGTTGATCGTGTGACAATATTTTGAAATTTGGACAATTGTTATCAAAATAGTAGCAAGCATCTCTTTGACACATATATCTAAGTGTTTTCAAATCTGTTATTATTCTAATTTGATTAGATAAGTATGCAAACATATCATGATACATACCATATCATTGTCGAAAATGAATATGATTCTCTTTCAAAACCTTTGTATATAAGCATGTCCCTCTCTTGTGATTTATCGTCGAATTAGATGTGCAATTTGATTTTCCGATGCAAAATATGCAATAAATATCAATAACATAATGTCTACATCTGAATCATCTTCTTCACGAAATTCTTTTGTTATTATATATATTTATGATGCCAATATTTTAATTAGATTAAATAACTAGAGATAAGAAATAGAATTTTTGTGTGAAAAAACTGAATTGTTTGAGTACCTTAAAAAGGAGAAAGAGGGAGATATAAAAATTTTAAACAGAAAAACGATGGGTCATTTCATTGGAGGATGTGAAGAAGGATTGACGATATCTTGAGATGTGTAGAGGGGAGAGGTTGATTTGTCGAGATTGTGTAGGCGTAATTGTTATTTCTTTTGTTAAAGCAGTGATTTTTTTTTAAGGTATCTTTTCATAGGTTTACAAAAACCATTGTAGCAGAGAAAAAAAATCAGATTTTAGGAACATTGAAAGATGATAGAAAAGTTAAAGTCTAGTTGGTATAAATATGGCTTTAAAAACTGTATTTAATTTTAAAGTATAACCAATCACCTCTTTGGTTATGAAAATCTAAGTAAAATGGTTAGATTTTGACTGAAACAATATACCCTTAAATATAGTTACATGGCCAGGAATTGTTAAAAAGGGGATTGATAAAGTTCATTGGTGATGGTACAAGGACTAAGGTATGGATGAAAAAATGGGTGATGGACATACATCCAAGAAGACCGGTAAATAAACAGAGCCTTGTGGATATTAACCTTGACGTGTGCTCACTGTTGACACCAGTAAATACATGGAGACGTGACGTGGTCAATGATCTATTTCCACTCGAAGATGCAGCAAGGATCATGACATTAACAGTGGAAGGGGTCGCAGACAAACACATTTGCGCTTATACTGATAACGGTTCCTTTACTGTCAAAAGTGGTTATTGGTTCAAATCAACCAGCAATACCGTCACTACTTCCATTTCCTAATGTCATCCGCCGTAATGCTCTCAAATAGAGAATATGACACATTAAAACAGTACCAAAAATAAAAATGTTTTTATGGAGAGTTCTGTATGGAGCTCTAGTAGTGGCATATCGGTTAAATTTTCGAGGTATATACCTAGATGCGACATGTAAGCTCTGTAATGTCGTTGCTGAAATGATTAATCACGTGTTATTCAGTTGTGACACAGCTAAAGAGCTGTGGGAAGTTGCTGGACTTCGCGCTCCATCATCTGGTTTTGGGGATACACTTGAAGACAACATGGATTTTGTGTTTCAATTGACAGTGTCTAACGTAGGCTTTGATCCTAATCTTGGAGCGATGCCCTGGTATTTATGGGCTATTTGGAAGCGTTGTAATGCTATATTCTTGGTCGAAGTGCAAGAGTCAGTGGTAGTAATGGCTCAACATGCTTTTGACGAAGCAAAGTGTTGGAGAAAGAGTAATGATGGTGAACTAGATAATACTCAGAACAACGTGCTTGAAAAGAAAGTAGATCATACATGGCAAAACTTGAGGATAATGTAGTTAAGTGTAATGATAATGGGAATTGGCGAAGCGCAAGACTACATGGTGGTGTTTCCTAGATTGCGAGACACCATATGGGCTCAGTATTGTTCCACACTCGAGACGCTTCCACATGCTACCGGAATCAGATCACGACAGAGTTTCGAGTCTTGATATGGTAGATGCAGAGCCTTTGAGACTTACACATTAAAGACGTAGTGATCGCATCGGACTGTCAGGCCGTATATGCAGCCTTACTTAAACCATGCGAGTGGCCGAGATACCGTGTTTTCATTGAACACATCCTCTGGTTAAGTTCAGGATTCGATAGCTGCTCCTTTGAGTTGGAGACGGCAAAGTCAAATGTCGTAGTGCAAGAGATCTCTAAAAGCATTACGAGAGATAGAAGATCCAACTCATATCTTGCCTTGGGAGGCCCGGCATGGCTGCATAATCTTATTTATCGTGAAGCTTGTTCGTAGCATCTTTTAGTTCTCTTGTCATTGGGTGTGATGTTATGTTGTCAAGCTTTTATATTGTTTGCTCTGTTTCAATTCTGTATCATTAGATGATCCTCTTTTTAATGAATTTCAAGAAGGTTAAAAAAAGGGTTAATTACTAGAACTACCTTGATAAATGGCCTAATTATTAGAATGACCTTCACAATTATCAAAATATTAAAAAAGGGTTTATAAGACATAAAAATCAAGGTTATGTTTTGTTATTACGAAAATGTCATTGCCATTTTTTACTTAAAAAAAAAATTCAAAAATACAAACGCGACCGCGGAGGTTGTAGAAACACTGGAGACGCGCTCGGCGGAGGTGTGCCGCCGAATTTAGATAAAATCGGGTAAAAATCCGATTTTTGATTTTTGGTTAGAAAAAAAAAACTTGAAATCTTTTGATTTTTTGTTAGATAAGTGATATATGATGTTAGATCTACTAGTTTTAGGCTAAATCTAATTGAAAACAAGTTAAAATACAGTAAAAAAACGAGCTAAATACAGGTTGGCTACCATTGTTAGGGTTTGAAGCTTTTGGGTTGGTGAAGAAGATGAAAGATAAATTACGATTTTACCTTTTTTGAATAAGTTTACCACTACTACAAATAAGTCTACCACTACTACAAATAAATCTACCACTACTATAAATAGGTATACCACATCTTATAAATCTACCACTACTACAAATAAGTCTACCACTACTACAAATAAGTCTACCAGAACATAATTATTACTCTTGCTATCAAGTCTACCACAACAGATCAATAAGTCTACCACGACGGATTATTAAGTCTACCACCACTACAGATTAATAAGTCTACCACAACAGATCAATAAGTCTACCACGACGGATTATTAAGTCTACCACCACTACAGATTAATAAGTCTACCACTACAGATTAATAAGTCTACCACAACAGATAATTAAGTCTACCACAACAGATAATTAAGTCTACCACAACAGATCAATAAGTCTACACGACGGATTATTAAGTCTACCACGGCTACAAATTATTAAGTCTACCACCATAGATTAATAAGTCTAGCACAATAGATAATTAAGTCTACCACCACAGATTAATAAGTCTACCACAACAGATAATTAAGTCTACCACAACAGATAATTAAGTCTACCACCACGTATTATTAAGTTTACCACCACAGATTAATAACTCTACCACAACAGATCAATAAGTCTACCACCACAGATTATTAAGTCTACCACCACTACTACATATTAGTAAGTCTACCACCACTACAGATTATTAAGTCTACCACTGCAGGTCAATAAGTCTATCACTGCATATCTGCAGGAAATAAGTCTACCACCACTACAGATTATAAGTCTACCACCACAGATTAATAAGTCTACCATAACAGATAATTAAGTCTACCACCACAGATTAATTAAGTCTACCACAACAGATAATTAAGCCTACCACAACAGTACATTAAGTCTACCACCACAAGTTAATTAAGTCTACCACAACAGATAATTAAGTCTACCACCACAACAGATAATTAAGTCTACCACCACTGATTAGTAAGTCTACCACAAGAGATAATTAAGTCTACCACCACAGATTAATTAGTCTACCACAACATATAATTAAGTCTACCACCACTACAGATTATTAAGTTTACCACTACAGATTATTAAGTCTACCACCACAACAGATAATTAAGTCTACCACAACAGATAATTAAGTCTACCATGACGGATTATTAAGTCTACCACAACAGATAATTATGTCTACCACAACAGTAAATTAAGTCTACCACCACAAGTTAATTAGTCTACCATAACAGATAATTAAGTCTACGATCACAATAGATAATTAAGTCTACCGCAACAGATTAGTAAGTCTACCACAAGAGATAATTAAGTCTACCACCACAGATTAATAAGTCTACCACAAAATATAATTAAGTCTACCACCACTATAGATTATTAAGTCTACCACAGCAGATGAATAAGTCTACCATGACGGATTATTAAGTCTACCACTACATATTATTAAGTCTACCACCACGACAAATAATTAAGTCTACCACAACAGATAATTAAGTCTACCACCACAGATTAATAAGTCTACCATAACAGATAATTAAGTCTACCACTACAGTAAATTAAGTGTACCACGTGAGCGGTAGATTTATTCGCTTTTGGCGGGAATCTCATTAATGACAGTTTCGTAAATAGGTTTTTTGTTATCAAAGGAAATAAGAGCAAATCGGGTTTTAAATTTTTTTTAAGATCGTTATAGTAATTATGAAACTCCATGACCAAAATTGTCAAAAACCCATTTATTAAGGCCTGTTTAGTAAATCTCCCACAAAAATCTATTCAAACTCAATCAAATAAAAATAATTGTAAGTATTTATCGAACATGAATAACACAATATTTTAACTGGTCATTTTAAATCTTTAATTGAATAAATCTTTAATTGAATAACAATGAATTTCAAACTTTTTAATGAGGAGACTGTAAATACACGAATCAATAATATTAGATTTTAAATTTTTAATAAAATATTGTAAATATAAGAACCAATTAGGTCTAATAATTTTTTTAAAATTAATTATTGAATAACAATTGATGTTCTATAGATATAAAATCTATTAAAATCTATCACTGAATAACACCTTTTAAATATTTTTAAAAATGTGGAAAATTTAAGGAAAATTGGTATGTATATTAGTCTATGTATGTATAATTAGACATCTAACACTCTAAAAATTATAATTTAGTAACTAACATAGAATACTAACTTTACCCTTATGCAATTACTTGTTTTTACTTTCAAACAAAATAAAAAATAAAAAAAATACAATATTTACCTAAATCTAATAGTGTTCTTCTCCGGCTCTTTCTCATTCTTTTTCTCCTTGTAGTTCCTCTTCTTCTCCTTCTCGTTTCTCTTCCTCTATCTCCTTCTTCTCCTCTTTCTCCGTCTCCTCCTCCTCCATCTTCTTCTCATCTTTCTCCTTTTTCTCCTCTTTCTCTGTCTCCTCCTCCTTCTTCTCCTCCTCTTTCTCCTTCTTCTCCTCTTTTTCCGTCTCCTCCTCTTCTATCTCCTTTTATTTATGATTTATAGATGGTGCTATTGAGAACAAAATCACAAGTAAATTTGTATTCAACAGTAAATAGTGAACTATTATAATAAATTAAATGTAAATTTGTACAAGTATAGTTAAATATTATAGTAAAGTAATTCGTATAGTTGTTTACATAGTATTTGATGCGACAACAGCATAGTCAACTATTGTTTGATCTTATAGCTGACTATCGCACATAAATTAGCTTATAGCTGACTATTCGTAAATAAATTAGTGAACTATTTTAATCAACATATGCAACTTTTTAACATAGTAAACTATTTATGTATCCAAGACAAGACAATCCATTCACCCAATATCACAATAACACTCGTCCCCTTTGGCTTCTGAAACAAATAGTTAACTATGTCAGTTAACTATTTCACAATATACAGTGAACACATATAGTCAACTTTAAATACTTCTACAGGCCTGCGAGCTTTGCCATCAACGTTGTTTTCATCATCTTCACCATTGCCAATTTTCAATTTGTTCTCTACTGCTTCTCCAACAAACGCCTTTGAATGGTGAACACAATATCTAGTGCCCATTTTATACCAAAAAGAAAACAGATACGGACAATATAAATCAAAGATCAGTCAAGTGGAATCGTGATCAATCAGAATCAAATTTGGACCAATCTTGATTTCCTCCTCCTTCAACGCTATCTTGCAAATAGGTTCACGATTTATGCTTTTTACTATAGCAGCTATTGTAAAGATAGTTTTAGGAATTTTTTTACTAAAATACATTATTATCACCATTAAGAGTATTTTCGTCACAAATTGACAAGTCAATGCTACACACCTAAATACTAATCACGTGTTGTTAGTTACCGATCTGATTTCAAAAACTAATATACACCTAATTAACCCAAAATTTAATCAAAAATCAAATAAAAATCAAAATTAGAGAAATCAAAATAAAATAATAAGTGTTAGGATTCTCTATTAAGTTTCACGGTTACATTCTCTACTTTACGATTTATAAAATATTAAATTATTAAATCGTGTATGGGCAGATTTTAATCTAGTAACATATACAAAATACGAAGTATTAGAGTCCGGATTTTTAGTGTTTATTCCCTCTTTCTCTTGACAAGAATCTTTCAAGATAATCAGTGATTTGATTTCAATGTGGAATAATATGTTTTTACCTGCAATTGGAGAGATTTCAATTGTTAGATTTTCAGTATAGCGATATATATATATATATATATATATAGGAGTCCGGATTTTTAATGTTTTTACTAGATTTTGACCCGCACTTTGTGCGGAAACATACGTTTTTTATGTTGTAAGCTAAAATTTTGGATTGTGTCTTATATAATATGTTCAAAGTGTGATATGTATTATTTTGGTTTGTAAGTAGAATCGATTATATTGAAAAAGTATGATTAGTTTTTTTAGTTTGAAGGTAGAGAATAAGTATGTTAAGTATTGAATTTTATAATGAATGATCATTGTAGTTGGTATACATAAATTATAATATTTAGTTTTGTGCATGTACGAATGTCTGTCGTATCAATTATTTAGTTTTGTGCATATACGTATGTCTGTTGTATTTACTTATGGAATAAGAATGGATTATAATATGGCAAACGTACTGAATCTCTATGTAATAAAACAAATCTAAAATAAGTTAAAAAAACCAAAACATAAATTGTAGGTGTAACTCCGAAGATTTGATCGAAAACGCAAAAGAATAATACTTGAGAGTCTCCATCGTCGAAGATTGATCAAACTCTTTAATCAAGTTCAGAAACTAATCTGTAAAAAAAAAAAATATTTAAAAAATGAAGCACTTGTAAGAGATGAATTTGAAAGAAGTTGAATAGATGAATATCCATACCTTCATCACACAACAATTGCGAGTCAATATTTTGGAAAAACTCTTTGAAAACAACGTTCATAGTCTTCTTCTGAGTTTTACCATCGCTATCTACAATAAGAATTTTCAAACCTTTCTTGGAAGTCACTCTAGAAATAGCCACATATAGCTGACCATGCGAAAACACTGGCCGAGGCAAATACAACCCAACTTCTCCAAGAGACTGTCCTTGACTTTTGTTGATGGTTATCGCAAAGGCAACGGATAAAGGTAGCTGTCTACGACGCATTTTGAAAGGTAATCTTGTGTCTGAAGGAGTAATCAATAACCTAGGAATCAAAACCTTTCGACCAATATTGTCTCCTGTAATAACACTTGCTTCAATCATAAACTCGTACATTTGTGTCACTTGAAGCCTAGTACCATTCATCAAGCCTTCTTTCGGATCGTAATTCCTAAGTAACATGACCGGACAACCAACCTTTAGTCGTAACTCATGATTCGGTAACCCAGGAACCTTAATGCTATTAAAAAAATCTAGAGTGAAACCATAATCCTCTAACGAAATCTCATCAAAAGGATCGATACTATCAGCACTTAGGTACACCTTCTCTTCACCTGTTTTCCAAATACCGCAAAATGTTATTAATAAATTTAGTTAAGCCAATGAATATTTAGTAAATTGTACTGAAAATTTTAATGTAGACTAACCTTGCAATTGAGAAAGCATATATTCATTTATCTGATTCACATCATCATTTGTAGGACACAAAATTGCTCTCTCTTGCCAGAATTCTGGTTCTTTATCTTCTTCGCTATAAATGAATACATATAATGGAACCAAACCATTAAAATTCTGGAATATATTTTTATGAGCAAACCAAACCAAGCCAAGCCAAGCTGGAATAGACACAAGCGAGTTCCCATGGCGGTAAGTGGAACCAAACCATAACAGTTTCTTTTTCTAGATGATAACCCGAGGTTTCTGATAAGTGAGGATTGCTGATATTAAAAACCATACGATGTTTTGAATCTATCACATGTATCGTTAAGAATAACTCACAAACTCATTTCCGCTGTCAAGTTTCTATCAAAACACTAAAATTGTAAAAATAATTTAAAAAAAAGTAAATGTTAGTTCGAAAATAATTAAATTTTAATGAATCTTTCCTTATTTCTTTATTGTTAAGATCTTCTATACAAGATTTACTCTTAAAAAGATTTACTCTTATAAAATAAGTAACCTTTAATGAAAATTGTAAAAATTTAAAGAAAATTTAACACATAGCAAGATTGAATGTTAACGATCAAAATGACATCAGAACAAAATTTCTTAGACATGTAAAGAGAAATCAAGTGATAATGATACCCACTTGTTCAAAAGCCTTCAACTTCACCTTGTAGACCACTCATTGCAGACATCACTGCATAAGAATCAAAAGGAAGATCAAAGCTCAATCTCGATCTTAACCACTTCTTAGTTAATGAAATCTCAACTGCAACATGTAGCCAAAGTTATATTGTATGGATCCAAATCTTTCACGGAAACTCTATTGCCATTTATAAAATACAATTCAAACTCACCTGACATAGCTGGTGTCAGAATTCCATCGCCAAAGCCTGCGTCTTTCAGCGTATATGGGTAGAAGGTTTCATGAATCATGATAATCTCAAAAACCCTTTATATGTTTTAAGTTTTTATGAGAAATCAAAGAAAACACACACATGTCCATAAGCTTGAACATCATGGAGATCATATCCTCTTTGTTTGATATACTCTGCAAATATAGGAGACAGAGTTTCAACATTTTTGCAGTAGTCGGCGATGAGAACTTTACCGCCTGGTTTAAGCCATTTGAAGAATGTCTTGAATAGAGCCGGCTTGTCCTGAAAATAAGACAAATGATGCAGATGATGATTACCCCAAAAAGCCATCTTCAAGAATGAAAAAAGAAATGGTTTTTGCTTACTTGGATATGCAGAATAGTGTCACGACTGTAAATGACGTCGAAATAGTTATCTGGATATGCTTTAGTTGTGCAATCCTCAACTGAGCATTTGATTCCAATAGCACACTCCAATGCAAAAGAGATCATGTTGACTGAAAGATCGATTCCAACAACATGAACATCGAAATTCTCAGCCATGTAGAAGTCACCTCCACCGATACCACAACCAACATCTAAGACTTTCTGTACCGGTTTAAGGTACATCTTTGCCGCAAATTCTTTAGTTGTCTCTGTAAAAGGAAACAACTAAAGAACCAAAGAAAACAACAAAATCAGCACAAAAACAAAAAATCAAATTGAAACTCTTCTCTTCACAAGACAATTCGTCTCTAAGCTTATCTATGCAGAGAACAACAACAGAAGTTGAGTTCTTCTCTTCTGACAATATCTTCTCATCTTTTCCTTTTTTCTTCTCTTCTTGTGTTTCTGTTTTTGTCTCTCTCTCTTCTTTTCCTTCTTCGCTGCAGATTTTTCTTCCACACCACACAACACATCATAAACTTCATCAAAACTATATTTGTGTCAAAATTCATTGATCCTAAAGTCTCCAACAAAACAATTTTCTACCGATAAGTCCTTAGGAAATCTTAAGCAACAAAAGTACCTTAATATCTTCTCATCTTTTCCTTTTTTCTTCTCTTCTTGTGTTTCTGTTTTTGTCTCTCTCTCTTCTTTTCCTTCTTCGCTGCAGATTTTTCTTCCACAACCACACAACACATCATAAACTTCATCAAAACTATATTCGTGTCAAAATTCATTGATCCTAAAGTCTCCAACAAAACAATTTTCTACCGATAAGTCCTTAGCCAACATTTTTGCAGTAGTCGGCGATGAGAACATCAACACATAACAAAAAGGATAGGCAAAGACCCAACAAATACATATCGGATTCAATCGCTAGAACAAAGCTAAAGTATTCAACTTTCAGAAGCTATTTCCACAACTAACAATACCCACGAAAAAATCAAGCCAGTAAAACATCATCAGAGTAAAATTAACTTAATTCCATGAATCGAAAGAGCTAAGGTAAACTTGCTCAATTCACAATAAAACAACAACAACGAAAGCAATACTTACTCAAATCACGAGCAGATTCTCCGAAGATTAAATCTGGATCAAACGAATAACTGTAGAGCTCCAGAATCCAAAGAGAGGTAGATAAGGAATTAACTCACTCGGGAAAACAAATACATTTGAAGAATGCAAGAGAGAGAGAGAGAGAGAAAGAAAGAATCTGATTTGGGAATTTAGGGCTTAAGAGAGAATTTAGATTCCATGAACAATGGAGAGAGATCGAGAGAGATCGCTTGTATATGATCTCCTTGCATCTTAAGAGATCGAAAGAAGAAGATTGTGTTCGGAAATTAGCATGGAAATTGGCGAGAGAGATCGAGAGAGAGAGATGAAAATCTCATGAAGAAGAAGAAGAAGAAGAAGTCTATGACCCATAATTTTTTTTGTTGAATAGTTACATAATTACAATTTTGCCATTACTGAAACGGGTCATCGAACCGGGTCGCGCGCGGCTCCGCGTGTATGCAGTCGGATCTAGTTACAAAAATGTCTGAAATTGATCTGATAATTACTAAAATTGCCTCTGGATATATCCAAAATTATCCTTTTTAATTGAATTTCTTTAGTGCAAAACCAATTGCAATTTTAGTAATATTAGATAGGATTTTGGACATTTACTCTAAATGACTTCTCTTTTAATAGTATAGAGATTCTTTGTAATTTGGATTTTGATGGAGAAAGATGAAACATAAAAAGAGGAATAATTATCTTCTATTTTCTTTTGTTAATCCGAAGTGAAATTAACTCCAAGCCAAAACAATGGTTATCCTCGGTCAACTATATATATATATATATAAAAACGGTCATCTATATTATCGGGAATGATTATCAGTTACGGACCTAAGCAAATCTACATAATTACTTTAGATAGTACATTGATAGTAGATAATATGTTAGTAATCTAAACAATGGTTTTCTTTTTTCTTCAGAAAAAATGTTAGTACGATAATATGTTTTGACCAAAAAAAAGATATTCTTTTTATCTTATAGTTGTCCCAAAAAAAAAAATTATCTTCTTATCTTTTTTATAACTGAAAAATATAAATTCTCCTAGAAAATTTATATAATCTAACTAATTTTTTTTTTATTCACACAATCTAAATGATTTGTGATTGGTTCGACTGTAATTATATAATAATTGTTGTGCATGATTGGTTGGGCTTTAAGTGTTGTCTACAGTCTTAATTTTTCTTAAAGCATCATTTTGTTACCGATCATGTTACTAACTTTAATTCTTTAAGTTTCAAACCTACACCTTTTTTTACCAATTATGTTTTTGCATTAATTCTCTAAGCTACAGCTTCTTTAAAAAAATTTAAGTTTCTTTTGCTGTAACATGTAAAATCTTACAGCCCCATTTTTAGGACTGTACAAACTCTTATTTTTAAAAAAAATTCACCTTATACCCTTTTATTATGATTATTTCGTTAAAACTATATAAAAGAGAAAAAATATATATATGGAAGGATTTTAAAACAAGATTGTGACGAATCTATGGAAAAGGTAAAATCAAAGGTATTATGAATTATTCTGTCAATCACTAAAGTATTTTTATATTTTAGATACATTTACCGAAATTATTTAATTTTAAAATGATGTTTTAATTTTTTTTTAATTGTCCGTTTTAAAATAATTTAGAGGTTCATTTTTATTGCATTGAAAATTACATAAAGTTTCTATAGACTCGATTATTTGTATAATTAGTACAAAACATTTTATTTTCATAAAATTAGTCGATCTAGTTAAAACTATAGCACATATCTTATGTTTACCAATCATGTTTTTATTTTAAAATAGTTACAGCTAAAACTTATATATCTACAACACAAAAATTTGCAGTATAATTTTTTTACAGCTACAGCCGGTAAACTTACAGCAAAAAAAAGAAAGTACAGATATATATAATACCTCTGTCATATCTATAGCTATACTGAAAATCTATCCTTTTCTCTTGACAAGAATCTTTCAGCGAATCTCTCCGATTGCAGGTAAAAAACATATTCCACATTGAAATCAAATCACTGAATATTCATTCCCTCTCCAATTTGGAATTTTCAATCGTTTTTGAAAGCGAATCTTTTTTGCGATTTCCGCAATTTTATTGTGATCAACGACAACTACAGATCGACCTATACGGTGCTTATTCACATAGTCTCTTATGATGGGAAGTAGCAGTTCGAAACGATCGAGCAGGAGAAGTCATTTTCTCTTGACAAGAATCTTTTAACGAATCTCTCCTATTGCAGGTAAAAAAAATATACCACATTGAAATCAAATCACTGACTATTCATTCCCTCTCCAATTTGGAATTCTCAATCATTTTTGAAAGCGAATCTTTTTTGCGATTTTCACAATCTTTATTGTGATCAACGACAACTACAGGATTCTCAAAGTTCTTCTTCTTCTTCTTATGAGGTTAGTAAGTTTCATCACTAATCGAAGAGATTCTTGAGTGTTTTTGTTTTTCTTATTTTTGCTGATCCGTTTCTTGCTTCTTATTGTTATTATAAGGTTACGACTGCTCTTTCTCAAGCCGGTTTGGAGTCTTCCAATCTGATTGTTGGTATTGATGTCACCAAGAGCAACGAGTGGACAGGTCAAAGTTTTACCTTTTTTCTATCTATGTAAGCAATATTTGGAATTTTAAAGTAGTAATTATAGAAGATGTATTTTCTTATATTAATCATCATCAATACATTTGAGTTATTTATACAGAGGAATAGAAGAGTCTAGATTAATGTAATTACATAGAGTTTCCTAAACTAGAACAATCAGAATATTGACATATCAAAGTGTATCATAATCATATCTCTAATACGCCCCCTCAAGATGGAGGGTCGTTAGTCACTCCAATCTTGTCACGAAGATCAATGAAGCGAGCTCGAGGTAATGGTTTCGTGATAGCGTCAGCAAGCTGGTCTTTAGTGTTCACATGAGCGACCTGTAATGCTCCATTTTGGATGTGATCACGAACAAAATGGTAGTCAAGGCCGATGTGCTTCATACAAGAATGGAAGACTGGATTAGCACATAAGAATGTAGCGCCAATGTTGTCGCAGTACACCGTTGGTGGTGTTAAAAGAGTGATGCCAAGCTCTGTGAGCAAGTTGCATATACATCAAACTTCCGCCACTGTATTTGCAACAGCACAGTACTCGGCTTTCGTAGAGGAGCGTGCCACACCCTTTTGTTTCTTGGCTGTCCACGAGATAGGATGTTGGCCAAGATAGATATGTATGCGTTGGTGGAGACGTAGTCATCTGAATCACCAGCCCAATCGGCATTCGAGTATGCGTGCAATGTAGTTTTTGTTCATGGCCGCAATAAAGATTCCATGTGTTGGAGTCCCAACAAGGTATAAGAGTATTCTATTTTCCGCTTGCCAGTGGTCTTCGGTTGGGCGATGCATGAATTGTGAGAGGCGGTTAACAACGTAAGCTATGTCAAGCCTTGTGAAAGCAAACTATTGTAGGCTTCCGACTAGTTTTCAATATTCTGTTGGATCAGGCAGAATGGTACCCGAGGTGAGTGTGAGTTTTGGAGACGTGGCCATTGGTGTGGTGATAGGCTTGGCATTCGTCATGTTGTACTTATGTAGTAAGTCCAATATGTACTTTATTTGGGAGAGATGAAGATCATCAGAAGTGCGGTGAGTTCTAGGCCAAGGAAGTAGTTGAGTTCTTTGGGATCTTTGACGAAGAATCAGTCGGCTAGGAGTTCGAGAATACGTTGTATCGCTGGTTTGCTATTGCCTGTCATAAGTATGTCGTCAACATAAACGAAAAGATAGACAAATTTTTTACCACTTTGGAGCACAAGCAGAGACGTATCGGCAAGGGAGTTTTTGAATCCAAGGCTGATGAGAAATATGCGATGTTCATTGCACCAGGCCCTTGGAGCTTGCTTGAGTCCATAGATGGCTTTGCGGAGACGACATACATGGTCAGGGTGATCGGTATCAACGAATCCCTGTGGTTGCTCCATGTAGACTTCCTCTGTTAAAGTGCCTTGGAGGAAGGTGTTGTTGACGTCTAGTTGTTGTAGCGGCTAGTCATTAGCCACTGCTATATCAAGGACCAGGCGTATAGTAGTTGATTTGATAACGGGGCTAAACGTATCGGTATAGTCTTGCCCGAGTTGTTGGTTGTATCCCTTGGCGACGAGCCGGGCTTTGCACAGATGATGAAACCCAGTTGGAAGAAATTTTTCTTGAAGAGCCATTTACATCCAACAATATTGAAATGAGGTTGACGAAGGATCAAGTCAAACGTTTGATTGCGAGCAAAAGCAGTGAGCTCATCGGATATTGCACCTCTCCATCTTTTGTTTTTTAGTGCTTGTTTGAGAGTTTGGGGTTCGGCTAGAATTGTGATTAAGAGAGCGGCAGAGTAATTATATTTTGGATTCGGTTTACGGATGTCGTTTTTGCAACGTGTGGTCATGGAATGAGTATTTGACGGTGGTGGTGGTGGCTGATTATTGGCGGTGGTCGTTGTGTTAGTGAGGTTAGATGGTGAAGAAGATGGGGTCGTTGTTTGGGTTTGGGGTTGTGGTAGTGGTTGATTGTGAATTGTATTTGGGCTTGAGATTGAGATTTGTAATGGGCTTGGTTGTTGATGGGTTGGGATTGCTGGATTGGGTGATGATTGATTTGTTTGGTTGGGCTGGGCCATAGGTTCAAGCCCATGTGTAGTTTGAGCAGTGGGCTCAGAAGATTGAGATGAGGGAGAAGGAGATACAGAGGGCGATACCTATGGTGTTGCAGAGACTGTTGGGGAGGCAGGCGGAGTCGACGACGAATGAAAGTCAGAGCTTGTTGGTCCCGGCGGCAACGGTGGTACGAGTGGCAAAGTCAAGGAGGGTTCTGGTGGGGTGAGGGGTGAAACGACCCGATCAAAAAATTTAAAAATTTTCCCTTCAGATTATGATCATCACCGATCATAATCCTTAACTGGGCCAACACAAGCAACGCGGAAACAATTAAAATCAACAATAACAACCAAATCAATAAATCTCATACTTTATTAATTTCCTAAACCGTTCAATTCAATAAGAACAATATTCAATTCAATCAATTTCAGAATAATCCAATGACAACAATTTCAGAATCTACTAGCAACCTAGCAATTCTAACGCTACAACCACTGGGACGAGACACTAGATCATCTCCTTTTCCCGGTCATGATTCCACGATTACATTTTCTCTTTACATTCAACACATGGCAAAAAGATTTGCGTGAGTATTATCACAAATACTCAGCGACGCGGTCATCCCGTCTACATGCTATTTATACACAAGTATAAACAATAGATACAATACCAGGATGAGCATACACAAGCATTCACGAAACAATCAAACACGAACCAATCCAGGAACTTTGTATCGATCGACACAACCTCTAGGTGTCGATCGATACACAGCCCGTGTCGATCAATACAACCACTAGGTGTCGATCGACATACAACCCCGTGTCGATCGACACACCACCCTGGTGTCAATCGACACGACATCACAGAACCCAGAAACGAGCCTATCCTCTCATGGCTCGAATCCGTCGTGATTCATCGAGTCTCCTGCACAATTTCATTCATAGAACACACGAAATCCAACAAGCAATCGCATTTTACCCATTCATTACACTTAAGTAAGCCTACGGTCACGCACTCACCTCGATTTCGGATTAAAAAGATGAAGAACGACAAAGAACATGAAGAACAGCCTCTGATTCTTCCTTTTCAGACCCGAATCAACCTAGCAACGATCCTTCCTCGTTCCCAAAAGCCTCCCACGCAATCCCCACCCTCAAGAACACTCAAAAATCACTCAACACTTCTGATTTCAGACTTTTCTCTTAAATTCTTCTGATTTGCGGCCAAAAGAGAGACAAAACACGTCTGTTCCTCTTTAAATACTAACCCTAGGTTCCCTAAACCGCCCCACCAAACCGGGCAATTAAACCAAACCTATCTAGATGGACCTTTTACCGATCCAACTAATCCATTCCAGAATGACATCGTACAGCTCCACCGGACTAATAACCAGATCTGCTGGCATCGACACTCCCTCCACCAGAACATCCACACCACGAGCCCGCCCGAAAGTAGCCAACGTCCTGCCACCAACAACCTTAACTACTCCCGGCTGCTCTCCGGAATCGCTCCGGATCCCGCTGCCCTCCGCAGACTCCAGAGTAATGAACCTAGGGTCCACAACTAAGGTCCCTGCACAAATCCCATGTGCTTTAAGACCCGACACTCTAACGCAGACTCACAATTTCAAACAGACTAAATTCAATCACCAAAAGAATTTAAAAAGAACAAGTCTGAAATTATACCTATGATCGGTCTGGCGCTAGAACCGCCCGCCTCTGCCGACGTAAAAACCCGCGGCGTCACCGCAATCTGAGCCAAAGGCTGGATCGCCAACGGCTGCACTGCCGCCACCGCCATCTGCTGTAGCTTAGAACACCTAGGCTTGATATGCCCCGGCTCCCTGCACTGATAGCACACTTGAACCGCCCGATCCTCTCTCCTCTTCGGACAGTCCGCCACCTTGTGGCCCATACCACCACACCCGTAGCATCCTGAACCACTCTGTCCACCCTGACTGGCCCCGGAAGTGCTCTCTCACTTCCTCTTCTGACCTTGCGGAGGCTTGCCGCCCCTGCTCGAACCCGACTGCTGCTGAGATCTCCTCTGTTGCTACTGCTGCACCGGTGGACTAACCACCACAGCTTGCTCTCTGAGGTCCTCCTCGTGGCGAACTTACTCGCCCTGTAGCGAGTCCTCAACTCAGCTCGAAGTCCCCTGAGGAACCTCTTCACCTGGGCCTGCTCGCCCTCCATGCCCCTACCAGCATGTAACAGGAGTCGACTGAACTCCAAATCGAACTCCCTCACAGTCCGATCTCCCTGAGTCATGTTCAGAAACCTCGACTCCATCCGGTCCGCCGCCTCCTGCGGGAAATACTTGGCATTAAACTCAGCCAAGAAATCCTCCCAGACCATCTCGGCCTGTATCCTCCTAGCCTCAACACCTCTCCACCAGAGATGCGCATCACCATCCAGATAGTGAACCGCCAGATCAACCCGATATTCCTCTGGACACCTGATGGGGCGAAAGTTACGCTCCAACCTCCGCCGCCACTCATCGGCCTCCTCAGGCTTGGCACCACCCGGGAAAAACCCGGTGCCAATCCTCTGCATCTGCTCCATCATCCTCAGGTAGGATGGAAGCTCTTCCGCAACCGTTACACCCGGCTGAACCCCAGCCACTACTGGCTGCACACCAGCCCCACCTGGCTGAACTCCCAGAGCCTGACCCGGAGCTGGCACCCCATTTGGTAACCGCTCCAGAATCAGCTGTAGCAAACCCGCCAAGTGATCATCTCGGTCTTGGCCACACCTACGGGAGCACCCCCACCTGGGCCCCCGCACCACCAGCTACCTCGGGACCCACACTAGTCCCACCAGCCCTCACACTGGCACTCGTAGCAGTCTCACCCACAGACCCCTCCTGAAACACCTGCGAGTCCGCCACCTGCTCCTGCGTGGTCTCCTGGGCCACACTCGCGGCATTTAACTCACTCACAAGTCCTCGCCCGCGCCCACCACGACCACCTCGGCCTCCATGGCCCCCACGACCTCTGCCTCTAGCACCTCTAGCCATCACTCTGCACTCACCAGCAGATTACTAAGTACTAGAAAAACAGACAGTCAAGTAACACATACCGTGGAATCTCATTGAAGGCTCGGAAGAGAGGATCTAGGACTCCATACCCACACAGTAATCAATCAATTATCACACAATCAAGCAATTACACCCGCCCTAGAACCATAAGGGCTCTGATACCAAAATGAAACGACCCGACCCAAAAATTTAAAAAATTTCCCTTCAGATTATGATCATCATCGATCATAATCCTCAACTGGGCCAACACAAGCAACGCGGAAACAATTAAAATCAACAATAACAACCAAATCAATAAATCCCATACTTTATTAATTCCCTAAACCGTTCAATTCAATAAGAATAATATTCAATTCAATCAATTCCAGAATAATCCAATGACAACAATTTCAGAATCTACAAGCAACCTAGCAATTCTAACGCTACAACCACTCCGACGAGACACTAGATCATCTCTTCTTCCCGGCCATGATTCCACGATCACATTTTCTCTTTACCTTCAACACATGGCAAAAAGAGTTGCGTGAGTATTATCACAAATACTCAGCGATGTGGTCATCCCGTCTACAAGCTATTTATACACAAGCATAAACAATAGATACAATACCAGGATGAACATACACAAGCATTCACGAAATAATCAAATACGAACCAATCCAGGAACTCTATGTCGATCGACACAACCTCTAGGTGTCGATCTATACACAGCCCGTGTCGATCGATATAACCACTAGGTGTCGATCGACACGACATCACAGAACCCAGAAACGAGCCTATCTTTTCATGGCTCGAATTCGTCGTAATTCATCGAGTCTCCTGCACAATTTCATTCACAGAACACACAAAATCCAACAAGCAATCGCATTCTACCCATTTCTTACACTTATGTAAGCCTACGGTCACGCACTCACCTCGATTTCGGATTGAAAAGATGAAGAACGACAAAGAACACGAAGAACATCATCTGATTCGTCATTTTCAGACCCGAATCAACCGAGCAACGATCCTTCCTCGTTCCCAAAAGCCTCCCACGCAATCCCCAGCCTTAAAAATACTCAAAAACCACTCAACACTTCTGATTTCATACTTTTCTCTTAAACTCTTCTGATTTACGGCCAAAAGAGAGAAAAAACGCGTATGTTCTTCTTTAAATACGAACTCTAGGTTCCCTAAACCGCCCCACCAAACCGGATAATTAAACCAAACTTGTCGGTCCAAATCCTAATTCGTGTCGATTGACACACACTACCTGTATCGATCGACACACCACCAAGAATCCGACTTCTCACAAGTCACAACACCCGTGTCGATCGACGTACACACCTCTGTCGATCGACACACCCAACCAAAATCCACTTTTTGGTTCACGGGCGTTACAAGGGGAATATACGTTATCGGTGGGAGACTCCATACTGATGTTGTTGTGTCGGCTGGGAGAGTTGACGACGAAAGCAATTGTTTAAATGGAAACAATTTCTCATCGATGTTCATATGCCGAGACACATAGATGTGACCAGAGGTTAATTGTAGACATAGATAAGCACTTTATGTTTGGGAATAGCTGATGAACACGCACGGAGTGGAACGATCTTCAAGTTTGTTGTTGTTGTATGGTCGAAGCCACTGGAAGTAAGAACAACCATATACACGGAGCTTAGAGTAGTTGGGAGCTGCGCCGGTTAGTTTCTGGAATGGGGATTCCATATCTAAGACTGGTGTCGGCAATCGATTGATGAGATAAATTACAGTGGAGAAGGCATACGACTAGTACGATTTTGGCATTCCAGCGTGAGTAAGAAGAGTGAGACCCGTTTCCACAATATTGCGATGCTTTCTCTCCGAAATTCCATTGTGCTCTGGTGTGTGAGGTGGAGTAGTGAGGTGCGAGATGCGTGATGCGGATAGGAACGAGCGGAGAGCAATGAAATCTCCACCGTTATCAGAGTATAATATTTTGATTTTGTGTTGAAGCGAGTCTCAACCAGGGCTTTGAACGCGATGAAAGTTTCCCGGACTTGTGACTTGAGCTTTAGTTGATAGATCCAGGTGTAGCGGCTGAAGTGATCAACAAGTTCAAGATAGTACTTGTAGTTGTCAACCGAGATAATCGGAGAGCTCCAGACCTCGGTAAATATATATTCCAAGGGTTTTGTGGAGAGAATGGAGGTTTGTGAAAAAGAGAGTTTATGAGCTTTATTAATGGAACAATCTGAACAAAATGTGGTTACAGATTGAGAGCATGGTAAAGAAAAACGAGAAACAACAGCTTTGAGAGTATTGGTGGATGGGTGGCCGAAGCGGTGATGCCAATCGGTTCTGGACAATTTGGAATTTATTGAAGCAAAGAATGATTGTAGGATAGGTGGAGAGGCTGGCCACTCGTACAACTCATCCTTGGTGTTGCCTTGGAGCAACAGGACCCCTTAGCTCAGATCCTTCACCTGAAAGTGAGCAGGTAAAAATTCAACAGAGACGTTATTATTGTTGCATAAACGATAGACAAAGATGAGATTTTTCTGAATGTGTAGAACACAAAGCACACTATTGAGAATTAAGTCACGAGATTGAGATGGTAGAGAAATAGAACCAGTGTGTGTGATAGAGAGCCTGGAACAATCACCAATAAGCACCGTGTCTTAACCATGGTATGGTTGATGAATGTTGAGGTTGTGTAGATCGCTGGTCATGTGATGTGTTGCGCCGCTATCCATGAGCCATGCATTGGATGGGTTTAAGGAGGCAGTAGCGACGTTAGCACGTGGCTGCCATGGCCAGAATGGTGACGTCATCAGGCTGTGTTGCGAGGCTGAAAATTGTTGGATTTGTGCGCAACGTTTAGCACTATGCCCAAAGACACCACATAATTGGCACTTCCCTTGATAGCCTTTGTTACTGCGAGATTCTGGTTTGGGTTGCTGGAATTATTGATTGTTGTTCTAGGTTATGGACGGTTGTGTTACTTGTTTTGGTATGGACGAGGACGGGTTGCAGCCACGTTTGCAGAGAAAAGGATAGTATAGGAGACAGAGTTGATGAGAGTCAATAATTTAGCTTCTTTGGTGAGTACTTTTCATGAACCTCTGTTATTGTGGGAGAGATATCACGACCTTCCACTTGATCGATTACGGTCTTGTAATCTTCTGGTAATCCCTCAAGGATGTAGTCAATTTGATCCTCATGCTCAATAGGTTTGCTGAGAAGAGCAAGCTGATCAAATCGAGTAGTTAATCCTTGAAGATATTCATCAATGGTTTTGTCACCCTTGGTGAACTGCTTCAATTGGTTTTCAGTTGCTCGATGTGGCCTCGACTTAGTTTAGAGTATGTTGAGGAGACGATGTTCCACATTTCATCAACAGTCTTGGAGTTGGAGACGAGAGTTTGGACTGATGGAGACATGGAGTTGAGGAGTGCACTATATATAAGCTTATCTTGGCGCTGCCACTTGGTGTAGGCTGGATTTGGAGATGCTTGATTGTTGACTATGAGAGTTGCAGATGGTGGCAGAGTCGATCCATCGACATGGCCAGCTAGTGCATAGCTATCGAGTAGAGAATGGATCCGGAGTTTCCATGTCAGGTAATTGATGGAGGTGAGTTTTGTGATATTGGACATGTTAATGTTGAGGAGGGATGGTGTGGTGTCGACTGTTTCAGTAGTAGCAACCATGATGAATAGAGGAAGAAGGAAAATATCTCAAGGATAGAGAGGAAGAGGGAGGCTGCTAGGAAAAAAAAAGTTAGGGTATCGTATAAAGCTCTGATACCATATAGAAGATGTATTTTCTTATATTATTCATCATCAATACATTGAGTAATTTATGCAGAGGAATAGAAGAGTCTATGTAATTACACAGAGTTTCCTAAACTAGAACAATCGAATATTGACATATCAAAGTGTATCACAATCATATCTCTAATAGTAATGTTGATTTGATTTTGATTCAGGAGCAAGGTCATTTAACAGGCAAAGCTTGCATTACATTGGGTCTACTCCTAACTCGTACGAGCAAGCCATTTCTATCATCGAAAAGACCTTATCAGCTTTCGATGAGGACAATTTGATCCCATATTATGCATTTGGAGATGGTAATGACCTCGATCGGTGTTCTCTACAAGAGATAATCTTCTGTTTTTTTTGCTCGTTTAATGGTTTTGTGGTGTTTGATTCTTGCAACTACAGCGCATGATCAACATTGTGAAGATTTAACCTCTATGCCTTGCTGTGATCCGATGGATCTACTAAGCTAATTTGTTCTTGTTGAATCGCAGAAACAAGAGCTTAAAGACACATCACAATGATCACCGAGTTCCCCTTTCACAGGTATATCTCGGGTGAACGACGGTAGTCCACAACTTCCACTAGATCGAAAAAGATACAAGAGTTTCTTGAAAGAAAGAACAAAGTTACAAGATTAACTTGAGAAAGAAGAAACCTACTCCTTATTAAAAGCCCTAGAGTCTTCTTCTCCTTGTAACAGATTTGTAACAGAAAAAATCTGATTTATTTTACTTAGGTCTGTGATGTAGAAAACCAGCCCAAAACGGAATCTCTCTATTCTCTTAATCCGGGCCCAAAACGACAATCCAGCTATGCAGCTTCCTTAGTGGGCTTTGGGCCTCGAGACAAAATTGTCGATCAGACAACAATCTCCACCTTTGACATTTTGTCAAACCTAATCTCGTCTCTCTCGAACACTTCGCAAAACCATTTTTTTCCTTCCGATCTGCCTTGGCGATTCTCAAGCACCTCGCCGTGGAAATCTCTTCGGTCCTCCTCCTTGCACCATCACCGTCGTGACTGTCACCTGTAAGTCTTTCCTTTCGACTTATCACCAGAATCATATAGCTTTACCACAACCCTTTGTTGAATCTCCAGCTTTTGAAATCTAACCCCGATTTTAACCTTGCAGCTTCAACGATCCTCAAGAAAACTCCTCTGATGCTTTGTCTTCTCATCACCAGCAAACCCTTCGCTTCGACCCTGACTGGAGATCCCTGAGATTTGAAGATCCTTTCACCTTCTCTCTACATCACGAACCGACTCGACCTGAAGAATTGATGACTCTGCTGCAACCTCTGATCTCTGAACTCGTCAAACCAACCATTTCGCTCTGGTAACAATCAAAGTCCTCTCTAACTCAGAACTTTGAGCACAAACCATAATCTCACATAAGTATTTTCCAGAAACCACTAACCCGTTTCCTTATTTCTTTGTTGCGAGATGAACACTGTACCTAAGCGAAGTCACTGCACACTTAGGCGATCCTGGGCTGACCCAGACCCTCTTCGAACCTTGGTCCAGGTAATGACTTTGTCATTAAATCGGCAGGATTAAGTTTAGTGTGAATCTTATGAACTGTAATCTCCCCTTGAGCTGTAACATCTCTGATGAAGTTTAGCTTAGTGTCGATATCCTTAGTCCTCTCGTGATGAACATTATTTTTAGATAAGCATATAGCACTTTGAGAATCGCAGTAGACTCTAACATTTCCATTTGAAATCCTTAGCTCTGAGCAGAATTCCTTTAGCCACATAGCTTCTTTTACGACCTTTGTCAATAAAACGTATTCCGCTTTTGTAGTTGATAGAGTAACAACTTGTTGTAAGTTTGACCTCCAACTGATAGTATTACCACCAATATGAAAAACATAACTCGTAATTGATCTCCTTCTGTTGAGATTTGCAGCAAAATCTGCATC
Source organism: Arabis hirsuta (assembly GCA_964056655.1). NCBI lineage: Eukaryota > Viridiplantae > Streptophyta > Magnoliopsida > Brassicales > Brassicaceae > Arabis > Arabis hirsuta. The sequence continues at coordinate 24,444,143 of OZ053305.1, read as the reverse complement.
AGAAAAACCTTAAATGTTGAAATGATCCCTCTTAGTAAATGTCAGACACAAATCTGACACTCCCTTTAGGTGCTGCATAATCCACTTCACTGCTTGCCAGTGACATCTTCCAGGATTACCCATAAACCTACTAACCAAACCTACTGCATAAGCAAGGTCAGGCCTTGTGTCGACCATTGCATACATTAAGCTCTCTACTGCACTAGCATAGGGTCCATCAAAGCAGCTCCTGTAACAATCTTAGCTTGATGTAGGCTCTTTAGTTTGAATTGAGAGCCAATTGGAGTTGTTACAGGCTTTGAATCAAACATATTGAATGTTTGTAGGACTTGTGATATATACTTCTCCTGAGATAGCTTTAGAACCCCATTTTTCCTATCTCTAATGATCTCCGTACCCAGTATTTTGCTTGCTGGCCCGAGATACTTCATTTCAAACTCCTGCTCCAGACTCCTCTTAAGCTGTGAGATACCTTCAGAATTCTTGGACGCAATCAGCATATCATCAACATAGATGAGAAGATACACTTGATCTTCAATGGAGTCTCCTTTGACATAGACGCATGGATCTCTCTGGCACCTGTAGAACTCCTGATGCTGCATGAACTCATCAAACCTTTTGGTCCACTGCCTAGGACTCTGTTTTAAACCGTACAGGGATTTCTTGAGAAGATAGACTTTCTTCTCTTTCTCTTTAACCAAGTAACCCTCTGGTTGCTCCATGAAGATCTCTTCTTCAAGGACTCCATTGAGAAAGGCAGTTTTGACGTCCATCTGTTCTAGTTCCATATCCTCATACACCACAAGAGATAACATTAGTCTAATAGAAACATGTTTAACAAAAGGTGCAAATACCTCATTATAGTCTATTTCCTTAATCTGAGAGAACTTTTTTGCTACTAGTCTAGCTTTAAACCTAGGATCCTTCACTCCTAGTATCCCTTGTTTCCGCTTGAATATCCACTTGTTGCCAATGACTCTTTTATTTTTTAGCATGTTCACAAAAAACCCAAGTATCATTTTTATACAAGGAATCCATTTCTTCATTCATACCTCCATTCCATTTGTCTCCATCATTGCTGGATATGGCTTCAGAATATGAGAGTGGTTCATCCAGGTCAACAGCAGCAGGACCTGCAAAAGCATAATACACAAAGTTAGTATATGTGTATTTAGCAGGCTTCTTTCTCTGCCTTTGGATCCTGTCTTTGGCCAAGATGTGTTCTGATACAGGTGCTGAATCTAAGTCACTGTTTTCTTCATTTATCTCTGAATCACTAGACTCCATTTCTGAAGAACCTTTCCTGGAAGTAGCTTCACCTTGAGAAGAACTCCCTTCCTCTGTATCTGACTCTGAAGAAGATGCTTTTGATACTTCCACAGTGGCTCCACCTAAACCTGAAGACTCTGTCGTAGCTCCACCTTGGCTAGGACTCATATTTGAAGATCCTTGTATCATACAAGGACTAAATGAGACCCTTTTTGAACTTTTCTTTCCTGCAGCTTTAGGTGAAGCAACCACCTCATAACCCATAGCCTCCTTATAAACCTGATCCTCATGGAATATGATATCTCTACTGATAACACACTTGAGAATCCAAACTCTGAACCCTTTAACACCTTTAGTATAGCCCATGAAGAACCCCTTGATTGCTCTAGGTGACTTCTTGGCTTGTAAAGTATATACATAAGCAGTACAACCAAATCTCTTTAGATAGGATAGACTTGGTTTTTTACCAGACCACAACTCCTCAGGTAGTTTAAAACCAATGGTTGAGTTTGGAGACCTATTTATCAAGTAAACTGCTGTGGATGCAGCCTCTGCCCAGAACTTCTGTTCAAGTCCAGTTTCAGACAGCATACAACGAACTTTATCCATGATGGTGCGATTCATACGCTCTGACACTCCATTTTGTTGTGGGGTGTACACACAAGTCATGTGTCTCTTGATCCCAGCTTCAACACACAACTAGTCCATCTGATTGTTGCAGAATTCAAAGCCATTATCAGTCCTCAAGCACTTAAGCTTCTTTCCAGATTCAGTCTCAACTTCAGCTTTCCACTCCTTAAAGCTGATAAAGACTTTATTCTTTGACAGTAGAAAATGGATCCAGACCAATCTAGAGTAGTCATCTATGAAAGTAACAAAGTAAGTGCATTCACTTAGGCTTAAGGGAACAGATGGAGAACCCCATAAATCTGAATGCATATATTCAAGGACTCCTTTGGATGTGTGTTTACCTGTAGGGAAACTTTGCTTATGGGATTTCCCTAACACACAACTTTCACATAATTGTAGATCTGTAACTTCTTTTTCACTTATGTAACCGTCCTTTACCAGCTGTTTAATCCCTTTGAGATCTATGTGGCCGAGTCTGGAATGCCACAAAGCAGTCAAATCTCTCTCTGAATAAGCTGACATAGCTGAAGCCTTAGTAACTGTCCCATCCAAATAGTACAAACCATTTATATAGTCACCAGCAAGAACCTTATGATCACCCTGAACTCTAAAGTTTTTGCCTTCATACCAGCATCTAGATCTCTCTAGAAGACCATGAGAAATCAAATTTTTACCTGCTTTTGGCATGTACCTGACCTTGGATAGAATCACTTCAACTCATTCTGAGTTGAAAACCTTTACCTTACCTATACCTTTGACACGGCAGAATGTGTTGTTAGCTATCTGAACCTTTTGACCTTCAAATTCCCTTAGATCAAACAGAACATCTCTGCAAGGTGTTATATGGAATGTAGCACCCGAATCCAATATCCATTCATCCCTCTCACAATGGTCCTCTTCTGTGATAGTTGCCATTAAGACTGATGGATTTGCTGGATCAAACTTAGCACTAAGCACAATAGGTCTTGGCTTATGTGCAGCTACATTTGCAGACTCCATTGACCTCTTCTGGTTGTCATTACCTTTCTTTTCAGGACAGTTTCTCTTCGAGTGACCTTTCTTACCACAAACCCAACAGCCTTTAGAATTCTTTGGCCTAGACTTTGACCTGCCCTTGCTTTGAGATCTGCCTCTCCACTTTCTTTGTTGTGACCTGCCTCTTTCACCAACAAATAGTCCAGTAGCAGCTCTTTTAGTCTTATTAAGAATCCCCTTTTGCCTTAGCTCAACCTCTTTGGCATAGGCTGCCTCAATAACCTCTCTTACTGTCAAAGTATCTTTACAAGTACCATACTTTAGAGTATGTACAAGAGGCTCATACAACGGAGGAAGACTAGTTAGAATTTGTATAGCCTGATCTTCTTCATTGACATTGATATTCAGGCTAGCTAGATCCGCAATCAGTTTCAAGAATGAGTCTAGATTATCCTTAATATACTTAGCTTCTTTCATCTTGAAGCTTGCAAACTGTTGCTTAGGTAGATTATATTAGGAAGAGTCTTGGTCTGATAATCTCTCTCAAGAGCTTTCCACATACCAAGAGCCGAGGTCTCATTCATGACCTTTCTTAGAATCTGATCACTGAGACATATAGCTAAAAGATGTATTACTCTCAAATCTTTATCAGCCCTTAAAGGATCTACCACAATAACAGGTTCCTTTCCTGTTTTTGCTTTTACATCACTAGACTCACTAGATTCTTGAGCAGTGAGTGTTACCTTGACTTGATCTGACTTAGACTCATGAAAAGTGATGAAATTTTCACGTAGAACAGATGCCAAACCTTGGATCTCTAGCTGACCCATCATCTTGAACTTCCATAGTCCAAAATCACCTTTACCGTCAAATTTTCCCATCTCAAATCTTCCTGGAGTTGGATCCATGATTACACTAACCAGATTTCACTTTCTTGTTTGTTACTTGATGCAAATTTCCCAAAAGAACCTAGGATTACCTCTGAAGAACAGATACCTGCAGATCCAGAACAAAACCTTCCCAAATCTTCAATCATCAACAGATCCGATCCAGATCCGGTGACTCCGCGATCCAGAACCAACTCCGATTCTACTCTCTAGTACGTACCGACTTCTCTCTCCTCGATCCCAACTACAAACCAATAACTCTGATACCACTTGTGAGGATTTAACCTCTATGCCTTGCTCTAATCCAATGGATCTACTAAGCTAATTTGTTATTGTTGAATCGTAGAAACAAGAGCTTAAAGACACAACACAATGATCACCAAGTTCCCCTTTCACAGGTACATCTCGGATGGATGACGGTAGTCCACAACTTCCACTAGATCGGAAAAAATACAAGAGTTTCTAGAGAGAGAAAAGTTACAAGATTAACTTGAGAAAGAAGAAACCTACTCTTTGTAACAGAAAAAAATCTGATTTATTTTACTTGGGCATGTGATGTAGAAAACCAGCCCAAAACGGAATCTCTCTCTTCTCTTGATCCGGGCCCAAAACGACAATCCAGCTGCGCAGCTTCCTTAATGGGCTTTGGGCCTGGAGATAAAATTGTCAATCAGACAACAAGCATGTCTTCGGCTTCTATCCAGATGATACATTCTGTAACGGGTTTGAACAAGTGCTTACACGTTACCGAGAGATTGTTCCTCAGCTGCATCTTGCAGGTTGAGAGATTAAAGAAACTCTCTTCTTTTTTTCCATTCTTTTGGTTTTGTGTGTTTGTTTCTTCTGTTACATGACTTTTTGGTCTCTTCTGTCCCAGGGCCAACTTCTTTCGCACCCATTATCGAAAGGGACCATTGTGGAAGAAAGCGGAGGACAGTACCATGTTCTTCTCATAATTGCTGATGGACAGGTAAATTAGGATACGGTCACTATATGACATTACTCAAATGATTGATTATATTTTGATGTTTATAAATGTCTTCAGGTGACAAGAAGTGTGGATACACATTAAGGCGGCGTTAGCTCGCAAGAACAGAAGACCATTGATACGATTGTTAGAGCGAGGTAAATATTTCTTGATAGGTAAAGTAAATATCATGTTTTCAATATATAACACCTCTGTAATCTAAGCAAGCCTGGTGCAAAAAATCGCAGTCAATATCCATTATCGATAGTTCTGGTTGGTGTTGGAGATGGTCCTTGGGATACAATGAGACAGTTTGATGACAACATCCCGGCTCGTGCCTTTGACAATTTCCAGGAAATGCCACTGAAATAATGCGAGCTTCTTTTCCAGGTAATTAATGCCACTTAACAGCTTCTTTTCTTTTTATGAATTGATCAAACAGTTTGTGAATTTCACGGATATTATGTCGAAGAACATTGATCATGGAAGAAAAGAAGCAGAATTTGCACTTTCTGCCTGGATGGAGATCCCATCTCAGTATAAGGCCACTCTCGAGCTCGGCTTACTCGGGTAAATTTCCAAAATTTGATTGAGGTTTATCACTATAACTTCTGCAACTATGTAACTGTCTATATAACCAGCAAAAAAAATGTTCTTGTTTCCAAATTTACAGACGAAGAAGGGGATATTGTCCAAACAAGATTGCTCTTCCTCCACCAGTCAGTGTTATTAATATGAACAACAACAGCTCGAAATCTTTCTGTTCAAGCACTATTGCTACAGCACCACCTTTTCCAACTGATAGTAACGAGAGCAAGGTTTGTATATCTATGTCTTTAATCATAAAGAAACATTGCATTAATCAATCGATTAACCATCCTTTTTTTTTACATCCTAATCAGCTTTGCCCAATCTGTCTGGTCAATACGAAGAACATGGCATTCAAGTGTGGCCATCACACTTGCAATGAATGTGGACAAGACATTTGTGAGATTATAAGGAGTATAGGATGAAGAGAATCAATGATGATGATGATGACGAAGAGAGAATAAAGTATTGTGGAGAAGATTGTGTTGTATTAGATTGAAGAACAATGGAGGCATACAAGAGTTTATATAGATTACAAAGATAACCTAGGGATTTAGGGTTTCTCCTAAAATAGACCTATTTAATGTCTTTGTATCTTGATGGGCTTCAAGCCTTTTTATTTTTCTTCTTTTCAACACTCCCCCTCAAGCTTAGCCAGAGAATAGAAGATATGACTAAGCTTGGAACCATAAGTCTACCTCATTAAAAACCTCAGCAAAGAAAACCCTGTGGGACAAAACTTTACTAAGGGAAAAAGAGTATAGACCTTCTGGCCTGGGGAGCTAGTACTCATGTTCCGGATGGCTAGCTTTCACACTAACTTAACCTTTATCCCTTTGTGATGATACAGTTTTCAACCTTCTGGTCATTAGTGTGGAGAGAGAGTAGCACTTCTACCAGATTACTTGTGAACTATCACTTGACTTCTCAAGTTCACAAGCCTCTCTCCAAAGCTCTTTGTGCTTATCTGAAATGACACAGCTGTTCTGATGATCACTTGGGACGGTGAGTTAGGCAGCTCTTTTCCACCAAGTACTTAAGAGTACTCGCTTAGGATCTTCTAGTCTTTGATCAGGTTGGTGAGTCCGAGCTTGGAGTGAATGAACTTGCAGACTCCTATGCTCGCAGCTTTAGTGAAGATATCAGCCAACTAATCTGAGCTTTTTGTGTAGCAAGGTAAGATAACCTTCCTTTCTACCATTTCTCTGACCTTGTGGCAATCTAACTCCACATGCTTGGTTCTTTCATGAAACACCGAGTTTGATGCTATGTGAATAGCCGCTTGATTGTCGCAGTGCATGGTGATAGGATCCTTCTGGTCAACGCCTAAGTCCTTGAGAAGTTCTTTAAGCCATATCAACTCTGTAGTAAGCTTTCTCATGGCTCTATACTCGGCTTCAGCGGTTGATAGTGCCACTGTCTTCTGTTTCTTTGTCTTCCAAGTGACTAAGTTGCCTCCTACGAATGTGCAATAACCTGTAGTGGATTTCCTATCGTTCCTGTCTCCTGCCCAATCAGCGTCACAATAACCTACGATTTCGGTATCCTTGTTACAACCCATCCATATGCCTTGTCCGGGAGCACCTTTCAGATACTTGAGAATTCTCTCAACCATGTTCCAATGATGCTTCTTGGGGACTTGCATATGCTGGCTTACCTGATTCACAGCAAAGCAAATATCAGGACGTGTAATCGTGAGATAGATTAACTTACCAACTAGTCTTCGATAGAGTGTTGGATTTTCATATGGTTGATCGCCAATCTCCCCTTCTCGGATCACTTTGTATCCTTCTTCGAGTGGGGTCTTTGCCGGTTTAGAACCTAATTTACCTGTCAAAGATAACAAATCCAATGTATACTTCCTTTGAGATAGAAACAAGCCTTCCTTTGTTCTACATACTTCTATCCCAAGAAAGTATTTTAGTTCACCCAAATCTTTAATGTGAAAAACGGATTTGAGATAGAGTTTAGTGTCTTGAACACCTACCTTGTCATTCCCAGTAACGATAATATCGTCAACGTATACTAGGATGACTACTATACCTTTTTGGCTCTTTGAAGTGAACAAAGAATGATCCGATTCAGATCTTTTGAACCCTTTTGCCTTTAAGGTCGTACTCAGCTTGTGGTACCAAGCTCTTGGAGATTGTTTCAGACCATAGATCGCTTTCTTAAGCTTCAGAACTTTGCCCGGAGCGCACAGAGAAGAACAACCGGGAGGTGGTGTCATGTATACTTCTTCTTCTAGTTCACCTTGAAGAAAAGCATTCTTCACATCCATCTGCCATAAGTCCCATTCAAAGTTTGTAGCCAAAGAGAACACAACTCGTACAGTATGAAGTTTGGCCACTGGTGCAAATGTGTCTAGATAATCTTTCCCATATGTCTGGGTAAAACCTCTTGCCACAAGTCTTGCTTTGTACCTTTCCAGATCTCCATTACTCTTGTACTTGATGGTGAATACATACCTTGAGCTAACTGCCTTTTTCCCTTCAGGTAAATCAGATTCATCCCAGGTTTCATTAATCACCATTGCGTTGTTCTCTTCTCCAACTGCTTCTCTCCATACTTTGATCTCCATTGCTTCTTCATAAGTCTTAGGAATAAAGTTAGCATCTAATTTTCCCACGAAGGCTTGATGTTCTTCTGGAAATGATGCAAGAGAGCAAACAGCTTGTATTGGATTGTTATCTTGGAACCACTTTTCTTCTTTAGGTGTGAGTTCTGCATCACCTTTAGCCTCGATCTCTTTGGTAGAATACTTCTACTTGACGACATGGTTCCATAAACCACATCCGCGTAGATAGGTTCTGAGAGTACGAGCCCATAGGAGATATTTTATCCCTTTGAGGATAACGAGCTTCTGCTTGGAATCTTCCTTAGTCTCCATTGAAAAGTTTCGGATAGGGCAGAGACAAGATTAGGGTTTTATCGAATAGAAAAGAGAAACGAGATTTCAGAGATTAGGGTTTTTGCGGAAAACGAGATTAAGAGCTTAGAGCTCTGATACCATGTGAGATTATGAGGAGTATAGGACGAAGAGAATCAATGATGATGATGACGAAGAGAGAATAAAGTATTGTGGAGAAGATTGTGTTGTATTAGATTCAAGAACAATGGAGGCATACAAGAGTTTATATAAATTACAAAGATAACCTAGGGATTTAGGGTTTCTCCTAAAATAGACCTATTTAATGTCTTTGTATCTTGATGGGCTTCAAGCCTTTTTATTCTTCTTCTTTTCAACAACATTCATATCTGTCCCATTTGCCGCATCTCAATCGCAGTTCGTATCAAGCTCTATTAAGAACGATTCTTTAAACAGGTTTATCGACCCCGAGGTGAACCAAACCCGTTATTTTTTCTGAGGGCTTCACCATTGTTTCTCATCTCCAGGGAACTAAAAAAGATCTTATTGTTTTTCCATTCATTCTTTCTGTACATAATTTTATTTGGTTCGTTTCTTTTTCTTTTTACGCATTCTCACTGCACTTGGATTGAATGCAGAGTGAATTAACTTGATTTGGTTTTGGCTTTGGAGCTTTTATAATAAAGCAATAGGTTGTCTTCATGATTGCATTAAAAAAGTCCATGTTGTTGTGTCCATTGTTTGAACTAGGTGGACATGAACCGACAATTCTCAGTAGAAACCGAACCAAAGATAATCATTAACGCAAGCAGCAACAACATTTTTATATCGAATTCAAACTAAACCGAAATTCACACTATTTAATTTTAGTTAAACATTCAGCAACATTTAGGTATACCAAAAACATAGTATAAGAGTAATCAAAATTAATAACCAGTTATTATTAATTATTTTAGTATAAGATTCTGATCGAAATCAAACCGTCAGATTAAGCCGAGTGACCTGGCCTAGCTTACCAGTCGCGGGGCTGGAGCGTCACATGCAGACCGTTCTTCATGTACAATGTGGTGGTGAGCTTGGGAACAATGGCCTGTCCTTGGACGACTTTGATTGAATACCTCATCAAGATTGATGCAGCCACCATTTTCATCTGTGTATACGCAAACTTCTTCCCAACACAACGCCTTGGACCTGCGTTGAACACAACGTACTTGAACTGATCTCCACTCACAATTCTTCCATCTTTGATCCATCTCTCTGGTTTGAAATCTTCCCAATCTTCTCCCCAAATCGACTCTGTTCTCCCCATCGAGAAGATCGAGTAGTGAATTCTTGCGCCTTTCTTCACCCTTGTGCCATCGGGTAACACATCGTCGTCTAAAGCTTGTTTCATCTCCATTGGCACCGAAGGGTAAAGCCTCAGCGACTCTGTCAAAGCGGCTTGCAGATACACCATTTCCCTTAGCTCCTCTGCCTCGAACCGAGCTTTTGTTTCTTGCTTTGCATGCTTCCCTCGGATCTCTCTGATTTCGCTTAGTATTCTCTGCTCGACTTGGGGATGTTCATGAACTAGCCAGAAAAACCACACGAGGGCAACCGATGTGGTGTCTCGACCAGCAATGATGAAACTTGTGCAGAACTCTCTGAAGTACTTGTCTGAATAGTAGTTCCCTCTTGGGGTATCATCTTCTTTCTCGTACTCTCTCTGCATAAGGCGTGACAAGAGATCAGCGGAATCGTTCAAGTTCCCGAGTTTCCTCATTTTGTTCCTCCTCTCTCTCACTGTCTTATTCGCAAACGCATGAACGAGTCTCACCGCTTTTTTCAGCTTCCTCTCATACCCAATCCCAAAAAACCTCATTGGCTTCCACACAAAATAAGGCATCAGAAACCTTTCAAGCGTGTACTCCGTGGCTTCCTCAAAGGCCTTAGCAAAAGGAATCTCAGGTAAATCGATCTCTAGCGATCCCGGGTCAACCCCAAAAGCAGAGATACAGATGTTGTCGAAGGTGAAACGCAAGAGCACATCTTGTAGATCAAAGACTCTATTCGAAGTGGTCATCTTCTCCATCAGCTTCACCAGCTTCTCTTGCACCAAATCCCTCATTGTAGTAAACGTGTGCTCCAAGAAACGAGAAGAATGCATCTCCGTTTGAGCCACACGTCTCTCTTCTTTCCACAGCTCATCATCAGCATTGAAGATCCCATCTTCAAGAAGATCACGAAACCTCTCTCTATAAAACTCGCCTTTTGGGTAGTTTTTGAAGTTGTTTTTGAGAATGTGTTCGATGTTCGCAGGATTTGTAGTCAGGATACCATAAGCCCCACCGAACCAAACTCCTCTGTAATGAAACGTCCCACCGGCTCTGACCACGCTTCTCGTGCACCAACCAAACAGATCGTGTTTGTTTAGGGCTAACATCGGTATGATCCCCAGCACCGGCCACATCACCGGCCCGCCTTTGTTCACTAGCTTCTCGCGCAAGTAACTAAGAAGAAAAAGCCCCACTAGGGCTAAAGCCACGTCCGATAACTTCAAGTGAGTGTAAACCCATTCCACCGCAGAAATCAACATGTTCATCTCCATCAACTCAAGATTTTTTTGTTTGGAAGGAAAACACAACGGATTAAGCTTTTGGGTGAGTTGCAAATGTAAAATTCAGATGGCAAGGGGAATAAATAACCGAGTTATGAGATACCAATTTTATTAAATGATCACACCAACTTCATTAGACCCTAATAAACTGTATTAACTAGCCGTGCTTACATTAATTGAGGCCCCAAGCGACTTTTTAAAACAAAATTATAATATTAACAAGCAACATTATGTGAATTTTTAGCAAAAAAAAATAATTATGTGATTTTTTTTTGGAATATTTGGAAAATTGCACCACCTCAAATATAACTTTGTCCTAATACACTTAAAATTTTATAGTTTTGTCCCATTAGGCTTTAATTATGTTTAAACTCGTTTTTACCCTTTAATTATGTCTCATTCAAGGTTTATCAAAAACTGGATCGATCGATCTGAATTGTAGATCGATCGATCCAATACTGCGATCAACTTGCACCAATATACCTGACCAGTCTGCTTCATCAGATCGATCGATCCAATTTTTGATAAAGTATCGGGTCATGTGAGGATCGACGTGATCACTCGGTGCACTAGGATCGATCGATCTACGTTTAGATCGATCGATCCGACTCCCAGGTGAGTTTTTCGGTTGGATTTAGTCGGTTTACATCGGTTTAATTTCCCTAAAATAAAACCGAATTTATAATAAACCTGATCGAGACCATCTGTTCTTAAAAATCAAAAATCGGTTTCTTCCTTCTCCTCTTTCGACATTCAAGATTTTTGAGTTCAAAATTTCTTAAACCCATAACTTTTGCAATACTTGACGGATTTGAGCGATTTTTGAGTGCATCCCACTCGAATTTTCCTCCTCTTTCTGATTCCAGCATCCTCTCACTCGATCTGCAAAGGTATGTGCTCCTAAACCCACTTTTTCAGTTCGACACTCTTGGAGAAATTGGTGAATTTGGGGTTTGAATGTGTCGAATTAGGTGATTTCGTGATTTGATATGCATTCCTAGAGTGATTTCCGACTAAATCCATGCCTTGAACTCGTTGATTTGAGTATTAGAATTTGACCTTCAAAAACTATGGCGAGTTCTTCAAAAACGGATTTGCCATATGTTTTGTTGCAATTTAGGCATGATTAGAGAACATTGTACTTGATTTATACATGCTATGGCGTTTACATTCGTGTTCTAATGCTTAACTAGACTGAGACCAATCAGCAAAACTAAAGGGTTTTATTCTATATGTTTCCAAATGGTCGTTAAATGGTTCATTTTTTCTTACTTGTTTTCATATTTCGTTTATTATATTAATTTTTACGTGTTGCTTTCAATGTTCCTTATTTGTAATTTGTTTGTTTTGTTGCTTAATTCTTTGTTTTGTATATATTGTAATTTCTTTTGTTGCTTAATTCTTTTTGAATGTGTTCATAATACTTTGATAATAATTACAAATATTAATCACGTATCCAACTTTTGATAATTTTCATTGTTTAATTCATTGAAGGTATGGATTTAGAGTTGCCTAAAAATATTTTTAGAGAAGGGCATGAACCGGAAGTTAGAAAGATCAACAACAGCTGCAGGATGTCGATTCTTGAGCTAGTGAAGGAGATGTTGCCAACGGATTACGATGACGTGAAGGCAGATCCTCTTTTCTTTCATATCATGGCAATCCATGATAATGGTCTAGGATACTCGGGGAAAGTGATACACAGCATGATGTGTAAGCAGCTAGAAACATCTAAATTGCATGAGTTATGGTTTGTGTTTGCTAGGAGGCCTATGAGATTCTCTTTGCAAGAGTTCCATGCCGTGACTGGCCTCAAGATCGAGAAAGAGGACAATTGCAACATTGATGAATGGGTAGATGATGAGGGTTTTTGGAGTAAACTGCTAAATGCAGAGGGTAGAAGCATTTGCATTCAGGACATAAGGAAGGTGCACATTCTGGATGCTAAGAATTGGAAGCGTGTTGATAGATTGCGTTTGGTGTATTTGTGTGTTATTGGTGGATTGCTATGTCCAATGGATGAGAAGGCTATTATGCCACACACTTACATCAAATTGGTTATGGATTTTGGCAAGCTACGAACTTATCCGTGGGGTCTTGAATCATTTGATCAGCTTTTTAAGGCGATGAAGACTGCTAGGGAGAAATTGACGCGGCCGATTAGCTACCCTTTGCATGGTTTCTCTTTTGCATTTCAGATTTGGATAATGGAAGCTATTCCCGACATGGGAGATATGTTGGGCCAGAAACTGAATAAGGATGACATTGTATTTCCCAGATGTTCAAATTGGATAGGAGCTTTAAAGATTTCATATCCACAAATCAACCAGCTAGAGTCTTCATTTGGATCAGAAATAAGTGAACTTGCTATTTCTTGTGTAATTTTCTTCTTTTTAGGACACTAAGTAGTAAGCTGGTTTTGGTGTAACTTTCTCCATCAGTTCGACACTAACTTTGATTATAATCACTTTTTTACAGGCTATTTTGTATCCTTTTATCTCGTCTACTGGGAATGCTGACGTAATCAAGCATGTTCAGTTTACAAGGACGAGCGAAATGAGAGATGAAAGAGTTGACAATATAATTTCTCTCATTAAAGATGAAAAAGATTGGAGTGACCACATCTGGGAAGTTAAACCACCGAATCAGAAGCATGTTGCACATGAAGTGGACATAGAGAATGATATTGCAGATGCGGTTGCTGATGTTAGTACTCCGAAGGCAGACGACAGCTCTGCCTCGACTTCGAGGAGGGCTAAGAAGAAGTTTTCTGATCCTGGTGTAGAGGAACGGAAGCAAAAATTGTTATGCCAACGGTCAGCGGGAAAAAGTGTAGGTGTGAATGAAGACTTGAAGTCTTTTATTACTGGTTTGTTTGAATCTTCGTTCACTTCAATGTCGAAGAAGGTTGAGAAGATGGAGAAGGACATCAATCTCCGATTTGCCAATATGGAAAGTGAGTTTACGATCCTCAAAGATGCAGTCTCTGAAGCTACAGTAGCAATAAGCAGTGGACAACGATCTACCGTCACAACAGCGACAACTGTCAATGTGGAGAAGCAACCGCAAGAAGCGAGAAAGGTAACCCAAAAGAAGAAACTCTAACTCTTGATCACTTTTGTATTGTATCAGTCGGTAATGTTGTCTATATATCTATTATGTTGTAACCTGTTAAATGTAAACATATGTTTTATGACAGTATGTTAGTCACATAATTTTGAATGTAATTTATATTGTGTTTAAGTCTATGTGAATGTAAACATATGTTGTATAATGTGCTTTCTTTGGTTTCCTAACTCTTTCACTTTTGTTTATCGTCTAACAGGATGATAATAAAGATGGAGTAGACTGTAAATTTTCTTTTGATGGTTTACATGACGTAGCTTTAACTCAGACTTGCAACATGGAGCTCGAATTAGGTACACAGGAGTACCTCCAAAAAACATTGGGACGACTATCTCAAGCTTCAGTAGTCCATGGTTTCGATCCATCTCAGTCTTCAAAAGCAAATATGGAAGATGATATTGATTGGTTAAGTCCATTATCTTCTTTTCCTTCCGTCAAGAAAGAAAGTGTCGAACCGCATACTCGTAGTTGGCTTCGACAATTAACTCCAAAAGAATTGGAGAACATGTCCCGAAATGCTGCAGATGCCACATTAGTTTTCCATGAAGAAGAAGAATTTAAAGAAATGCAAGATTGGTCCATGGCTTTCGAGTAAGTCTATTAATGTGTTTCTCTTCAATTTTTACTTACCGAATAACCGCATACAGTTTATTGTATACCTACGTACTAAATACTTAATGGTTTAATAGATTGAAGGAACTACATGTCGGTCCACTAGCTTTAACTTTAGAAGTATTAACCCGGATTATTAGCTCAACATCATGGCTACACACTCCGGTATGATATACGTGTTAGATTATGTTATAATTCACGTATGATTAGTAAACATATGTTACTAATTTTTAAGCTTTTTGTTCAGGAAGTAGACGCAGTTATGTTCTTATTCCGGGAGAAGACATCTTTGCGACGTTGGAAACCAGATCGTGTTGGTTTCATGACCTGCTCATTTAGTTCCCACATAAAAGCTGCTTACCGCGAATTTTTGGCTGAGAAGAAAGAATTCAAATTGAGTACTTTGCTCTTAGCTTTCGGCAAAGGTGATCTTCCAGCTCATGGAAAGATAGGAAGACTTTGGGATGTTGACGTGGATCATCTTTACGTTCCAGTCAATGTCAATTCTAACCATTGGATCTCGTTGTGTATCAGGTTCAAACAGAGAGCAATTCACGTATTTGATTGTGGTAATGGAAAGCATGCAAAGGATGTGGAACCATTTGCAACCATCATTCCACGTATTGTACACAAAGTGCAAGCACCTGGAAACAACAAGCATCTGAAAATCAAACCGTATACAGTGACATATGTGAAGATGAAAGATGGTCTTAATAGAAGTCACTGTCACTGTGGAGTGTATGCTTTGAAATATATCGAGTGTCACTTGCTTGGACTAGACTTCTCTCTATTGGACGATAGCAACATTAAAGGGGCTCGATTTAGGATTGCAATCGATCTGTACCAAGCGGCAAATGATCAAGTTTTGATTGACCGTTTGTCAAAGTATAAACCTCCTGAAGCGCATATCGACTCAACCATTGTTGATATTGGTTGAGATCGATCAATACTTCGATATATGTTTTTAGGTAGCTTCTCTTTATTTCATATGAGTTATGTTATGAATTTAAAACTTATGTTTTTATGGTTTAGAGTGATTTACGTTTAACATTTTTACGTTTGTTTTACTAATTTTTGGTTTAGTTTTACTTGTTTCAGGTTTTCGAAAAAAAAAAAACAAAGAAAAAAAAAACACAAAAAACAAAAAAACAAAAAAACACAAAAAAAAAGAGAGGAGGTCAGATCGATCGATCTTACGTATAGATCGATCGATCCACTACTGCGATCAATTTGCAACAAAGTATCGGGTCATGTGAGGATCGACCTGCCCAGTCGTCGCAATAGGATCGATCGATCCTATGTTAAGATCGATCGATCCGCCAACCCAGGTAAGTATCCAATTCGATTTCCTCGGTTTATTTTGGTTTAATTTTAATAAAATTGAACCGATTTATACATATTTCGAAACTGATTTCACTCCTTCGGTAAGATCAAACTCGGTTTCTCTTCCTTCTCCCTTCGATATTCAAAGGTTTTGAGCTCAAAATTTATTCAAACCCTAACTTCTTCAAAACTTGACGGATTTAAGTGATTTTTGGGTGTATTCCACTCGGTTTTTCCTCCTCTCTCTGATTCTAGCAACCTCTCACTCGATCTGCGAAGGTATGTGTTCCGAAATCCCCTTTTTCAGTTCGACATTCTTGGTAAAATTGGTGCAATTTGGGTTTGAATAGGTCGATTTAGGTGATTTGGTAGCTTGATATGCTCTCCTAGAGTGATTTCCGACTTACCCATGCCTCGAATTCGTTGATTTGAGTATTAGAATTAGGATTCAAAAAAAAAAAAAAAACGGATTTGCCATATGTTTTGTCGAAATTTAGGCATGATTAGAGAACAATGTACTTAATTTATAGATGCTATTGCTATACATTCATGTTCTCATGCTTATATTGTTCAAAATCCCTTATTTTCTATGCTTGAGAAATTGTGATCGACATGGTTTTGTTTTGATTTTGCAGGATATGGGTAAGTCAAACGAACAGGTTGGCCCTCACCGACAACCTGTACAGCCTACACGACAGCATTCCAAAAGGATCTCACGGGAAAAAGGAAAAGGAGTCGCAACATCGTCGAATCCTACGCATGATGAGATGGAACATGATCAAGCAGTCCAGCATACTAGCGCACCTTGGCCTCGCAGTGAGGGTACCGTTTTCCCTACGTCTGCAATTGTTCAGGAGATTCCTCATACTACCATGAGTGTGGTGCATAAAAATTCACGGTACTCTAACCGCAAGCCTGGTCATGCATGGGATGCGTTTAATAGTCTGTTCTACAATGGTTTGCTGCAGGTCTCTATGGTTCCTACCCGATTTATATGCCCAAGGACATTGCAGAAAATGGGTATTGCGGAGGATGTGCGATCCATGTTAACGAGGATGGGACTAGGGACTTTGGCGTATAAGACGTATCCTCTTTATCCGGATTTGGTTCGTCAGTTTCTTGCCTCCGTGGAGCTCAGGTTTGAGGATATTGCTTTGCACCAAGCAGATGAGGGAACCCTCTCCTACCTTTCTAGTGGGGTTCTCTATGAAATTTCCATACCAGATTTGTGTGATCTCTATGGATTTGACAGGACCATACCAAGCTGCAAATTCCCTCATTTTCACTTGGCCGATGAGTTGTGGAGTTTGATTGGTTCAGGACAATTTTGTAGTGCCAATTCTCGAAAGGCGAAACTGAGTTTGATCAGGAATCTAGTGATTCGGGTTCTCGCCAAAATCCTTGGGCATTCTTTCAATGCGAAGGAGGAGACAGGTTCTCTCAGTGTAGCTGAGCTGCTGATGATACACTATGGACTTCCTTCTCCTGATGACATCTATGGTAGAGAGGTTCCTGCAGAGCTTACCACGAATTTGGGAGCGGTTTTTGCTGCCATGTTGGTTACCAAGAAGACTCGGGGTCTTAACACTATCCAGAAGGCCAAGCTAGAGGGTGTTGGCAGTCTCTTGACACCCATCTTCCGATTCCATGGCATTGACCTCACTTCTCCGCAGTGTGTGAGCAAGGTTGAATACTACGATGAGAGGTTTCTTAGTAACAACAACATTTGTGATGCAGGGTTCAAGTATAAGTTCTACGATCGCTCGCTAGTTCTTCGACGCTGCCAGCTTCCTCTCCCTGCTTTTACATCTCCCATATCCAGAGACAACCTGCAGTTCTATTTGGATCCTCAGTTTTACCTTCCAGATCCGCCATCTGTCAGGCGTCATGGTGGACCCTCAGGACGACCAGTTTCACAGTTCGAGGAGGAGAGAGTCGATTTTTCTCCACGAGCACCTACTTCATTTGAGCCACTCCTCCCTGCTTACGATGGTCAGTATGATCTTCCCTCTTTCCCTCATGATGGACCAGATTCAGCTCGTTGGCAGTGGATAGAGACTTCTCAGCGGGCTCAACATTCGATGTTGAGGACGATGTGGAATGCGCTGTCTAAGCTCAGTTGCCCGTCCCCATCTTCTTGTTTTCGCCCTCGCACTACAGAGACTCGGGGAGGAGACGATGCCCCTATAGCTGATCCTAGTGTTGCTGGACACAGAAATTCCGATGAAGATGATGAGACTAGCGACCGACGCCTTGGTAGACGTCGGAGAGCAGTAGGAGAGAGTCGCAGCGCGAGCTCCGAGGACCATTGATTGCAGTATTTTTTCAATTGAATTAGCATTTACTCCGCATTGTAATGAAGCATAAACATAAAAAATGTGATGGCTGGTAAGCCTAGACATCTGAAAAAAATATTAATTTCAATTGCACGTTGGGTAAGTATTTAAAACTAAAGACACAAGAAAAAATCATAGTCATGTAAGTATTAAACTATGAAATTAAAAATAAAATACAATGAAAAGGGGAGGGAAGAATATGTAAGTGGGATCGATCAAGATGATGGATGGCAGATCGATCGATCAAGAAGTGAGATCGATCGATCCGATTGCAAAGAGTGTTCAGGTCGATCCTCTAATGACCCGATGTTTTTAACATCTGATCACTGACTGGATCGATCGATCCTTGGTTAAGATCGATCGATCTGTTCTGGAATTCTAAACATTTACAAAACCCCAAAAATGGCGACATTATATCATAACAGGAGAGCTGTGAAGATGAATCCATGTGTACAGAGGAAAAAAAGTAATTCACGATACAAGAATGATGTATATGATCTAAAACAACTGAAGTTCCTGTGAGTTAAACACATAGAGACTTCGTTTAGTTATATACTGTGATTTAAACACTTACGGTGCAGTACCCAAAACATATCATTAACCCTTAAAGAAACAAAAGAGTATATGAAACTGGCTCGAGACCAAAAAGCAAGAAACAAATATAAGAAACAAAACAAGTTCTCAAAACAAAAGACACAAGGAAAAATTATAGTGATGTAAAAACCAAAGCTTGCAGACAACTTAAACATAAATAAGAAGTTTGTAAAACATAAATGAAACAATCTTTATATTGCCATATCACATGTTGCTCTGTTGTGACCGGTAATATGACAATGACTGCACTTATGCTTCTTCGACCCTTTCGATCCTTGTGACGATCGTATCTTATCTTCAGCACTTTCGAATCTTCGTTTCCTGCGTCTTCCTGCAGCTCTTCGTGTTTCCGGTGGTAAAACCTGGACAGCTTCAACTTCGGCTGGGACACGCCATGCATCCTCAGGAACAGATACAGGATTAATGCATTCCTCATAAGCTGCTCTCCATGCGACGGTCGTATATTTATGATCGGTGAGTGAATGTGTCTCTCTTCCAACAGATAATCCTGCTTTTATGGCATGTCTGCACGGAATTTTTATCAAGTCATACTTTCCACATGAACACGTTCTCGCCTGGAAATCAACAATGCAGTCGTAGGAGTCGCCTTTGACAATAAATCTATTGTCATTTATCTTGTAAACCATGAATGTTTTACCCTTCTCAATCCTTCTGTCAATCTTTTTCTCAACTGCAATGGTTAAAGGATGCTTATGATTTGAGCTTAAGTTTCTACGCTTATGAAACCATCGGGTTAACATTTCTCTAATGCTATCCAACAAAGGAATTACTGGATACTCTCTAGGTGATCGTAATGCAGCATTGATCGATTCAGCAGGGTTTGTGGTCCTAATGTCATACCTGAATCCTGGAAATAGACAACGAGCCCATTTTCTCACGTCAGCGTCGATTAGATATTTTCCAATGCCTGGACTAATATTGCAAATCTCAGTGAACTTGTTCTCAAAATCAGGTGGTCTATATACTCTGGAAGCCTCTGCAACCAAAGGTGCCACACCTTTTCCGTGAAAAGATGTAACCACATTATTCAGCAAATGATGAATGCAAATTCCATGTGTAGCTTGCAGGTAAACTTTCTCTACTGCTTTCACAATTGAAGAATGTCTATCTGACACAAAAGCCAACCCATGCTCATCTGCAATAACAACGTTTAGCTGCCTCAAAAACCACTCCCATGAGCGATCGTTCTCTGAATCAACAACCCCGAATGCAATTGGGTACAAGTTAGAGTTACCATCTAAAGCGGTAGCAACTAGTAAAACTTCTTTGAATTTATTCTTCAAAAACGTACCATCAACAACAACAACTCTCCGAATGGATTTGTAGAACCCCCTTACAGATTGACCGAAAGAGATAAATAGATACTTAAATCTTCCATGGAAATCTGTTTCATAATGGTAATGCGTACCCGGGTTTGCTGCTTTGAGCATGTACAAGTACTTTGGAATTTTACCATAACTTTTCTCCGGTATGCCTCTAATCGCGTTAACTGCATACTCACGTGCATCCCATGCTAAAGAGTAATTCAACTCGACTCCATGTTCAGTACGCATAATCTGGATCACATCATGCGGTTTAGGTCCTTCTTTCACCCCCTCATACTTATGCATAATCAACCTGCCGATTGTTTTTGCAGAAGCTGTCTTTCCACCTTTTGTTTTGCTTGAAGGAGCACAAGTATGTTCCGAAACATACTTGCTAACAATGAAATACGTAGACCCTGTCAAACACGTTGCACGAAGACTCCAATTGCATCCGTTACTTGTGCAGCGTATAGTCCACTTTGTAGTATCTGATTTAAGGACCTTATAGTCGAAGTTGTACTTCATTGCACAAATTTCAATTGTTGACTTCAAAGCCCTTTTGCTTTCAAAACGTTGATCCTTCTCGACAACATTCTCTGCTGAAGGTCGTACCATCTTCTCACTCCCTTGTTCTATATTTTCAGACATTAAGCCATCCTCGCTATCATCACCAACATCAACATGAATCTGAGAAGGATGGAGTAAGCGTTTGTCAACATTAAGCTTAACATGAGTCGGGTCCTCGATTTTAAGCATAACACCTTCTAAGTTTTCTGATTTCGTGGGCTCTTGATTCAAATCAAAGTCAAATATAGGTTTAAAAGACACACACAACTGTATCGAAGATTTCTTCCTTAAGTAGCCAACAAAATTTTTTACTTGACGATTACTAGATAAGAAAACTGGAGGAGATCCTAAATTGTTGATCAAATC
The DNA here is from genome assembly GCA_964056655.1 of Arabis hirsuta. Lineage (NCBI taxonomy): Eukaryota > Viridiplantae > Streptophyta > Magnoliopsida > Brassicales > Brassicaceae > Arabis > Arabis hirsuta. The sequence goes on along the minus strand of OZ053305.1, from coordinate 24,423,113 downwards.
CCCAGGTAAATAACTGCACTCGATCGTATCAGTTTGCTCGATTCCATAATCCTCTAAAACCATAGCTTTAAGCTCCTTAAGAGTAGTTGTAGATTCCAAAGCAAGTAACCTACCTCATTTTCCTTCGTCAGCCAGAAATCTCCATCCTTTACTGGAGCATGATATCCATTCACCACATGTGACATAAACATGCAACATAATCAAAAGAAGAAAAAGTTGTCCTCAAGAAGAAGGAGAAGTCGCGAACGAGGAAGAAGAAGTCGCCAGATCAATCTAGATTTTAAAACCAAATATTCACTTCAATAAGTTCCTAGATTTAAGGAAATTGAAAACCTAACTTAGTAGAATGTACATTCTAGAAACGGTAGATGATAGACAATACGGTAGAATGTATATTCTAGAAACGGTAGATGCTAGACAAAACGGTAGAATGTATATTCTAGAAACGGTAGATGATATTGGAAACGGTGGAAGACACATTCTGCGTAGCCGTAGATGACAGACCATTCAGTAGAACCCATTTTCTACTTCTCCGTAGATACTAATAAGTTAGGCAGAACCGACAATCTACGGGTTCGTAGAGCTACTAGCGGTAGAACGTACATTCTGGAAGGCGTAGAAGATAAATATAATATATTTTTTTAGCTTTTTTGTGAACTTTAAAATATGTGAATACATAGAAATGTCTATCTTCTACGTTCTTGTAATGATAGTATTTTTAAAAAATTTAAAAACTATTTATTTCTATTTATTTTTATTTTTAAGGGCAATTTAGGTAAAAATTGACAAAAAATGAGAAAGATGTATTGGGACAAAATCATTTTCAATATGGTGCAATTTTCCAAATTTCCCTTATTTTATCCTAGTTTTGTTTTTCTATTTCATTTTGCCTTGAATTATTTTCTAAATTTCAGAAAAATCTGTAAATTTTTTTGTTGGAATTAGAAACACTTTCTTTTAAACTTCAAATATATAATTGTGGCCCTTCAAATTACATTACATATATTTTGTTTAATAAATAATAAGCCCTTCAATTTGTTTCAAAAAAATTAGGTCATAGGCCAATGTTTCAAAATTTTTAGCGTGGCCAAATAACTATTAAGTATATAGCTTTTCTGAATAAGGAATCCTTGTCATAACAGTGTGGTTAGCTGTATGTAGCAGGTTACTGATTATATATATTAACTTATCACAAAAATGTTAATCAAGTAGAAAACCTCTTGTGTTTCACAGAAGTGTACACTTTGGCTGATTATATAAACTATCCTGATTTGTATCACGCAATTAAAATTAATTTATATCAATGCCGGTGAGGTTTCTTCTTAATACATGTTTTGTTTCGTATACTAGAATCGGAATCTATCTTGCAGGCTCTAACTCCCAACCACTTAAAGCGTAGGATGAATTAAGGGTCGTCTATTCTCAGCAAAAAATTCATCAATGATGATGTAACTTTGGACGTAAACGGAAAAGGGGCTTCAATTTCGTAAGTTTATTAATCAAATATATAGAATATGGTAAAGCTACTAACGATATAAAAGGAAAAGGCATTACGAAGTCGAAGGTATTAGACATTAGTTGTGGTCCTCTTATAGAGATCGCTTTTTATGGAGTTGATGTGTTTTAATCTACCACCGTTAAAAGCTATTGCTCATCTAAGAACATATAAGAATAACTTTTTCTTTCGGGGAAATAATGGAGATAAACCGAGTAGAGATCGACCCTAATCAAATAGACCATTTTTTTAGCAGATTATGACGTGACTGGTTCCAAATTTCAAAACAATTCATCAATCCTAACATATTAAAACTATTCAAGACGTGACTGGTTCACACTTAGGAGTGAATGCAGGAACTTGGCAAAATGGACAAAAGAATTTTTGACAACGGGATTTGTTAGACTATTGTTTCAACTTGTTGTGGAGAGGTCTGAGACCTTGTGGTCGAGTGGTAAAGAGACGGATTTGGGATGCCAATACGTTTCAAGTTCGATCCATCAGTTGCGCGAAACTAAAACACATTGTCTTGGACACCTACATGGATATAGGCCCTTGCTTTCGGCCCATTTCCATATCTTGAGAGATGATCCATCCGTGGGCTTTACCTCCTTCAGGGATTAGTCTGTATGCCTTCATAGGCTTAGAATTTACTCTGAGTTATTAAAAAAAAAAAAAAATTTGTGGAGATGAAGTCGAATTCTTCTATAGAGGTCAAAGAAGTGGACAATTAACCACTTGACAAAATAAACTTCCTTGAAAGCAAACAGTAAACAGTTTTTAAGATTGGTATAGCACTTCGAAACGGATGTTACGAACTTTTTTGATTAGTTAATCACAACAACTATGGGTGGGCATTCAGTTTTACGGTTCGGTTTCGATTCGATTTTTCGGTTATAGATAAATTGAGTCCATATAAAACCGAAATTGTTATGGGTTGGTCTCAGTTCGGTTTACTTCGGTTTTGGTTCAGTTTGGTATCACAATATAGAGGTCCATAATATACCAAAATCCTAATTGTTCGGTTTCGGTTTCGGTTTGAAACCGAAAAACCGAATTCGAACTCGTACAAATCAAATGAACAAGCAAAAATGAATCAAAAGAGTATCATATTCAAAGAGTTTTGAGTCTAAAATCCATAATGAAACATAAAAGAGAATCACAAAATGAAATAAAAAGTCAATAACCATAAGCTTAAAATGAAACATAAAGTTCACATACTTTGTACTCTTTTCAAAGTTTCCTTCCATCACAATCCTTCAACTTCAAGACTAGCTTTTGTGCATCACAATCCTAACTCTACAAATGGAACATAAAGTAAAATAGAAAGGTGAAGTTCATGTATATAAATGAAACTAAACGAATGAAAGAATTGAAGATATATTACCTCTTTGTAGCTTGTCTTGCAACTCAATGTCTGCAATCAAGTCTTTAATGGTGATTGCTCCTTTTTCAGTGAGTTTTATCTCGCATTTCAACCACTGCTCTGTGCACATCAAAGCCTCTATTGAACTATGTGTAAGAGCATTTCTGAAAGGGTCTAGGATACGGCGAAAAGTACTAAAAGCACTCTCTAAAGCAACAGAAGAGACTTGCATAGCAAGTACATCTCTAGCCATCTCGGATAAGACAGGAAACTTTGGAGCATTGACTCTCCACCAACTAAGAATATCAAACTCTATACCCATTAGCAGCACTGGATTTTTTACTGATTCTTTCAAATAAAGACGTAACTCGTTACTCGCTTCTTGAACTCCCTTTGCTTTGACACGCTCCTTATAAAATTTATCGATTCTTTCATAACCACAAAAATCATCATCAATATCTGCTGCAATTTGATCTTGTTGGCTACTTTGAGACTGAGATGTCTGAGAAGAACCCCTTGTAGAATGAGATTGACTGCTTGTAGCACATTTATTGCCAAAGAGAAGGCCATATTGTTTAAACATTCCTTCCATTAGCATCTTCACAGACTGAAGAAGACTCCTCCCAATTACACTGTCCTTACCATAAAGATGTTCAAAACACATCTCCACAAATTCCATTTTGTTCCTTGGATCAAGTACACTAGCACCAATGAGAAGCATATTCACTTCACTCAAATCACCTCAATACTTTTCAAACTTAGCTATCATCCTGTTGGCACTTTCCTGTAACTCTAAGTCTGGCTGTTTGCTCAATTTAATCAAGTTCCTTTGTATGGTAACAATCTCATTGTAACATAGGTGAGCATTCACCTTCGTAGACGCTGAAACAATCAACGTGGAGTGATAAAAGACGATGAGAAAACTGACTAACCTGTCTATCTCATCCCAATCTTTTTTAAGTGGTGGTCCAACCCTTTGTTCTCCATTTCGTCCCCCTCTAAGAAAGTAGTCATTATACCTTCTGTCTTCAAGTTCCATCTTATCGAAGCCTACTCTAAACTTAAGAGCTCTTACCAACACTAGATACGTAGAATTCCATCTTGTGTACACATCCAATGGTAAACTTCCTCGAGTAATAAATTTTCTAGAATCAAGCTTATCGTCAAAAGCCTTCATTCTCTTTGTAGAAGCCCTGAGGTACAGAACACTATTACGAACACTACACACACTCTTATCTGCCTCATGTAGACCATATTTGACAATCAAGTTGATGATGTGAGCAGCACATCTCAAATGCAAGTTTTCACCATTCGGAATCAATGGTTCATCCCCTATAGCGTGAAAACTCTCTGTGAACTTTGATATAGCATTTATATTCGCTGTAGTATTATCAACTGTGATGGTGAACACCTTCTCTATTCCCAATCATCTAAGCAATCCAGAAGACAAGATGCTATAGTATCACCTGTATGATCATCTACATTCTTAAACCCAATAATTGCCTTTCTGAGCTTCCAATCTGAATCAATAAAGTGAGCAGTGATCACCATGTAGCTACATAAGGTTTTAGGAGCAACCCATTTATCAGTTGTTAACGAAACCCTTTGCTTCTTCTCAACAAACAGTTTCTTCATGTTTGCTTTGCGTGACGCATAAATCTCCATGATGTCTCTTGTAGCTGTTCTCCTTGAGTGAGGTGTATAACTCTCGACCTTCTTGCAAAAGTGTCTCCAACCAATATTCTCAACAAATTCGAATGGGTAATTCAGCCAAAACAATCCGTTCATTCGTAGCTTCTCTCCACACTTCCTCTGAAACCATACCTTTTTGGCCTACCATCAGAGGTTACATTAGCCTATTTTTTACCTCCTCAATCATTCTTAAGAGAAGCATGGTACTGCTTACATAACTTTAGATGTGCATTCAGGTTTGAAGTTCCAGATTTTGTCAAACAGCTTCTACCAACTCCACAATAATTGCAAGTGCATCTGTCATAGTTTTTTTTCGTCCTTGTGAAGTGTGTCCAAACCTCAGACCTTGTCTTCTTCTCCTTTCTCGGATTGGAAGAACTATCACCAAGTTTCTCTTTCATCCTCTTTCCTAATGTAGGTTCAATAGGACTAGGAGTTTCAATCTCATCATCAATCATCTCATTAGAATCAATATCATGCTCATCGTCATCATATTGTGCATGTGATGAATTAGAATCCATCTACAAAATAAAAGAATGACAAAAGCTTTAGTATATGTTCTTCTTAAATACAAGAATGACAACAAAACAAAGCTTTAATATATGTGTCTGAACACATTTCTTCAAAGAAATTCACCATAATATTCAACCATCTCTTGTATGCATCATCCCATTGGTCAAACTCCAATACTATAAATCCCTTACAATGTATATTTTCTTATCTCTGTTTTGTATGGAAGTTTCACATCATTCACGACTTATTTCATCACTCGTGTGTAGCTAACGAATCATTGGTTTGTACGCAAGTTTTGAAGAAAGTTTACAAATTACCTAGAGACAGTAGATAACAAAAGAGGCAGACTTCTGTTTTTATTAAAACCATCAGACATTGACGACAGGAAACAGAGACACACAGTACACGAAACACCCAAACACACACAAACCCCCCCCAGATCATCATCACAACTAACAAACCATTATCTGTTTTCTTTAAACCGGCAATGCGTACTTCTCAGAAACCTCTTTCCACGCAGCACGGTTACTAATCTTATACCACCACGCGCTCACGTGCTTCCTATCTTTGATCAAGTGAGCCTTCCCAATAGGACCCACGAGATACTCGGTGAAAGGAAGATGAGCTAAATCAGTACTAGCTTCCTTCACTTTTCTAAACAACAACTTCAAATGACTATAACACTTTAAAACTTGCTTCTCATTACCGTTCTCAAACTAAAACTCCATCAAAGTGGTACTCAAAACCACAACTTTATCATATTCAACATCAATATTGTAAGATCTCTCTCTTAGATCACCCAATATCTCAAGTTGATAATCTCACTGGCCTCATGTACATCTCTCTTACTTCTTATCACACTAATCAAAAACGCAACACAAATCAAAAAAGAGAAGAAGACCAAATTATGAACCTGAGATCAAATGGCAGAGGATGATGATGGTGGAGGAAGTCGGAGTGGTGATTGAGGAGAAGTCGGAGCCGATTTTGATATTAGATTAGCCAGCTTAAGTCGGAGTGGTGATTGAGGAGGAAATCGGGGTGGTGATTGAGGAGAAGTCGGAGTCAATTAGTCGGAGTCGGAGTGGTGATGGTGGTGAAAGTTTAAGTCTCACCGAGCAGAAGTCGGAGTGGTGGTGGTGATTGAGGAGAAGTCGGAGTCGATTAATCGGAGATTGTCTCGGGTTTGGTTTGGGTCTTGGGAATATTTGTTTTGAAGTCCGAACTAGTTAGGTTTTGGGTATAGATTCCGAATATCGGGTTTTGGGTTTGGGTATAGAATTTAGATTAGTGTTTCAATTTTTTGGTTTTTCTTTCGGTTTTTCGGTTTAAACCAAAACCGAACCGAAATTTATGGATTATAAATATTAAAATCCAATAGGTATAACCCGACCAACCGAAACTGAAACCATACCCCTTTTTCGGTTCGGTTCAGTTTTTGGGTTATGGGTATTTTGCCCACCACTAACAACAACTACGATATTTACTAAGAAAATCCCAAATAGCAAGCCCGCCCCATAAGACAACGGGGTAGGCTTGAAAAAAAAAAAATCTATAGCCACATATTTTTTTTATAGTAATGGTTTAATGGGTCTATAAATCACAAATTGTAAAGTTTATATTTTTTTGACAAATTGTTTTCAGTTATTAACAAAAAATAAAATGTGATTAGTGTCCCATAATTATAGGTATAGCCTTTTTTGTTTTTTATTAAACTGATTGCAGAAGAGTTATATACACGTAATTAGAATTTAAAAAAAATATATGCAGTCTATTAAGTCTCATTATTAAGTCTCATGAAAACTATGGTTGAAGAAATAGATTATGTGAGTTTAATGGATGGTTTTGCAAGAAAAAAATGCAAAAAAACTATATTTCATAAATAATTTTTAATGTGTTTAGGATTTGATTTTTTCTTATAAAGATTTTATGAATTTTGTTATTTACAAAAATCCACATTTTTTTTTATCGTTTCGAATCACCATTTTTATTGGACCAGACCTACTAAATAGGCGCAATATACAATATAGTTGTCAAAAATTAATGTACTAGTTTGGAAATGCGCCGGTGGATTTATGTCACATTGTCCATCAATTGCTTTCCTCTGAGATGCTAAAGAATTAATTTATCATCAGTGCTCTTTCTTAATTGGTTTAATTCAGAGCTCCATTTTTAAGACAAATCCAACCGGACCGCAAATCACTATAATTGGTATAATTGGTGTGAAAGTAGCTCCAATCAAATGGCATCTTCCACGACAAAAAACCAAATTTTAGTATTTTGTCAACAGTATCCACCAAATATATATTATTTTAATCATATTTTTAATTTAGTAAAATAACTAAATTATAGTTTATTAATTAAAACATAGATATACTAAAAAATAAGCTTACAAAAGTTGAAATGGCAGATGATGATGTTCGATTTTAAGATTTTATCTCGACACAAACAAATCAAATACCCGAAAGCTCATATTGAATTTCGAAATACATTAACTAAACATTTGTTGTCCAAATATACTAATTCTAAAAATTAATTCGATATAATTTATTTTCTGCTTTTTTATTTATCGATTGTAATATTATATTTAGTTTGTATCAGCTATCAGAATAATTAGTATTTATCAAATTATTAAAAATAAAAAAAATTTAAAGTTAATAATATAATAATAAAGAATTTTGTTTTTAGTGTGAAATTTGGTGTTATAATTGGAGATGAAAATTTTTTTTTGACACTAAAACACTAAATTTAGTGTTGAAATCACACTAAATTTAGTGTGTGGTTGGAGATGTCCTTACTCAATTGGACTATAGTTTTTTTGGGGTCCAATTCTTTGAAATTGATATCTCGTGCCTATTAAAACCAAAGTGTAATATTTACTTAGTTTAGATGTTTTAATTTAATTGTTTTGAAACTATGACATATCTTTAAGAAAATGATGACATGTTTTAAAAAAAATGATGACACTGCTATAAACTATAAAAATAAACAATTGTTTTGTTTAGAAATATTAGCAAATGAAAAGAGTTTTATTCATAGTCAAAACAATTAGATTTTTTCCATAAACCAAACAATTATAATCATTTTAAAAATATTCTTTCTTATCTCCCGATAAGAAACAAAGAAAATTACAACAAAAAGCTAATTATCTATTCGAATCATTTGTTTTGGGTTCGGTAAATGAAATCTATGATGATTTCATTATTTTCTTATAACTTCGATTATTTTATACTATGTTTAAATAAAAGCTGAATTCAAAATCTAAACTCAAATTCAATGAAACAAAACCAAATGAATAGTAATTGTCTTTTTAGCGAGAATTCAAAACTTACAGTACTATAGAGAATGCAATTTGTGGTTTTTTCCTTTTTAAGAACTTGCAACCATCGTATTTGGAAAACAAAAATCAGCATTATTGACAAGGGTCAATTTGTCAAATGTCCATATTAGACTTATTATCAAAGAATATAGCCATCCAATTGGAGTATTAATTAAAACAAGTAACCAAATCATGGATGGATTGCCGATAATACCCTTCACCTTTTTCGATCTCGAAAAAAAAAATGTTGTTGTCGGGAAATTCTTTGGTGGGATAACGGATAACGAGGAAAATAGCGTAACCATAATAGTCAAATCGGAGAGAAATGAAGTAGGTGGCAGAGAAAGAAAGGTAGTAATGGTGAACTATAATGGAATAAGGCTGAAAAGACGGTGGTGATTTCACCGGAAACTGTCGGAGACGATGCCATTCCACCGGAGACGATCAGAGATGCGTTGTAGGAAACATACGTTTTCTCATTTTTTTCTTAGATTGGCATAAGGGTATTTTGGGCCATTATATAGATTATACAACCTATATCCTACCCATAAGTCCATTATAGTTAGCCACTTAATTATTAAATTTTTCGTAAACACTTTTGCTAATTTTCCTATTAACAAATCCTTGTATCCCACTATTGACATATTCTAAGAATCTTTTAAAATTTTAAATACTTATTAAAATTTGAAAATAAAAAATCCTAAAATATCAATCAATTAGTAACAATCCATAATATTTTAATTTTTTGGTGCATTTGGAATAACAAAAAAGATTTCCGTATGAAACTATTCTGTTTCTCATGAAAAAAACTATTTTTAAGAAAAAATCCACATAAAATAATCTACATTTTTGTAACTTTACACATAATAAAAACTATTACGTTTTCTGTTTTTATTAGAAATAAATATTTAGATATTCCAAAAATATTCTAATGTAATATCTAAAAAAATCAAAAATAATCTACACTTTTATAACTCTATATATATGATTGATGTCACGATAGTTTATAGATCACAAACTCGCTCCTTAGCTTCTTATCTACTATTACAATGTCGAGCACACCACAGCAAAACTCTTCATTCTTATTCTTTGACTTTATTTTGATATTTTTGGGGACACAAAAAATCAAAAAGCTCAAATCATTGTCTAATGAAAATGTTTTTAAATCCCCAGGAAATTCCATTAAAATCAAAGTGCTAGATGTTTTAATTTAATTGATTTAAAACTATAACATGTTTTTGAAAAATAATGATGATATGTTGTTGAAAAAATGGTGATATGGATCTCGTAACCGGTGCCGTGATTGATCGTGAGAAAAAGAGAATAAATTTAAAGCAAAGTTTTCTCTTAACCCAAATCTCTCGTAGAGAATTAGGTTAATTGTTGAAAGTTAGTTTTTTATTGATCATAAGAAACTCTTATCTTAAACCTAAACCATAAAGAAAAACATCTTAAGCCTATTAAAAAAGAAAACATCAAAACTTAATCATAACACCAAAATTAACTAAAATTTTGTACATATTCCCTGTTATTCATCGTTTTCGTTTTATTTCAACAAAAATAATAAAGTTACAAAACGAAAAAAATACACAATTTTGACGCGACACTCGAAATATTATATATATGATATTAGTTTTCTATTTTTTATAAGTTAAAAACTAACAATCATTTAATTTTCATAATTGATAAAATCGCGTTATTAAAATTTCAAGTTAACAAAACAATGATAACATTACATTAAATTACAATAAAAATTTATGAACTATATAAACAATAAAACATACAAAAATAGAATATATAATAAATTATCAACATAAATCGAGTACATCAAGCAAGCACTCATAATATAACACATACCAAAATATCACTATTAAAATATTTTTTTTTAAAACTAAAATGTACATGTTTAGATAATTGTTAAAAATTACAGTTGTAAATTATTTTCATTCTTACAAAATACATTTGAATCTGCACTCACCAGTCATAATATAAGACATACCTAAACATCAATTTTACAAATTTACAACAGTAAATTCTAATTTTTATTCTTATTAAATACACTTGAACCCGCCCAAAGTGCAAAAAATCATCTAGTTATTATTATTTTCTTTTGAAAAAGTTATTCTATCTCAAGTTTTGTAACGAAGTGCTATTATGAGCCAAGCCCAGTGAGCTTACTCTTCCAATAAGTTGGAGTGTTGGGCCAACTTATTTCGTCACCATAGTTTCAGCTATTGTTTTGTTTCCACATACTCATTTTGTTGGGAGTGATTTTGTAGAATTAGGACCCAACACATCTAAATTTAAATGTGAAATTATGAGTCAAAGATTCGGAATTTCTACGGTTTATAAAAAAAAACGCATCTAAATGTGAAATTATAGCGTATATACATTTTTGAATAATTATATGTCATTTTGTATTTTTATACTTTAAAATTAATAAATATATTTTTAACTTTAGTTAACGTATACCTTCTTTAAATTTAGAGCAATAATTGTGCTCTGTATAATTCGATCGGTATAAATATGATATGTTGTAAAACAAAATTCATTATATACTATATATTTTTATCTTTTGTCAAACACATTGTTATTTGGATTATTCCTACTTGCTGACAAGCAACGCTCATATCAATACTTAAAACAGACATGTACATATTATAGAGCCAATGGTGCATAAATGCAGTGTGAAAACGTATAGAACAAACTTCAAACTCATGTGTTATTACTTTTCGTTAAATAGTTATAGAAGACTTATTTTTTTCTTAAAAAATTTCTGGTTATATTTCACATAAGAGAAAAAAAAAGCAGGAGGCTAATAATCCTTCGGTCATAATTCCTTCGGTTATAGAAGACTTATTAAACTTGAGTTATGAGGCCGTGAATCGCGAGACAGCACACACCATATAAGTCAGTCCATAACATATATATCGTACTTCACTAATTAATATTTGTATCACATATATGTTTAGATAGATATACGCTTATATATTTGTCATCTTCTACTTGAATTATCTGACGCAATCGAGATACACACACTCGAATCCATATATGTGAAGATGCGGAGATCTTTAGGAATCCATGAACTTCAACAATTATATTATAACTTAGCCAATCCTAAAGTTTTTGGTATAAGGTCGTAATCGGAAAGCAATCTTCTCCACTAACTATAAAAGAAACCAAAGTTTGGGCCAGCCGATGGTAAGATTAATATCTATCTGTGAATAGAAAAAGGAGTATATCATCATGAGAAAGGACTTTTTTGGTAATAAGACGAGGTCAAGTTGGGCAACTTGCATGTCTACTTTTCATTCTCACGGTCACGTACACGAACCAAGGTATGTGTCAAGTTTGTCCACTTTATTCACGCAATATGGGTCTTCTCATTCCATTTCTTTCGAAAATATGTGATTGACAGTTTGTGTATTTGTCTGATTAGTACCCCTCATAGTAGAAAAATAGTAAAAGCAATATAATATAATTAAGGGTTTTTATGCAGATAAACCTTTCAAATGATTTTGCGATTTTACCCTCTACCTCAATTAAATGCATGTCAACCTTCCAAATAAGATTCAATCCGCAATATAACCCTTATAACCCTTCTAAATTTGTGAAACCACAAAATTTACATATCAAATCAAAGTTTTTTAAATAAAAAAAACCCAAATGGCTAAATATACTCTTAAAATTTAAGAACTGTAAGATTTGTAGGTTTAAATGCTCTTCAATGTTTTAGATCCAAAGAGTTATATTGCGGATTGACTTGCATTTAATTGACTTGGAGGGTTAATCGCAAACTCTAATCACTTGGAGGGTTTATTTGCAGAAAACCCTTAATTATATTATACAAATTTTACACGAATAAACATCTTATCATGTATATTTACATTTATTTTATAAGGAAAGTATATTGTAAAGTGTAACGACTGCGAACCAAATTTTGAGATTTTGGTACGTGCGTCGATCGGCACACACACAAAGGGTGTGTGTCGATCGACGCAAGGTTAAATTGAACCGGTTGGTTCGATTTGAGTCGTCGGTTTGTGGGCCGGTTTAGAGAAAAACCCTAGGGCTTCCCTATAAAAGGATGGGGGCAGCGTGGTTGGTCGTTTCCAGAGAGTTTTCGGAGAGGATTGAGTGTTGTAAAGGAATTATTGTTGATTTCTTTGAATTTTTTATTGTAAAAGCTTGCTCTATTGATCTGTGAGACTATTGGATCGTGTTTGGATCCGTGTTCTTCGTGGTTGAGGAAGAAAACCCGGATTGGAGATCTGTTCTTCGCGTTCTTCGCTGTAGTTCTTTCTTTTTCCTTTCCAGAACCAAGGTGAGTGCGTGACCATGGCTTATCTGGATAAAGAAATTGATAGGATGCGATTGATTATGGTTTGTATGGATTTCGTGCTTGTATTGGTGGATTTTGTGCAAAAAATCTATGTGTCGCGTTCTGGAATCGATCTATGAGAGGATAGGTTCGATTCTTGAACACTGCGATGGTGTGTCGATCGACACATGAGCAGTGCATCGATCGACACCGGGGGCGTGTGTCGATCGACGCATGACCTGCTGTGCTATGTTTCGTTTGAATGTCGTATTGTGTCTTATTGTTTGCTTATCCTGGTATCGTATCTATTACTTATGCCTGTGTGTATAGCCAAGTAGATGGGATGACCGTCTCACTGGGTATTTATGATAATACTCACGCATCTCTTTTAACCATGTGATGGAAGTAGAGACAAAGTGTGATCGTGGAATCATGCCCGAGAAGAGGAGATGATCTAGAGTCTCGAATGCTTGTTATTGGATTGTTAGAATTGTTAGGGTGTTAGTAAATTCTGGAATTGTTGTTGAATTGGTTCATTGGAATTGTCTTTATTGAGTTATTTCGTTAGTGAATTGAGTTGATTATTTAATGTGATTTCCGCTGGGTGTTGTTTGTTAGTTTCATTGGATATTGAGAATTAATGTTTATGGGAACATTAATTCGAGTCCAATGTAATTTAAAAAAAAAGAGTCTGGTTATATAAAGTAAGTCACACACCATTTGTGGAACGACCTACGAACTGCTCTCTTTGGAGTGGCGCCTAGCTAGAATGAGATATATGTGTTTATGTCATTATGTGGCTAGACATGCCATAGTGATAAATTCGCTAGTGGTGGTAGACATGTTATTTTGATCGATCGGGTCTCTCAGTAAGAAGGCATATATACATTGTTGGAACTTAACACAAAAAATGTATTCATATCTTGTGATATTGCATTTGTTGAGGATGTCTTCCTCTACTAATGTTTCTTGAATGACAACCGATTTGCTTGAGGAAGTTGTAGGACTTTGAAAAGATTAATAGTCAATCTTCAGATGCTCATAATGATGCTGAAGCTCTAAGTGATGTGGTGGTGGCTGAATCTTTACCACTTAACATAATCTGTTTTTCTATCATTTTAAGCATAGTTGGGACTAGGGCTGGACGCAGAGCGGATATCCAAAAAAATTGCAGTATTTGTAATTCGATTTTTTTTCTTCTGGATATCTAATTGTCCGATTTGCTTTGTTTCGAAAATTTTCGGATATCCGGGATTACGGATATCCGGGATTACGGATATCCGGATATTTGCAGATATTCACGGATATCCGTTTTAAACAAAATAACATAATAAAAAAAACTATATTTTTAATTAAAAAAATTTGTTTTCATATAATATTTAAACTAATTAATGAATAAATATATCAAATTATCTAATTTTATTCGATATAACTAAAGAAAAATGAAAAAGTAGATGATTAAAATGGTAAAAAAAATAAGAAGTAAAATATATTTCAATTAAAAAGTAAGTATCTACCTATTTTTACTATTAATATTTTTGTCAAATGTATTTAAAAAATCTAAAAATATAAATATACGCTATAAAGTATATATATATATATATCTGTTAGTAATATACGGATCGGAGCGAATATTCGGATTTTTGAAATCAGTATTTGTGATTTGCTTCGCTTTCAACGAATACTAAATTTTACTATTTGCTTTGCTTTGATTTATAACGGATATCCAGATTTTTTGGATCGAATCAAAACGAATACCGAATCAGAGCGAATTTAACGGATAATTTGCCCAGCCTACATATGTAACTTTTTCCTAAGCAATACACAAAAATATTGCTAGATATTTTTCAGAACAATAAATACAGGTGCCATATCTTTTTCGAAATTTTAATCCATAATTAAATGTAGGTTTTCCTCTAGATCTATTAAAAAGGCCCCAAAAAACTATGGGTCACATATATTACAATACGCCATGCACCAAGAGTGAGTAATTCTATTTTTTTTTTTCACGAGGCACAAAACTCCTTGATTATCCAAACACAATGTCTGGACACCAATGTGGAGTAAATGTGCTTACAAAGGAGAAAACTAAGTTTCGGTGTCGAGCGATCCGGGCAAGTATGTCAGCCTTTTCATTTTGTTCCCTGGGGCAATACTGTAGAGTAAAGTCAGGGAACAACGCTCGTAGTGCATTGTATTCCTCTAATTCAGTCCTGAAACGTGGCCAGTTGTCCGGTTCCCGTATCATTGCAACTAACTCTTGGGAGTCCGTGGTAAATAGCGCACAAAACCGTTTTTTCCGGCGCAGACTCTGAAGGGCCCACAGTAGACTAAGAAGCTCTGTGTGTAAAGGGGAGATCCCCCTGTTCACTCCTCGTAGTCCTAGAAGATCAATCTCCCCATTTTGCAGTTGGAGTGTCCATCCAAGCCCACTGGTGTGGTCTCCCTCCTTCCAGGATCCATCAATAAAGCATGTAAAGATGGCCGGTGGCAGTACCGGAACATCAGGTTGCTGTGCTCCACTTACTACTTCAGATATCCTAGACCTCTTTTCTGGCGAGGTCTAGGATATATGGGGGTGAACGCTCCAGATTCCGAAACACTTTATCATTACGTGCTTTCCAGAGATACCAGATTATCCAAGAATAACATCTCACATATTCTTCAAACTCCTCTTGGTTAGGTATCCTGGAAAGAAGATAATCAAAATTGCACCAGAGATTATCAGACGGGAAAGTCGAAATGTTGTGTGGGATCTGTGACATGGCCCAGCATTGCCGCACCGGGGGGCACGTGAAAGGACATGGTTAATAGTTTCCTCCATATCACCACACTTTGGACAAAAACGGTCTTGTTGTAGATGTCTAAACGCCAAGCGCTTCATTAACCGCCACCAATCCCGAGAGAGCTTGCCATAGAAAGTGTCGGATTTTATTCGTAGTTGCCGCTTTCCACACCAATGCCTTCAGTGGGTTCAGGGACGGAAGTTGTGTTACAAACCGGACGTCCTCCTCAAGATTTTCCCGGACCACTTCATAACCTGACCGTACCGTGTACCTACCAGAGTTAGTGAAATGCCAACAGGTATCCATCTGATGTACCCACTCGGGATGGGATCAGAGACATGATTATCGGGATATCTGCCGAGTCGATATGTTGTTGTAGTGCATGGACATTCCAAGATTGGGTAGCATCATCAATGAAGTCGCTAACCCTCATATTCGGGTTTGGTGAAATACCCGGAGGTCTTCGTTGAGCACTTCTTGCTGGGCGGGGGGGGGGGGGGGGGGGGCCTTATCCGGAATCCACTTATCGGACCAAACCCACGTTCGAGCCCCGTTACCTATGGTGCGCCGCATACCGTAATCAATTAAATATTTTGCAGTCCATAGGCTACGCCATCCATAGGATGGACGATATGCCTTCTTGGCCTGAAATGGATGAGAGTATTGGAAATACTTCCCCTTGAGGACCCGCACAACTAGGGAGTTGGGGTATTGGTATAGTCACCAGAGTTGTTTGGCCAATAAGGCCTGGTTGAACTCTTCGAAATACTTGAAACCAATACCCCCTTCATGTTTAGGGAGGCACAATTTCTGCCAAGCAATTCAGTGCATCCCTTTGGAGTTTTGATTACTTCTCCACCAGAAATCAGCTATCGCGCCTGCTAGCTTCCGATGTAGATTTTTGGGTAGTAAGAAACTGGACATCACATAATTCGGAAGAGTCTGCGCTACATACTTGATCATAATCTCCTTTCCTTCTCGAGATAGATATTTTGCGGACCAACCATTAATGCATAGATAAAACATTGTTTGTTGCATGCAACAATTATATAATATAATTAAAAGTTGGGTCAATTTTGTTATGATTTTAAATATAATTTTTTTTATAGTTATTGATGCTAATTACCCTTAAAAGTTTGTAACAGATAGTTTAACTGAAGAATCTTAGTCATGTATAGCCATTTAGCTGTAAAGGCGACGCCCGATACTCGGACTCGAGCATTATTGATTGGTTGGCCATAAGTCAGCAACATGTTACATGCTAACGAATCAAAATTGTACTTGTTTGACGAAAACCAATTAATGAAATGTCTTATATCATATGCAATTTTGATAAAACTATTTACAAGTTGCATTTTATGTGATCCATCTTTGTCCCTTTTTTATAAGTCTCCCTTGGTTGCTTTGTCAGCTTTTCCATGCATGTCTCTATCTTTTCCAAGTATTTTTCTTCCTTTGAAAATTGGTATTTTCTTGTTCTATGCTTTAAAAAATATAATTTCAATTTTGTGGTCAGCTTATGAAAGAGAGATGTTTCACTGAATTTCTAGTTTTGCATTGTGTATTCTCAATGAACGAATTGCAGTCTGTAAGTGTTGGTTTATTGAATAATTTAATCTTGTCTATCCACTGCTATAAAAGTTCGAGGCCTTTACCATACGACCTCGACTGGAAGATCTCATTTTGCTAAAGTTACTGGCTAAACTATTTCATATAATAAATTCATCAGTTAGAGCTAGAATCCCTTTTTCATAGCACGAATAGAGCTAAATAAAAGAATCGAGAAGTCAACGGTTTTGATTAGTAACATTGTACAGCTATGGTACAAGATATACCGTTTTTGTAGTTAATAATTACAAAAGCGGTATAAAAAACGTTACACTCAGCTTCTTTTTATATTATTTTTTTCTTACAACTATTTCTTACATCTTTACACTATTTTAGAACCGTTTACCGTTCCAGTTTACATCTAAAAAACTTATACAACAAGATCCACTATTCTATTTTTAAAAATTATTTGCATAGAGGTGTAGGCAAATTCCGATGGAAAGAAAAAACAAAAAAAATAAAATTTTAACCATTTAACTAAAAGCATTTTCTAATATTCAAATGATATTTAATTTTTGGATTTTCTGCAAAATAACTCTCCAAATGGTTAAGATTTGCAATTTTATCTTTTAGGTCAATGAAATGCAGGTTAATCCGTGAAATTAAAGTTAATCCACAATATAACCCTTACACTTAACGAACGTTATATCAATTACGGTATTTTAAATGCACCGTTTTATTCTTGTAACTTCGTGAACTCCATATTGTTTTAAGAATTTTAATTGTTTTTTCTTTGTTTCATTAAAATTAAAAATAACAAAAAATCAAAATAGTTCTGCTTCATGTCCTCTGCTCTTCAACTCTTCCCTCGTTTCTCTTTCTTCTTTGAAATGAACACATTATCAAATATTTGAGTTTCAGAGTCTTTGATAAGAAATTTTGTTTGAAGAACTGTATCTCGAAAACAAACGTCACGGTGGTCGAGGACGGCGGAGATTTGCTCTGCAACTTGATTTTAAACTCTTTTACAACACAACAAACCTTCGGCCATCGTTTGTCCTCCACCAAAGCTCGTCTCTTTCCACTCCACCCCCACCTTATCAAATCTGAGGTCCCTTTCCACTCGAGTCATCTCACAATCTTATCAGCAATTTAGTGATGAAATTCTTTTTCGAACCGCAACCTGATTCTATCCACACCCATGACTCCATCTAGTCTTAAATTGAATCGATTGAAAGAAATTCCAAAAAAGTCTTCGAAACCCAAAAACTCTAATTTTTTTAATCTGTTTTCCCAATTTGATTTTACCCATAAGAGATAATAAGAAAAAACTGTGTGCAGTTTTAGTTGCAAAAAAGGACATAAAATTGAAGAATGGTTGCAGTTTTTAACATAAATGAAACGAAGCGTTTTATATTCTGTTTGAGATTTAAACGTCGTTCACACTTGCCACGTCATCCATATACTTAAGGGTTATATTGCGGATTGACTTAAACTTCATGGATTTACATGCATTATATTGACTTCAAAGGTAAAATTGCAAACTCTAACCACTTGGAGGGTTATTTTGCACAAAACCCTAAATTTTTCAGATTCAACATTTATATTTTCACAATATTAATATATCATAGTAATGTTAAAAACTTATGGTACATTATTTTAACAATTATTCCAAAAAAAATGTCTTACAACGAGTGTATCATTTTTGATTGTTTGAGTGCTAAAAGACAATAAAATGTGACTAATATACACTCTACATTGAAGCACCAAACAAATTTTGGAGTCCGTCGTCGTACCTTATGCCCCCATTGCTTTGATCGAGATAAATTGATTTTTCACTTATTTATCAATGAATTTGAGCAGCTAAGATTGAGGACTCGGGGTCTCTCCATGTCGTCTTGCATTTCATTCTTGCCATATGGAGTGGATTGATACCTGAAACACGTATCGAGCGATGAAGCTTTGTATGTGATTCAGGTTCGTTTGCCGATCGGTGGAGAAGGTGTGTGGAAGAGGGTTTTGGTGAGAACAGTCCAAATCCCTGAAAAATAAACGCACGAGAAAAAAAATGATCTCCTGTCTCCAATGGGTGAAGACATAGGACACATGCATCGTTCGCTCCAACACCTTAGTTGTTCATTTGATCTCTTGGCGTTAAACGGTTATGGATTGCAAGCCAAGCACGAAAAGAATATTTCGATGTAGGGCGAGTAAACCACACTCTTTTGTACCGAGCAACTTTGTTCGAGTTGGTCCGAACGTGATTCCAAGTATCTCTTATGCTGAAAAATTGCATGAAAATGTCCATTTTTTCTCTCAACAATACCACATCCCCAGCTTCAGATCGTTTACATCTTTGCAACTGTAATTTTCCTTCAGCTTGTTTAGGATCTCCACTCGATGAATGCGTCTTCTTCTTGCAACCCATGCGTCAGCAATATAAGAGTTCCTTCCCATGCCCATACAACACCTCGAGGACCGTGACATTTATAAAAAAAACCCATCTCCAACCATTTAACGTACCAAAGCAGAGTAGAGTTACCATTGTGAGCGTCAACATTAAAGAGATCTTTTGCTAAAGCTTTGTATTTTATAATCTTTTTTCACATCCATGAACCCAAACTCTTATCCTCCCGCATTGACTAGAAAGAATCCAGTTTGAGAACATATATAACGACCGCGAACCAAGAATCTGATTTTTGGTCGTGCGTCGATCGACGCAGGTTGTGTGCGTCAATCGACGCAAGTTAAATCGAACCGGATCAGTTCGATTTAAGTGTCGGTTTGCGGGCCGGTTTAAGGTGAAATCCTAGGGCTTCCCTATAAATAGGGGTGTGGCCGCATTTTGGGACTTTTTAGAGTTCCAGAAAGTTTCAGAAAAGTTCCAGAGAGTTTCTAGAGAGATTTGTGAGAGGAGATTCGTCTAGGAGGCTTGGAAGATCGTTCTTGGAGTGATTTCTCGTGAGGAGAGTGTAGATCTCGGTGTTGGAGAGTCGTTCTTCGTGGTTTACATCCTTTTCTCATCCTTTTTCCTTCCAGATCCAAGGTGAGTGCGTGACCATGGCTTATCTGGGTAAAAGGGTTGATAGGATGCGTCTGATTGTTGTTGTTTGGTGGATTTTGTGTTGTTTTGAGGGGATTTGTGCAGGTGATTCGTTTGGAATCGAGCCATGAGAGGATAGGCTCGATTTCCAGGTTATGTGTTGATGCGTCGATCGACACAAGAGCTTGTGTCAATCGACACAGAGGGCATCGATCGAGACACGGTGCTTGTGTCGATCGACGCATAGCCAATTTTGGTGAACATGTGTTGTTTGTTCGTGTTTTGCCTTGTTGCGTGTTCATCCTGATATTGTATCAATTTCTTATGCATGTGTGTATAGCCTAGTAGATGGGATGACCGTCTCACTAAGTATTTGTGATAATACTCACGCATCTCGGATAACCATGCGATGCAGGTAAAGACAAGGTGTGATCGTGGAATCGTGGCGATGAAGAGAAGATGGTCTAGGGACTCGATTGATTGATGTTGTTTATTGAATTGCTAGGTTGCTAGTGATTCTGGAACTTGTTGGATTGTTTGTTGACTTGTGTTATTGAATTTGGTATTATTGGATTGAATTGCTTTAGTGGGTTTCAATAAAGTATGAGATTTATTGAATGTTGTTATTATTTATTGTTTTGTTGATTCCGCAGTTGTGTTGTTGACCCGTTAAGGATTATTATTTGTGATAATAATAATCCGGAAGAGAAAAATTTTAAAAATTTATGGGTTTGGTTGTTTCAACATAAATTTACGGGTGTGGTGTATGCAGAGGCGATTTCTGTGGATCCCGGCTAAGATTGAAGTTATCAGGGGGTGGCTTAGACTGAGGAATGCCACCGAGATCCGGAATTTTCTCGGGCTGGCAGGTTATTACAAGAGGTTTGTCAAGGGATTTGCGAGTATGGTGCAGTCGATGACGAAGCTAACGGAGAAGGATATACATGTTGTGTGGTCTTCAGCTGGCGAGTAGAGTTGGGGGAAACTGAAGAAGATGTTGACTAGTACACCAGTGTTGGCGTTCCCCGAGCCGGGTGAGCCTTATGTGGTGTATACAGATGCTTCTAAGGTTGCAGGTTCAGAGTATCTGGTCACAGTGAATGGGACAATACTCGTGAACGGGCGGGTTTGTGTACCCAAGGATGGGGATCTGAGGCAGGAGATCCTGAGAGAGGCTCATGCGAGCATGTTATCGATTCATCCGGGAGCGACCAAGATGGATCATGACCTGAAGCGGTATTATCACTAGGTCAGGATGAAGAGGGATGTCGCTAACTGGGTTGCAGCGTGCAATGTGTGCTAGTTAGTGAAGGCTGAACATCATGTTCCGAGCGGGTTGTTGCAGAGTTCACCCATTCCGGGGTGGAAGTGGGACATGATCACCATGGACTTTGTGATAGGGTTGCCGGTTTCGCGGACGTATGATGCGCTATGGGTGATTGTGGATCGTCTGACCAAGTCAGCATATTTTCTTGCCATGAAGAAGACCGACGGAGCGGCGGTGTTTGCTAAGAAGTATATGAGGGAGGTAGTGAGGCTGCACGGGGTGCCAACGAGTATCATGTTCGACAAGGATCCGAGGTTTATCTCAGAGTTCTGGAGGACGTTCCAGGCTGAGATGGGCACTAAGTTGCATATGAGCACAGCTTATCATCCTCAGACGGATGGGCAGTGTGAGGGGACGATTCAGACATTCGAGGACTTGTTGAGGATGTGTATGCTGGATTAGGGAGGTCATTGGGCGGATCACCTGAACCTGGTAGAGTTTGCAAACAACAATAACTACCAAGAGAGTATCGGGATGGCTCCATATGAGACTTTGTATGAGAGGCCATGTCGTACACCATTATAATGGACTCAAGTGGGGGAGAAGAGCATATTTGGTGTGGATTTTGTTCAGGAGACGACGGAGAAGATCCGTGTCTTGAGGCTGAACATGAGAGAGGCTTAGGATTGGTAGAAGAGTTATGCCGATATGAGGAGGAAAGAGCTAGAGTTTAAGCTGGGAGATCTGGTGTATCTCAAGGCAACGATGTTGAGGGATCCTAACAGATCCATTTCAGAGAATAAGTTAAGTTCGAGGTTTATGGGTGCGTTCAAGGTGGTGGAACGGGTCGGGCCAGTAGCTTATCGGTTGGAGTTACCTCAGAGTATGAAGGCCTTTCACATAAGGTCTTTCATGTGTCGATGCTACGGAAGTGTCTACGTGAGTCCGAGGAGGTCTTGGCTAGGATTTCAGAGGATCTTCAGCCCAACATGATGTTGGAGGCAAGACCTGTGAGGATTCTCGAGAGGAGAGTCAAGGTTCTGCGTCAGAAGAGTATACCGTTGGTGAGAGTCGTGTGGGATTGTGATGGTATTGAAGAGGAGACATGGGAACCAAAAGCGAAGATGAAGACAAATTTCTCGAAGTGGTTCGAGAAGCAAGTGGAGGCTTGAGTTATCTTTTTCTCGTTTCCAAAGTCTGTAATAGCATATTTCTATGAGTTTAGATGTATTTTTCATTTGTGTTGTAACGATTATACAAAGTTGAGATTTAACAAGATGGGTTTTCTTATTAAATGTGTTTATAAGACGTGAGTTCTTATGTTATGACTGGTAGGTCATGTGTTATGATGACTAGTGGGGTCATGTGTGGTGATGACTGGTGAGGTCATGTGTGGCGATGACCGGTGGGGCCTTGTGATGGCTAGGAATAGAAGTTCTATGGGAGTTAGGACTTGTCTATTGCCTAGGGAGGCTAGAAATGGAAGTTTTATGTGAGTTAGAGCTTGCCCATGTTCTAGGAAGATTATCTAGGAATGGCAGTTCTATGCGAGTTAGGACTTGTCTATTCTCTAGATGGCGTTGGAAAATAAAAGGTTTTATGTGATTTAGAACTTGTCTATTTCCTAGGTGGAGTCTGGAAACAGAAGTCTTATGTGAGTTAGGGTTGTCTTTTCCAGGGATTCTGTGGAAACACCCTGGTGATTGGGTTGTTTCGGATGGCCTGGTGATTGGTCATTGGCACTGGGAAATAGAGGTTTTATGTGAGTTAGAACCTATCTATTTCTTAGGAGGAGTCTGGAAACAGGGGTCTTATGTGAGTTAGGACTGTCTTTTCCAGGGACTCTGTGGAAACACCCTGGTGATTGGGTTATTTCGGATGGCCTGGTGATTGGTCATTGGCGCTGGGAAATAAAGGTTTTATGTGAATTAGAACCTGTCTATTTTGGGATATTTCGGATGGCCTAGTGTTGGTCATGAGGTGATATTCCGGGAAAGGAAATGTCATGATGGAACCACGAGAGGTGATTTTGGTCAACAGGTGCTTATGATGCACGTTGCAGAGTTAATTGCTCTAGGGGATAGTGGTTCTCCTGGATATACTTGAGGGGACAGTGAGGTTCTCTCCAGGGGATAGTGGTTTCCCCGCATATACTTGGAGGGACAGGGATCTTTCCAGAGGATGTGTGATTCCTCTGCAGCCGATAGCTTGACGGACTATGTGTCCCGAGAGTGGGAGGGGCTGGAGCATACCGAAAGCTGGATGGACGGCGGTCCTAAAGGTGGAAAGGGTATGATATACATCGAGAGCTCAAGTGGTGACGACCCTGAGAGTGGGGTGGTGTATATAGATATGAGTGTGAGCAATAACGTCTGTAGTGTGATTGTAAGTATGAGACTAGATGAACTTCGGGGATCGGGAGTGGATCTCAGGTACTGCTGACCGGGTTTGGTCAGGATGGTAGCCAGAGTGAGACGGTGTTGTGTGATTGAGATCGGGAGATGATCTCAGGTGGTGCTGACCGGGTTTGGTCAGGATGGTAGCCGTAGTGGGAGGGTGTTGTGTGATTGAGATTGGGAGATGATCTCAGGTAGTGCTGATTGGGTTGGTCAGGATGGTACCCGTAGTGATACGGTGTTGTGTGATTGAGATCGGGAGATGATCTCAGGTGGTGATGACCGGGTTTGGTCAGGATGGTAGCCGTAGTGGGACAGTGTTGTATGATTGAGATCGGGAGATGATCTGAGGTGGTGCTGACCGGGTTGGTCAGGATGGTAGTCATAATGAGACGATGTTATGTGATTGAGATCGGAAGATGATCTCAGGTGGTACTGACCGGGTTTGGTCAGGATTGTATCTATATTGAGACGGTGCAATGTGACTAGTATAAGACTTGTTGAGTTATGGGATCGGGTGTTGATCTCAAGGGGATGCTGGCCGGGTGGGGCCAGGAGTATGATATCAGTATAGCTGGTCGGGTAGGGTCAGAGGAGTGATATCAGGTGTCGACCGTAGAGTGAAGGTGTCGCATAATTCGAGCTCGAAAGTGTTAGTGGGGGAGAGTTGTAACAACCGCAAACCAAGAATCTGATTTTTTGGTCGTGCGTCGATCGATGCAAGTTAAATTGAACCGGATCGGTTCGATTTAAGTATTGGTTTATGGGCTGGTTTAAGGTGAAACCCTAGGGTTTCCCTATAAATAGGGGTGTGGCCGCATTTTGGGACTTTTTAGAGTTCCATAAAGTTTCAGAAAAGTTCCAAAGAATTTCCAGAGAGATTTGTGAGAGGAGATTCGTCTGGGAGGCTTGGGAAATCGTTTTTGGAGTGATTTATGTGGGTGTTGGAACCCGCACAATCAAAATTTATAGAGACTTTTGTAGGGAACAGAAATTCTAGGATTAAAACCAACGCAATCAAAGCTAACTTCAATGAATGTAAAGAGAATTTGAGAACTCGTTCTATTGCTGTTCAGAAAGCTTTAGAGTACAAGTTTTTGTAAATTGATTTTCGGATCCTTTTCTCAAAGGATGTACATGGGTATATATACTAGTCTAAGTCGGTTAATCCGCTCCTAAACGATAATGGACATTTCCCTTTTTCTTTTTCAATCCCCATTCTTCTTAGGAATACTTGAGTTGGTTGTTCATCCGTGGGTCTTATCCTTTACCACTTCGGCCCAACTCTGTTTCATCAAGATGACGTCGGTCCATTCCCACTTCGGAATCGTTAACATGACATCAGAACTGTTGCTCATCGACACCGGTATCGGAATGTCGACACCGGTCCGCGACCTCAGTCCGTCCCGCGACTTTGGTCAGTTTGCGACATCAGTCGGTCCGCGACCTCAGTCCGTCCTGCAACTTCGGCCGGTCCGCGACTTCGGTCGGTCCGCGACTTTGGCCCGTCCTGCGACTTCGGCCGGTTCACGACTTCGGCCGGTCCGCGACCTCAGTCCGTCCTGCGACTTCGGCCGGTCCGCGACCTCAGTCCGTCCCGCGGCTTCGGCCTGACTTGCATTGCGGTACGCGGCTTTCGTGACTCAATGTGCACGACCTACTTGCGAGTCAACACGGTTTCCATACTTAACCATTCTGCGACTGTTATTTTTTCAGGGAGAGATTCAACCCCAACAGTTTGCCCCCCAGCGCGATTTGAGCTGATTAGGCAGTTAACAGTCGTAAGATACCATTCAATTCAGTTAATGTCTTTGACCATTGATTGCTGGGCCCCAGGAACAGTCCTTTTGCTTTTGTCCGCTAAATTACCCCAGTGTTTTCTAGACTTAACACTACTGGTTTTTCTAACGCTTCTGCTGCTACCGGACGTTTCCCAAGAAATAGTAAACTCACCCTCTCTATAAATACTCCACTCCTTCTTCATTCTTCCCTCACTCTTCACTTCTCCACTTTCTCTTTCTAGAAGGTAACATCTCATTCTCTCTCTCTCTAGCTCTTCCATTTGTGTGTTTTTTTTTATTTTGTTGCCGACCTCGGACCGTTTGTACCGGAGGTAACCGGGACGTGGGTTGAACTCCGGGGTATCACAGACCGAAGGCAATCAGGATTCGGGACGAAGTCGCTTGGGACGCAGTTGGTACGCATAGGCGTTGCAGCCCGAAGTCGACCGTTGCACAGGCCGAAGTCGGCCGTTCCGCGAGCTGAAGTCGGATCAGTCCGCAGACTTCATGAACCGAAGTCAAGCATTCCGCGGGCCGAAGTCGGATAAGTCCACGGTTTTCACGAACTAAAGTCGAGCGTTCTGCGGGCCGAAGTCGAGTGTTGCAAAGTCGACCGTTGCACGGGCTGAAGTTGGCCGTTCCGCGAGCCAAAGTTGGATCAGTCCGCGGACTTCACGAACCGAAGTCGAGGTGGAAAATAACCGAGGTAGTGGTATGGATGATCTTCATGATGTGTATACTATGAATCTTAGGAGAGCAAAACTCGAAGATAAATTCGCGGTTTCTTTGGCGGAGATGGCTAGACAGGCTGCGGAGAATGAGAGATATGCTCCGAGGCCACCAAGACGTAAGGCTCCTAGGTCAAAAGTTAAACGTAGCATTCCTGATCCTCCGGACTCCACACTATGCACTAAAGAGTCTTTGCATAAGTTGAGGCGTAAGTTAAATATTTCGGAGGAGATTGACATGATACTCCCCTCGTCTTCGGATCGAGCCTGGGATCCCCCCTCGGGTTGCTTCACTATGTACGAGAGTTGTTTCAACTGGTGCTTGTACTTCTTTCCGATTCCGGAATTCATTCTCGAGTTCTTATAGATGTATCAGCTTGCTGTAGCTCAGATAAGTCCCCGTGGTCTCCGTCATTTGATGGGCATTTTCGTGAGAAGCATTGAATGTGGTGAAGAGGTCACTGTCTTCCATCTTTTGAACTGGCTGGACGTTCGAGTATCTCGTCCTAAAGAGAAACTCGTTTACTCGGTTTCGGCTAAAGCGAACCGTTCAATCATTAGTGGCTTCCCTAGGAAAGATAGTCACTGGATTGACCATTTCTTTTACGTCCCGATAACCGAAGCATCGGTTGGTCTCCGGTGGATCAATAAGATAATTGGGAAGTGGAGAAGAAAGGGTAGTTGAGCCTAAGTCGTCGTGTCTTTGTTTTTGTTGATCCGTTGGACGTTATCTAACTCGCTTCTTCTTTTTGTTGATTTCGCTGTTATCAATCCATTTCCGAAGGTTCCACTAGATTTTCTCACGTTAGCAGAGTTACTTGCGTCCGGGAATTGCAATTAGTAAGAAGACTTTTCTCTTAAACGGATCGAAGACGCTCGAGCCCGTTACATCGTCGGTTCTGCCTTATCAAGTAGTTCGTCGTAATCAACCATGGAAAGGAAGCCATCAGTTCGTGAAAGGAAAGAAGCCGAGGCATGCCGTTTAGCGGGTGAGTCTGAAGGCGGTGTTCAGAACATGAAGATCGATGTCGCTGATGCCCCTTGTCTCGTACGAATGTTCTGAGTCTTCGGCTGGGAATCATCTGGGGCGTCGTTCTGAGTCTGCCGCTGGAACTAGAGGCGGACGGCGATCCTTTTCTGCAGTCTCCCAAGCTCCGAACCGTGATGCTGCCAAAGTGAATGAACCCGTAATAAGGCGAAATTTGATTCCTCGAAAACGTACCTTGTCTGCCGCAGAGAAGGGAAAATGAGCAATGCAATATACAATTAAAGCTTCCCAAGGCGGCATGATGACACCTGAGATTGCGGAACAAGAAGCCCTCTCAGCCCCTCCGAAAGAAGGTTCATTCGAGGATAGGTCGTCGCTCGAAGGGAACAAGGTGATCTTTTCTTCTTATGACTGCCTACAATATTTACTGCTGTTTTTAATCTATACTTGTCATTTTCCCCAGTTCGTCGATTCTGTTACTAGGCTGGCACGCAAATTTGCTCGCCGCGCCAGGTGGGAGGCTGAGAGGATCAAGCAGGCGGCCAAAGAAGCTTGAGCTAAGTGGGAAGCCGAAGTGGCGCGGGGAAAGGCGTTGGAAGCCAACATGGAGTCACTGGAAAAGACTCGTGATGAATTGCGTGACTCGGGTGCCCAAAAAGATTCTGAAATCGAGTTGCTCAAGAGCCAGCTTATGTCGGAAAAAAGCTCTACCGACTCTAAGCTTAAAACCGCCACGAAGAAGATCGTGCGTTCCTTGATGAGCAAATTCAAGTCGAAAATAGAGAAGAACAAAGAGAAGTTCAAGGCTCTTGGGAAGTCTGTAGACAAGATGAATGACCTAGCTCAAGTTGACGCCAATCTCGAACTCATCCGGAAGCTCCGAAGCGACGATGCTCCTACTTTGGAATCTGAAGCCGCGCAAATTTCCGAATGGAAGGAGGAATTTGTTGGCAGGGACAAGGAGTACACTGCGCTGTTTGCCGAGATCCAACAGGGGTTGGTTGTTTCTCCCTTTTCTTATGACGATGTTCCCGCCTTCGACTCCAATCCGTTGGAAGATCAAGCCGCAGAGATTGGTATTCACTTCCCCTCTGGGTCCAACTGGGGTCCTTTTGGTGTGTGTTTGCTTGACCCGCGTGATTCCCATACTATCAGCGCGGGGTTCGGAGGTGAGCCCGATGGTACTGATGGTTATGGCTACAATGACGAGAACGAAGTTGGTGCCGATTATGACGTTGGTGGAGGTGGAACCGAGGTCGAGGAATACGAGTAAATGCTGGAGGCGCTGCCTCTTAGTCGATTTTCCTTGAGCGGTTCTTTGCCTCTATGTTCTCTGTACTCTGGTTTTTCTTTGTTTCGTTGCCTATATGGCCTTTGCTCATGCGAATTTTGTGCCTTGACTTCGTTTTCTTTTTTGTAAGATGTTGTTCCTTGCTTTCAGCAATATGATTATGTTCTGATTTTTTACCAACGTTTATTCTGTTGGGTTTGTTTTCAATGATTGAACTTGGCTTTTCGGGGATGCTATGATATCCGCTCCGACTGCAATCACATTATGACCAACGTTTTGTATGTTGGGTTTATGACGATCATTTTTGGTTTACAAGCTAGTTTCCGTGAACCAAACTTGCTCCGTCGATGGTCGTTGCGCGCTTAATATCCCGTTTGGGATGTGATAGTCAGATCAAAGTGTTACTGTGGTCATCAGCAACGATCGAGTTTAAGTGTTTCGCTTTGATTTAGTTTATCCGTTACGAATGTTCAAATATTGACTTCGTTGATCCGTGATGGATGTTCAAGTATTGAGAGGTGGGGAGTATACGAGTATACATACCCCCACTCCCCCCTTTTTAGGGAAGGGGGCAGCTGAACCCATCTGAAGACGGGCTGATGGAACCGAAGTCGACGTGGCTGATGGAACCGAAGTCGACGTGGCTGATGGAACTGAAGTCGATGTCGTCTTTGCCAGAACCTTCTTTGTACTACCCTTCGTGTGCCTGGTTGCTTGGGACTGAGTTACTACGTTCACGGTCTCGGTTATCCTGATGTTGGGATGTTCAATGAACTCGACTGGTATGATCCGTCTCAAATCTGGATCCGATGTCGAAGCAAGAACTGCTAACGCATCAGCCGATGTGTTCTCGCCCCGAGGGATTCGTGTCAGGGTGAATTCTTTAAACTGTCCAGCCAAATCCTTCACAATCTGTAAATATAATCCCATGCGATCTTCCTTTACCGCATACTCGCCGCTGAACTGATTTACGACAAGCTGGGAATCACAAAACGCATGTATGTTTTTGATCTTCAATCCCAAGGCTAACCTCATTCCAGCAATGAGAGCTTCATATTCTGCTTCGTTATTTGACGCGTGAAAACCTAAACGAAAAGACTGCTCCAGAAGCTCTCCAGTCGGTGATGCCATCCTTATTCCCACTCCTGAACCGTTTTTTGATGATGATCCGTTGACGTTGAGCTTCCAAGTCGGCTTTGGTTCGTCTTCTTCGGGACCCTCATACGAGGTCTCAATAACGAAGTCCGCTAGAACCTGAGACTTTTTACAAGTCCGGCCTCGGTATTCAATGTCGTATTCACTAAGTTCGACGGCCCACTTCGCCAATCTTCCTTATTGGCTTGGACTATGAAGGACTGACCTCAAAGGAAAAGTGCTGAGAATTACGATTGGGTGTGACTGGAAGTAAGGTCTTAACTTTCTGGCGCACATGACCACAGCTAGTGCTAACTTCTCCATTAACGGGTACCTTATCTCAGCAGCGACTAAACTCTTGCTGACGTAAAAAATTAGCTTCTGCTCTCCCATTTCTTCCCGGACAATCACTCCGCTAACGGCCGCTGAAGAGACCGTACAGGAAAAGTGGCTCGCCATCTACTGGTTTTGCAAGTATCGGTGGACTTGCCAAGTATTCCTTTAATTCCTTGAATGCTGTCTCACACTTCTCGTTCCAATTGAAGTCCTTCTTCCCCCCTCAAAGTATCATAAAACGGTAAACACCTATCGGTTGATCGTGAAATGAAACGGTTAAGCGCTGCAACTCTTCCGGTCAACCGTTGCACCTCTCGTTTAGTTCTCGGAGAAGCCGTATTCTTGAGTGTGTCTATCTGCTTTGGATTCGCCTTAATGCCACGGCGAGTGACTATGTAACCAAGGAATTCTCCAGATGTTACCGCAAACCTACACTTTGTCGGATTCAGTTTCATATTGTGCAAGTTCAGCTGCTCAAAACATTCCCGCAGATGCTCGACGTGATCTTTTTTGCTCAACGACTTCACTAACATATCATCAATGTACACCTCCATTGTTTTTCCCAGTTGGTTAGCGAACATCCTGTTGACCAGTCGCTGATATGTGGCTCCCGTGTTTTTTAGCCCGAATGGCATTACTTTGTAGCAGTAGATTCCTCTGTCCGTGATGAAAGCTGTCTTGTCTTGCTCTTCGGGGTTCATAAGAATTTGGTTGTATCCCGAAAAGGCGTCCATGAATGACAGTAACTCATTGCCGGCTGTTGCTTCGACCAGGCGATCAATATGAGGCAAAGGAAAACTATCCTTTGGGCACGCTTTGTTCAGATCCGTGAAATCCACGCAAACGCGCCATTTTCCGTTCTTCTTCTTGACTACGACGGGATTCGCCAACCAATCCGGATACTTGACTTCTCTGATTGAGCCAACTCTGAGAAGCCTGTCTACTTCGTCATTAACCGCTTTCGCCCTTTCATGTCCGAGTTTTCTTCTTTTCTGCTTGACTGGTTTGAAGCTTGGATCAATGTTTAACTCATGGCTTGTCACACTGATATCGATACCCGGCATATCTTCGGCAGTCCATGCGAAAGTACTAACGTTCTCCTTAAGACACGAGACAAGTTCCTCCTTGATGTCTTCGCTTAGTGTGGAACCAATCTCCACGCATCGCTCCGGGTGTTCATCGTCGATGCAGATCGTGATAACGGGGTCACAAAGTGGTCTTTTTTCTTTTGCGCGACCCTCCGTTATCTGTAATTGCTATAATAGTTTGCTGAGCCCTTTCACCGGCTCTCTATCTGTCTTCATCTTCTTTTGCTTCAACACTTGATCCATTACTGGTTTCCTGAGTTTATGCACCGTCAGAAAGAACATTCAGGATTCCTTCTGACTTCCCCGAATGGTTTTCACTCCGCCTGGTGTTGGGAACTTGACGCAAAGATGATAGGTCGATGCAACTGCCCTCATCGAATTCAGCCAAGGAGTCCCCAACATCATATTGTAGATAGCAGGGTGATCTAAGACAGAGAACTCAATGTTTTTCGTTACTCCTCCGGCTTGAACAGGTAGTGTGATCAATCCCATTGTCATTGTCGTTTTTCCAGAAAAATTTGTTACCGGTTTCGGGAACGGTTTGACCGCGGCTAAGTCGATGTCCATTCGCTTGAGTGTTTCCTTGAATATTATGTCCATCGTACTTCCAGTGTCAATCAGCACCCGAGCTACGTCACAGTTGGCCACGACTATTTCGACCACGAGAGGATCATCATGAGGTTTATCAATCCCAACCGTCTCATTTTCTTCGAAGGTAATGACATCGTTTTTAACAGTAGACGGGATCTGGAGGTTCATACTAACGTCAGCTCGCCTTTGGAAGGCTTTGATGGAGGAAACAGTGTCTGTGCAGTAATGTGATCCACCCATAATCATGTTAATGCGCCTTCGCGGTTCTGGTGGTGGGGCTTTGCTCTCTTGCCTCTGACGCTTCTGACCCTCTTTGTCAGCTGGGCCGGTTCCATCATCGTTAACATCCATGGCGAAATCGTCAATGCTAACGTTTCCTCCAAGCTCTCCTGCTGCTAGTTTTGCAACGAGTTTTAAACCTAGAACCCGGCAATTCGCGGTTGAGTGCCCAAAGACGCGATGGTGTTCACAATACGCTGCTTCGTCGTAAGTACTCTCCTTCCTTACCCAGGTGTTCCAAGGGTCTCGGCCACGACCACGGCCACGCACCTGACCTCTTCCTCGTGAGTTACCCTGTCCTTGACCTCGTCCAGCGGATTCTACCTGAAAACTATGTGCTCCTTTGAATCTTCCTTCATGCTGGACAAAACCGGGCGTGTGATTGTCTCTCTTGGTATTCTAATGCTGTTGAGCTTGCGGTTGCTGATTTGTTTGCTTTCGTTTTCCGTGTCTTTTGGCGCACAACGTGGTCTCCTCTTCTTGATTGATGAACCCTGAAGCCCGGTGCAAGGCATCTTCTATTGTCAAGGGAGTGTTCATGGTCATCTCCTTCTTGAAATCCGAGGTGTACCAGAGTGCCTTTTTCAGGGCGAGTAGGGCGGCCTTGTCGCTAACGTGCTCTACTTTAGACATAACGGTTTTGAATCTTCCGATGAAACTCCGAAGTGTCTCGTTATGTCCTTGAGACATCGTCCATAAGTCCGCATTGGAAACCCCAGGATTTATGAATATGGAGTAGTGTTTCAGGAATGCTGCGGTTAGCTGACCGAAGTTGTCAATGGAATTCCGATCGAGTCTGGAAAACCACTGAAGGGCAGGTCCCTTCAAGTGTTCAACGAATAACAGACACTTTCCGGCGTCTCTCTCGCCTTCCCGGAAATTAGCGCGACCCATTGCAATTGCGAACGACGTGATGTGGTCCTTTGGGTCACTATTCCCTTCGTAGATCGGGATCTTAATCTTTCCGGGATCTGTAATTTTCACTTCAGTGATACGGGATGTGAACGGAGTAGTTTGCGCTTCTTCCAAAACGTGATCGATTTCCGGCGCCTTGCTAATGGCCCTGTGCATCTGTGACTGAACAACTTTCAAGTTGGCAGCTGTTCGATCCATCTCTGCCCGAGGTGCGATCATCTCATCTTTTAGGGCCTGGATCGCGGCTCTTCGTTCACTTTCGAATCGAGTTTGTTGCGCCAGAAGACGACCCTCTTCTTCCTCGATCTCGTCCTCAAATTGTCGTAGCTCGTTGCGGGTCGGGGCTGTATTGTCGGTGTTACGATCTTGCGCTGGATTTTCCGCATCCAGATCTATCACAGGTTCTGATTCGGTTTCGTTCCGGGTGCCAGCTCTTTGAACCTTAGGGTTTTGCTCACCGGTCATGGTTGTAGGGCGTGTCGGAGGTATCCCCGTTTGTGTTCTCTGCGGTGTTGTAAATTCGAGAGGAATTGGTCGTACCGGTCTCTTCGGTCGATCTTGGCCCGACCCCCCAGCTTGGTTCCGGTTGGTAGCCGCTAGGGTTTCTAGTCGGGCGTTGGCGGTTGCGTGTTGCTTATCGTGATCTTCGATCCTCTTCACCAACGTTTCAAGCATTGCCTTGATCTGGGTCATGGCTTCGGGCATCGTGTCTACGGTTACTGGTGGTGACTGGTGCTTCTCTCCTCCCCTGGTAGTACCCGCAGAGTTCATTTCTTCACTAGACATCTTCCTTCGTATCGGATTGGCGGTGGTTTTTCGTGTCAGAAATTTCAAGAGTCCCCTTAGACGGCGCCAAATTGTGAGTGTTGGAACCCGCACAATCAAAATTTGTAGAGACTTTTGTAGGGAACAGAAATTCTAGGATTAAAACCAACGCAATCAAAGCTAACTTCAATGAATGTAAATAGAATTTGAGAACTCGTTTTATTGCTGTTCAGAAAGCTTTAGAGTACAAGGTTTTGTAAATTGATTTTCGGATCTTTTTCTCAAAGGATATACATGGGTATATATACTAGTCTAAGTCGGTTAATCCGCTCCTAAACGATAATGGACATTTCCCTTTTCCTTTTTCAATCCCCATTCTTCTTAGGAATACTTGAGTTGGTTGTTCATCCGTGGGCCTTATCCTTTACCACTTCGGCCCAACTCTGTTTCATCAAGATGATGTCGGTCCATTCCCACTTCGGAATCATTAACATGACATCAGAACTGTTGCTCGTCGACATCGGTTCGTCGACACCGGTATCAGAATGTCGACACCGGTCCGCGACCTCAGTCCGTCCCGCGACTTCGGTCGGTTCGCGACATCAGTCGGTCCGCGACCTCAGTCCGTCCCGCGACTTCGGTCGGTCCGCGACTTCGGCCCGTCCCGCGACTTCGACCGGTTCGTGACTTCGGCCGGTCCGCGACTTCGGCCGGTCCGCGACCTCAATCCGTTCCGCGACTTCGGCCGATCCGCGACCTCAGTCTGTCCCGCGACTTCGGCTGGTCCGCGACCTCAGTCCGTCCCGCGACTTCGGCCTGACTTGCATTGCGGTACGCGGCTTTCGTGTCCCAATGTGCACGACCTACTTGCGAGTCAACACGGTTTCCATACTTAACCATTCTGCGACTGTTATTTTTTCAGGGAGAGATTCGACCCAACAATTTCTCGTGAGGAGAGTGCAGATCTCGGTGTTGGGGAGTTGTTCTTCGTGGTTTTCATCCCTTTCTCATCCTTTTTCCTTCCAGATCCAAGGTGAGTACGTGACCATGACTTATCTGAGTAAAGGGGTTGATAGAATGCGTTTGATTGTTGTTGTTTGGTGGATTTCGTGTTGTTTTGAGGGGATTTGTGCAGGTGAATCGTTTGGAATCGAACCATGAGAGGATCGACACAACCAGGTTCTGTGTTGATGCGTCGATCGACACAAAGGCTTGTGTCGATCGACACAGAGTGCATCGATCGAGACACGGTGCTTGTGTCGATCGACGCATAGCCAATTTTGGTGAACATGTGTTTTTTGTTCGTGCTTTGACTTGTTGCGTGTTCATCCTGATATTGTATCAATTTTCTTATGCATGTGTGTATAGCCTAGTAGATGGGATGACCGTCTCACTAAGTATTTGTGATAATACTCACGCATCTCGGATAACCATGCGATGCAGGTAAAGACAAGGTGTGATCGTGGAATCGTGGCGAGGAAGAGGAGATGGTCTAGGGACTCGATTGATTGATGTTTTTTATTGAATTGCTAGGTTGCTAGTGATTCTGGAACTTGTTGGATTGTTTGTTGACTTGTGTTATTGAATTTGGTATTATTGGATTGAATTGCTTTAGTGGGTTTCAATAAAATATGAGATTTATTGAATGTTGTTATTATATATTGTTTTGTTGATTCCGCAGTTGTGTTGTTGACCCGTTGAGAATTATTATTTTTGAAAATAATAATCCGGAAGGTAATTTTTTTAAAAATTTACGAGTTGGGTTGTTTCAACATACATTCTAATCCCTTTCACCCATAAAGAAAGCTTATGCGAATTAATCCTCCATATAAGTTTTAAACAACATACCACATTTTTTTATTTCAGTGATCTTAATCCTAAACCACCCTCATGTTTTGGATGACAAACATCTTCCCAAGCAACGTTTGCTTTCCTAGGGTTGAGTTCCGTGCCTGACCATAAGAAAACAGAGCATAATTTATCGATTTCCTGAATGCAAGCATGCGGAAGCCGAAACACAGCAAACCAAAGTTTGTAATACTCCATATAACCGAGCGGATTAGATTCAATCTGCATAGGATAGAAAGCGAGATGTCCAAGTTCCAATCTGTTTGTTGATCTTTTCTATCAGCGAAAGATAGTCATTTGTCGTCACACATAAATATCTCTCCGGAAGCTGGCCTGAATCAAAACAAAACCAAGTTTCCATCTCCTCCCGGATCTTGGTTGAGGTTCATGCCAAGTATAGAGTTAAAGGATCAAATTTTACATCTTCATAATATTTAGTTTTCGCAAATGACAATGAATATAAATTGTTTACTTGACCCAACACATTAGTTATGACTTATGAGGCATCATGAGATAAGGTAAAAAAATCGGATTGCCCACAATTGTATCTTATTGCAAATATTTTCAATAAGGGGAACATAGTTGTTTGCCGATATACGTTCATCGTTAGAGGCAAACATAAATAGTGGATCGGAAATAGATGCAAAGGTGAAGTGAAATTGGTCCTTTTAATTTTTTACGATTGTGTTATAATATTTATGCCTAGTAGATAATGGTTTTCTCCATATTAAATCTAAATTCTGAGAAGCTCGCAAACTGACTGAAAACAAGAGTAATAGCCTGAATTGATTAAAGCATTTCCTATGGAAAATCATCATATCGTCTGCAAATCAAAGATATGTAATGTCAAGAGTACGATATACGAATGATTATCCATATGATCAATGGTTTCCGCCGTATAAGAAAGTAGAAAGCACGTTGATACCAGGGTCGTTGCTATGTATATTAAAAAAAATAAGATGATTGACCTATAACCCATAGTTTTGGAAAAATATCAAAACTCTATTTTTAATAAGATTTAAATCTAACATTAAAGATAAAGTGAGGTCAAGCATATTTTGATCAGAATATATAGATGATAGTTTCTTAAGATAACAACTAATTAGAAACTAAAACAAACAAAGCAAAATCTAGAGTAAACACTCAGTCGCCTAATCGATTCTTTTTAATTTTTCACATTAATCTTTAATTTTTTTCTAAATCGCCAATTTTTTTGTCTCTCTGTATTTATAAACAAGGACACAATCAAATGAATCGATTTCTCTGAAACCCCTTTCTCTCAATTTTAAATCTAACAACCCCTTCTCTATTCTAATAACTTTTTTTTCATTAAAACCCACAATTTTCACCACTATACCCTTTCTTATTTTATTATTATCTCATAAACTAACCCCAATTAAATATTTCAATTAATTTTTTTAACCACCAATCAATTAACTCTTCCTAAACCTAACTCTCTCCCTCCTCCACGTCACTTTTCTTCTTCTTCCGCGAAACAAAACAGAGAAATAGAGAGACGGAGATCTTTCACTTCTTCTTCACTTCTTCTGGTACTTCTTCGCTTGTTCACGGTCACAACTTCTCGTCACGGGCTTGTTCGTCACTTGTTCGTCGTGATGTCCTTCTTCTCCTTGCAACAAAAACAGAGCCACGGTCACCTCCTTCTTTATGTCCGTTTTCCATTGAATCCTCAAGTTTTTAAGGTAAGATCTTTGGGTTGTATGATATTTTAGTATATAGGGTTAGATTAGGTTGTCAAAACTTATTGGTGTAAAGGTTTCTTCTCAATTAGAAAATTTGAATCGTACTAAATCAGAGGTAAATTGAAACTGCAGGGATATAACTAAAAGAACTGATACTAATAATAACAAATGGTATTACTGAATAAACTGGTACTCCTGAGCCTAACTGGTAATAATAGGATAATTGGTATTAATATTACTTAAACAACACTTTTACTATACAGTGATTTTTTTTTGCAGGGAACAATGAATAAAAGTTGCACAATCATATGTTTTGATTATAGAGGATCTTATACAATGGAAGGTGTTAACATGAGATGAAACTTAGGAGGAAATGAAATTCACACTTTAGCAATGCGGACCGGAGTGGAGGATGTCACTTATTCGACGTTAGTTGATAGAATTGGGAGAAAGATCATGATAGATGAAGTTACAACGCAGCTAAAACTCAGTTTCATTCCTATGATTTTGAATGTTGTGGTACCATCATATATCTCGAATGATGATGACATTTTTAATTATCTAATGCAAGTAAATGGAGATGATTTTAGAAGTCTATTCCATGTGGAGCTCATCCCAATCATAGATCAAAATGTGCAACAACCAGAAGAGGGTCAGGAAAGGGAAGTGCTTGTACTTGATGGTATGATAACTTCACACTACAATGAACCATCAGAACACCATGAGCTTGTAAATCTAGGTATAATGAGGGATTAGCTGTTGTGGATGGAGATGGGAATATAAGACAAGCATGGGAAGATGGTATGGATATCACTCTGTCAGGTATTACTAGTATTACTGGGTATAGCTATTAGTTATCCTCATTATTTGTGTTTACTCTCTGTTAGGTACTACTGGGTATAACTATGAGACTTCATTTTTGTGTGTTCTTTTTTTAACATTATGTTCATCTCGTTTGTGCTTATTACTTATTTTTGCATTTATGTCTAATTCCTATCTTAGGTAATATTGCGTACACTTATTTTACAAAAACTAATCTTACACTAAAACATTTTTTTACTAAAACTATCATATACATATTGGTTAATGTGTGAATAGAAGTCCTAATTGTTATGTCAAACAAACAAACATTGTGTTTTCAGAAATTTTAATATATGAAACTATAACAAATATATTTAATTGAAATAATTTGAGCAGTACTACTACAAACATCAGTATTTGAACCCTGTATAACTTATTATATCTGAAAAGTATTAAAATATAATTATGTATAATATAGTACTACTAGATAATTAAGTATAACTATAAGTAAAGTTTTAATATT
Organism: Arabis hirsuta; assembly: GCA_964056655.1. Lineage (NCBI taxonomy): Eukaryota > Viridiplantae > Streptophyta > Magnoliopsida > Brassicales > Brassicaceae > Arabis > Arabis hirsuta. The sequence goes on along the minus strand of OZ053305.1, from coordinate 24,384,596 downwards.
TTAAATTCATATGACGGCACATGTGCTAAATGTGGTATTTGTTTATTTTTATTTTTTTAAACATTTGTTTAATGCTGAAAACAACAGTTGTACATAAAAATATCAGTAGTACCAAAAACAATTAGTAGTATCAAAAAACACCAGTAGTACCAAAACAAGTTTAACCTAGAACATAAATTCAACGTTAGAATAAAATCCCAAGTACACAAAAGTACCTAAAACACATCTGTTTACCATGAAACACATCCTAAAACATTAGTTCAACATACCAAATCCAATCCTATTCTTTTACTACCTAAATCATTTGTTTGTTCTCTGCCTTGTATTTCTTCCCTCAAATTGATCATTTCTTGCCCTTTTCTTCCCATCCTCGCTTCTTCGTCTTCTTCTTCTTCATCTTCTTCTTCTTCGTCATCGTCTTCTTCATCTTCAGTCTCTTCTGTTTGTTTCTCTTTTCCCTTTGTTTCTGTTTCTGTTTCTTTTCCTTTTTCTCCAGATACCTTTGTATCCTGCAATCCAACACAAAACTTCAATCCCAATACCACACATTTACCTAACAGTTATCCTAAGTACTAACAGTTATCCTAAGTACTAACAGTTATACTAACAAGTACTAGTTATCCCATGTACTAACAATTATCCTAGAATTACTAGTTATCCCACGTACTAACAGATATTTTATAAGTAATAGTTATCCTAAGTTATACTCAATTATCCTAACAATTTCTCATACATACGAGTATTCTTCACATACCTCATTATCTGAATCGCTCACACCATATCTTTGCGAAGAACTGGGCATAGTCCCTCTTGAAGTCCCTTTCTTCCTCCCCAACCCTCTCCTCGTGTTAGCCATTTCCACAAATCAGAATCCAAACACACAAAATCAAAACATAAACAAAATCAAAATCCTACACAAACCCTAATACTAATTATAAGACCCTCGGATTCTCAATATTCAAATTTTCGGTTCTAATTTCAAACCCAAAACTCAAACCCCAAATTCCAACCCCATAAACCTTCACAAATCCGACAATCCCAACATTTTAAAACCAAACTGTTTCAAATTCAGTTCTCAAAAATCAAAATCCTTTTTATGAGATGTGATTACCTTCAACTACTGAGATGGAGAGACGAAGACATATATGAACACGAAGAAGGAGATAAAGACCGAAAAAGCGACGACGATGAGACGGATAACACGACGGCAACGGAGATCGCCTTTTACAAAGAGATAAGGAGAGGAGTTGCGAGGAGAGAACAAAGAAAATTAGAATTAGATTTTTCGATTTTTTTTTCCTTAGATCTAAAATAATTCCGGATTTCTTAATTGGTTCCGGGTATGGCTCCGGATTTTTGGTTGGGTCGCATAATTTCTTAGATTCATTAAGGTGAACCTGTAATTGCTCACTTTTTTATCTAAAAAAAAAGGCTTATCTAATTTACATTATCATTGTAGGGGCCTATAAGATTATCGCTCCAATCAATTGGTAAGTATTATTTTCACTATAATTTTGCTCATCTAGCATAATTTTTTTTTAAATTTTTTTATGATTAAGAATAAGAGAAACATGATTTAAAATTTCTCAAACGGAGCACGATTTCTAATATTAAATTGGAATGTCTGCATATGCTTGAAATTATATTTGTAGTTAATTCTAAATAGAAACACATGACGTGCTTAAGTGAATTTTTTTTGTTTGTCATTTGTCATTTATTATATATGAATTAGTAATTAGTACCGTCTCCGATCTCTATCTTTTTTTTTTTTTGTTAAAGACTCCGATCTCTATATCTCTGGTCACAGATCTGGTTTATACGAATTGCGGCAATCTTTTTAGTAATTAGTACGACCTTCTGTTTCTTTAATAATTAGTACGGCCTCCTGTTTCCTTAGATACAGAGAGAAAAATAGCAACTGTTTCGAAGTCCTTGTATACTATATATGAATCCATTTTATGATGTCCTCTAAAGAATTAAGAGCATGAAGAGTAGTTCTGATGAATAACTATTTAACCATATCAAATGTCATTGAAATGTTGAACTTAATCGCACTCTTTTGTTGACATTTAATTCTTATTATAGTCTTTGATCAATTTAGTGACTAGTAATAAAAATTTTGGAAGCAGACGATCGTTGTTGACAGATGCACACTTATTTGGTACAATAAGTTGAGACAAAATATATTTAAGATATATGAGTCTGACAGTCTCTCATCGCCACAGCATCCAGTTGGAGTCAAAATTTTGATTGTGGAGTTCACTCATTTTGGAAAATAACCATTAAGAAAGAATGATTGGATGGATTTTTCTCAACAAAAAAGAAATGATTGGATAGTTATTTTTTTTTTTGAATTATTAGGAGGTTCGGGGACGAAATCCGTAATTTCTCCAGATTCGAAACCACAACATGTAATATTAGTTTCGTCCCAAACACCACTCGAACCAGTGATCTTTAGAATTTACCTGAGATCTTTATGAAAAACATTTCTTGTAATATTAAAAGTTTATTAAATAGATATCTTTCAATATTGGAAGGTTATTATAGTATGATCTACCTACATTCTCCACTTGACTAGAGATGAAACAACAAATAAACTAACTTTTTCTAACATCTAACTGATAAACTCCTTTTTGTCTTGATAAATTAAATACTCTTTCGGTTGTTCCATGAATATTAATATTTTAGTTTTTTACATAAATTACAAAACAATTAATTGTAAAGTATTAATATGTTACTTTTTAATATTAAATATTTTCAATATTTATAAATTAATAATAATTCAGAATTTAAATATTTTTAATTAATTTTTCTTTGAAGTTTAAATAAAAATTTACAATATCTCATTCTCAACCACTCTCACGGGCCTTTTGACTTTTTGTTTTGACGTAATCCGACATTTTGTCTTGATAAGTCCCATTTTGGTTCATAGACTTTTGCATGCGGATATTTTGTATCCTAAAAAATTCCTCATATATTATAATGATCTTATTCTTACATGTAAAGAGTCCAAATCTAATTTTAAAGTATATTTGTCTGACCACCAATGAAACCAATAATTAAGGAATCTAATACACAAAATAGCATAAATTTATCAAACATCACTCATAGATTTCCCCAGGTTTTAAGATGGCACAGACAGCATCTTCATTTCTACGGCTGAAGTCTGAAGAACATGTGCAGGATTGTCCACCTGTCCGATATTAATCCATTTAATATAACCATTAATGACCTTATCATTCTTTCATAAGCTTGATTTTTTACCTTATATGCACAAAAATATATAACGCTCTTTTGGCAAGTCTTGCAATAATTTCATAAATATTTTGTAAGTGACTGTTAAAAAACGCCAAATTGCTGTTTGCCAAACAAATAGTAATAATTAAGTCATAGAGAACAAAACGAATTATCCGGTTTGGTGACGGAGACCCTCCAACACTTGACCTCACCGTCAAGACTTCCACTAACGATCGAAACAACACCGTCTGACTCCGAATCTACAACCGCAGCAAGCGACTTAACCGGCTTGGTGTGACCGGAGAGAACCTCCAAGCAACTATAACTACCATCGATTCCACGCCGCCAAATCCTGACCGTCCGATCAGCAGATCCACTTAGGAGCAAATCAGAGACATTGAACAAGCTAAGTATTGCCTTGTCGTGTCCTCTCAAAGCACCAGTCACCGCCATGTAATTGGAGCTATCCTCTCTCTCCCAAACCAGAATCGATCGGTCACACGAACCGGAGAACAAAACCGATCCGTCGTCGTTCAATGCCAGAGCGTTCACCGCGGATTTGTGCTTTTCCAAAGTCGCGACTAGCTTGTGGCGTTTGGAGTCTACGGGTTTCACCCAGACCCGGATACGTCTATCCGCGGATCCAGTATAAACGGTGCCGTTAGTAGAGACGGCGACGGCGTTAACGGCGTCATCGTGAGCTTTGATTGATTCCTTGCAACGGAGATCAGAGGCTCTCCAGATCTTCAGTGTCTTGTCCCACGAGACGGAGTAAATGAAACCGTTATTAACGGCGAGAGCAGTAACGGCGTCAGCGTGTTCGATCCAGAGACGTTTCTTGTGACGTCGTACTTGGACGTAGTTTTTGGGGAGAGCGAAACGTCGTAAACGGTCGTTTAGCGTGGGAAGCGTCGTTAACTGTTTGTAACCGTTAGTCGCCGTTAGTTTCCAAACCCCGATTTTCCCGTCTTGGTGAGCGGTGAAGATTTTCTCACCGGAGAAACCGACGGATTTAACGGTTCCTGAGAAAGGATCCTGGCCGTTGAAGGTGTCGAGATGAGCACACATGGCACGATCGTAGATGCTGACTTCGTGTCCGGAGACGGCGAAGAGGTAACCGCCGTTGACGGCGAGACAAGTGACGGGGAGACTCCGTTCACGGAGTTTGAAGGAGGAGGTGACGGAGTGAGTGACGGCGAGTGTATCGGAAGGGATTTTCTGAAGAGAGGGAACGGAAGGGAGTGTCTGGAGAGAGAGACTGCTATGAAGGCTGCTAGATGAGGTGGCACTGTCGGCGGAATCTAAATGCTTCGGAGATTTCGACATTCGTCTTCTCCGGGAAGAATCTTCAGAATCGAAAAGCCATGAGATAACCCTCATCGCTCGTAGTTTCCTCTTTCTCTGGAGCGTATATCCTCCGTTGGTAAGGTTTGAGTGGGTGAAGAAGACAATGGAGGGATAGATAAGTAGGCTAGAGGTTACTTAAACGCGCCGTGCAGAGAGATTACGCCACCTGGCAGGTAAGTACAGAGCGGTGTTCTGGAAGTGGGTCGATTCGTTCTGGGTGTTTTAACTAAAAGATTGTAGTACATTATTTTGTACTTATAGGCGACGACTCGAGGGTATAATGGTAAATTACCAGAGCCAGCCAATGGTGTGTTTGTGGGGTATAATTTGAACACAAGAACTCATGAGAAAATAAAGAAGACTGGGTTTGCGTTACAGCACTGATGAGGTTGGATTCTAGTGCATATGGGTTAAGGAGAGTAGGACCCGATTAATTATGAGCCAATGCTATAATCAATGGCTAAACAAAAAGGTATGTAAAGATATTAGAATCACTTTTGTTTGTAAGTTGAATACTTGTGCTAGCTAGTAGTAATAAATTGGTGTGAGTGCAGAAGTGGGAACTTGGAAGAAAATGATGTTGCTGGAAAGTGGAAAGTGGAAAGTGGCTAATTCAAGAGAGACACAATGAATGTGGTCAATGTCAAAACCGAACCATATTATTTAATAGCCGTAACCAAACGATGTTTACTTAAATCTTTTTCTTCTTAAAAAAAAATACAAGTAGGGAAGGTCGGTCGTTATCAGGAGTGGACTGGGGAGCAGCGATGAGGGGAGATTATTGCCAGCCAAGTTAGTAGGAAGGTTCGTGTCCTTTTCTAATGTTTCCAAACATCATCTTCTTTGATTTGTAATTAGGGAAAAGATTGCCTATTTACGTGAGCTATTTTTTGCCATATGGGTCTATCATACTAACAAAAACGTTCGTTCTTGTGGTTGGTGAGTTTTTTCGAGAAGATTCTTACCCAACAAAATGAAATTTGTTATAAATAGATAATTATCCATTAGATTATCTTATTGGTTTCTTCTTTAAGAAACACATTTGCCGATTTATTCATTCTCTATATATATATGTGTACGTGAGGAGATGATAAGGAATAAGAAGAAGAAAGACTCTTCTCTCTCTTACAATCTATTGTTTCACTCTTCTCTCTTCGATTAATACATATATATATATATATATATAATAAAAACACACATATATGATACATAAACACAAATATATACGATATGATTCACTTTTGATATATATAGTTTATAACACCTTATCAGCACGATAGTTTTTACCAAAAAGGTAAAAACGGTTTATTCCCGTTCCATACTAGAAAGAAAATCTCTTATCCCTCTCTTGTTTTCTTTTGTTTTGTTCTCTTGTCTCTCTCTCTATATATATATATAAACACATATATAGTATACATATATCTATACATAGATATAGATGTTATATATACAAATCTCACCTTATGAAACATATTTATAACAAAATTAGATTTTTTTATCCCTTCCGACAAAAACATTTTTCTTCTCCTCACCCAAAAAAATGAAATTAGACTTTTTTCTTTCTCTAAACTCTCTTTGTGAAATTAGATAATGAATGTTAAATAGTTGATTATCGGCAGGGACAACTCTACATTTTGGGCCAACTAAAGCAAAAAAAAAATTTTGGTCCAAAAAAAGCCAAAGTATAAAAAACACACTAAAATTGCAATTTAAAGGTTAAAACCTATGAGGAATAGCTCTAAAAATTCCGTAACAACCAATGCCGTACATGAAAATTTTAACAATTATGATGCCCTTTTAAATCGATAAACTTATTTGATGCCTAAAGCTCTTGCTTCACGGGTTTTAGTGTAACGCCCGTCTTTCACGGTTTAGCCGACGCAAAACAAGTGCCGAGACTTTCTGATCAGTTTTGGCTAAGAGAAGTGAAATCAGTGAAGTAAACTGAGCTAGGCATTTGAATCCGAGCTGGGCGGATTTTTCGGAGTCGCGGTGACAGTTACCGCGGTCGATTTCGGACAGGATGATTACGGGGATGAACTATTAGACCGAGCTGAAAGTGTTCAAAAGCTTTTTGGCAGTTACTATGTCAAAGTCGCACTGGTTTTAATAAAAACCGCGGGAACGGTTATTTCTAGGCTTTGGGATGCAGAATCAAGCGGGAACGGTTATTTGAGTGGTTTTAAGGCAGTTTCTCGATAGAAACTCATCCATTACCTTTTTTTATGTGGAGAAACACGAGAAAAGACTTAGAAAGATTTTGAGAGAGTTTTATCGAGATAAAAGAAAAAAGGCTCGAGAGATTCTTGAAAGGCTCGAGCATAGTGTGTGTGTGACGACAATCGTGTCTGGGCGTATCGGCAATCGTGTATGCGTGACGGATCATCGAGACAAGAGGTGTCAGAACTGAAACGGGACAAGTAATCATCGAATCCGAGTGACTAAGTTGAGTGTGTGACCGTGAGCTTTAGTCTAGGATCGTTTTCTTGCATAGATTCATCGAGTCTTGACTGTTAAGGTGATTCCGACTGTTTGTTTATCTGATGCTGTTTGCGGTTTGATCGTGATGATTGATTCCTTTCACCAAAAGTCTAGATCTAGCAATACGTTTAGGGGCAGCGATACTCGCTAAGGCTTGTCTGGTTGCGGGAAAACTACTCCATGACTTGGGTTAATCGGGCTGACAAGTGACTGATGTGGTGAACATGATATTGACTGTTTGATTGCAATATCTATTATGTGGCTAAGTGGGACAGGACGACCGTTCTCACTAAGCAATTGTTTATGCCTCTTTTGTGGATGCAAGTAAATAAGGAAATCTGAATGCTTGAGCCGCGATGACTAACGCTGGAAAGGGAAGGATGGTGGATTAGATCGGGTAGCTAGGTCGATTTCAATGTAATAGTTTTTCATGAATTGATCGTTGTAATTGAACCTTGCGATTAAATCTAAGAAAGAATGTTTATGCTAAAAAGTCTTGTCTTAATTTTAATTACGCTGAAAAATGTTAAGTAAAGGAAAATGTTGAAAAACCCACGAGGTTAATCTGATCTAGCCGAAACAGTCCGATCCAGAACCTCACCACGGTAAGGAAATCCGGATCGGGGCGTTTCAATTTGGTATCAGAGCGTGGTCAATTCTATGGCAGTCTTAGCATAAATGGGTTAGTGGGTAAATCCATCTTTCCAAGTCTGAAGTCTCGCGGTAAGTATGTGTTCTTTGTGAAACAAGTTTCTATGTTTCTTTGTGAAATAAGTTTCTGTGTGAAACGTTAAGTTAGTGGTGGACTAACTTACCTAGTTTTGGTTATTGTAGATGGCTAAGCATAATCGTAACACGAGATGGAATGTAGGGGAAACAGGTGAGAATTTTGGTAGTGGTGCGGTAAGGAATGTTGCTGCGGACCAAGAGGAAGTCCAGAATGTTGAGAATGCTGCGAATGTGAACGCGGCAGCTTGCTGGGGCTGTTGCGGCTCCTGTTAGATTGGAGGCAGTGTTTGGCATGCTGGCTCAGGTGTTGACAAGACTGCCGACTGCTGCTCATGCTCAAGTGGTGCCACCGCGTGTTGTGAACATTGAATAAGTGGTGGAAGTTGCGGACATGGTGCAGGGTCCGAGGATCCTATTCTACCTAAAGGTGATGGATCACATGCAGAAGCTAGGAACTAAGTTCTTTGCTGGAAGAACTAAGCCTATCGAGGCGTATCAGTGGATAAGTAGGCTGGAACGGAACTTTGACTCAATCCGTTGTCTTGATGCCTACAAAAAGACATTACGGTCCACTACCTGGAAGGGGACGCGCATATATGGTGGCAAGGAGTTACGAGAAAATTTGGAATGCGGAATTGCACTTGGGGTCTGTTTGCGTTGAGTTTAGAACCAAATATTTTCCACCGGAAGCTTTTGACAAGCTTAAGGGTGCCTTCCTGGACTTGCGCCAAGGAACTATGACTGTGTGGGAGTATGAGGCCGAGTTTAACAGCCTGAAGAAGTATGCTGGATGTGAACTAGATGAAGAAAAAGTCCAAGTCTGCAACCTCATGCGTGGGTTACGTGTCGAGCTCTGCAATCGTTGTCAGATCCGTAGCTATGCTACTGTTACGGAGTTGGTTGGAAGTGCAAGGCACATCTAGACTATCACCGGGGACGAGTCCGATTTGAAACTGATAAGGAAAAATTAGAGTATCAAGGCATTAGACCAATGCATAGTAGCTTGATTGTCTCGACAATTCAAGTGGAACAGATGTTAGAGAAGGGTTGTGAAGCGTATCTAGCAGCGATCAGTACTATGGAAGTTAGGCCAGACGCGGACCTTAAAGATATCTCGGTGGTAAAGGAATTTGAGGATATTTCCAAGCTCTGACTAGTATACCACCAGCTTGTTCTGATCCATTCACTATCGAGTTCGAGCCTGGAACGGCTCCGATATCTAAAAATCCTTACCGAATGGCTTTGGCTGAGATGGCGGAGCTGAAAAAATAGTTAAGTGACTTGATGGAAAAGGGTTTCGTGAGGCCAAGCAGTTCACCGTGGGGCACGTCAGTGCTATTTGTCAAGAAAAAAGATGGTAGTTTCAAATTGTGTATTGACTACCGCAGATTGAATAGATTGGCGGTAAAGAACAAGTACCCTCTTCCAAGGATAGATGAGTGGCTGTGTAACACCCGTGAACCAAAAAGTGGATTTTTGGTGGTGTCGATCGATACGGGTGGGTGTGTCGATCGACATGTGTGTTTTGGACTTAGGAGAAGTCGGGTTGGGGCGTTATGTCGATCGATACGGGTGGCGTATGTCGATCGACACGGGTTAAATCAGACCGTCCGGTTCGTTTTAATTGTCCGGTTTGGTGGGGCTGGTTTAAGGAACCCTAGGGTTCGATATTTAAGCGTGAACAGTCGCGTGGTGGGGGTTTTTGGCCGAAAATCAGAGAGAAACCAGAGGATTTTGAGTGTGAGATCAGAATCAAGGGTTTTGGGCGATTTTTGGGAGATTTCTTGAGAAGGATTGATCGTGTGTGGAGATTGAACGAGAGGGAGGTTGTTGCTGTGTTGATTTCGGGTCTGTGAGGACGGAATCAGAGGCTGTGTGTTCTTCGCTCGTTCTTCGCGTTCTTCATCCTTTTCAATCCCAATCAAGGTGAGTGCGTGACTGTAGGCTCGTATAAGTATAGGGAATCAATGGAATATGATTGCTTGGTGGTTTTCGTGTGTTTGTGTGTGGATTCGTGCAGGAGACTCGACAGATCGCATCAGATTCGAGTCGTGTGAGGATTGACTCGATTCTGGGTTCTGCGATGTCGTGTCGATCGACACCGAGGTGGTGTGTCGATCGACACGGGACCTGTGTTCTTTGACACCTAGTGGTTGTGTCGATCGACACAGTGTTTCCTGTCGATCGACATGGGGCCTGTGATCATCGACACCTAGTGGTTGTGTCGATCGACACAGTGTGTCCTGCCGATCGACACGGTGTATGCTGGACTGGTTTGTTTGCTTGGTTGTGTATGCTTGTTCTGTGATCATCCTGGTATTGTATTGGTTGTTAATACTTGTATTTAAATAGCCTGTAGACGGGATGACCGCGTCGCTGAGTATTTGTGATAATACTCACGCAACTCTTTTTGCCATGTGTTGCAGGTAAAGAGAAATTGTGATCGTGGAATCGTGGCGAGGAAGGAGAGATGATCTAGGGTCTCACTTTCTGTTGTTTGAGTTAGAATTGCTAGGATGTAGTAATTCTGGAACCCCGGTTTATTTGTATTGGATTGGTTAGTAATTTAATAAGTATGGAATTTATGGAATTGATTATTGATTGGTTATTGAGTCATTTAATTGTTATGTTTTCTGCATGATGTGTGGATCCAATTGAGGATTGTTATCTGTGATGATAATAATCTGAGGAGAAAAATTTTAAATTTTTGGGTCGGGTCGTTTCAGTTTGGTATCAGAGCCCTAGCGGTTCTAGGGCGGGTGCAATTGATTGATTAGGAAGTTAATTGATTGATTGTTGTGTGGGTATGGAGTCTTAGATCATCTCTTCCGAGCCTTCAATGAGATTCCACGGTAAGTGTTGTATGATTTCTGTTTTTGTTCTAGTACTTAGTAATCTGCTGTGAGTGAAGAAGTATGGCTAGAGGTGCTAGAGGCAGAGGTCGTGGGGGCCGTGGAGGTTGTGCTGGTCGTGGGCGCGGGCGAGGGCTCGAGAGTGAGGCGGTAGCCACGAGTGTGGCCCAAGAGACCACGCGGGAGCAGGTGGCAGACTCTCAGGCGTTTCAGGAAGGGTCCGGCTTCTACGAGTGTCAGTGTGAGGGCTGACGGGGCTGGTGTGGGTCCCGGTGTGGTTGCTGGTGTGGCAGGCCCAGGTGGGGGTGCTCCCGCAGGTGTGGCTCAGGACCGAGATGATCGTCTGGCGGGTTTGCTACAGTTGATTCTGGAGCGGTTACTAGGTGGGGTACCGGCTCCGGGTCAGGCTCCGGGAGTTCAGCCAGGCGGGGCTGGGGTGCAGCCGGGTGTGGCGGTTGCAGAGGAGCTTCCATCGTATCTGAGGATGATGGAACAGATGCAGCGGATTGGCACCGGGTTTTACTCTGGTGGTGCTAAGCCGGAGGAGGCCGATGAGTGGCGGCGGAGATTGGAGCGTAACTTTCGCTCGATCAGGTGTCCGGAGGGATACAGAGTAGACCTAGCAGTGCACTATTTGGATGGTGATGCACATCTCTGGTGGAGAGGCGTTGAGACTAGGCGGGTGTAGGCCGAGATGGTCTGGGAGGATTTCTTGGCTGAGTTTAATGCCAAGTATTTCCCGCAGGAGGCGGTGGACAGGATGGAGTCGAGGTTTCTGAACCTGACTCAGGGGGATCGGACCGTGAGGGAGTTCGATTTGGAGTTCAGTAGACTCCTGGTGCATGCTGGTAGAGGCATGGAGGGCGAGCAGGCCCAGGTGAGGAGGTTCCTCGGGGGACTTCGAGGTGAGTTGAGGACTCGCTGCAGGGCGAGTAGGTTTGCTTCGAGGGCGGAGCTGGTTGAGACGGCGGCTGCGATTGAGGAGGATCTCAGGGAGCAGGTTGTGGTGGTTAGTCCACCGGTGCAGCAGCAGCAGCCGAGGAGATCTCAGCAGCAGAGTGGTTCGAGCAGGGGCGGCAGGCAGGCTCGGGGACAGAAGAGGAAGTGGGAGAGCACTTCCGGGGTCAGTCAGGGTGGACAGGGTGGTTCAGGATGCTACGGGTGTGGTAGCATGGGCCACAAGGTGGCAGACTGTCCGACGAGGAGAGAGTCTCGGGCAGCACAGGTGTTCTTTCACTGCAGGGAGCCCGAGCACATTAAGCCCAAGTGTCCGAAGTTGCAGCAGATGGTTGTTGCGGCAGTGCAGCCGTTGGCGGTGCAGCCTTTGGATCAGATTGCAGCGACACCGCGGGTTTTCACGGCGGCTGAGGCGGGCGGCTCTAGCGCCAGACCGATCACAGGTACTAATGTAGACTTCTCTTTTAAATTCTTGTGGTAATTTACTTTAGTCTGTTTGGATTATGTGTCTGCGTTAGAGTGTCGGGTCTTAAAGCACATGGGATTGTGCAGGGACCTTAGTTGTGGGCGAATGTGAGTCCCACGTGTTGTTCGATTCGGGAGCTACGAATAGCTTCATTACTCCGGAGTGTGCGGAGGGCAGCGGGATCCGGAGCGATTCGGGTGAGCAGCCGGGAGTAGTTAAGGTTGCTGGTGGGAGGACGTTAGCTACTTTCGGGCGGGCTCGAGGTATAGAAGTTCTGGTGGCAGGAGAGTTGATGCCAGCAGACCTGGTTATTAGTCCGGTGGAGCTGTACGATGTCATCCTGGGGATGGATTGGCTGGATCGGTACAGGCTCCATCTGGATTGTCATCGAGGACGTGTAGTGTTTGAGCGGGAGGCTGGGAGGTTGGTATTTCAGGGGGTGAGACCGACTTCCGGAAGTCTTATGATTTCAGCAATACAGGCCGAGCAGTTGGTTGAGAAAGAGTGTGAGGCGTATCTGGCGACGATAGTGATGCCAGAGACTGTTGGAGAGGTTGCAGTTGGGGATATCCAGGTCGTTCGGGATTTTCAGGATGTGTTCCAATCGTTGTTGGGTTTGCCACCGTCGCGGTCGGATCCATTTACGATTGAGTTGGAACCCGGAACAGCTCCGATATCTAAGGCACCCTACCGTATGGCTCCAGCAGAGATGGCAGAGCTGAAGAAGCAGCTGGATGATCTGTTGGGGAAGGGTTTCATCCGGCCTAGTGTTCCACCGTGGGGAGCACCGGTGTTGTTTGTGAAGAAGAAGGATGGGAGTTTCTGGTTGTGTATCGACTACCGGGGGCTTAACCGAGTCACTGTGAAGAACATGTATCCTCTGCCGCGCATTGATGAGTTGTTGGATCAGTTGCGGGGGGCTACTTGGTTCTCCAAGATAGACTTGGCGTCGGGTTACCATCAGATTCCGATCGATGAGGCGGACGTCAGGAAGACGGCCTTTCGGACGAGGTACGGGCATTATGAGTTTGTGGTGATGCCATTTGGGTTGACGAATGCCCCAGCAGCGTTCATGCAGTTGATGAACGGGGTGTTCCAGGAATATCTGGACGTGTACGTGATCATCTTCATAGATGATATCCTGGTTTACTCGAGGAGTCCGGAAGAGCACGAGGTGCATTTGAGGTTGGTTTTGGAGAAGCTGCGGGAGCAGAAGCTGTACGCGAAGCTGAGTAAGTGCAGTTTCTGGCAGCGAGAGATGAGCTTTCTTGGCCACGTTGTGTCTGCAGAGGGGGTGTCTGTGGATCCGGCTAAGATAGAGGCTATCAGGGGTTGGCCTAGACCGAGGAACGCCACCGAGATCAGGAGTTTTCTTAGGTTGGCAGGTTATTACCGGAGGTTCGTCAAGGGATTCGCGAGTATGGCGCAGTCGATGACGAAGCTAACAGGGAAGGATGTCCCTTTTGTTTGGTCTTCAGCTTGTGAGGAGAGTTTCGGGAAGCTGAAAGAGATGCTGACCAGTACACCTATTTTGGCATTACCCGAGCCAGGTGAGCCTTATGTGGTGTATACAGACGCTTCGGGAGTTGGTCTGGGTTGTGTGCTAATGCAGCAGGAAAAGGTTATTGCGTATGCTTCGAGGCAGTTAAGGAAGCACGAGTGCAATTACCCTACCCATGACTTGGAGTTGGCTGCAGTTATCTTTGCACTTAAGATCTGGAGGTCTTATCTGTATGGTGGGAAGGTGCAGATTTTCACTGACCATAAGAGTCTGAAGTATTTCTTCACTCAGCTGGAGCTGAACCAGAGACAGCGGCGCTGGATGGAGTTAGTTGCAGACTATGATCAGGAGATTGGGTACCATCCGGGTAAGGCTAATCTGGTTGCAGATACGTTGAGTCGGAAGAGGACAGCTTCAGATCAGGAGCGGGATATGGAGGCTCTGGTGAGCGAGATCAGCACGTTGAGGCTGTGTGTGATCTCACAGGAGCCGTTGGGGTTAGAGGCAGCTAACCAGGCAGATCTGTTGAGCAGGATTCGAGTTGCTCAGGAGAAGGATCAGGGTTTGATTGATGCTTCTAAGGCGGCCGGTTCAGAGTATGTGGTCTCAGCGAGTGGGATGATACTGGTGAACGGGCGGGTTTGTGTACCCAAGGATGAGGATCTGCGGCGGGAGATCCTGAGGGAGGCTCATTCGAGCATGTTATCGATTCATCCGGGAGCGACTAAGATGTACCGTGACTTGAAGCGGTATTATCACTGGATCTGGATGAAGAGGGACGTAGCTAGCTGGGTTGCAGCGTGCAACGTTTGTCAGCTGGTGAAGGCTGAGCACCAGGTCCCGAGCTGGTTATTGCAGAGCTTACCTATTCCAGAGTGGAAGTGGGATATGATTACTATGGATTTCGTGACGGGATTGCCAGTGTCGCGGACCTATGATGCGATATGGGTTATTGTGGATCGTCTGACCAAGTCAGCACATTTTCTGGCCATCACGAAGACCGACGGAGCGGTGGTGTTGGCTAGGAAGTATGTGCGTGAGATAGTGAGGCTGCACGGGGTGCCAGCAAGTATTGTGTCAGACAGGGATCCGAGGTTCACTTCCGAGTTCTGGAGGGCATTCCAGGCAGAGATGGGCACTAAGGTGCATATGAGTACCGCGTATCATCCTTAGACGGATGGGCAGTCTGAGAGGACGATTCAGACATTGGAGGATTTGCTGAGGATGTGTGTACTGGATTATGGTGGTCATTGGGTGGATCATCTGAACCTGGTAGAGTTTGCGTACAACAACAGCTATCAGGCGAGTATTGGGATGACTCCTTATGAGGCTCTGTATGGGAGGCCGTGTAGGACACCATTATGCTAGACTCAAGTGGGGGAGAGGAGCATGTTTGGTACAGACTTTGTTCAGGAGACGACGGACAAGATCCGTGTCTTGAGGCTGAACATGAGAGAGGCTCAGGATCGGCAGAAGAGTTACGCCGATAGGAGACGAAAAGAGCTGGAGTTTGAGCTGGGAGATATGGTGTATCTCAAGGCAGCTATGTTGAGGGGTCCTAACAGATCCATTTCAGAGAATAAGCTGAGTCCGAGGTTTATGGGTCCGTTCAGAGTGGTGGAGCGGGTCGGATCGGTAGCTTATAGATTGGAGTTACCTCAGAGTATGAAGGCTTTTCAAAAGGTCTTCCATGTTTCGATGCTACGGAAGTGTCTGCATGAGTCTGAGGAGGTGTTGGCGAGGATTCCGGAGGATCTTCAGCCCAATATGACGTTGGCGGCGAGGCCTGTGAGGATTCTCGAGAGGAAGATCAAGGTGCTGCGCCGGAAGAGTATACCGTTGGTGAGAGTCGTGTGGGACTGTGACGGTATTGAGGAGGAGACTTGGGAACCAGAGGCGTTGATGAAGACGAAGTTCTCGAAGTGGTTCGAGAAGCAAGCGGTGGCTTGAGCTCTTTTTCTGGTTTTCAGAGTCTGTATTAGCATGTTGCTATGATTGTGATATTTGTATTTCGTGGTGGATGTAACGAGTATACAATTTGAGATTTAATAAGATGAGTTTGCCTTATTAAATGTGTTATGAGATGTGAATTCTTATGGTATGACTGGTGATGTCATGGGTTCGTGATGACTGGTAGGTCATGAGGAGGTCTAACGGTAGAAGTTCTATGTGAGTTAGAGCTTGCCTATCGGCTAGGATGGCTAGGAATAGAAGTTTTACGCGGCTTAGAGATCGTTCATGTTCCAGGAGTGGCTGGAAATGAGACTGTACAGGTTCCAGGAGTGGCTGGAAATGTAAGCTCTACGCGCGTTAGAACTTGTCTATTTCCTAGGGAGAGTCTGGAAAAGAGGTTTTATATGAGTTATAATCGTCTTTTCCAGGGACTCTGTGAGACACCCTGGTGATTGGGTTGTTTCGGCTGACCACGAGAGGTGATGCTGGTCGACAGGTGCGTATGATGCACGTTTCAGAGTATTACTCCAGGGAACGTGTGGGTTCCTGTATACTGAGGGATAGTGGATCTCTCCAGAGGACGGGTGGGTCCTCTGCATATACTCGAGAGTTGGTGATTCTCTCTGGGGAACGAGTGGGTTCCCTACATATACGTTGAGGGATAGTGGGTCTCTCCAGGGGACGGGTGGGTCTCGTGCACACTGTCGCTCAAGGGGTGACGATCCTACGAGCATATGTGTGGTGTATATGTTTATGAGTTATTAGTATGGGTTAGGAGCAGTAGCGTCTGAGCGTGGTCGTGAGCATGAGACTGGATGAGCCTCGGAGATCAGGAGTGGATCTCAGGTGGTGCTGACCGGGTGGGGTCAGGATTGCAGCCGTGGTGAGACGGTGCAATGTAGTGGACGTCAAGTCTGGGGTTATTACTGGAGTCGGGAATTCGGTTCGGACAATCCTGGTAGCATATGTTACGCCGATGGTCGTACATGTTCTTGTTTGATTGTTGTACGATCATTTGGTCCAATGCGGGGTCAACGGTTGGTCGGACATGTTCTTGTTTGATTGTTGGACGGTCAATCGGGCAGCCCTAATCCGGACCATGGGGCGTGCATCGTTGGTGTTCCGGGTGAATCTGGTCTAATTTTAGACGAGAGTGTTAGCCTTAGCAGGACGAGTTGTGGGATTCGAGTGTGATCTCGAAGGATACTGGCTGGGTGTGGGTCAGGTGGTTGAGACCGTAGTGGGGCGGTGTCGCGTGATTCGAGGTCGAATCCGTGGTAGTGGGGGAGAATTGTAATGCCCGTGAACCAAAAAGTGGATTTTTGGTGGTGTCGATCGATACGGGTGGGTGTGTCGATCGACATGTGTGTTTTGGACATAGGAGAAGTCGGGTTGGGGCGTGGCGTTATGTCGATCGATACGGGTGGCGTATGTCGATCGACACGGGTTAAATCAGACCGTCCGGTTCGTTTTAATTATCCGGTTTGGTGGGGCTGGTTTAAGGAACCCTAGGGTTCGATATTTAAGCGTGAACAGTCGCGTGGTGGGGGTTTTTGGCCAAAAATCAGAGAGAAACCAGAGGATTTTGAGTGTGAGATCAGAATCAAGGGTTTTGGGCGATTTTTGGGAGATTTCTTGAGAAGGATTAATCGTGTGTGGAGATTGAACGAGAGGGAGGTTGTTGCTGTGTTGATTTCGGGTCTGTGAGGACGGAATCAGAGGCTGTGTGTTCTTCGCTCGTTCTTCGCGTTCTTCATCCTTTTCAATCCCAATCAAGGTGAGTGCGTGACTGTAGGCTCGTATAAGTATAGGGAATCAATGGAATATGATTGCTTGGTGGTTTTCGTGTGTTTGTGTGTGGATTCGTGCAGGAGACTCGACAGATCGCATCAGATTCGAGTCGTGTGAGGATTGACTCGATTCTGGGTTCTGCGATGTCGTGTCGATCGACACCGAGGTGGTGTGTCGATCGACACGGGACCTGTTTTCTTCGACACCTAGTGGTTGTGTCGATCGACACAGTGTTTCCTGTCGATCGACACGGGGCCTGTGATCATCGACACCTAGTGGTTGTGTCGATCGACACAGTGTGTCCTGCCGATCGACACGGTGTATGCTGGACTGGTTTGTTTGCTTGGTTGTGTATGCTTGTTCTGTGATTATCCTGGTATTGTGTTGGTTGTTAATACTTGTATTTAAATAGCCTGTAGACGGGATGACCGCGTCGCTGAGTATTTGTGATAATACTCAGGCAACTCTTTTTGCCATGTGTTGCAGGTAAAGAGAAATTGTGATCGTGGAATCGTGGCGAGGAAGGAGAGATGATCTAGGGTCTCACTTTCTGTTGTTCGATTTAGAATTGCTAGGATGTAGTAATTCTGGAACCCCGGTTTATTTGTATTGGATTGGTTAGTAATTTAATAAGTATGGAATTTATGGAATTGATTATTGATTGGTTATTGAGTCGTTTAATTGTTATGTTTTCCGCATGTTGTGTGGACCCAATTGAGGATTGTTATCTGTGATGATAATAATCTGAGGAGAAAATTTTTAAATTTTTGGGTCGGGTCGTTTCAGGCTGAATCAACTTCGAGGTGCTACTTGGTTCTCCAAGATTGACTTGGCATCGGGTTATCATCAGATCCCGATAGATGAGCCAAATATCCGAAAGACTGCTTTTTGGACAAGGTATGGGCACTATGAGTTTGTGGTAATGTCCTTCGGGTTGACGAATGCGCCAGCGGTATTCATGAAGCTGATGAAAAATGTGTTTAGAGATTGCTTGGATGAATTCGAGACCATCTTCATAGATGATATTCTAGTTTACTCGAGGAATCAAGAATAGCATGAAGCTCATTTGCGGACCGTGATGAAACGGCTAAGGGAATATAAGATGTTTGCTAAGCTTAGCAAGTGTAGCTTCTGGCAACGGGAAATTGGGTTCCTGGGCCATGTGGTCTCGGATAAGGGAGTGTCCGAGGATCCGAAAAAGATCAAGGCAATCGTAGATTGGCCGCGGCCTAGGAATGCATTGGAGATAAAGAGTTTTCTGGGTTTGGCTGGTTACTACCGCAGGTTTGTTAAGGGTTTTGCTAACATAGCGCAACCTATGACGCAACTAACCGGGAAAGATGTTTAGTTCGTTTGGTCAGCGGGACTGTGAGAAGTGCTTCTCTAAGGTAAAGGGAATGCTTACGAATACTCTAGTCTTGGCGATGCCAACGGCTGGCGTGCCTAATGTGGTCTACACTGATGCATCACGAGTGGGACTTGGTGCGTTCTGATGCAAGAGGAAAAGTGATTGCTTATGATTCGTGGCAGCTAAAGAAGCATGAAGGAAATTATTCGACCCATGACCCTGAAATGGGTGTAGTGGGTTTTGCACTTAAGATTTGGAGATCTTACCTTTAAGGTGCAAAGGTTCAAGTATTCACAGATCATATGAGCTTTAAGTATATCTTCACTCAACGGAAACTGAATATTAGACAAAGAAGATGGATGGAAATAATAGCGGATTTTAACTGGGATATAGCTTACCATCCGAGTAAGGCTAACACGGTGACAGATGCCTTAAGTTGTAAAAGGGTTGTGATGGATTCTAAGAAAGACAAGGAAGGGCTGGTCCATACGGTTAGGATTTTACGGTTGAATGCTTTGAGCGACAGAGGGGAACCGTTGGGACTCGGAGCAGCGGATTAGGTCACTTGCTGAGAATCTGGTGAAAGTAATATGATTCTTGATAGAATTCGTTGTCCCTTGAACACTTTGCGAGGTTGAATGGATGCGGATGATGATGATTGCAAAATTATGAACTTCTGAACGTGATGATGATGATTGCAGAATTATGAACTTCTGAACGTGACGATGAATGAAATGATGAACGATATTGTTGGGCGGATTGGTCTTGTTTGAAATGGAACAGATTGAAACGAATGATACTTTCTAAGTGTTGTAAGAGACACTTAGACTATCGAAACTACTTGATTCTGTTTGGATTCACCAAAACAGTTACACGAGATGATCAAATGAATTTCAGAAAGAGTTTTTGATAAGAAAATGTTTGATGATTTTATTATAACAAAAATCAGAGTACATATAGAAGAGAAAGTCTTGGAAAACAAGTAAAGACTTCTCTTTACATGCATGACTTGAATTAATGCATAAAAACGTGTTGACTAATAAATGAAAAAGGACTTATTATTTTTAAGAAAACAGACCCGTAGATAAGAAGATAAACTCGTGATTTCTTCATGTCTTCCATGGCAATGTTAAAAATGGGGCAAATGTATAAGTATGTAAACTTGTCTCATTAAAAACCTTGTCTATAAAACCCAATGGGAAAAACCAGACTAAGGGAAAAAGAGTACAAACCACACACCTTCCATTGTCAACCCTTAAACGGCTTGAATCACAACCAGAGTAGTTGGACAAGCATCAAGTTTAAGGTTGTCTTCCTCTTGACGTAGGAGCGTGCTAATAGCTTGGTTAAGACGTTTTGTCCTTGACCTAGTCATCGGACAAGGTGGAACATATAAGAGATCTTTTGCTTCCTCGGGTACAAGCTGCTCTTTAACTCCATGATCCGTGTCCTCCTCTTCTTCAAGCGGATCCTGAGGTTCATACTGCTCCATGACCACATCATCCCTTCCCTTTTGAGAAAGATTTGACCTCCATTCTGTTTTTTTCTTGCAAATCCAGTTGATATGCGTTGTTGTTGATCTTCTTGAACACTTTGAATGGTCCATCAATCCTCGGCATTAGCTTAGATTTTCTCTCATTAGGAAAGCGTTCTTTCCTAAGATAAATTTAGACCAAGTCCCCTTTTTCAAAGATCAACTCTTTTCTGCCCTTATTAGCATGTTTGACGTATTGTCTTGTCTTCTCTTCATTGTTGAGCCTTGCCTTCTCATGAATCTATTTTACCAATTTTGCCTTCTTTTGCCCATCCATGCTAACTAAACCATAGGGTTGAGATTTGGCTTTGGCTTGTTTGCATGTTGTACACCTTTCACAACAATTTTCAACATCTCTTTTCATTTGCGGCCAGTAGAAGTGATCCTGCATGACATTAAGAGTTATGGGAACTCCAAAATGTCCCATTAGTCCTCCACCATGTGCATCCTTGACAAACAAATCTCTCAAAGAAGAATTAGAAACACACAAACGGTTGTCATAAAACAAGAATCCTTCATGCCTATAATACTTCCCGAATGCAAATTTCTCACAAGATGAATAAATTTTACCAAAATCAAAATCATTTGCATAAAGAGTTTTAAGTTGTTCAAAACCAAGTAATTTAGCTTCAAGAGATGTAAGTAAAACATACCTTCATGACAATGCATCAGCAACTACATTGTTTTTAATTTTTTTATATTTGATGACGAGGAAAGGTCTCAATGAATTTGACCCACCTAGCATGTCTCTTGTTAAGTTTTTGTTTTTTTAAGGTGCTGTAAGGACTCGTGATCGGTATGAATTACAAACTCCTTCAGCCAGAGGTAGTGTTGCCAAGTTTGCAATGCTCTCACCAAAGCATATAGCTCTTTATCATAAGTAGGATAGTTCAAGGTAGCTCGGCCAAGCTTTTCACTGAAAAAGGCAATTGGCTTTTTATATTGCATCAGAAAAACTCCAATTCCTATACCTGAAGCATCACACTCGATTTCAAAAGCTTTAGTAAAATCAGGAAGAGATAAAACAGGAGCATGAGTAAGCTTCTCTTTAAGATATTGGAACGCTTCTTCCTGTGCTTGTCTCCACTTAAATCGTCCTTTTTGATAACTTCAGTGAGCGGGGTAGACAATGTGCTAAAATCCTTGACAAAACGTCTATAGAAACCATCAAGTCCATGAAAACTCCTTACTTCACTCACTGATTTTGGACTTGGCCAGTCTTTGTTCGCCTTTATCTTCTCCTCATCCACCTTGATCCCTCCTGCGCTTACTACAAAACCTAGTAACACAAGGTTATCCATACAAAAAGTGCATTTCTTAAAGTTAGCATATAGCTTTTCCTTTCTAAGTACTTTTAGAATCAACCTAAGGTGGTTAACATGCTCTTGTAAATTCTTGCTGTAGATTATTAAGATGTCATCAAAGTATACTACAACAAATTTCCCTATATAAGCTCTAAAAACATGATTCATTAGCCTCATGAATGTATTATGTGCATTCGTTAATCCAAATGGCATTACTAACCATTCATATAGTCCATGTTTCATTTTAAATGCAGTTTTTCATTTCTTTCATCCTAATTTGATGATATCTACTTTTTAAATCAATCTTAGAAAAGATGCCAGAACCATGCAATTCATCAAGCATATCATCTGTATAGAGTGGCGATACTTCACTGTTATGTTGTTGATGGCTCGGCAATCAACACACATTCTCCAGCTACCATCCTTCTTAGGCACAAGCAAAACAGGTACTGCACATGGACTCATGCTTTCAGGGATGTGTCCTTTCTTTAAGCGCTCATTAACTTGCTTTTCTAACTCCTCTGTTTCCATAGGATTGGTCCTATATGCTGGCCTGTTTGGTAAGGCAGCTCTAGGCATGAAATCAATTTGATATTCAATACCTTTAATAGGTGGTAATCCCTCTGGATTATCCTCTGGAAATACGTCTTTGAAATCTTGTAAAAGAAACTCAACCTTACTTGGCATGGCCGGTTCTTGGTTAGTTGTACAAGTAAGAGTTTCTTTAAACACAAAGAGCAAGCTATACTTGTGTAAATTACTTCCCTTTTTCTTACTCTCGATGGTCATGAGATTGGATGGTTTAGATGATTCGACCGCTTTCTTTTTCATGCTCAACTGATCTTGATATACTTCATGAGGAGCCACTGGAATCAAAACAATTTTTCTCCCTTTTAATTCAAAAGAATGGCGATTGGTAAACCCATCATGAGTAACTCTCCTATCTGATTGCCATGATCTTCCCAACAAAATGTGACTAGCTTCCATAGGCAACACATCACATAGGATTTTGTCTTCATACTTTTCAATAGATAAAAGAACCTTACCTTGAGTTTTCACCGCCATCTCTTTACTATCATCTAACCATTGTAGCTTGTATGGTCTCGGATGCTTTAATTCCTCAAGTCTAAGCTTTTTTACCATAGTTTCACTCGCAACATTATTGCAACTTCCACCATCTATGATAAGACTACATAGTTTGTCCTTAACTATGCATCTAGAGTGAAAAAGATTTTCTCTTTGCTCTTGTTCTTCTGATTTGCTCATAACACTCATATTCCTCATAGTAACTAACAGATTTCTGGTTGGTGCTGCCTCATAATCCTCTGGAAATGATCCTTCAGTTGGTGCGGTCTCATAATCCTCTGGAAATGATCCTTCTTCAGGCTGCTCATCTCCGGAATCAATCTCTCCATTATCCTTAAGCACCATAACTCTTTTGTTGGAGCACTCGCTAGCCTAATGTCCCAAACCATGACATTTGTAGCACTTAAGATCCCTAGCTCGTGAAACCTCTTTACCATTTCCTTTAGGATCTTGAATTTCAACTTTAGGCTTAGTAAATGGCTTATACTCCTTCTGAAATCTAGTCTTGTCCTCCCTATGATAGTTAGACCTTCCTGGACCCAAACTAGTCTTAGAACTCTTCCTCTTGAGTTGTTTTTCAAACATAAATGCCTTGGGCAGTAGCTCTTCTAGTTCCTCACAGTGTTAAACCTCCAACTGATCTTGAATATCTCTGTTGAGACCTCCTAGGAACCTTGACAGAGTAGCCTCCTTATCATCTCTTATATCAGCCCGTAGCATGAGAGTTTCCAACTCTTTATAGTATTCGTCTATGGTTCTATTTCTTTGTACCAAGTTCCTTAATTTGTGATGAATCTCTCTATGATAATGGTTTGGTACAAACCATTTCCTCATTAGAATCTTCATTTGACTCCAAGTATCAATATGATAATCTCCAATCCTTCTTCTAGCCGTAACAAGTTGATCCCACCATGATAATGCATAATCATAGAATTCCATGGCTGCCATTTTTATTCTATTCGCTTATGTGTATTCTTGGCAGTTGAACATTAATTCGATCTTCTTTTCCCAATCTAGATACGCATCCGGATCATTCATTCCATGAAATGGAGGGATCCTTAACTTCAAACCGGCCAGATTGTCCCTTGGAGGATGTCTTTCTTCTCTGCCACGTCTTGGTCTCCTACGGCTACTGTGAGAAGAGGATTGATTGTAGTAACTACGTGCAGCCTCTTGAACAGACGGATTTATAATGTTTTCCCTTCGATTCGCTTGGTTTGGCTTAAATTGTTTTGAGAGCATAAGCTTCAAAATGTTCATCCATCAATTTTGCATATGAGCCGTTATCGCTTATATGAGTAGTTTGTTCGGACCGTTCTTCTTCATCTGGACTCACCATTGTTCCTGAAATAATTCCAGAAACTTAACAAGTAAAATATTCCTTTGAAAGAAAACCTTTTTTATTAAACACAGATTAGATAATAAAAACAGTTTTTATCAGATTTTAAAATTGTAAACATTTTCTAACTGCAGAACATCAATGGATCACTAAGAAGTCAAAACGTTTTTCTCCAAAACACGCGATTTGATAAAGTTTCTCACAGTTTAGATTCCGATCTAAAAACGATTCAATCAACGATTATCAGAAACGATGAAATATCGATCCTAAAACGATGAACAGAATGATGAGTAAAACTGATCAAATTATGAAAGGATTAATACAACGTTCACAAAGTGGCTCTGATACCATTTAATATAATTATGGATAGAATCCGTTGTCCCTTGAACACTTTGCGAGGTTGAATGGATGCAGATGATGATGATTGCGAAATTATGAATTTTTGAACGTGATGATGAACGATATTGCTGGGCGGATTGGTCTTGTTTAAAACGAAACATATTAAAATGAATGATACTTCTAAGTGTTGTGAAAGACACTTAGACTATCGAAACTCCTTGATTCTGTTTGGATTCACCGAAATAGTTACAAGAGATGATCAAATGAATTTCAGAAAGAGTTTTTGATAAGAAAATGTTTGATGATTTTATTAGAACGAAAATCAAAGTACATATAGAAGAGAAAGTCTTGGAAAACAAATAAAGACTTCTCTTTACATGCATGAATCGAATCAAATGCATAAAAACGTGTTGACTAATAAATGAAAGAGGACTTATTATTTTTAAGAAAACAGACCCAAAGATATGAAGATAAACTCGTGATTTCTTCATGCCTTCCTTGGCAATGTTAACAATGGGGCAAATGTATAAGTATGTGAACTTGCCTCATTAAAAATGTTGTCTAGAAAACCCAATGGGAAAAACCAGACCAAGGGGAAAAAGAGTACAAGCCACACACCTCCCATTGTCAACCCTTAAACGGCTTGAATCACAACCAGAGTAGTTGACCAAGCATCGAGTTTAAGGTAGCCTTCCTCTTGACGTAGGAGCGTGCTAATAGCTTGGTTAAGACGTTTTGTCCTTGACCTAGTTAGCGGACCAGGTGGAACATATAAGGGATCTTTTGCTTCCTCGGGTGTAAGCTGCTCTTTAGCTCCATGATTCGTCTCCTCCTCTGCTTCAAGCGGATCCTCAGGTTCATGCTGCTCCATGATCACATCAGAAAGCAACACATAATGATAAGGCGTTGTATCAGACTTTGAAGAACGAGACTATCTTGGTGAATGGGCGAGTGTGTGTCCCGAATGACAAGGAACTACGGAAAAAAATTCTCTAGGAAGCACATCAGTCCAAACTCTCAATTCACCCTAGAGCCACTAAGATGTATCGAGACTTGAAGCGATACTATCATTGGGTGGGATGAAGCGCGTGGCTAAGTGGATATTTGCGTGTTCGATCTATCAGATGGTTATGACAGAACATCAAGTTTTGAATGGATTGTTACAAAGTCTGCCAATTCCAGAATGCAAATAGGACATGATCACGATGGACTTCGTGACCGAGTTGCCGTGTGTGGATGGGAAAGACGCAGTCTGGGTGATCGTGGATTGATTTACTAAGTCTGCACACTTTCTGTCGATCAACAAGATGGACAATGCGGTAGTGTTGGCTAAGATTTACGTGAAGGAAATCGTGTAGTTACATAGAGTGTCAGTGAGTATTTTTTCCGACCGGGACTCAAGATTTAACTCAACCTTCTGAAAGGCGATGCAGAAATCGATGGGGACAAAGGTCCATATGATACTGCCTGCCATTCGTAAATTGGTGGACAATCGGAGAGGACAATCCGAACAGTTGAAGAGTTGTTGCGAGCTTGTGTTCTGGATTGGAGTGGGGAATGGGAGCATTATCTGCACTTAGCGGAATTCTCATACAATAATAGCTATCACAACAGTATTAGAATGTCGTCTTATGAGGTTTTGTATGGGTGACCATATAAGACTCCATTGTGTTGGACCCAAGTGGGGGAGCGGAGCATCTTTGGCTGAGACATTGTGGAGGAAACCAAAGAAAGGATACAGTTCCTAAAGCTTAAGATGAAAGAAGCTCAAGATAGACATAAAAGTGATGCGGATAAGCGTCGCAAAGTGTTGGAATTTGAAGTTGGCCCCATGGTTTATCTCAAGACAGTAACGTATAAGGGTAAAGAGCGGGCAACGAAGAATGCTAAGTTGAGCCTAAGGTACATGGGGCCGTATAGGATTGTGAACCAATTTGTTCCGGTAGCTTACGAGTTGGATTTGCCACCAAGGATGAAAGCCGTTCACAAGGTTATCCGTTTCCATGCTAAGGAAATGTATAAGGGACAACGATAACATGATGACCGAACCACCTTCGGATCAGTGTGAGAACTTGACCATTGAAGATAGACCAGTCCGGATCATGAATAGGAAGGTGAAACCGGAGGAAGACAGAAAGTGAAAATGATCCAACTTGTTTGGGATTGCGACAGGGATGAAGAGGTAACTTGGGAACTAGAGGAAAGGATGAAAGCCGAGTTCCCTAAGTGGTTTGATAAACTTAAGGAAGACGCAGGTAAAGGAAAGAAGATATGGGGACGAATCTCAAGCTAGTGGGGGAGAATTGTAACGCCCGTGTTCCGTGGTTTGGCCGAAGCGGAACAAGTGCCGAGACTTTCTAATCTATTTTGGCCGAGAGAAGTGAAATCAGTGAAGTAAACTGAGCTGGACAGATTTTTTAAAGTCGCGGTCTGGTTTCAGACAAGACGGTTACCGCGGTGAACTGTTAGACCAAGCGGAAAGTTTTTTAAGGGGTTTTAGAGGGAACGGTTACTAAGCCAAAGTCACACTGGTTTTAATGAAAACCGCGAGAACGGTTATTTTTAGGCTTTGGGACGCAGAACCAAGCGAGAACGGTTATTTGAGCGGTTTTAAGGCAATTTCTCGATAGAAACTTATCCATTGCCTTTGTTTTACGTGGAGAAACACGAGAAGAAGACAAAAAGATATTGAGAGAGTTTTATCAGGAGAGAAGAGAAAAGGCTAGGGAGATTCTTGAAAGGCTCGAGCGTAGGTAAGTTTGATCTTGTCTGTGTGACGGCGATCGTGTCTGGGCGTATCAGCGATCGTGTGTGCATGACAGCTCATCGAGACAAGAGGTGTCATAACTGAAATGGGACTAGCAATCATCGAATCCGAGTGACTAAGGTGAGTGCGTGACCGTGGGGCAAGTCTAGGGTTGTTTTCTTGCATAGATTCATCGAGTCTTGGCTGTTAGTGTGATTTCGACTGTTTGTTTATCTGATGTTGTTTCTGGCTTGATCATGACGATTGATTCCATTCACCAAGAGTCTAGATCAAGCAACACGCTTAGGGGCATCGATGTTCGTTTAGGCTTGTTTGGTTACGGGACAACTACTCCGTGACTTGGGATAATCGGGCCGACAAGTGATTGATCTGGTGAACATGATATTGAATATTTGATTACGATATCTATTATATGGCTAAGTGGGATAGAACGACCGCTCTCACTAAGCAATTGTTTATGCCTCCTGTGAAGGGAATCCGAATGCTTGAACCGCGGTGACTAAGGCTGGAAAGGGAAGGATGGTGGATTAGATCGGATAGCTAGGTCGATTTCATTGTAATAGCTTATAGCGAATTGATCATTGTAATTGAACTTTGTGATTTATTCTAAGTAAGAATGTTTATGAAAAATTCTTGCTTAATCGAAAATACGCTGAAAAATGTTAAGTAAAGAAAAATGTTGAAAAACCCACGAGGTTAATCTGATATGACCGAGATAGACTGATCCGGAACCTCACCGCGGTAAGAAAATCCGGGTCGGGGTTTTTTATTTAGCCCATGGCTAGTCTTGATTATATGAATGCAATATGGACCACTAGAGTAAAACATAAAGGCTAGAGTAAAAAAAAATTGAGTTGTGATTAGTTTGGTTAAATCTTTCTGACCACTTTGGAGGTCTTTTGTTAGATTTTCTGATTGTGAGCTCTCACTTTCTGATATAAGATTGAAATCTACCAAATTTATGTTCATAAGATGATCGAGAGTTTACAAGCTATGCACGCGAAAGATGGATGATGATAGCGATAGAGATGGGGTTTGTTGTTGAATCCACAACACACGAATAAACTAGCTTAAATCTCACAAACTAATATACATGCAATCATACAAGACTAAGGACTCTCTCTAAATACTTGAAATGACTAGAACTAAAAAACTACACGCTTTGAAACAAAACACAAGTGTTTATTGAAAATAATTCGTAGAAGGGTGATTTACAATGATCAAAGAACTGAGCTTATATAGGCTCGAAACAAAACATCTCTAAGGTCTAAAACAAGAAGAAAATCATAAAAATTAAATAAAAACTAGCCATTGGAGAATTGATGACGAAATCAGCCAAATAAGGTAAGTTGGAAGCTCTTTGTATCTTGAAAGCTTGGGCATGAAGGTGTGATGTTTTGGGGGTCTATAGTCATTGAAAATGTATCCAAAACGCAGCAATTTAGAAGAAAGATTCGTTGGAGAGATAAAGCACCAAGTGTGAATGTAATGAATGCACTTGGGTCCAAATAAGCCAAGTGGTTCTCTAAGTGATTGATATATCATGGTTTTTACTAGTTTTTATTCATGATATAAGTTCTCTTTTATAGAGTCTTTTTGGTATTTGTCGAGTCTTTTCTAGTGTTTATAGGTTTATTGACGTTTGGAGCATAATTGGAGACTTTGGAGCATTTTGGAGCATTGTGGAAAGTGTAGCCGAAGTTATCATCTCAGCGTCGATATTTTCATCTTGCGTCGATCGACACAGGCCCTGTGCGTCGGTCGACGCACATGTCTGATGAGAAGAAACCGTTCTTATCAAGTCTTGAAGATTTTCTTTTTGTCCCAGATATTCCAGAAGTTAACAAAAGTGCCCAAAACCGGCTTTTGTATACTATATATAGTTTACTCCTAACTTTAGAGAGTTTTGGATCTTGTTTTCTATTAAAAAATGAGAGATTGATTTTGAGAGCTTTTGGGGAGACAAATCTGCATCTTGTTCTTGAGAGATTTCTAATCCTTTGTATCTTTTACTCTATCTCTTTTATGCAATTTATTCATCTCATAATATTTTCTTCACCTATGTCTGAGTAATTTGCTAGTTAGGTTTTGGGGATTCAAGGGTTGATGACAAATCATTAGGATTGAATTACTCTTAGGATTTATCTACTTGTTCTTCATCTAGATTGCTTTAACTCTGATTTTAGGATTGATCACTTGGAATTAGAAACCCTAGGTTGAATTAATAGATGCGAAAGTATTGTTAACAACCTGAACTAATCTTAGATGAGCAAAATAAGTATTTGCAAAGAAATTTGGCTTAGTGATTTTGTGAACAGTCGAACCTGAACTTTAACGCTTGATTTAATTAATTGAATTTGCAAAGAAATTTGGAATTCAGGGTTTAGTCATAGATTATCTCTGCAACGAAAGTTGATTGGTTTTACACTTGTGTTTTGAGTTCTAGAATTGCATTTAATAAATATCCTGACAGTCTTTCATTATTCGATTTTGATTCATACCTGAGAATTAACCATAGCCTAACCTTTTGTCTAATTGATTTTAAGAACACAAATAATCATCTGCTTGCTTGTTTAGCTACTTTCATACATTGTTTCTTAGCTTGATCTGAATTCAAAGTCTTTTGTGTGATTACAGTTCCATGTGAATTCGATCCCTAAGTACTACTGCGATTTCTTACTTTGAGAGAGTAGCTTAGGGTAAATTTGAGCATATCAAATTTTGGCGCCGTTGCCGGGGAACCAAAATTACCAATCGATTTTTTTATTTTAGAATTTTGTCTAAGTTTTCATTTTTGTTTTGTTATTTACGCGTTCTATCTCTTTTTCTTGTGTGTTTCAGGTGTATGCCTAACCGCGCTACCAGGAGCAACTAGGACAAGGAGCTAGTCGATCTCAATATAGAGATAGGAAAGTTAGAGCGTGCGAACCAAGCAGCGAAAAGGCCAGTCAAGATGGTTAATCCGCTAGTGCTTATTCGAGGGGAAGATGGTTTTCTGCAAGATCAGCAAGGAAACATGCGCAATGCTCAAGGGCAGATACTTGATGCTGAAGGTGCTGTGATTGTTGAACAAGCAGCAGTGGAAGAACAGGAGAATGCTAGGCGTGGGCGCACATTGGGAGAATACAAGAGGCCTGATGAGTTATATACTAACAGAGCTTCGATTTGTCCTCCAGCTTTCCAGATGAATGACTTTGAGCTGAAGCCTGCATACTATGCTCTTGTGGCTCAACATCATTTTCATGGTCTTCCATCTGAGCACCCCATGGACCACATAGAGAGATTCGAGGATTTTGCATCGAGCATACTGTAAGCTTTTCCCTTACTCACTTGGTGGAGAAGCAGCTTATTGGCTAAAGCAGCTGGAACCAGGTTCTCTCACTACTTGGGAACATACTAAGAATGCCTTCCTCAATAACTTTTTTTATGAAGCAAGATCTGAGGATTGAGGACGAAGATCTCTATGTTCAAACAAGGACCGACTGAAGCATTCAAGGCTTCTTGGGTGAGATTCAAAGCTTATCAGAGGAAAGCTTATCAGAGGCCCATCGACTATTAGTGTCAAAGCACCAGAGGAAAAAGGGAGAGATGCTCAACCACCATTGAGGAAGTTACCTAAGATAATGAGTCCAAGGAAGTTCGTTGTTCCTTGCTCAATCAAAGGTATAGAATTAAAGAATTCTCTGTGTGACACTAGAGCTAATGTGAATGTCATGTCTAATGCTGTTGCAGATAAGCTAGGGATTTTGGATCTACAACCTTCAAAGATATCTATCGAGTTGGTTGACGCTTCTTCTACAACTTCAAAAGGCTTAATTCCTGACCTGATTCTTCAAATAGGAGATTGTATAGTTCCTGCGGATTTTCACATTAAGGAATTGATGCTTTGGTCATTCTTACGAGTGCAGTGCCGAGGATGATGTTGTCAAACTAACTTACCAAATCTCCTACAACGATCCCAAGTTTAATCTAACCCAAATTTATGTTTTAATTTTTTTTATGTAATGCATGTTTAAAATTTCTTGAAATATAATATAATTTAGATTTTATAAAATGTTGTATGTTTTCAAGTTTTATAAAAATAATTTTTTTTTTCTTAAGAATTCCAAAAGGGTTCTAACCAATGGAAGAGAAAAAAAATTAAAAACAAATATGGAATTCTAAACTAATTCTAATGTTGGTTTAATATTATAAAATTGTTAAGAACTCCTAATTCGATTCTAATTATCAATGTACATGCTCTTAGCATAAACTGATTTTTTTGGCTAAAACATTTTATAATATAATAAATATAATATATAGCATGTGAATCAAAGCAAATGGGGAGGCCAAAACATCTCACTAGAGCATTTCGTAGTTGAGACATTTCAGCTGCCAAGATACATTGTAGCAATAACACATAAACTGATGGAAATCCAATCAAAGATCGCTTCCAGTTGTTGAGAAGCAACAAAATGTGTAAATTCTTTACAAGTCCTCGATGGCTCTTCATAAGGTTAATGAAAACACTTACTGTTTTGTACATACAATTCACATACATATACAGAGATAATTGGTTGTGTTTAATCTCCTACAATCTGGTTAACAATATAGAAACATTGTGTATTGAAGCTATCGCAAATTTAGAGAGATTTGGAGCTAATAGAATACGGAAAGATACCCAGTCTGGCTATTGGTTTGGTTTACCCTGATAAATGCCATCCATAAGCACATGATGTTTTTGGAGTTTTAAAAATTTCATTACATATGCAGTTGTTTTTGTGTGATTCACCATCTGGGTGTTGCATCTACCAAGAAATTATTGCTCCTCCATATATGAATTGAAACGGAAAATCGTGTGCATGTAATTTACTTGTATAATAGGATTTCAAAGCTACAAAATGCGTAGCTCATGTTTGTCAAAGTATATGTGTTCGACAAAAGGATTTTTATTTTTTTGGGCAAACCAATGATATTCATTCAAACAATTAAAGGTCCTTACACAGAGGGAATACCAAGCAAGCGTAATGCATCTTTTGCTAAAGAGTCCGTAGCTGCATTAGCCGATCCAGGAACATAGAGAAAACGGATAAGGAAAGAAAGGGATCTCAACAAGCATCGAATGTCGAAGAGAATGCTTTTCAACTTGTTTATCACATCTCCCTTATTGAGAAGACTGATAAGAGATTGAGAGTCGGAGAACACATATAGTTCTTGAATCTCGGAACTTGAATCTGCAACAATGGCGGCTTTAAGACCAAGGCTTTCCGATACCAGAGCCGAGGGAACAAACTGGTGTGAAGAAGAGCCATGATGCAGAGTTGTATGACTCTGATTTGTAACAATCCATCCAACACCACAGTCCAGAGACGCTGCAGTCTAAGTTGCGTCCGTGAAACAATGTGACATGAGGTAAAAGACGAGGAGGATGATACCTTGGTGATGCGTTCTGGATAGCCTTAGGCGTAGGCTGATTTTGGGCCTCCTGCCAGTGACATGCGTCCGTTATGCTTTTGTGATAGATCTCAAGCACTATAAACTCTCTATTCTTGAAGAGCAGGCTATTACGAGTTTTCCACAAATTCCAGAGGACCCAAGGATAAAGGGGAACTGATAATCCTGTTGGTGGCAGATTAATCATGCGTCTTGCATTAAGAAGAAGCAGGGCCATAGAAACGGTATAGTGTTGCTGGGGTTAGAACATAGCCGGAAGCACATCCCTATAGAACCTCAATATTAAGAACACCAATGATCAATAAGAATACCTCTCTTATTATCTTAAGGAAAATAACTCAAAACCTCAAGTTCTTAATCTCATAAGTTATACCACAACTAGGTATCTCCTTATATAGTTAAACATACAACATTCTAGACCTTTAATTAGATAACTCCTAATAAAAAGGAAACTCACATATATTTAGATTCTCCTAAATACACTTAACTTATTCCCCAAGTTATTTCAAGCTTACAACAACATTCTCCCCTTTAAGCTTGAACTCTTCCTCCCTCAGATCTTCAACTCCAATAAGACTTCTCATCTCCTTAAACTTTATTCTTCCAAGAGCTTTCGTCAAAATATCAGCCTTTTGCTTGTTTCCCGGAACATGTTCGACCTCCACTTGACCATTCTCAACGCATTCCCGAATAAAGTGATATCTCCTATGTATATGCTTGCTACGACCATGGAAAGCCGGATTCTTAGTGAGTGCGATTACTGATTTGTTATCAACTCGAATTGTCACCTTCTCACACTCTCCACCGATGACTTCAGCAAAGAGTTCTTGAAGCCAAATTACTTGCTTTGCTGCTTCAGTAGCTGCCATAAACTCTGCTTCACACGATGATAATGCTACGGTTTCTTGTTTTTGTGAGCACCAAGTGATAGCACATCCATTAAAATAGAAAATATGACCAGTTGTGCTCTTTCCATCATCTTCATCAACATTATGGCTACTATCACTATAGCCTACCAACCTTGCATCGTTTGATCTTTTAAACACAAGACCATGCGATAATGTTCCTCGTAGATACCTTAGCACTTGTTTTAACGCTGCTCCATGAGACTCTTTTGGCTCTTGCATATACCGACTAAGTATACCAACACTGTAAGAGAGATCCGGCCTAGTGTGAAGAAGATATCGGAGACATCCGATGCTTCGTCTATAATTTGTTTCATCAATACGTCCTTCCTTTGTATTCTTTGACAGCCTCACACTTTGATCCATCGGAACATGAGATGCATTACACTCACTCATTCCAGCTTCTTCTAGGATTTTAGATGCATATCTCTCTTGTGTTAGTGTTATACCATCCTTGTGTTGATGCACCTCGATGCCAAGGTAGTAAGTTAATCTCCCAAGATCACTCATCTCAAACTTGGTTGCCATTTCTTCTTTAAACTCAGTTATCATCTGCAAGCTAGCTCCCGTAACCAAAAGATCATCTACATAGACGGCGACGACAAGAAGATGTCCTTTCTCTTCCTTTCGATAGAGCGAATGTTCCTTTGAACATTTACGAAAATTCAATTCCTTGAGAATTTTGTTCAATTTTTCATTCCATGCTCTTGGTGCTTGCTTTAAACCATAAAGTGCTTTCTTTAACTTGTATACCTTGTCCTCACTTCCTTTGATTTCAAAGCCTTCTGGTTGTGTAACATATACTTCTTCTTTTAATTCACCATTCAAGAAAGCGGTCTTTACGTCTAGATGATGTACTTCCCAATCATTCGAGGTAGCAAGAGAAATTATGAATCGAATTGTCTCAATACGTGCCACAGGAGCAAATACCTCATCAAAGTCAATACCATGTCTTTGTAGGTATCCTTTTACGACGACTCTTGCTTTGTGTTTGTTGATGCTTCCATCAAAATTGCGTTTTAGCTTAAACACCCATTTTAGCCCAATCGCTTTAGTTCCAATCGGTAGATCAACTAAATCCCAAGTTTTGTTCTTGACTATTGAACGCATCTCATCTTCACACGCCATTATCCAGTACTTTGAATCCTTGGCTTCATTGAAATCCCACGGCTCTTCATTTATCAAAAGCAAGAGTCGTTCACCTTCAATCTCAGCAAGACAAATATAATCACTTAGGTAAGCTGGTTTATGACATGATCTCATTGAGTACTATAACGGAGGTTGAGCTTGCTCCTGTTCCTCATCACCATGGTTCCCGATATCATCGGAAACACTAATGTCCTCATTCTCACTTTCATGTTCTCCTCTACTCTCCTCTGTTTTGCAACCAGAATCTCCGCTCATTACTCGAACCTTTTGATCACTTTCTCCAATCTCATCGAAATCTCTTCTCATCCCTTTGTTCCCAAATTCTCCAAAACTCAACACAAAGGGTCCATCTTCTTTATCGTTTTCTTCTCCTGTTTCATTCCACTTCCAGGTTTTATCTTCATCGAAAACCACGTCCCTGCTAATAATAATCTTCCTATTAGTTGGATCCATGAGTCGATACGCCTTTGACCCGGGCTCTGTTCCTAGATGCACCACTATTCTCGATCTATCATCCAACTTCTTCCTACCAACAGCCTCTGTTTTTACGTAACTGATGCAACCAAATACACGGAGGTGCTCGAGGTTTGGTTTCTTGCCTTTGAAGAGTTCATACGGTGTTTGTGCATTGAGCGATCGTGTTGCTAACCTATTGATCAAGTAGGTAGCGTGTCTTACGGCCTCTCCCCATAGATAGTTTGGACATCTCATGTGTTTCAAAAGACTTCTGGTTATCTCAAGCAGCGTCCTATTTCTTCGTTCAACCACTCCGTTCTGTTGAGGAGAATACGGTGCAGTCAAATTTCTCTTGATCCCGTATTTCTCACAGAAATCTTGAAATTCATGAGATATGAACTCTCCAACTCTATCCGTATGAAAAGTTTTGATCGTGGTCCTTGTTTCTTGTTCTACTATGATCTTGAAACTTTTAAACTTATCAAGAGCTTCACTTTTCTTCTTCAATAGGATCGTCCACATATAGCGCGAGTAATCATCAATAAGTACAAACACATACTGTTTTTGCGCCGGTGTAGACGGTGTGATGGGTCCACAAAGGTCTCCGTGTATTAGCTCAAGTACTTGAGACGCACGATATGAGGTTGCTTGTGGCAAAGCTTGTCTTGTCTGTTTTCCAAGTAGACATGACACACAAATCTCTTTCTCAATTGATAATCTTGGTATGCCCGTGACGAGCCCCTTGCTGATCATCGTCTTCATAGTGTCAAGGTTGACATGTCCCAACCTTGCATGCCACTTACTTGATTCACTGATTTCCTTTAGATGCAAGCACTTAATGATATTATCCACATTCAAAACCACTTTATACAATAGATTCTTTGACCTAGTGGTCTCCACAAGTAGATGACCATTCCGATCAAGTAGCTTGAGAAGATTCTCCTTCATTCGTACTTCACAACCCGCTTCTGTGGCTTGACCAAGACTGATAATATTACTCTTTAGATCTGGAATGAAATACACGTTCTTTAATGTCTTCCTTGCACCATTATCGACTACAAAACGTATCGATCCTTTTCCTTTTATATCTATACGAGAATCGTCACCAAACCTTACCTTTCCCATAATTGTCTCATCAAGGTCAAAGAAGAAGGACCGATTTCCACTCATATGATTACTAGCCCCATTGTCTAAGTACCACATGTTACTTGTGTCTAGTTCGGTTTCAAAGACTTTTGGTTTCACCTTCTTCTCATTTAGAAACACCACTTCATGCATCATCAATTCATCGGCTTCGTGAGTGTCATCATCTCTCTTCTCCATTGTTTCTTGCAGTTTAAGTAACCTATCGGGACACTCAGAGGCGTAATGTCCTTGTTTATCACATCGAAAACATGTGATCCTAGAGATGTACTCTTTATCTTGGTTTTGTTTAAAATTTCCACCTTGAGAACCTCCATATCTTCCACGACCTCTTCCTCTCCAATAAGAACGACCCCCTCGTCCTCTTCCTCTATTACCACCATAATTCCCTTGATAAGGTTGTGATGTGTCTAAGTTGGTATACATAAGCTTGTTCTGATCATTATGTTGCTCTTCTTCATCTTCGCCAATCCTTTCTTCATAAGCTTTTAATCTTCCCACAATATCTTCAAAACTTGTGTTGTTAAGGTCAAGGACTTGTTCAAGAGTAGTAATAATATGTATGTATCTTTTCCGCGGCAGGCTATTGAGGAATTTTTTCACGAGTTTTGATTCATCGATAGTTTCGCCAAGAGCTGCAGAGTTAGAAGAAATTTCGAAAAGTTTTCCAACAAAAACATCGATTGTATCTACTTCCTTCATCTTAAGTCTATCGAAATCCACCATTAAGGTTTGTAGTCTAGCCTCTCTAACCCTTTCAGCTCCTACGTGCCTCGTTTTTATTGCATCCCATATTGCTTTTGAGGTGTCAAGGTCTCCAACTTGTAGAGTCAAAGCCTCGGATATAGATTTGAAATAACAAAGCAATCGCCATGTTATTCTTTTCTTCATCTTTGGTTCCGGGTTCTATGGTCTCCCAGACCTTATGCACCATAAGAGTAACCTTTATTTGCATGGACCACACCGTATAATTTGCATTAGTCAGCATCGGACAACGTATAGAAGAAGGTCCGGATTCTTTAGATTTGACCTCTGTAACAACTTTCTTCTCTTCGCTCATAGTTCACACGTTTTTTCCTTGACACACCTTGTTGAGAATTAAAAAAAAAACTTCCTGATGCTCTGATACCAAATATAGAACCTCAATATTAAGAACACCAATGATCAATAAGAATACGTCTCTTATTATCTTAAGGAAAATAACTCAAAACCTCAAGTTCTTAATCTCATAAGTTTTCGAATCTCCCCCTGGAGAACGACAGTCATAAAATAGCCGAGGAGATGACATCAGTACCACTCGTTCTGAAGATTAAACAAGCTGATATTCAGTCACGAGTTAGATAATTAAGTCAGTTATCACCCAAAAGAAGTTTGACGTCATTTGGATCAATGGTGAGGAAGTTATATCAATTACCGTGGAGACATGTCAATATGGCCGAAGTAACTTCTGCTTGTCCGAGCCTGCAATGCCGAAATGGAGAAGTCGTATATCGATATCGCACACCGATGTCGTGAAGTCGCGTACCGATGTCGCGTACCGATGTCGCGACGTTGCGTACCGATGTCGTGACGTCACGTACGGATGCTGTCGTGACGTCGCGTACCGATGCCGTCGTTATGTCGCATACTGATGTCGTGGCGTCGTGTACCGATGTCGTGACGCCGTGTACCGATGTCGAGGCATCATGTACCAATGTCGAGGGGTCTCATACCTGCCGATGTCGAGTCCCGTACTTACCGGGTCGATATAGCGACGATGTCGAGACGATGCCATGGAGCCGATGTCGATCTGACACGTACTGAATGACAAAGCCCATGAAGCCATATCATTGGACCAAAAGACAAAGCCTACGAATAAGCAACCGACCCAACCGACAATAGGTTAATATATATACTCATGTA
This sequence comes from Arabis hirsuta, assembly GCA_964056655.1. Taxonomy (NCBI): domain Eukaryota; kingdom Viridiplantae; phylum Streptophyta; class Magnoliopsida; order Brassicales; family Brassicaceae; genus Arabis; species Arabis hirsuta. The sequence goes on along the minus strand of OZ053305.1, from coordinate 24,346,577 downwards.
AATCCCTTGAAAAGGGATCCGAAAATCAATTCACAAACACTTGTACGCTAAAGTTTTCTATACAGCAATAAAGCGATTTTCTTTATGTTTGCGCTGATTTAACCCTAGAAATTCAGTTCCCTACAAAAGTCTCTACAAGTTTTGATTGTGCGGGTTGGGAGTCCCCACAATTTGGCGCCGTCTAAGGGGAACACTTGAAATTTGTGACACAAAATACCACCGCATATCCGTTACGAAGGAGGATGTGTAGTGGAGAAACAAACTCTGTGGGTACTACCGGGGGAGGAGAGAAACAACAGTCACCACCAATAACCGTAGACACGATGCCCGAAGCCATGACCCAGAAAAAGGCAGCCAACAAATCGATCCTTAAAGGACTGAAAAAGCGGCTTAAGGCAAAGAAGGGGAGATGGGCAGACGAGTTGGAAGGAGTTCTATGGTCACACCGCACCACTCCAGGACGAGCAACACGGGAAACTCCTTTTTCCTTAGTATACGGAACTGAATGCATCATCCCACCGGAAGTGCAATTCCCGGGTGTGCGAAGAAGACTCCTACCAGAGCAGGAAGGACTGAACCATCTTCTGATGCTCGATACGTTGGACCTTGTCAATGAGGCGTGATCAAGCCCTTATTCGAATTCAGAACTATCAAAACGCAGCGGCAAGGTACTATAACTCCAAGGTTAAAATTCGCAGATTCCAGAAAGAGGAATTGGTACTGCGGGAAGTCTTTCAAAATACAGTGGAACTAAACGCTGGCAAGCTTGGTGCTAATTGGGAAGGACCTTACCAAGTGATATGCACAAATTTGCCCTGAGCTACTCTCTCAAATTAAGAGATCGTAGTAGTACTTAGGGATCGAATCCACAGGGAATTGAATAACACAACCAATTCGTGAGTTCAAATTATGCTAAGTAAATAGGAATAAATGTAAAATAAACAGCAAAAGTAAACAGAGAATGATGATAAAGGTTCTTGTAATCAATTAGACAAAAGAGTTAGGCATTGGGCAGTTCGCAGGAATGAATCGAAATACGGCTGTGTCGATCGACATGGATGTCCGTGTCGATCGACACGAGGATAAAAACAGTTAGGATTCGTTAAGAACGGTTCTAGAACATATACACGAATGTAAAATCAATCAACTTTCGTTGCAGAGACTATCTATGATTAGATTCCTAAATCCCAAATTTCTTTGCGAACCTAGATAATTAAATCAAGCTTTATAGTTCAAGTTTAATTGCTCACAAAATTCCTAAACCAAATTTCTTTGCGAATAAGTAATTTTGCTCATCTAAGATTATTTCAGGTTATCAATAATACTTTCGTATCTATTAAACAACCTATGATATCTAATTTTAGTTGATCAATCCTAAAATCAGAGTTATACCAATCTAGATGAAGAACATAAAGATAAATCCTAACAGGGTTTCAATCCTATCAATTTCTCATCAAACCCTAGAACTTCCCAAAACCTAACAAGCAAACTACTCAGACATAAATGATGAAATCATAATGAATGAAATAAATTGCATTAAAGATAGAGTTAGAGATACAAAAGGGTTTCGAAATCTCTGAAAGTCTGAAGTCTCCCCCAAATCTCTCCTCCTCCAAGTCTCAATAGAAAACAAGATTAAAAACATAAAATCCTAAATAAAAACTATATATAAGGTTTAAAATTCGGACTGGGCTTTTCAGGAAACTTCTGGGCTTCATGGGCCCAAGAGGAAACTCATCAATCTTCACGTCAGACGAGCTTGTGTCGATCGACACACAAGACTGTGTCGATCGACATAGACTCGAAAACTCGATTCCAACTTGATCACTTCAGCTCGTATTCCCTCGATGCTCCAAAATGCTCCAAAAGCTTCCATAAAGCTCCAATCGTCCTTTAACCTGCGAAGACTCTAAAACACTCGAAAAATACCAAAAAGACTCTATGAAAATGACTTATATCATGGTCGAAAACGGATAAAAACCATGATATATCAACTCCCCCAGACTTAGCATTTGCTTGCCCTCAAGCAAAACATACACTTAGAATGTGAAAGAGGTTTGAAAACGCAGAAACTTACCTTCCCTTGGAGTACTGGACCAAACCCTTTCAACTAGTAAGCCACATAATGCAGAACCAACCCAGAATCAGACCACCATGTACTTCTCCGCAGACTTTCGCAGCTTCCCAAATTCATCCATCACTTCACAGCATAATCCGTTAGTCTCAATGATCTCAATGCCAAGAACCTTCTAGACTCATTCCCATACTATACCATGACAAATCAACCTATACTACACTTGGTATTCTTCCCCCAGACTTATTTGATTCTCTATTCCTATTTTCTATGATTGTTGAGACTCAAAGCAGTGCATTTTTCACTAATGTTGTTCCTTGTGAGGAGACAGGGTCGTGACTCACTACTGTTGTTCCTTGTAAGGAGACAGGGTCGTGAGATCGCTCGTCCTCTACATCCTCCATTCTAAGGGACTCAGACTGCTGCTTTTGAGCTCCAGGTGATCACCTCCTGAGTATTGACTCACTGGAAATTTATTTTCTCATCTTATACTCAAGAACTATCATATCACCTCATTCATTCATATATATTATCTTTTTTTTAGATCGAAGGAGAGGAGTACCATTCTTTTCAACAGAGATTGCATTTGTCAGGTATGAATGAGGAGTCAAGCTCTATGAACACCAATCACCGAGGAGACCGCATAATTAGCTCGAACCCGGGGCGGATTATGCTGGAAGTAACAGACGTCTCTAGTTAACTAGTCAGCCTTAGGATTTTCCATTAGTCTTCTCTAAAATTGATCCTGAAAAATGGTCACACAACTGAAAGAACAATCCAATAGATCAAGAGAAAATTCATAGTTTCCAACTGTTTTGACTCAATAAAAACGAAAAATTTGACTCAAAATAAACCAAAACAAATAAAAACACGTTAGTAGTTTCCCTCCCCCAGACTTAACCAACACTGTCCCCAGTGTGATTGAAGCAGGAGTTTGGAAAGAAAAGAAAACAAACAAAACACCTAAGAAAAACGAAAGGGAACTTATCTGTGAAGGGTGTGTCGATCGACACGAGTGTGTGTGTCGATCGACACACTGACGTTTCCTCGCTCTTCTCTTTTTTATTTTATTTTATTTTTTTTAACACTTAAAAACAAAACCAAAAGTTAGTAAACAAAAGAAAAATAAAAACGAAAATAAGTAGTCTTACCAGTGGGTTGCCTCCCACTAAGCGCTTGATTTCAGTCATTAGCTCGACTGTGTCAGGACGCAGACTCCTGGTGGATTGGTGAAAGGAACAACACCTGGAAAGAGCTTCATAGTGTTCTGCATCATCTCTTGGATAACTACCTCTCCTTTTTCCTTTAGCTCCATGGGAAGGATGATTCTGAACCTGGAGAAGGTTTGGAAGTCTTCTTGCGCTTCACTTTGGGTGCAGCTGAGGCTCTATCAGATCTCAAAGGGGGTGGAATCGAAGGTGGTGTACACGGGATCTTCTTCGTGTCAGCTCCAAGGTCTGAACTCACCTTTCCTCCCTTAGTAACGGTCAGACAAGAATTCTCCATGATATGGACTGAAGAGTAGAAGACATTCTTGTTGATCTTGGAGAATGAGATCCGTTGATTAGGAAAATCCACAATCGCCCCCACAGTTGCAAGGAATGATGACCCAAGAATCAATGGTCTCTCCCTGTCATTCTTCGTCTCCATAATCTGAAAATCCACCGGAACCAAACAATCTCCTACTTGAAGCATCAAGTCAGGAATGAATCCTTTCGAAGATGTTGAAGAAAAGTCAGCCATCACGATAGACATCTTCGAAGGTTGCAGATCCTTAATCCCCAGCTTCCTTGCAACAGACTCAGACATGACATTCACATTAGCTCCAGTGTCACAAAGAGAATTCTTGAATTCCATACCTTTGATCGTACAAGGAACAACGAACATCCCGGAATTCGGTATCTTCTGCAACCTTCTCAGCTGTGCTTGAGCATGTCCCCCTTTCTCCTCAGGTGATTTGACGCTAACAGCTCGTGGATATGAGATCTTGGGCTTGTAGACCCTTTCCTCTGCTTTGACTGAAGGTTTCGAAGTGGTTGGACTCGTCTGGGACCCGTGTCGATCGACAGTGTCCTTGTGTCGATCGACATGAGTCTTCGGCATAGACTTCGTGTTGACCTTAGAAGAAAACTCTCCGATTGCACAGACTTCAGAATCCAGATGTTCAACCCCTGTCGATCGACATGAGACGTCTGTGTCGATCGACACAGGTTCTAAAACGCAATTGTCTTCTCCTGCGACCTCCTCTTCACTCCCCAAACTAATGGCATTGACGTGAAGTCTCGGGTTAGTGTCAGTCTTGCTTGGAAGAAAGGCTTCTTGCCTCTTGATTGTCTCTGCGGTTTGAGCAATTTGAACATCCAGCTTCTTGACATGGTTGTTCAAAGCTTCGAACTTCCCATTCAGATCCTGATACATCGCATCCATTTTCCCGTTAAAGCTCACTGTCATCTTCTGTTGACCCTCTAGAATCTGTTCTAGCATTGACTTCATCTCACTATCTGAAGATTGAGGAGGAGGCGTCTGGTAAGAAGACGAACCATAATTCCTTTGGTAGTTGCTCTGGAAAGGCTTCTGATACCCTTGTTGATTACCAAACCTCTAACCCTGATAACCAGCTCCATTGATGTAGTTAACATCCTTTTCTTCCTGTGTCGATCGACACACTCCTTCTGTGTCGATCGACACAGGCTCGGGTATGAAGGTTTCTACCTCCTGAGCAAACTGAACTGTCTTCTTTCCTACCAGAAGATTGTGTACAGTATCAAGCTTAGCCTTAACCTCTGCGATTTGGCCTCCATCCATGTTACCTCCTAGCTTCCTCCTTTCGAAATCTGCATTCTTGGTGCTATTGCTGGAAGCTAAGTTCTCGATGAGAATCAGAGCATCTTCCGGATATCGAGTGTTGAAGTTTCCATTGCTAGCTGAATCGAGGGCCATCTGATACCTCCAGTCAATTCCTCGGAAAAAGATGCCCAACAGCTGAACATCACTGAAACCATGGTGAGGACAGTCTCTCTGGTAGGCCTTGAACCTCCCCCAGGAAGCCTTGAATGCTTCAGTAGGACCTTGCTTGAAGGTAGAAATCTTAGTCCTCAGGTCCTCTGACCTAGCCTCATCAAAGAAATTGTTGAGGAAGGCGTTCTTGGTGTCCTCCCAAGTGGTTAGCGATCCAGGCTCTAACTGTTTCAGCCAGTATGCTGCTTCTCCACTAAGAGAGTATGGGAACAGCTTGCAGTAGAGGTAGTCGCTAGAAACTCCATTTGCCTTGATGTTGGATGCTAGGTCCTCGAACCTCTCTAGGTGATCCATAGGGTGCTCAGATGACAAACCGTGGAAGGGGTGCTGAGCCACTAGTGAGAAGTAGGCTGGCTTCAGCTCGAAATTGTTCCTCGGGAATGCTGGAGGTCGGATTGCTGCCCTGTTGGCATAGAACTCATCGGGCCTGTTGTACTCTCCTAGAGTACGCCCACGCCCAGCTGGCTCCTCAAAAATAACAACCCCGTTTTCATCAATCCGCTGACCTTGAGCATTTCGTCTGCGACCCTCAGCATCCTCAAAGAACCCATCTTCACCTCTGATCAATACTAATGGATTCATTCTGGCTGTCTTTGTCGCTGCTCTGTTGGCTCGTTCTAACCTCAAAATCTCAGGATTGAGATCAAGTAGCTCTTTGCTCTGGTTGCTTCTGGTAACGCACTGATGCATAAACCTGAAACACACAAAACAAAAAGAAAAGAAAAAGTGAGTAAAATAAACAAAAATTAAAACTTAGAAAAAATTCTAATATCACAAATCGATTGGTTAAATCGAGTCCCCGGCAACGGCGCCAAAATTTGATATGCTCAAATTTGCCCTGAGCTACTCTTTTAAATTAAGAGATCGTAGTAGTACTTAGGGATCGAATCCACAGGGAATCGAATAACACAACCAATTCGTGAGTTCAAATTATGCTAAGTAAATAGGAATGAATGTAAAATAAACAGTAAAAGTAAACAGAGAATGATGATAAAGGTTCTTGTAATCAATTAGACAAAAGAGTTAGGCATTGGGCAGTTCGCAGGAATGAATCGAAATACGGCTGTGTCGATCGACATGGATGTCCGTGTCGATCGACACGAGGATAAAAACAATTAGGATTCGTTAAGAACGGTTCTAGAACATAAACACGAATGTAAAATCAATCAACTTTCGTTGCAGAGACTATCTATGATTAGATTCCTAAATCCCAAATTTCTTTGCGAACCTAGAGAATTAAATCAAGCTTTATAGTTCAAGTTTAATTGCTCACAAAATTCCTAAAACAAATTTCTTTGCGAATAAGTAATTTTGCTCATCTAAGATTATTTCAGGTTATCAATAATACGTTCGCATCTATTAAACAACCTATGATATCTAATTTTAGTTGATCAATCCTAAAATCAGAGTTATACCAATCTAGATGAAGAACATAAAGATAAATCCTAACAGGGTTTCAATCCTATCAATTTCTCATCAAACACTAGAACTTCCCAAAACCTAACAAGCAAACTACTCAGACATAAATGATGAAATCATAATGAATGAAATAAATTGCATTAAAGATAGAGTTAGAGATACAAAAGGGTTTCGAAATCTCTGAAAGTCTGAAGTCTCCCCCAAATCTCTCCTCCTCCAAGTCTCAATAGAAAACAAGATTAAAAACATAAAATCCTAAATAAAAACTATATATAAGGTTTAAAATTCGGACTGGGCTTTTCAGGAAACTTCTGGGCTTCATGGGCCCAAGAGGAAACTCATCAATCTTCACGTCAGACGAGCTTGTGTCGATCGACACACAGGACTGTGTCGATCGACATAGACTCGAAAACTCGATTCCAACTTGATCACTTCAGCTCGTATTCCCTCGATGCTCCAAAATGCTCCAAAAGCTTCCATAAAGCTCCAATCGTCCTTTAACCTGCGAAGACTCTAAAACACTCGAAAAATACCAAAAAGACTCTATGAAAATGACTTATATCATGGTCGAAAACGGATAAAAACCATGATATATCAACTCCCCCAGACTTAGCATTTGCTTGCCCTTAAGCAAAACATACACTTAGAATGTGAAAGAGGTTTGAAAACGCAGAAACTTACCTTCCCTTGGAGTACTGGACCAAACCCTTTCAACTAGTAAGCCACATAATGCAGAACCAACCCAGAATCAGACCACCATGTACTTCTCCGCAGACTTTCGCAGCTTCCCAAATTCATCCATCACTTCATAGCATAATCCGTTAGTCTCAATGATCTCAATGCCAAGAACCTTCTAGACTCATTCCCATACTATACCATGACAAATCAACCTATACTACACTTGGTATTCTTCCCCCAGACTTATTTGATTCTCTATTCCTATTTTCTATGATTGTTGAGACTCAAAGCAGTGCATTTTTCACTAATGTTGTTCCTTGTGAGGAGACAGGGTCGTGACTCACTACTGTTGTTCCTTGTAAGGAGACAGGGTCGTGAGATCGCTCGTCCTCTACATCCTCCATTCTAAGGGACTCAGACTGCTGCTTTTGAGCTCCAGGTGATCACCTCCTGAGTATTGACTCACTGGAAATTTATTTTCTCATCTTATACTCAAGAACTATCACATCACCTCATTCATTCATATATATTATCTTTTTTTTAGATCGAAGGAGAGGAGTACCATTCTTTTCAACAGAGATTGCACTTGTCAGGTATGAATGAGGAGTCAAGCTCTATGAACACCAATCACCGAGGAGACCGCATAATTAGCTCGAACCCGGGGCGGATTATGCTGGAAGTAACAGACGTCTCTAGTTAACTAGTCAGCCTTAGGATTTTCCATTAGTCTTCTCTGAAATTGATCCTGAAAAATGGTCACACAACTGAAAGAACAATCCAATAGATCAAGAGAAAAGTCATAGTTTCCAACTGTTTTGACTCAATAAAAACGAAAAATTTGACTCAAAATAAACCAAAACAAATAAAAACACGTTAGTAGTTTCCCTCCCCCAAACTTAACCAACACTGTCCCCAGTGTGATTGAAGTAGGAGTTTGGAAAGAAAAGAAAACAAACAAAACACCAAAGAAAAACGAAAGGGAACTTATCTGTGAAGGGTGTGTCGATCGACACGAGTGTGTGTGTCGATCGACACACTGACGTTTCCTCGCTCTTCTCTTTTTTTTTTTTTTTTTTTTTAACACTTAAAAACAAAACCAAAAGTTAGTAAACAAAAGAAAAATAAAAACGAAAATTAGTAGTCTTACCAGTGGGTTGCCTCCCACTAAGCGCTTGTTTTCAGTCATTAGCTCGACTGTGTCAGGACGCAGACTCCTGGTGGATTGGTGAAAGGAACAACACCTGGAAAGAGCTTCATAGTGTTCTGCATCATCTCTTGGATAACTACCTCTCCTTTTTCCTTTAGCTCCATGGGAAGGATGATTCTGAACCTGGAGAAGGGTTTGGAAGTCTTCTTGCGCTTCACTTTGGGTGCAGCTGAGGCTCTATCAGATCTCAAAGGGGGTGGAATCGAAGGTGGTGTACACGGGATCTTCTTCGTGTCAGCTCCAAGGTCTGAACTCACCTTTCCTCCATTAGTAACGGTCAGACAAGAATTCTCCATGATATGGACTGAAGAGTAGAAGACATTCTTGTTGATCTTGGAGAATGAGATCCATTGATTAGGAAAATCCACAATCGCCCCCACAGTTGCAAGGAATGATGACCCAAGAATCAATGGTCTCTCCCTGTCATTCTTCGTCTCCATAATCTGAAAATCCACCAGAACCAGACAATCTCCTACTTGAAGCATCAAGTCAGGAATGAATCCTTTCGAAGATGTTGAAGAAAAGTCAGCCATCGCGATAGACATCTTCGAAGGTTGCAGATCCTTAATCCCCAACTTCCTTGCAACAGACTCAGACATGACATTCACATTAGCTCCAGTGTCTCAAAGAGAATTCTTGAATTCCATACCTTTGATCGTACAAGGAACAACGAACATCCCGGAATTCGGTATCTTCTGCAACCTTCTCAGCTGTGCTTGAGCATGTCCCCCTTTCTCCTCAGGTGATTTGACGCTAACAGCTCGTGGATATGGGATCTTGGGCTTGTAGACCCTTTCCTCTGCTTTGACTGAAGGTTTCGAAGTGGTTGGACTCGTCTGGGACCCGTGTCGATCGACAGTGTCCTTGTGTCGATCGACATGAGTCTTCGGCATAGACTTCGTGTTGACCTTAGAAGAAAACTCTCCGATTGCACAGACTTCAGAATCCAGATGTTCAACCCCTGTCGATCGACATGAGACGTCTGTGTCGATCGACACAGGTTCTGAAACGCAATTGTCTTCTCCTGCGACCTCCTCTTCACTCCCCAAACTAATGGCATTGACGTGAAGTCTCGGGTTAGTGTCAGTCTTGCTTGGAAGAAAGGCTTCTTGCCTCTTGATTGTCTCTGCGGTTTGAGCAATTTGAACATCCAGCTTCTTGACATGGTTGTTCAAAGCTTCGAACTTCCCATTCAGATCCTGATACATCGCATCCATTTTCCCGTTAAAGCTCACTGTCATCTTCTGTTGACCCTCTAGAATCTGTTCTAGCATTGACTTCATCTCACTATCTGAAGATTGAGGAGGAGGCGTCTGGTAAGAAGACGAACCATAATTCCTTTGGTAGTTGCTCTGGAAAGGCTTCTGATACCCTTGTTGATTACCAAACCTCTAACCCTGATAACCAGCTCCATTGATGTAGTTAACATCCTTTTCTTCCTGTGTCGATCGACACACTCCTTCTGTGTCGATCGACACAGGCTCGGGTATGAAGGTTTCTACCTCCTGAGCAAACTGAACTGTCTTCTTTCCTACCAGAAGATTGTGTACAGTATCAAGCTTAGCCTTAACCTCTGCGATTTGGCCTCCATCCATGTTACCTCCTAGCTTCCTCCTTTCGAAATCTGCATTCTTGGTGCTATTGCTGGAAGCTAAGTTCTCGATGAGAATCAGAGCATCTTCCGGATATCGGGTGTTGAAGTTTCCATTGCTAGCTGAATCGAGGGCCATCTGATACCTCCAGTCAATTCCTCGGAAAAAGATGCCCAACAGCTGAACATCACTGAAACCATGGTGAGGACAGTCTCTCTGGTAGGCCTTGAACCTCCCCCAGGAAGCCTTGAATGCTTCAGTAGGACCTTCCTTGAAGGTGGAAATCTTAGTCATCAGGTCCTCTGACCTAGCCTCATCAAAGAAATTGTTGAGGAAGGCGTTCTTGGTGTCCTCCCAAGTGGTTAGCGATCCAGGCTCTAACTGTTTCAGCCAGTATGCTGCTTCTCCACTAAGGGAGTATGGGAACAGCTTGCAGTAGAGGTAGTCGCTAGAAACTCCATTTGCCTTGATGTTGGATGCTAGGTCCTCGAACCTCTCTAGGTGATCCATAGGGTGCTCAGATGACAAACCGTGGAAGGGGTGCTGAGCCACTAGTGAGAAGTAGGCTGGCTTCAGCTCGAAATCATTCCTCGGGAATGCTGGAGGTCGGATTGCTTCCCTGTTGGCATAGAACTCATCGGGCCTGTTGTACTCTCCCAGAGTACGCCCACGCCCAGCTGGCTCCTCAAAAATAACAACCCCGTTTTCATCAATCCGCTGACCTTGACCATTTCGTCTGCGACCCTCAGCATCCTCAAAGAATCCATCTTCACCTCTGATCAATACTAATGGATTCATTCTGGCTGTCTTTGTCGCTGCTCTGTTGGCTCGTTCTAACCTCAAAATCTCAGGATTGAGATCAAGTAGCTCTTTGTTCTGGTTGCTTCTGGTAACGCACTGATGCATAAACCTGAAATACACAAAAAAAAAGAAAAGAAAAAGTGAGTAAAATAAACAAAAATAAAAACTTAGACAAAAATCTAATATCACAAAACGATTGGTTAAATCGAGTCTCCGGCAACGGCGCCAAAATTTGATATGCTCAAATTTGCCCTGAGCTACTCTCTTAAATTAAGAGATCGTAGTAGTACTTAGGGATCGAATCTACAGGGAATCGAATAACACAACCAATTTGTGAGTTCAAATTATGCTAAGTAAATAGGAATGAATGTAAAATAAACAGCAAAAGTAAACAGAGAATGATGATAAAGGTTCTTGTAATCAATTAGACAAAAGAGTTACGCATTGGGCAGTTCGCAGGAATGAATCGAAATACGGCTGTGTCGATCGACATGGATGTCCGTGTCGATCGACACGAGGATAAAAACAATTAGGATTCGTTAAGAACGGTTCTAGAATATAAACACGAATGTAAAATCAATCAACTTTCGTTGCAGAGACTATCTATGATTAGATTCCTAAATCCCAAATTCTTTGCGAACCTAGAGAATTAAATCAAGCTTTATAGTTCAAGTTTAATTGCTCACAAAATTCCTAAACCAAATTTCTTTGCGAATAAGTAATTTTGCTCATCTAAGATTATTTCAAGTTATCAATAATACGTTCGCATCTATTAAACAACCTATGATATCTAATTTTAGTTGATCAATCCTAAAATCAGAGTTATACCAATCTAGATGAAGAACATAAAGATAAATCCTAACAGGGTTTCAATCCTATCAATTTCTCATCAAACCCTAGAACTTCCCAAAACCTAACAAGCAAACTACTCAGACATAAATGATGAAATCATAATGAATGAAATAAATTGCATTAAAGATAGAGTTAGAGATACAAAAGGGTTTCGAAATCTCTGAAAGTCTGAAGTCTCCCCCAAATCTCTCCTCCTCCAAGTCTCAATAGAAAACAAGATTAAAAACATAAAATCCTAAATAAAAACTATATATAAGGTTTAAAATTCGGACTGGGCTTTTCAGGAAACTTCTGGGCTTCATGGGCCCAAGAGGAAACTCATCAATCTTCATGTCAGACGAGCTTGTGTCGATCGACACACAGGACCGTGTCGATCGACATAGACTCGAAAACTCGATTCCAACTTGATCACTTCAGCTCGTATTCCCTCGATGCTCCAAAATGCTCCAAAAGCTTCCATAAAGCTCCAATCGTCCTTTAACCTGCGAAGACTCTAAAACACTCGAAAAATACCAAAAAGACTCTATGAAAATGACTTATATCATGGTCGAAAACGGGTAAAAACCATGATATATCACCAAGTCACCAAGATAGTCAAACCGAGAGTCTACAAATTAGCCAACATGGCTGGGGTTCCGGTCCCGCGTTCGTGGAAAGCTCGATATTTGAAGAAATACTACAACTAAGTCATTTTTAAATGAACTACGAGCCGTCTTGATCCCTGCAAAGAGTACGTAGGCAGCCCGACTTCGGATGGGTTTAGCTGCCCCCTTCCCTAAAAAGGGGGGGAGTGGGGTACGTATACTCGTATACTCCCGTCTCTCAACCAAGTCAAGACTTGAACATCCATCACGGATCAACCAAGTCAATGCTTGAACATCCATCACGGATCAACCAAGTCAATATTTGAACATCCGTAACGAATCAACCAAATCGAAACGAGACATTTAACTTTTTCGTTACTACTGGCCACAGTAACGCATTGATTTTTTTTACTCACAGATCTGACTATCACATTCCAAACAGGATATTAAGTGCGCAACGATCATTAACGGAGCAAGTTCGTTTTACAGAAACCAGCTTGTAAACCGAAAATTCTCGTCATAAACCCAACATACAAAACGTTGGTCATAATGTGATTGTAGCCGGAGCGGATATCATAGCATCCCCGTAAGCCGGGTTCAATCATTAAAAACAAACCCAACAGACGAAACGTTGGTCGAAATCAAAAACATATCACTAAACATAATCATCTTGCAGGAAGCAAGGAAAACATCTTACGAAAAGAAATAAAGCCGTCAAGGCACAAAGTCTACATAAATAAAAGCTATATAGGCAATGAAACACAGGAGAAATGAAGCACGAAACAAACATGGAGGCGAGGAAGAGATCTATGAGGCAACGCCTCCATCGCCTCCATTATCATATTCGTATCCCTCGACCTCGGTTCCACCTCCGCGTGTATCAGATTCGGCACCATCTTCATCAGCACCGGTTTCGACGACATTCCCATCGTCATAGCCATAACCTTCAGTGCCGTTTGGTTCGCCTTCGAACCCCGTATCAGTATCCAGGACGCCACGCGGATCAAGCAAGCACACACCAGAATGACCCCAATTTGACACAGAGGGGAAGTCAACTCCGATCTCCGCTGCCTGGGTCTCAAACGGATTGGCATCGAAGATGGAAGCGTCATCATAAGTAAAAGGAGAGACAACCAAACCGTGTTGAATCTCAGCAAACAATGCGTTGTACTCCTCGTTCTCGCCAGTAAATTCTTCCCTCCACTCAGAAATTTGGGCAGCTTCATCCTCCAAAGTAGGAGCATCATCACGCTGGAGCTTCCGGATGAGCTCGAGATTCGCATGAGCAAGGTCATTCATCTTGTCCACAGACTTCCCAAGAGCTTCGAACTTCTTTTTAGTCTTCTCTATCTTAGACTTGAACTTGCTCATCAAAGAATGCACGATCCTCTTCGTGGCGGTTCTGACTTTGGACTCGGTAGAACTTTTCTCCAATGCAAGCTGGCCCTTAAGCGACTCGATCTCAGAATCCTTCTGGGTGCCCAAATCACGCAGTTCATTATGAATCTTCTCTAGTGACTCCATGTTAGCCTCCAAAGCCTTTCTTTGAGCCACTTCGGCTTCCCATTTGGCTCTAGCTTCTTCGGCCGCCCGTTCGACCAGTTCAGCCTCCCGCTTGGCGCGATGATCAAACTTACGTGCCAGCTTGGTAACGGAATCAATGAACTGGAGGAAATGACAAGCATATGAGTTAGGATAGAGATATAAGGAAGAAGGGATCACCTTGGTTCCATCAAGCGACAGCTTATCCTTAACCAAAGCTTCTTTCGGGGGGCAGAGTGAGCCTCTGGTTCTGCAATATCGGGCTTCATCATACCGCCCTGTGAAGCTCTAATCGTGTATTGCATTATCCCTTTTCCTTTCTCTGCAGCAGACAAAGTACGCTTCTGAGGAATCATGTTTCTCCTTATTACGGGCTCCGTCACTTCGGCAGCATTACGTTCAGGCGTTAAGGAGACTGTAGATAAGGAGCGACGTCCGGGATGATTGCCAGCGGAGGACTCGGAACGACGCCCGGGACAATTCCCGGCGGAGGACACGGAATGACGTCCAGGACAAGGGGCAGCCGCGACATCAACCTCCATGTTCTGAACGCCGCCTTCGGACTCACCAGCCAAACGGCGTGCCTCGGCCTCCTTCCTTTCACGAAATGATGGCCTCTTCTCCATGATTGCTTGAGACGAACTGTTTGATGAAGCGGAACAGATGAAGTAGCGGGCTCGAGCGTCTTCGATTCGTTGAAGAGAAAAGTCTTCCTGCCAATTGCAGCGGTCGGACGCAAGTAACTCTGCTAGCGTGAGAAAGTCTTGCGGAACCTTTGGAAATGGATTGATAACTGCAAAAACAATAAACAGAGGTGCCGCGTTAGAAAACGTCCAACGGATCAACAAAAACAAAGACACGACTCTGGCTCAACTACCTTTTCTTCTCCACTTCCTAACTATCTTATTGATCCACCGGGGACCGACCGTTGCTTCAGTTATTGGGACATAGAAGAAGTAGTCGATCCAGTAGCTATCTTTACTTGGAAAACCATTGATGATTAAACGGTTCGCTTTAGCGAAACTGAATAGATGAGTTTTTCCTTAGGACGTGATACTCGGACATCCAACCAATTCAGAAGATGGTAAACGTTAACCTCTTCGTCACATTCAATGCTTCTCACTAAAATACCCATCAAGTGACGAAGACCGTGGAGACTTATCTACGCTAAGGCAAGCTGATACATCCATAGAAACTCGAGAATGACTTCCGGGATCGGAAAGAAGTACAAGCACCAGTTGAAACAGCTCTCATACATGGTAAAGCAACCCGAAGGGGGATCCCATGCTCGATCCGAGGACGAGGGGAGTATCAGTTCGACTTCCTCTGAAATGTTGAACTTACGCCTCAACTTCAGCAAAGACTCTTCAGTGCACAGTCTGGAGTCCGGAGGGTCAGGAATATCACGTCTAACCCTTACTCGGGGAGCCTTACGCTTCGGAGGCTTCGCAGCAGCACGCATCTCATTCTCTGTATCTCGTCTAGCCATTTCCGCCAAGGAAACCGCAAATTCATCTTCAATTTTTGCTCTCCTAAGGTTCATAGAGTACATATGATGATCATCCATACCGCTGCCCCGATTAATTTCCACCTGGACGTCGCAAATACACGCAAGAGTCCCGACTTCGGCTCGTGTCTGGATGACCCGACTTCGGCATGATCGGCCCAACTTCGGCCCGCGTTCGACTGACCTCGGTGTGCAGCACGACCTCGGCGCCGACTTCGGTCCACGACACAGTTGACTCCGATCCGCGACTTCGGTCCGCGACTTCGATCGACTTCGGTCCGCGACTTCGATCGACTTCGGTCCGCGACTTCGGTCCGCGACTCCGATCGAATTCGGTCTACGACTTCGATCGATTTCGGTCCGCGACTTCGGTCCGCAACACGGTCGACTTCGGTCCACGACTTCGATCGACTTTGGTCTGTGACACGGTCGACTTTGGTCCTCGTCACGTCCCAGATTAGCCTGACTTCGGTGCACGTTCACCTCGACTTTGGCACGCGGTCGGACCTTCGGATCAAGTGGGGCGATCTTGGCCCGCGACGTGATCAACTTTGACCCATGACGTGATCACCTTCGGCCTACGTCGTGATCATCTTCGGCCCGCGTCGCGATAAGATCGGCCCGCATCTAGATCGACTTTGGCCGCAACAAAGAAAAAAAAAGACTTAAGCAAAAATGGATGAGCTAGAGAGAGAAAGGGGGTTACCTTCTAGAGAGAGAGTGGAGAAGTGAAGAGTGAAGGAAGAGTGAAGGAGGACTGGAGTATTTATAGATGAAGATGACATCATCGTCCTTTGGGAAACGTCCGATAGCAGCACAAGCATCAGGAAAATCAGTAACTTACGTCCAGAAGACACTGGATTATCTCAACAGACAAAAGCAAAAGGACGGTTCGCGGGGCCCAGCCATCATTGATCAAGAGATCAATATAATTGAACAGCTGTTTTATGACTGCTAATCACCCGCTTAACACAAACCGCTTCGCCACTATTTTCATAGTACCGAGCTGGGGGGCAAACTGTTGGGGTCGAATCTCCCCCTGGAGAACGACAGTCATAAAATAGCCAAGGAGATGACATCGGTACCACTCGTTCGGAAGACTAAACAAGCTGAAATTCGGTCATGAGTTAGATAATTAAGTCAGTTATCACCCAAAAGAAGTTTGACGTCATTTGCATCAACGGTGAAGAAGTTATATCAATTACCGTGGAGACATGTCAATATGGCAGATGTAACTTCGGCTTGTCCGAGCCTGCAATGCCGAAATGGAGAAGTCGTATATCGAAATCGCGTACCGATGTCGTGAAGTCGCGTACTGATGTCGCGACGTCGCGTACCGATGTCGCGACGTCGCGTACCGATGTCGCGACGTCGCCTACCGATGCCGTCGTGGCGTCGTGTACCGATGTCGTGACGCCGTGTACCAATGTCGAGGCGTCTCGTACGTGCCGATGTCGAGTCCCGTACTTACCGGGTCGATATAGCGACGATGTCGAGACGATGCCATGGAGCCGATGTCGATCGACACGTACTGAATGACAAAGCCCATGAAGCCGTATCATTGGACCAAAAGACAAAATCCACGAATAAGCAACCGACCCAACTGACAATAGGTTAATATATATACTCATGTACATCCCTTGAAAGGGATCCGAAAATGAATTCACAAAAACTTGTACGCTAAAGCTTTCTATACAGCAATAAAGCAATTTTCTTTACGTTCGCGCTGGTTTAACCCTAGAAATTCAGTTCCTTACAAAAGTCTCTACAAGTTTTGATTGTGCGGGTTGGGAGTCCCCACAATAACTCCTAATAAAAGGGAAACTCACATATATTTAGATTCTCCTAAATACACTTAACTTATTCTCCAAGTTATTTCAAGATTACAACAACAATCCCAAACTCTTACTGCCACCGGACATCTAAATAGTATATGGAGTTCTTCTTCATGAGCACCGCAACTCTTACATCTCGAGTCTGATACAATGCCTCTAATTGCAAGATTTTCTCCTATCGGGAGAGCTCTGTTCTTCAATTTCCAGAATAAAGTCTGTATCTTTGGGGATGTTTTAATCTTCCAAATATTTTCCCACCATTTGAACCCATCATCAAGTGCAATAAACTCTCTGTCTTTGCTCGTGTATATCCCGTCTTGGTTGTATAATTCCCTGATTTGTCAAGTAGCCAGACTAATGAATCCCTTTGTCTAAAGGAGCTAAGGAATAGTTGTCGAATATGTCCCTCATATTGAGGTAAATAGTGTTTGATCTTGTCCAAGTCCCAAGTCTTAGTTGTTTGATCCATTAAGTCACAAACCCTCAAGTGAATATCTTCACGATTTGGGGGACCTATGGGTGTTAGAGGAGAAAAAACAGAGAGCCAAGCCGAACTCCATACACTGATTTTTTCTCTATCTCCCGCTATCGAGCCTAAACTCTCTTTCATGAGTTTCCTTCCGGCTAATATACCATGTCATCCGTGTAAGGATGATGTTGGGGCAGAGCATTCAAGGAAATTAGAATTCGCAAAGTATTATTTCCCCCTAAGTACTCGAGCAAACAAGGAATTCGGTTGATCAAAAATTCTCCAAGCTAATTTAGCCAAGACTGCATTTGATCAAACCAATGAGGAAGGAATCATGAGACATGGAAAGGAGAGCATGGAGCCGAGGAGTGCTAAGGATACATGCGAGTTGTTCTCAGCTCAAATGGAGACCAAAACCAAACATTCTAGGTCCAGCAACGATTGGAATACCTTCTATACTCATCTAGAGATTTTAACAAAGAAGAATCATCCCCAAATCTTTCCAAATGAAGAAGATATTGAAGTTACAATCTGGTAGTCCACCAATGGATTAGATTGAAGACGTACAACCACTAACTGAAGCATTACGACCAAACCAGGAGGAAATAATCAGCAAATCCACTTGTTTTGAATTTTCAGCTCATCACAAGCACGTGGAAAATTGGACTCATACCAAAATTCATTTTGGTTTAAAAGTTATTCAACTTCTAAACCTGATGGCTCTCGGCTTACCTTATTTGGAAGATCACGGATTGAATAACTTTCAGACTTATGTGTGGCGACCAGGGGACAATCTTAACCATCTAGGAGGTTTCAAGGACTTCCTTAGGTGCACCAACAACTAGAGGATCAGGCGTGATATAAGATTGAAATCCACCAAATTTATGTTCATAAGATGATCGAGCGTTTACAAGCTAAGCAAGCGGAAGATGGATGATGATAGAGATGGAGATGGAGGTTTTGTTGTTGAATCCACAATAACACATGAACCAGACTGTTTGAATCTCACAAACAACCTAGAAACGAAATCATACAAGACAGTGGAATCTCACCAAGGGCTTGAAATGACAAGAACACAAAAGACACACTTTTGTAAAAGAAAACTTAACGTTTTTATTGAATAATTCAAAATGAATGGTGATTTTCAATGAGAAATGAAATGAGCTTATATAGGCTCGACATAGAGCATCTCTAAGGTCTAAAACAAGAAGCAACTCGTGAATATTAAATCAAAAACTAGCCGTTGGAGAATTGATGACACAATTGGCCAAATAAGGTAAAGTGGAGGCTCCTTGTATTTTGACACCTTGGGGAGGAAATGATGCGCCTTTGTAACATTCTTGATGATGTATGGAGAATTTATAGTGTGTACAAGTTGATAGAAATATGACCGTTGTGGTTTAATGCTCCAAGATTCCAAATAAGGCAAGTGTAGGATCCTCTGGTTTAGAAATTTAATAACTTTCACATCTAAACCGGTATTGATGTGAATAAAATTCTCTGAATTCCTCTGTTGAGTCAAGAGTCTAAACCAATTCATTTCGTTGCTAAATTCCCTCTGGTTTGGTCGCAATTCTCCAATGAGTGCGCATAGGTCCAAATCGGGTAAGTCCAAAACCACTCGACTTTTAAACTGAATATCTCCTTCGTCAGAATTCCGATTAGGTTGATTCAATTCATGGCTTGCTATAGAAAGGTAAGCTCTAAGAAAGGCACTTGTGTCCTTGTCAAGTCCTACGCAGCTTGTGTGGCACGTTTTATGGAGCTTCGGTTCAGCTACTGGTGTGATGAACTCATCATACCCTCTCTCTTCAAGAAGTTTTGTCCTCAAAACTTGATTACCTGCACATAGATAAGTTAAGTTAGTCGATTGAAGTGTATAGGGGTTTAGAAGTTTACCTCGGTTTTGATCAATTGGCTGAGTGTCGGGTGGCTCTTCTTTGATTTGGATAGTGTTATTGACACTCTTATCTTCTTTGGCAGCAACTGCATTCAACATTGGTGTTGATTCTTCATGTCCTAGAATCTGATAAGAGAACATCGTTGTCTTCTTGGAAGCTTTTTCTTAGTCTATATTGTCTTCCTCTGTACCTGAATCTTTCTCAATGTTTTTGACAAAATACAAGTGCGTTAAAACAGTCATGTGATCAATAGAAACAGATTGAGATAATTCATATTTGACTTTTTCATTGGTAGGGGATGGAACCTTGTCTTGTTCCTTGTTTGCTTGCAGATCACAACAAATGGGTTGAACTGGTTTCGTTTTACATGTATTTGTCAAACCCCTTCTCGTTGGGCACACCTTAGCTATATGTTCCCTGCCTTGACACTTGTAACAAATAATTTCATGTGAAACCTGAGTGGTAGAAGACTTACCTTCTTCTCGTCTGGTTTGCGAATCACATAATGGAGTTGGGCTTGGATTCTTTTTTATTGCTACAGCCTCTAGGACGTTCCTCTGTTCTGACCCGTAGGTTGATGTGTGCTTGAGGTTTGGCTCTCACTGAGTCTTTTGGATAAGCTCCTTTTGCCTTACTTGTGGTGTAAGAGTATCTTTGTGTCGAAGACTTTGTGGTTTGGGATCCTCCGAGTGTATTGCTCTGTGATTCCTTGTAAAAAGTCTCTTGGAACATACTTCTTGTTCATGAGCAACTTCAATTGTTTCCAAGAGGTGATTACTCGTTTTTGATATCTCATTTGTTCTCTTTCTTCTTGTATCCACCACGCATATGCCCATCCAGAAAGTTGATTGATGGCATGGGAAAACCTCTCATCATGTGGGATGTTGTGGTATGAAAATCACTCATCCATATCTCTCTCCCACTCTAGATAAATTTTCGGATTTCTTTTACTTCCTGAAAAGTATGAAAGTTGAGGCAAAAATCTGTCATAAATGTGATGCGGATGCAACCATGTCTCTGCTCGTTTTCTAGTTCTCCATTGACAGTTAGGTGGTTCAGGATCAAGATCTTCATATCCTTGTTCAGTTCCACATCGTTCTTGTTTCTTGTCCCAATAATCATCATTTTCTCGCATGTGGGACATTGCCTCCTTTCGGTTTGATGTGAGGCCATAAAATTTGATGCTTTGTACCTAGCATAAGATGATGTGAAAAGGTTCAGAATCAAATTCAAAAAGAAAGAAACGTAGGTGAATAAGCTAGAAACGGAAAGATAAGATTTTTTTTTTTTAATATAAACTGCCAAAATGAAATCAAAATCAACAAAACCGATTTTTTTATGGGTTTATGAAATTTAATTAACAGAAACAAAACTTTTTATGAATTTTTTCAATTGAAATGAAAGAAAATAGATTCAAAAACAATTTTATGGATTTTTTTTATGTATGAAAATTTGAAATAAATAGCAAACTGAAACAAATAAATTTTTCTTTTGATTTTTATGGTTTAATAACGCAAAATCAAAAACAAATAACAAGAAACTTAAAACAAAACAGAAACAAAACAAGTTTTATTTTGGTTTTCGATTTTATGAAAATTAAATAACAAAAACAGAAAATAGAAAAGATAAAGGTTGCATGAACACAACCCAAGTTCGATAGGAGCTTTTAGCTTTGATACAAGATGATATAAGATTGGAATTCACCAAACTTATGTTCACAAAATGATCGAGAGTTTACAAGCTAAACATGCGGAAGATGGATGATGATAGAGATGGAGATGGAGGTTTTGTCGTTGAATCCACAATAACACACGAACCAGACTATTTGAATCTCACAAACAACCTAGAAACACAATCATACAAGACAATGGAATCTGACCAAGGGTTTGAAATGACAAGAATACAAAAGACACACTTTTGTAAAAGAAAACTTAACGTTTTTATTGAATAATTCAAGATGAAGGGTGATTTACAATGAGAAATTAAATGAGCTTATATAGGCTCGACATAGAGCATCTCTAAGGTCTACAACAAGAAGCAAATCGTGAATATTAAATCAGAAACTAGCCGTTGGAGAATTGATGACACAATCGGCCAAATAAGATAAGTTGGAGGCTCCTTGTATCTTGACAGCTTGGGGAGGAAGTGATGCGACTTTGGAACATTCTTGATGATGTAAGGTGACTTTAGAATGCGTACAAGTTGATAGAAATGTGACCGTTGTGGTTTAATGCTCCAAGGTTTCAAATTAGGCAAGTGTAGGATCCTCTGGTTTAGAAACTTAATAACTTTCACATCTGAACCAGTATTGATGTGAATAAAATTCTCTGAGTTCCTCTGTTGAGTCAAGAGTCTAAATCAATTCTTTTCGTTGCTAAATAACTTCTGGTTTGGTCGCAATTTTCCAATGAGTGCACGTAGGTCCAAATCGGGTAAGTCCAAAAACACTCGACTCTTAAACTGATTATCTCCTTCGTCAGACCTCTGATTGGGTTGATTCAAATTCATGACTTGTTGTAGTTGAGCTAAGAACGTTTCCCAAGTGGTTTGATGCTCTGAATCTTCGTGGTTAATTCGATATGCTCTAAGAAAGGCACTTGTGTCCTTGTCGAGTCCTATGCGGCTTGTGTGGCATGTTTTATGGAGCTCCGGTTCAGCTACTGGTCTGATGACCTCATCAAGGTGGATCTCCTTGTGCTCACACTTTCCTAATCTAGACATTTCTACACTTAGAGCATTTATGTGCAACGGCTACTTCCTTCTTGAAATAAGATTGGAATCACTCCAACTTAAGATCACTCAATGATCAAAGATTTCAAGCTTAATAAGTCGCGGAAGGTGGAAAGAAGGTAGAGATGGAATGACGAAGGTGATGGATAGAAGATTGACTCGCTCAATCAATTGGAAGGCGATTGAATATCTCAATCAATGGACGAAACAAGAAGGTTTGAATCTCTCAAACAATCCTAATCCGCAGACTTCAATAGTACATAATGAATCACTCACTAAGAACTAAAGAACAAACAAAGTACTCAAATTTTTTCAAGAATAGTATAATACACTTGTTTCTTGTCCATAATGTTGAGAACATTGTAGGCATTAAGGAGGTAAATCGCAAAGAAATTTCACCAGAAAAAAGCTTGTTGCTAGACCAAGATCAGAACCACAAGACATCACCACCAATTGTGAACAAGACCGAGACCACCGAAAGAGAAAATGGTGCAACCACTTCTCAATATCAAGGGGACCATAAAAAGGAGTGATATTAGTTTATCTACTCAAAGTAGAACCCCCAGATGCCTCACGCATCACCAAACTGCAAACATAACAAGGTAAGGCCTAAGCTCACAAAAACGAATGAAAGCTAACTTGTTTTCTCTTGGTGCAAATTATATAGTTTCGAGGTCGAGACACTTTCAAGTGGGAGAGTATGATGAGGACATCAAGTCATTATCAACCAATGAGGAAGGAATCATGAGACATGGAAAGGAAAGAATGGAGCCGAGGAGAGCTAAGGAGACATGCGAGCTGTTCTCAGCTCAAATGGGGAGACCAAAACTAAACACTCCAGGTCAAGCAACGATTGTAATACCTTCTATACTCATCTAGAGATTTTAACGAAGAAGAATCATCCCCAAAGCTTTTCAAATGAAGAATATATTGAAGTTACAATCTGGCAGTCCACCAATGGATTCAATGAAGACGTACAACCACTAATTGAAGCATTCCGACCAAACCAGGATGAACTAATCAGCAAATCCACTTGTTATGGATTCTCAACTCATCAGAAGCACGTGGAGAATTTGACTCATACCAAATTCATTTTGGTTTAAAAGTAATTCAACTTCTAAACCTAAGGGTTCTTGGCTTACCTTATTTGGAAGATCCCGGATTCAATAACTTTCAGAATTACGTGTAGCAACTAGGGGTCAATCTTAACCATCTAGGAGTTTTCAAGGACGTCCTTAGCTGCACCAACAACCAGGGGATCAGTCGGATCTCCTTGAGCTCACACTTTTCTAATCTAGACACTTCTACACTTAGAGAATTTATGTGCAACGTCTACCTCTTTCTTGAAATAAGTGTGGAGCACGATTTGAAGACTATCCAAGAGGCTTCTAGAAGACCGAGCAGCCACGGTTATATCCAGATATTATCAAGATACAAAGCATTCATCAACTTGCCATATTTTGCTAAGACATTTACTCCAACGGCTACCAAATCAAAGGCTACTTCAATTGTCATCTTTACATTTAATTCTGATTATTTCTTGCTCATTTTATGTCTTATGACCATTGGTTTAGAGCCATGTACGAGCTCAATATAAAGCTCATAATATCCTATTGTAAAAGGCACCTTTAATCATCAAATTTTAATAAAGTATTGTTTCTTTTCAAAGACGAGTCTCTTTGAGTTTTTTGTGCATTTGAGTCTTGTGAGCGAGTCACTAGTCTCTCTTGTTCGTGCGGATCAGTTTGTTGTGTGATTCGACAAGCAGCTTCGTCCATTTGATTGAGCGAGTCAATCTCCTTTCACCATTCATCTCTATCATCACTCACTTCCGCCAAAGCTTGTTGCCTTTGACAACCGTGTGATCACTAAGATAAATGAGTGATTGCGAGTCTTATATCACCAAGTCCTCCCAAGCCTTTTGGGAGAAACAGCTTCTCCCAAGAAATCGAACTTATCTTCCTCTTGTCTGGTTTGCCATCCCACCAAAACCCTGTAAAAGCTGATTGTATGCGTTTACAAAGGGACACATGAAGTTTGAAGCAAATCATAGCGTAAGATGGCATTGAAGAGAGAACCGCCTTTAGTAGAACTAGTTTCCCGGCACTAGATAAGAACCGTGAGGTCCAAGAGATGGCTCTTTGTTTAATTTTATCAACTATACCGGCAAAGATATCCTTCTTCTTTCTACCAAAGTGCTCGGGGAGCCCAAGATATTTCCCTAGACCACCTTCATTTCGGATTCATAAGTTTCGTTGCACTCTCCTCTTGGCTTCGATAGGTATCTTGGAGGAGAAAGTTATAGAAGGCATAGTGAGATTAATGACTTGACCCGAAGCTTCCTCATAGCGCTTAAGAATCCCAAGAAGGGCCTTACAATTCTTTGGGCCGGTTTTTGAGAAGAAAATTGTATCGTCGGCGAAGAGGAGGTGATTGATAGGTGGGCTTAAACGTTTTTGATTACTTGAAAGCTTTTGATGACTTTTCATTTTCATCTTTAACGTTTTGGTGGTACATATAATCTTTCTGGTTTTCTTTTGAAACATATATGAGCTCAAAGACAAGCACTTATATGTTTGCGTGCCAAGAACTTATCAGGTCTTGTTGAACACCCGCTCGGATCAGCTACCTAACTTGGTGGTTGTGGGAGGACAGAGGAGGAAAGAATCAGCAAACAACGAAAAGAAGACTGAGATGAAGAAAATGTATGATCTTATTGACGAATACAAGCTGAACGGTTAGTTCCGTTCGATCTCCTCCCTGATGAATCGTGTTAGGAACGTTAGCTCTACCCTTACATCGTGATACCAAAGGTGCGTTTGTGTAACCTGGATTGTATGAATGCATGAAGCCCTTGGGTTGACTGTTGTGGAGCATGATATGTGTTACCAACTTTTGCCACTCGCACCGCAAGCCTTTGGCTTCCAAATGTGACTTTCAAAGAAAATGTAATCTTGGTTTTTGTTCTCCTTGTATTTAAGAAATCTAGAAATCACATTTTTGCTCACTTGCTAGCTCTGTGAATCAAATCCACTGAATCCTAGCTCAAGAAGAAATCCAAAATATTCTTACATGTTCACTTAGTCTCTCTATATTCTTGTGTAAGCAATAGTGCAAAAAAAAAATATAAATATATATATATATATGCAGTTTGTAGACAGTTTCAGTTTGTGTAAGTGTATATTGCGTCTTTGTGTGCATTCTTGTATGTTTGTTTTTGTTCGCTATTCAGTTCAATGTAAAGTACTCAATCTTAATACTAATTCTTCAATGATGTTTTGAGCTTATACCAAAGATGTGGTGGCCTAGTGGTAACCGTGGAGCAAAGTTTTTCAATCCGTTGGATGAATTTTGCCTACCACTAGAACAAAGGCCATTTGGTTGAACCAAATAAAGTATACATAAGTAATGGTATCTTCAATAAATTATTAACTCATTTGAGGTGCAAAATATATGCCTTTTACTTTTCACTGTCTCATAACGTATGAAACAAATACATATATGCATTTTCATTAAGATGGTATAAATGGTTATGATTCTACCAGATTATATGTGTTTCACATTTCTGAAAACGTGTAAATATGTATGCTATTCAACCCCGTAACTTTGTATGCTATCATTGTTAATGCAAAGTTTCATTTTTCATTTTTTCGGTTTTATTACAAAGACAACGTTTCTCAACACAACGGAGAAACAAGATTAACATCACAATCATCCATATATATAAAAAGTTTTCTTTTAAATAATCTTCTCTTCTCACAATAATAATAATAATACACACCTCAGAAAAACATGAAAGAACCGGCGATGGATGTAACACCAACGACGACCGCAGAGACGCCAAGAGCCGCCGCGCCGCTGTCAGCAGAATCGGTAGAGCCTGAGGGTCCGCTGCTACCGTATGAGGAGTCACTTCCTAGAGGACCGGCGACTGCCACGTCACCATCACCAGGAGTAGGAGCTGCATCGTCGTCGGTGGTTCCGATCTGGTCATCGGTGATTGGAGCTTCCACGTCAGTTGTGGAGGCAGCCGGAGCTTTGGAGGGCGACGCTGAAGGAGACGGAGAGGAGGCAGCTGCGGCGAGGCCAAGGACGGCCAAGAAGACGAGGCCAAAGACTACGACAACGTTTTGGCGTCCCATTCTTCTTTCTCTCTCGCCTTCCTACGTAGCTCTCTTTTTAAAAATTTATTTTAGGGTTGAAGCTTAGAGATGGTGATGATTGGGGAAGAGATGGGTTTGATGTGTATATATAGTTGTCTTGTGTGATTTAGAATACAAAAGAAAATAGAAAACGTTTGAACTACGATGGAGGATTACCGTACAAATCCAATGTAAGATCGACTGGAGTACCTAAAAATGGACTTGCTCAGATATAGATTTTTGATACAACATGCCAATGAAATGATTGAATTCTAAAATTTCAAAAAGCTTGGGAAAAAAATCAAGTATAGACGATTTCGAAATTCACAAATTATGATACTTCAGATACATAAAATATGGTGAATTATAAATACATATATATATATATATATATGTACTATGTGACTCATCCGTATACACGCGGGTATCTTATTTATAATTTTGTTCCTAATTTTATATTTTGAAAATTTGAAATAAGTATTTGTTTTGATTTTTATTATTCACATTGTTGTTGATATTTTTGTTGTTAATTTTTTTGTCAACAATATTGTTTTTGTTAATAATATGAATTTTCAAAATTTTAGTTTTACCATTTTATTATTTCATAATCTTACAATTTTCGAAAGGTTAATGTCTCTTAAATTTATCTATACACAATTTATCTTAAATTTTTTTGTAATGTTCGAATTGTCTTGTGTTAGAAATTAATTTTTCTTTGAGAATACGTATATATGTTCTTATAAATTTGGGAAGTTCTTGTTACAAAACACAATCTTGTGTTAGAAATTAATTTTTCTAATTGTCTTGTGTTATAACTATATATCAATTATCTTAAACTATTTTGTTATTTTCAAATTGTCTTGTGTTAGAAATTAATTTTATTTAAAATACGTATATTTGTTTTTATAAATTTAGAAGTTTTTTTTGTCACAAAACATAATTTTGTTTTGAAAATTAATTTTCTAGTTGTCTTGTGTTAGAAATATATACATTTGTTAATAAGAGAAGAATGTAAAAGTTATTTTGAATGTAAATTGATAGTTGTCATCATATATACATAATGGAGTATACGTATAAGGGATATCCACAAATCATCTTAAACTATTTTGTTATTACCAAATTGTCTTGTCTTAGAATTTTTTTTTTTTTAAATACGTATATTTGTTTGTATACATTTGGGAAATTTTTGTCACAAAACTTAATTTTGTTTTAGAAATTAATTTTCTAATTGCCTTGTGTTAAAAATATATAATTGTTTTTTTTCAAACAAAAAATATATATAATTATTAATAAGAGAATAATGTAAAAGTTATTTTGAATGTAAATTGATAGTTGTCATCATATATACATAATGTCATATATGCATAATGGAGGGTAGAAATATTGTTGTTGTTTAGGTTAGTAATGAGAAATTTTCTACAATAATTAATTTATTTTTTCAATAATTTTTTAGAGTACGGTCGTCAGTTTAGGTTGTTAGGGGGTACATTTTGTAAATTAGATATTGGGCTTAGGTTAGTAGTGGGCTAAATATTTTAATTTTTAATTAGATTAGATGAAATAATTTTTTTTTTAATTGGTTTAGATTAGATATGTAATAACAAGATGACCGTGTGCGGATATAAACATTATTCTATATATGTTAAATTTTAATATCAAATGTATTATAAATTGCAAAGTATGAAAAAATAAGATACCATAACATGTAAAAGTTGACGAAAAAAAGTTTTAAATGGATAATTCAATAATATGTTGAATAATAAAAGTTCTCCAAGAACATAAATCTATTTGAAAAAGTATAAATAAACAAAAAATCATATCTTAAAAACTATTAAATGTTTTGAAACACTTTTTTGTAGACGACATTCATCGTCTTCTTTTACACTTTTCCTTCTTTGTCGGTGATTAGGATTTTCAACCCACTCTTAGATTTTTCTCTCGATACGGCAACATATAGCTGTCCATGAGAGAACACCGGTCTAGGTAGCATCAAACCAAAATTTTTCATTATCTGTCCTTGATTTTTATTTATGGTGACTGCAAAAACTAAAGTCCCTGAAAACTGCATGCGATGCATCCTAAAAGGGAACTTGGTTTCTGGTGGTGTGAATAACATCCTAGGGATACAAACTTTTTTGCCTAGTTTATCATCAAAAGTTAGGATTTTACCCTCAATCGCATGATGCGCCAACTGAGTAACAATTAACCTACTACCATAACATAACCCTCCTTTAGGATCAATGTTACAAAGACACATGATAGGAGCACCAACCTTTAATCTCAAACAATGCTTAGGCATTCCAGACACTTTGATGCTGTTCAAAAACTCTGTTGGGTACACAAAGTCACCTTGTGGGTCAATATCTGAAGGTTTAATGCTATCAGAGCTTAGATAGACTTTCTCTTCACCTGAGTTACATATAAAGAATTAATGACTATAATTCCTTATGAAATGATCATGTATTTATTTGAAAAAACTTCAAAAAAAAAATTCATAATATTGTTTACCTGATAATCTTGAAAGCATATAATCATTGATCTGATCAACATCGTCATTGGTAGGACTCAGTATCGCCCTTTGTTTGTTAATCACTATCAAATGAATTTTCAAATGACTCTCCATAAACTTCCCTCACAATAGTTTCGATTGGATCTCCGCAATTAGTTATCAACAAATCTTCAGGGATGTCAATCTCTACTTCTCTGTCATTTGGCAGGTTGATCTTTCCATCACCAATATCCAAAATCAATTTGGAGAAACCTTGAAGTTCTTCAGCATCTTTTTCACTAAGTCTAGCTAGCAATCTCATGTTTTTGGTAAGCTTTAAAACTTTGCAATGTTCCCAAAGGTATGATGCATTTAAACTTGCCAAAACAGTTTTGACCTATCACCTCCAGTGATAACTGGCAAAATCTGTCTAAAATCACCTCCAAACACAACAACCTTACCTCCAAACGGCTTATCATCCGAAGATTCCATAATATCGTGTAAAGTACGATCTAACGTTTCAAAGCAGTGTTTGCTCATCATAGGAGCTTCATCCCATACTATAAGCTTTGCTTGTTTAACTAATTCAGCTTTATCTGATCTTGGAGTCATATTGCAAGTGGTGAATTCGTCTGGATTAATTGAAATTCCAAATTTTGAATGAGCTGTTCTGCCACCTTCTAACAACAACGGAACAATCCCACTTGATGCAGTGTTAAGAACAATAAGACCTCTGGATCGAACTGCAGCTGACAATATACTCCATAGGAAGGATTTCCAGTTCCTCCAAAGCCGTACAGAAAAAATATCCCACCTCTATCATTTAGAACCGCATCCAAAATCTCTTCATAAACAGCTTTCTGTTCATCAGTTAATATCCCATGTAAACTATCGTGTTCTTTTCGTGGATCTTCATGGTTGTAGGTAAGCTCATCATCTATAAAACGGTTGCCATTGTAATTGTCGAAATCATCTGGCTTTGGCATTGTTTCCATTTGCCAAGTGTACGTCCATTGCTAAGCAACATATTTTGGATTTCTGACAGAGCAATGTTTTTTATTTGCTCAACTGACAAATTAAGATCTGCAATGGTATAAATCAAAGAAATTTAATATTTTAACATGAAAAAATACATTATTTAAATTAATAAATTTTCTGATTATGAAACATACTTGGGTTTTCAGAGTTTCTTCTCAAATTGAAGAGAATGTCTTCGGTTAGGTATTCCCAAGTAGCAGCCCACACAACATGGGGTAGTGATAAACATTCTCCAATCAACATTATGGCAAAGAACTTGCGTAGATAAAATCCAGAGCACCAAAAGCTTGCCTTACCATGAAAGCTTCAATGTACTCCTTATCATCATCCAACAATCCGAACTTGTAGCAAGCGTCTTTGAAGGTAGGATAAACAATGCCTTCTACTGTTCTTATGTCCTCATAAGATGTTGGTCCTTTGACACTATTAAGCAAAACCCTCAAATAGTACAGCTCATCACAAGCTGGATGCATATGAGCAATTCTTCCAATTGCAAAACCTTTCTGCCTTGGTTTCCATATCTTAAGGTTTGCATACCAAACAAATTTGGAAGGGAAATCTGAATAAGTTAGATTTCTTGCCTGGTGATAAATCTTACATGCATCCATCCAAGCTAGAAACATAGATTGGCTGACTGTCTTACGATTAAGCACACTCTCAATAGGTTCCTCTTGGTCGTAAAAAACCATCTAATAGGGTGGTTTAATAGTGGTTTAAAGCTTTATTTGAGCAAACCTATATTTATGTTTTTGATAGAGTGGTTTAATAGTGGTTTAATAAATGAAATCACTTAACGTTTTTGTTTTACGTGGTTCATGTACAATTTAGTTGGATTTGAAATGCTTAAGAGTGGGAGGTTCTTTTGTGCGCATACTGATTTTCAAGTCTTTATTTGAGCTCTTCTTCTGCATCATTTCCTGAGTTATTACAGTGAGTTACTTTCATCACGAATTTCAGGGGATACAAACGCTTTTTCAGACGAACAGGTTTACAGACCTCTGACTACTTAAAGGATGATTGTCTAGTCATCAATTGTACTGTTGGTGTTGTTAGAGCCCGGCTAGAGGGTCCAAAACAGTATGGCATTGTGCTACCCCCGTCGAATATGGGTCAGTTTTAATAGAATTTTGAAAAAGTGGTCGGTGACGGTGCGAGCCTATGGATCGTAATGATTGTAATGTTTTTTGTTTGAAAACAAATCAACTAAATGAAATGTAAAAAAAAAGATCATTCGAAAGAAGAAGGCAAATAAATGAAATCACCATAAATCCTCTTAATTAAAAGAATAAAAGAGAAACAATAATCCAAATCAAAAGCAAACAATTTAGGAATAGTTCATAATAAACTTATTGAAAACGATGGAACCAATTATTCAATCATGACTGGAACAATATTTATTCCATCTTTATGCAAAGCTTCTTTGTAACAGATCCCTGATCTTCAAGTGAAGATTCGCAAGTGCTTTTTCCATTCCTTTTGGATGTAGGTGTGAGTGACGTCGAAGTCCAGGTCTCTGAATTCTTCTCCTCACCATTTGTAAGCATAAGTGGTTGCTGCAGTATTAGACATTTCAATACTCTAATAATTAAATAACCACCAGATTTATATTTATTAATAGTTAAGCTTACTTGCTGTTCTTCAAACTTTTCCATTATATCTTCATTGTCCCAAAGTAGTGCCACTACATATGGAGCAGTAATGCGCTTTTGGTTATCAGATCCTATAGTGATTTTGACGAGAATTTTCTTGCCAATAAAGTTGGTTAGAGACACAGGTAGAGAAGACGAAGCATCCTAGAAAAAAAAAAGATATGCAATTCCAAATAAACCAAGTAGTCGAAAAATATCACATTTTTTTTAAATATAAATTAAAGAATTTACTAACGTATCTATTAGTACTTAATAATAATACCTCAAGAGCTTCCTTAACAATTTCAGCCGCAGGTTTCTTAAGAAGTATATCAGCCTCATCGTTGAAAAACAAAAATTTTGCTTCGGCATCTGATTCATCGGAGACACGTAAAACCAAGTAGTATCTACATAAAAAAATATAATTAAGTATGACGCTGGGATTTCTAATAATAAAAATGGATAAATATTATGTAAATCAATAAAGAAAACCTATATATTACTTTGTAATAACATCTTTAACGTCACCACAAATTTCACAGTTGTACAGCGGTTTTGCATCTGGATCAGCCATATTCTTGAACCTTCTTTTTGCATTTGCATGCGAAATAATACCAATTCTTTGCAGCATCGATAGAATCAATTTGTGACACATGTAACACATGTCCCAGGCTGATAATAAGTGATATTTGTATTAGTAAATAATAGTATCTTAAAAAATGTGTAGAATACATAGACAATCAAACGAAAACTGTTTGTACCTCATTTGAGTCAATAATTCCTTTTATAGCCATCCTCACATTTTTGACAAAGAACTCATCCATGCAATTAACAAGCGAAGCACACGACCATTTACTCTTGTCATTATGAGTCACAAGTTGATTGTCAGTTGGTAGCCTATGATGAAAAAATTAGTGAAAAATTAATGAAAATTTAATTTTTAACTTTTTTTTTGGTAATAATAATTTCGTAGACATTAAATTGATTAAAAAAATTGTGACGTACATGAATCGAAACTTAGCTGCTATTTCACTTTTTGGATTATGTTCAACTTGTGTGACATTAAATGCGTTAGACACCTACAATATAATCATTTAGAAAAAATGGTTATTTTTTTGTTAAAACCATACTAAGAATTTAAATAAATTTATATGTAATAATTGTACATTTAGTTGAAAAAAAAAATAATAATAATAATTGTATATTTAAAAATGTTACCTTTCCATTCTTTGATGCGAACAAACCTAAGAATGCATACAACAATTTCTTTGTTGTTTCTTCAATGTAGTCAATGACTTTTTTACCATATTCTCCCCATAAAGTACATGACAAACAGACGTCACTGCATATTTTAAATTAAATATTAAAGTATGTATAAAAAATCCATAATAAATTTTTAACCGTATTATATATTACTTACAGTGCATCTCGAAGCAAAACATCCACCTTTGTGCTTGTGGTTTTCTTTCCCTGGGATTTTAGGTTTTCGATAGGTCCAACATTCAGTATTTGAGCAACAACATCTGCATTGTGATTATAAATGTCACATTAAATATAAATAATCAAAGTAGGAATTAATAAATGAATTAGTTAAATAAGTAGGGATGACATTACTAATCAAGACATCTTTGTTTAGAGATCCACCCTTAATGTCTTGAAAGTCGGTGAAATATTTTTTTGGAAATGGTTTTGGTGATTCATCAACCACTTCGATGATCGTTGTTCGAATAACCAGAATCTTGTAAGGGAGTTCGCTGATTCTATAGTCGCCACAACAGTCTTTAAGATGGAAATTTTTGAATGTCACGCAATTATCTTGTTTGAGATCGTTAACAACCTTCTGATGTTTTTTAAACATATCATTTTCGATAGATGTGTGAATTCTTGTTCCTTGTATGAAAAACATCCGATATTTTAAAATTGGAAGAAAATATCATCTTTAGAAGAAGGCAAATCAATTAAACCACCATAAATCACCTTAGTTAAAAGACGGCAGAAAGCATAAAAGAGAAAAAATAATCCAAATCAAAAGCAAACAATCTTGCCAATTATTCAATAATAAAAAACGACAATAGTTAAAATTCTAAAAAAAAAACGTCTAAACCAAAGTTCGATTGCGAAAAAAAAATACAAGGCAATTCAAATATCACTCCATATCACTAATATGAAATCGGCATATCACTAATATGAAATTGGCATACGAAAAAAAATACATGTCAAGGCAATACATATCAAGAGAAGCAAGATTAACGTATTTCTTTGAAGCTCACGTTTCATGCAAGCCAATATTTAATAGATTAATCTTACTTTTCATGCAAGGCAATACATATTAAGAGAAGCAAGATTAATCTATTAAATACACGTCAAGGCAATACATATCAAGAGAGAAAAAAAATACATATCATGCGTGTGCAATTCAATTAAAAAAAAAGTATGAAATTGGCATATGAATAACTAACCTTTTCATCTATCAAAGTCATTTCCATGGAATTTCCGGTGGGCTTAAATGATTTTCACAAGATAAGAATTTGAGTTTTGATTTTTTGTTTTTCATTTGATGTCGAAATATTTTCAAAAAGTACGAAAGAAAAGTTTTTGTTTGGTATGATAGACATTATGATACTAAAATGAAAAATAGGAAGTGAGATGTGAAGTTTATTATTGTGATAATCAACAATATTTATAGATAGAGTTAGAAGAGGGTAGAATTTTGTTTGATTTTATTAGATATTATTTTGTGATTTTGTTAGATATTAAATTAGGACATTCTATTCGGATCCTAAATTAGAAAAATCTCTATAATATTAAAAGAGGAGTACATTTAGTACAATGCCCAAAATTGAAAGGAATATTACTCAAATTGCCATTGTCTTATAACTAAATTGATTTAATTGAAAAGGGTAATTTTGAAATGATCCAATGGCAATTTCAATAATTTTTAGGTCAATTTCGGACTGGATCCGACTGCAGACACGCGGATCCTATAAGACCCGGTCATGACCTGTTTTCATTAATGGCAATTCTGTAATTATCATTTATACCGGATCGATCGATCCTCTGGGGCAGATTGGCCAGATCGATCCTGAGGTCACCTGATGAATTGGTTTTTGATTCAACATTATGGATCGATCGATCTGGAAAATGATCGATCGATCTGACAATTTTTTTTGAGTACGATTATGGAATTTAAATCAAATCAAATCAAATCAAAATAGAAAACAATTATCTCAATAATATTAAAAGAGAAGTACATTTAGGAGAATGTCCATATTCGTACATATTCGTTTAGTTAATATATAGAATATAATAATCAATGTAATATATTAATTCAATTGTCATAATTATCTATTTCTTTATTTACAATTTACCAAAAGGAAATCATACCAAGTCAATCGATTGTTATCATGAATATTTTAATTCCATAATAGAAAAAGTGAAGATTCGAAATTTGACAAGATTAGAAACTAATAATTAGTTAGAAAGATTTATGGAATTACAAGTATTAAAATTTGTGAATATTTAAAAATCTGATGCGATAATAAAGGAAATCTTCAACCAAATAGAATATTTAACGAATATTCACTAATTAAATGAATAGAATTATTAACTATTTGCGGCTACCCTAAATGTAAATTTGTTAACTTTCATTCCCTATATAAGACACATGAAACTCAAAGCATTGTTTCATCATTTTTTTGGCGTTTAAACATTTACAATCTTTGTTGTCATTTTTTTTTATGTTTTCATAGTTGAGATTTAATCAATTTTTTTTGTTTGTCATTTTGTAGGTTATAATAAGTTTGATATCCGGCATCATCATTAGACTTTCGTCAATAGACTTGCCCAAACTCCAAGAGAAAGGGTGAATGTGGCCGGAACAGATGTAACAAAGTCTCTTGAAGAGAAATGTCGATGGTGGGTGCCAACTCGACAGATCCTACAGCGTGACTAGTAGGTTCCACATCTTTTCCAGATTTAACATTTGTAGTGACAAAATATTCTATCGCTTCAACCTCTTTCTCCAACGGTGAATTTGGAGTTCCAACTTTCATAAGAAAAGTTGATTTGTGATGTTGATTTGAGGATTGGAAATTCAATGGAGAATGGAAAAGGAATGTTTTATCAGCTTGATCGAGGTTAGTTTCGATCTTATCAATATTTTATGTTTTTATATTCTTATAAGTTTTGATATTGTCCTTGAATTTTTTCATTCTTACTTAATTGTTCTTTTGTCATGTAGGTTTTCTGAGCTTGATCGAAGTTAGTTTTGATCTTATCAATATGTAATATTCTTATGGGTTTAGCTATGGTCCTTAAGTTTTTTCATTGTTGTTATCATCGTTTAGTCACGTTTATAAATCGTGATATCCTTTTGATAAATTTTTTATTCTTATTTACTTTTAATTGTTTTCAGGTTTTTAATTTCTAATCATAAGTTCTTTGTATATGTATCCTAATATATTATAGAGATATAAGTAACGATTGCTAATGATTGTCTTTTTCTTTTGTACCGTAACTTTCTTCATAATGTTTAGTAGAAGAGAAATAGTTTGAGCTACTCAATAGATTATGGGCATGTGTTTCGGAGCGAAGGAGATTTACTTTGCTTTTCTATTATTGTGTGATGTATTCTTTTTCTTCAACCTAATTTCAGTTTTCACGTTTTGAAAATTATTAAGATTTTCTCCGTAAAACAAGGATCTAATTTGTTTTATTATTTTCAGTTTTTGAGGATTATAACTTGGGTCCAATAGTTATGTAACTCTTATATGATTTAGTTATTATGTAAATATACATAGAATCGAATTTGATGATATCTAAATAATTCTCATCCCTATCTATTCCTCCTTTGATTCTTATAAATAATTGCCTCCGTATGGTATACCTTCCTCATGTCAAACAAATCTTATACGTTCTTTATTCCATAGTTGTATGTTCTTTAGTCCTTTTCATAGTTGTATATATATATTTTATTTCAGTTGGATTATGTTGCTACAAGATGATTTTGTGTACCAGGACTAGGTTGCTCTTTCTTCTTCTTCTTCTTCAAATAAAATTCCAAGTCTCTACATACAAGGTATAAATTCACATAAGATTTGAATTATTTGGTAGGTTGGATGATTTCCGATGGAAAAGATTTATACTTTCAATGAAGTTGGAGATAATCCTTGATGGTCATCGTAGACGAGCTAGCCGGAGGAGCCGGCGGCAAAGCCGTCGAGAAGGGAAGAAACAATTTAGATAGGGGTTTGGTCATGTCTGGGAAAAAACAACGAACAAAAATGTTAAAAATATCAACATCTCAAAATTATTAAATAAAAGTTACGTATTTTTCTTAAAAATGATAATCAGAATATTGTTTCCTATTCTTTTATTATAGAAAAACATATATTTTCGTAAGTTTTTTTTAAGAAAATTATTTATTGTGTTGATGTGACTTAAACCAAACAAACAGTAACAATTGCATATGAATCATAATATTTATTACTATTTCATGTGTAAGAAATTAAAAAAAAAAAATATGTACTACAATTCTCATAAGGGAATATTGTTAACAATTTTTTATTCGCATAATCTAAATATGTAAAAAAAAAATATTATGAAACTTATTTTTCGGAAAAAGATCTTGGATCAAGACTAACATAAATCGATCAAATGTATCTAAATTTATTAACCGGATATTAATGTATATAAATTCAAGCGAATGTATCTCATAAAAATATAAAATAATTTTTTTGTATTGATATTATTGCAATTAATGATGTAACTATTACCTAAACAAGCAAATGACAACATTAAATTGTTTAAAAAATCTATTCACATATCTAATATTTTTTTTAGCAGATCAAGTCTGTTAAGAATTCATATTCAAATTTAGATGTTCAAATATCTCTTCATTCTTTTCACTAAAAACATAAAAAAATGGTTTGCTTCTATCCTGTTTTGAGATCTAAACAACTAATATTTCTACACTTCCATAATTAAAGAAAAATTCTTCGCAAATGGGTTAGTATTAGTTACTCTAATCGAAAACAAATCCACTTTATTTTTTATGATGAAAAGATAGCAATAATGTTTTTTCAAGAAAACAACGCAAAAGTTAGGATTTTCCGTCTTTTAAGTTTTTAGTAATGTGCAACGTGTTTTGAAGAGACACAAAATCAAAGCCGTTCATGATGGCAATCGAGTCACTAATTTTTTGAATATCAATCGAGAAGGTGTTCGGAAAACGTTTAATTGTTCTGAAGTGATCGTTGATCGATGTCTTGTGAAGAACATATGCAATTCGTGTATAATCAGTATACTTGATCACACGAGTATCACCAATTGTCTTCCGAAACCCTTTCATCATATCATGAATTTTGTCTCTTTCGAATTATTTATTGAAACAAATGTCAAGGAGAATTCTATCGGTAATCGGTTTAATCTTACTTTTTTAAATCGGTAACAATAAGTCTTTCATAATATGAATAATTTACCATTATTTAGCATGAGATTATCGAATTATATGCCTACTTTTTTTGCGGGAATATATAGATTGTATCTTTGCATATATTTGATTATTAAATAATATCAAGTATTAGTCTTTTTCAAGAACTAAACAATATTCTAACCTTTTAAGGATCAGGTTTAGGATTCCGAATTTTTAATATATATGTTACCGAAATATGAAGTATTAGATGTATTTTGAAACGTATAACCGAGTTGTTTGGACTACTTTCCATTCGTTTAAGTGGAAACACATAACATAGTGAAATAAATTTCTATGCTTATATTTTTATAACCATTGCATGTTATATTTTTGGATTTTTACGCGTAGATATTTAGGAAACAGAATAAAATACTAAAAAATAAAGAAGCAAAAAAAGAAGTTGAATACGAAGATAAATACAAAGAAATACCACAAGAAGAAGAAAAAAAAATCAGATTAAAAAAGATTATGAAGAAAAAAAAAAGAAAATAGAAAAAGAAGAAAAAAAATTAGAAAATGGAGACTAAAAAATCGGAGAAAAAAACTAAAACTTTGGAAAAAGATGATGAAGAAAATCGGAAAATGAATACAAAGTTAAAATAAGTTTGAAAAACTATGATTAGAGGAAGACGGTTAAGAAAAAATAAATAAATAAATGACAAAACAAATACGAAAACGACTCCAAATGAAAAAATCAGAGAAAAACAAAAAGACCCAAAAAATTATAGTGATTTCGACCGCAAGTAATAAACTTTCAAAAAACAAAAGAATATGAAGAACGATAAAAAACTAAAGAGAAGTGCAATAATATAAAGACAGACTAACAAAGATATAAAAAGATTCAAATAATACAAAGACGATGAAAGAGAAGATAAGAGAAAGAAGGAAAATAAATGGGAAAAAGAAGACAACAAAACAATGAAAAGATAAAGACGATAAAAAAAAAGAAATAAAATGGACGAAACCGAAAGAAATAACGAAGACGAAGTTGGAGTAGAATGAAAAAATCTAGCGATTTTGGGCACAAGTAACAATCTTAGAAAACACAAGAAAATGAGTAGAAGAATAACAAAAAAAAAATCAGAGAAGACAAATAAAAACCGGAAGAAAAAGACGAAAAATAAGAAGTGACAATGAAAACGATGAAAAAAAAAGAAATATTAAAAACTAAAAAATAGAAATTGAAAAGAATAAATAAAATAAATGTAGATAATTTACTACTAGATCATCAAAAAAACCATAAATTTCAACGATTTGCTACTTCAACTTAATAAAACAAGAAAAACCTCCTAAATCGGGCTTTAATCTGTGCATTTATTTGTGTAGAACAACAACATCAAATCTTACTCACAAAACCCGACGAATTCACAATACCAGATTTATATGAAATATCTAATTCGTCTCAATGTTTTACCAAACTAAATAATATCAAATCTTACTCACAAAACCCGTCTAATTCACAATCACTACAAGAAAACAGGCCTATTTTCGACCGAATTTCCGACGGACAACAATCGGTCGGAAATTACCGACCGAATTCTGACGGATTTCCGACCGGAAAATTTTGATCCAAAATCGGTTGGAAATTTCCGACGGAAAAATTCCCGTCGCAATACGGTTGCAAGATCGGTCGGAAATCCGTGGGAAAATCAATCGGTAGGAAATCTGTCGGAAAATTTGGTCGGAAAACGGTGGGAAATTCAGGCGGTCGGAAATCGGTATGAAAAAATTGGAGCCATTTTTAACCGTTTTAAATTTTGAATTTCTGACCGAATTTCGGTGGGAAATCCATCTGAAATTTTCCAGATTTCTTTTTAAAACAGAGCACACCTTCATGATTCACGAAAATTGGAAGAACAAAACTTAAAAATGGCTCCTTCAAACAGAGATCAATATTTTCGAGCGTGGATGGATAGACCTTCTCATGATCCAGAGACGGGTTTACTTACGGATGAGTTTGTCGATGGAGTTCAACAATTTATGAATCTTGCATTAAACCAACCGCAAACCATAGAAGATCAAGGTAAAATGTCGTGCCCTTGTTCTCAATGTCGGAATCGTAAAAAGAAATTTGGGCGTTTTGTATTACAACACCTTTATAGAGATGGATTTATGCACGGGTATAAGATATGGTATTTGCATGGTGAAGATGGTTCAATGGGGAATTATGCTAGTACTAGTGCGGATACGATAGAGGAACCAATACCGGAAGTAGATGAAAATGTAGGTATGGAAGAAATGGTTAACGAAGCCTATCGGGAGAATATACCATTGTTCTTTCAGGATGGATCCGAATGACCAACTTTAGATGCCCAAAGGTACTTTGATATGGTAGATGCATCAACTGATCCGTTATATGCTGGTTGCAAAGAGGGTCTTTCATCTTTATACTCTGCATACAGAATGATGAGTATAAAGACCGATTGGAATTTGTCAGAGGATTGTATGGATGCGATAGCTGATTATGTGAAAGATATTCTGCCCGAAGATAATCTTCACCCGGGTTCATACTACGAGATACAAAAACTTTTATCCGGGCTTGGTTTGTCATATGAAATGATAGATGTGTGCATCAACAACTGTATGATATATTGGAGAGAGGATGGCGACCGCTTGAAATGTCGGTTTTGTCGCCAACCGCGGTTTCAAGACACAAGTGGTAGAGGTCGAGTACCATTTAAGAGGATGAGGTATTTGCCGTTAGCCGATCGGTTAAAGAGATTATATAAATCAGAGCGCACAGCCGGTCCTATGAGATGGCATGCAGAGCATACCTTTAATGGAGAAATTGCGCATCCCTCAGACGCAGGTGCATGGAAACATTTCTAATCATTGTATCCTAGTTTTGCAGAAGAGCCACGAAATGTATACCTTGGGTTATCTACGGATGGTTTCAATCCTTTTGGGAAGCATGGGAGGAAATATTCATTGTGGCCAGTCATTGTCACACCTTACAATTTGCCTCCAACTTTGTGCATGAAGCGAGAGTTTCTATTCCTCACTATCCTTGTTCCCGGTCCAGACCATCCGAAGCGTTCGCTTGATGTCTTCTTGCAACCATTGATTCATGAATTGCAAGAGTTATGGGACCATGGTGTTCGAACATATGATATTTCATGCCATCAGGACTTCACGATGAAAGCTGTGCTTATGTGGACCATAAGCGATTTCCCAGCATATGGAATGTTATCTGGATGGACAACTCACGGAAAGTTGTCATGCCCGTACTGTCAAGATAACACTAATGCATTCCAATTAAAGCATGACAAAAAGGCGTGTTGGTTTGATTGTCATAGATGTTTTTTACCAGCTGATCATCCGTACCAGCGGAGCACCACGTTGTTTACAAAGAAAAAAAAAAGTGCTTCACGATCGTCCACCCCCCGAGTTAAATGGTGATTATATTATGACTCAGTTTCGTGATTTTGGTGTTATGACTACGGCTTACTGTGGTGGTAATGGGCATGATCATGTTGACGGTTATGGGCAACAACATAATTGGCATAAGAAGAGTATTTTTTGGGATTTACCATATTGGAAAGATCATCTCTTGCGGCACAATCTTGATGTCATGCACATTGAGAAGAACTTTTTCGATAACATCATCAATACAGTGCTCAATGTGCAAGGGAAAACAAAAGATAATTTGAAGTCTAGATTGGATTTGCCCGGTATATGTTCTCGGAAGGAACTACATGTCATGGAGAATGGAAAAGGTCCTATCCCGGTCTTCAGGTTGGATGGTTTAGGAAAGAAAGAGTTCTTTGAGTGGATTACGCATCATGTTAAATTCCCAGATGGATATGCGTCTAATCTTCGTAATTGTGTTGATATGGGGGAAGGAAAGTTTTTTGAACTGAAGAGTCATGACTGTCATGTTATCATGCAACGCCTCCTTCCATTTGCCTTTGAAGACCTCCTACCAAAAAACGTCCATCGAGCAATTGCAGGTAAATTTTGGGTATTTAAATCAATTTACATTATCACATATATATATATATATCTACTGTATATCAAAAAATTATATTTGATCAATGTAGCGGTAGGTGCTTTTTTCGAGATTTATACACGAGATCCGTTACAGTGGACGGGATACGCAATTTGGAGGAGAAGATACCAATGATCCTCTGCAATCTAGAGAAGATATTTCCGCCGTCTTTCTTTGATGTTATGGAACATCTTCCGGTTCATCTTCCTCGAGAAGTAGCTCTTGGTGGCCCTGTTCAATATCGGTGGATGTATCCGTTCGAGCGTTATATGTTCCATCTGAAGAAAAAAGTCAAACATTTAAGCAAAGTAGAGGGTTCAATTGTTGCTCAAAGCATCAATCAGGAAACATCTAACTTTGTGGTAAACTACTTCCCTTCAAAAGTCCAATCAAAGAGTCGAAAACCAGGGCGTTACGATGACAGAGGAGAAAAACCCATTTATCCAGCTTATGTCCCACATATGTTTGCACAAGTCGGCCGACTAAGTGGGAAAGCAAAATCAAGGAGGCTTTCATCCGAGGAGCAATAACACTTGCATATGTACATTCTCACAAATTGCGAAGAAGTCATGCCATACGAGAGGTATTTTTAATAACAAAATAAATAATTCACAATTTACTTTTTATGATAATAAAAAAATAATGATGATATGCTTTTTTCAGCATTTACATGGACCAATTACGCCAGGAAAATCCAGTTTACACAAAAGATGAATTGAATGTGCTAAAAAGTTCTGAATTTGACCGGTGGTTACCATTCTACGTAAGTGAAAAAATTGATGACGACTAATTTATGTAAAATATTTAAATACCCGTGTACTAATGGAAAACTGTTGTCTCGTGTAGATCTCGCATTGGAAATCAAATGGCCATCAATTTCCAACGTGGTTAGAGGAGCTGTCGAACTGCCTAACATCGGTTGCTATGTCATATCCGATGTACTGCACCCGCGGATACGCTTTTAAGATCCATAGGGAAATGAACACGAGGTCCACTTCTAATTCTGGAATTTCTTCACATTCCGGTGATCTTGTATACTATGGTGTCTTGCGTAAAATATTGGAGGTTCATTATCCCGGCTTACTTGATTTAAGGTGCGTTGTCTTCTACTGTGATTGGTATGATCCTTTTACCGGTGTTCGACAAGACGAGTTTGGTGTTACATCTGTACATTCGAGGAAGAGACTTCAAAAATACGATCCATTCATCCTTGCCTCACAAGCAAACCAAGTTTCATATATTCCATACCCTCGAGTACGAAACAAACAAGATCCATGTATTACAGTGACATCAATTAACCCAAGAGGAAGGGTAGATGGGGTAGCAGATACCGAATCTTTGCAACAGAGCACTGTCGGATATATTGGCTCGATTGATCATTCGCTTGAGGTTGATCTTGTCGTCGATTTCACAACGGACGTAGAGGATGCTATATTTGAGGATTCAGAGGAAGAGATTGGGGAGTTTGACGAAGAGTCGGACTCAGCACCTTCAGATTATTTATCAGATTCAGACGGACTATAACTATATTTGTGTTTTTAAAAAAAAATTAATTTGTGTTTGTAATATATTTTAATTTAAAATTTCTAAGCTGAATTTTAAATTTTTTAAATAAAATATTTAATTTTGTGGATTTTAATTTTCAATGTGTGGAATAAAATTTGCTTAAAAAATTGTTATAATTCCGACCGAAAATTGTTATAAAATTGTTATAATTGTTAAAATTGTTATAATTGTTATAATTGTTATAATTGGTTAAAAAATTGTTATAATTGTTATAAAATTGGTTAAAAAATTGTGGATTATAAAATTGTTATAATAAAATTGTTATAATAAAATTGCTATAATAAAATTTGGCTAAAAATTAAAATTTCGACCGCTCTACCCGTCGAAAAAATTAAAATTCTGACCGCGCTATCCATCAGATATTTATACGATTTCCGACGGAATTCTGACGGAAACATTAAATCCGTTGGAAATCCGTCGGAATAAGTAAATAAATATCTCAGATCTGTTTTCTTTCCTCTTTCTCTCCGCCGATCGAGTTTTTCTTCCTTCTCCCAATCCGGTCGCCGCATCTCCTCCACCGCTCGTCCGCCGCATCTCCACCCACCGCCAGTCCTTCTCTCTCCTCCATCGCCGGCTTTTCTTCCTCCTCCACCCACCGCCGGTCCTTCTCTCTCCTCCATCGCCGGCTCTTCTTCCTCCTCCACCCACCGCTGGCTCTTCTTCCTCCTCCACCCACCGCCGGTCCTTCTCTCTCCTCACCTCACCTCGTCGGAAAACATGTATGTGTTTTAATTTTGAATTTTTGGATTGTGAATTTATGAATTATGAATTATGAATTGGGAATTTTTGAATTATGAATTATGAATTTTGAATTATGAATTTTTGAATTATGAATTATGAATTATGAATTGTGAATTTATGAATTATGAATTATGAATTGTGCATTTTTGGAAAATTTATGTAATTGTGAATTTTTGGAAAATTTATGAAATTGTGAATTTTTGGAAAATTTATGAAATTGTGAAATTATAAATTATGAAAATTTATGAATTTTGGTAGATTTTGTAAATTACGGAAGAAATTGTGTGTAAATTGTTTGTAAATTGAAGAATTTGACAGTTCTCGATTAGATTTCATAATGTTCGTGGGTTTTGCAACG
Source organism: Arabis hirsuta (assembly GCA_964056655.1). NCBI lineage: Eukaryota > Viridiplantae > Streptophyta > Magnoliopsida > Brassicales > Brassicaceae > Arabis > Arabis hirsuta. The sequence goes on along the minus strand of OZ053305.1, from coordinate 24,301,944 downwards.
AGTGATGAGTATGAAATTTTTAGAGTTTATGAAAGTTGGTAAATTTTGATTCATTAACCCGCTTGGCCATTTTGTAAACCTCTCGGCCATTGCAAAATGTTTGGAGTGAAGTTTTTTTGGGTCAATTTGCAGGTCGATGAGAGATTTCCGTAGAATTGTTAACCTCCTGAATCGTGCGATGAGCGACAACACAAACCCCACAGCCCCAAACCCCCCGAGCCCATCTTATATTCCGTACAGTCAAAGCTCCAACCAACAACAACTTACGATCGAAGAGTTGTTGACTCAACCGGGCCGAGAGAAGATTCCAAAGCTCGACCCAATGTGTCGAGGCGACTCGACTTGGTAAGAAAATTAAAATTTTGTAGGGAATGTTAAAATTAATACTAACTTTGATTTTTTTACTAACACATTGTTTTCATGTTTCTAGGTTCGGTAAGAAAAATAAGATCTCAAAATCATTTTTGAAGATGATACATTCACTCCTCAAACATCCTTATAAGACGTGGAACGCAATGCCTCAAAGTGAGAAAGAGTTGTGGTTCCGAACTTTTACGGTATGTCTTTAATTAACAAAAAATTTTGTCTTGAAAAGAATTTTATAGTTACTAATAATTTTTGTTATTAATAATGTAGCAAGATTATGATTGGCATCCTAATTTGACGGGACAAGTTAGGGATGCGTTCTACAAGATGGCCCAGGATAGTTACTCGGGACACATGAACGAGTGGAAGGAAAAATGGGAGAACGGGGATGAGAAACCGCGTAACTTGAACGAGGATGTTTGGTTGGGATTGCAGGCGTATTGGGCTGATCCGGCAACGAAAAAGCTTGCAAAGATTAACTCGGAGAACCGTAAGAAGAATCCTCGAGGTACTCACAACTCTGGGGCTACGAGTTTCTTAGCGCGGGAGGACGAGATGGTAAGTGTATTTGAAATTTCTATAAATAGTTTTTGTTATCTTTCACATTAACAATATTTATGAAAACGTTTGTAGATTCAAGAATCTGGCGGTGTGGCTCCGGATTTAGTTGCTTTGATGAAACGGATACACACGAACAAAAAAACCGTGAAGATCGATTATCCGAAAATTGCTGAAATCGTCGAGAAGGTGGAGAAGAGAAAGGAAGAGCGGCTTACGCAAATGACTCTCTCTCAAGGTTTGGATGGTTCTTCTTCTTCGAACCAGTGTGAGTTGTCCCGAGACGAAGTCAACGATATGGTCCTCCAGGTATTGTTACGCATTAATTACATGTCGACTTTGTTTTTTTTCTCTTAATTTTCAATATTGACGCATCTCATTTTTCGTAGGAAACCCCATTCCGCAAGGGTCGTCGTCCTGGATTACGCAATGTAGCTTCTAGGTTCGGGCCTAGTTCTTCTTCCGCGACCAATCCCGTACTTTATGACGAAGTAGCCGGTCTCAAAGAAGCACTTGAGAAGAAAGACGAAGAAGTTGAAGAATTGAAGCTTGAGAACGCCGCAACAAAAGAGAGCCTTGAAGCATTGAAGGCTTTCATGAGGAGCAAATTCTCGGATTGTCAGTTTTAGATGTTTACGACGGTTTTAGTTTTTTTTTTTAATTTACATTTTATTATGTTTAAAATACTTCTAAATACTTTTAAATACTTTAAATTACATTTTCAATTTATTTTTATCTTTTTTTATAAATTATTTCGTAATTTAAATAATTAATAGATTAAATAATAAATAATTTAAACGGTCGGAAATTTCCGACGGTCTTGACAGTCGGAAATTTCCGACGGTCTTGACAGTCGGAAAATTCCGACGGACACGACGGTCGGAAATTTCCGACGGTAACACCGGTCGAAAAATTCTGACGGACATGACGGTCGGAAAATTCCAACCACCAAAGAACGTCACTGGCTCGACACTTTCGATACTGCTCACGAAGCTGCTCTTGCATACGATAGAGCCGCTCTTTCAATGAGAGGCATTCAAGTTCGAACCAACTTTGTCTACACTCCAACTGATGTTCACACAATCCTTACAAACCTTAATCTCCATTCTCTCATCGTCTCTCAAAGAAAGGTTTGTCTATAAATTTTTACTTTATGCAATTGTTTGATATGTGTAAGAGTTTAATTATGATTACTGATTAAAGCTACGTGTAGTTGATTACTAATCTGTTTTAATAAAAATTATTATATTCTGTTGTTTTAATTATATATTATTTTCTTTTTTTGATATATAATAATTTTTTTAGTTTTATTATTTTAATTAATTAGTTCAAAGTTAAGCTATGTCATATTTTTTGACAAGCCACATCATAGTTTTCAACCAATGAAATTAAAACAAATAAACAAACCTAATAAATCTACTTCTCTTTTAATAGGAAGGGGATTGTTTTGCAATGTCATATTTTATTTTTTAAGATTGATTGTCAAGTTGACATGTAAGAACATTTTAAAAACTCACTTCCCAAATAATATATACGGGATCACTCCATATTACACTTTCTGGCAGTTTTTGTGAACGAACTCTACACATAAACTTGGTATAAAGAGTAATATCAATGGCGTATTGTGTAACTAGGAATGGACAAAAAATCCTTAATAAAAAACTGAACTGAAGGTGATTCAAAATAACCTGAACCGAACCGAACGTGACTCTAAAATTTTTTGAAGTATCCGAAACATAAATTAACCTAAAGATATTTAGATTTAAGGTTGGATATGTTTATAAACAACTTTATAATTTTTTAGTGTTTTTTACAATTATGTTACTATTGATATATTCGGCTAAAAAAATCAATTTTATTAATAAGGTATATTATTTGAATTTTTACAATTTTTTTGTTATTTTCGGGTAAGACGAGTTAAGTTAAATTGAACCAAATATGGAAAACAATTAGGGTAATTATGAGTATTTCAGATAATTTTTTATTATTGTGGATAAAAAATTAGAAAATACCTGAATCCGAACAAAAAAATAAGATATTTTGAAGTTTACATATTTTTGGGGTTTTTACCTAAAGTTGAAACCGACCCTAACCCGACAAATACCAAACCAAAACCGAACCAAAATTTTCAAATACCCAAATGGGTTTATATTCCTAAAACCGAAGATTCGATAACCGGATTAACGGACCCGAACCCGGGTGGTTACCGGAATGCCCAAGCCTATGTGTAACATTCGAACCATTTGTAGGTTTCCACGCCCACTCTTGGCCCGTGTGCCCCCACGTCCACTCTTGATCTATGGTTTCAACAGCCGTTGTATTAGTTTGGGAAGCTCAAAAGAGTTGTTTACTGACCTTTCAAATAACCACTTGATTTTTTTATGTGTTTTGTCTTTACTCACGCTGGAAATGACTTCACAATTGGCCATCCATCCTTAAATTGCTCCAAATCAAGCCTGGATTACCCTGCTACATGTATCCTAACCAATAGCCAATGATGATGCTAACTGAGTCGCATGTCAAGATTTGTCGATCTTGCCAAGATTCCCATCAGCTTCACCTCTAAGTCCATAGCCGGATCATCTATAATCCAACCGGATGCTCTGCCACTACACTGTCGGTCAAGCTTTAGCTTGTCGATCTGATCTTGTGTTATTACGGATTAAGGCTGCCTTGGTCTCTCTACCATGGTCCTATAGATCCACGGTGCAACATATATTGGCTTAGCATCAGGACATCGTGGTGCGGCACGATCTCTCTACGAGGCGCCGCACGAAGCTTCCATCGATGCACCCTCGCTGACCATATCCATACTCTATCGATGTGCCTATCGATACACTATCAAGGCACCATTGGTTCACACACCTAGGCTCAATCGTGGCTCTACTGAGGCATCACCGATCTTGGTATCGATGCCCTTTGAGATGCAGCACGAGGATTCATGGACACGCGGCACGATGCCTACCCTAGCACGACCCTAAGCCAATCGTGTCGCGGCGTGCTGCCTTGTTGAGGTGCAGTACACTGCCTACCATGACGTGGTACGACCACCTTGCCATGGCATAGCATGGGGCCCATCGATACGCGGTACGACCTCCTTGTCGTGGTGTGGTACGATGCCCGTACTTATGCTTTGTCAAGGATCATCGAGGCACCCCAAGGCCATGTCCATGCCTATCGAGACGTGGCACCACTGTCTCGATTGAGACACTCATCCAGGCACCCCGAGGCAATACCAATGCTTTCTCTCCAAGGCGAATGCTACTGATGCCACACCGGGTGCCTAACGATACGCGACCTCTCTGTCCGTACTACATCCTCTCGCCGTCCACGAGATTCTCTTCTTGTGCTCGACCATAGTCGAGTGGAACTCGACCACTACCTCACCCTTGTCGAGACTCTAGTCCGGATTTCTTATCCGGATCGAGCTACCTCGACCACTACTTTACTACCCTTAACCCCACAACTATTAAAACACCCTATGAAAGCACTAATAAAAAGACTAGAAAGGAAAATTAGGTACGAATCGCGCCTTACCTTTCACCGCAAACCTTCTCCTCGGGGCTGGGGTGCTGAATCCCTTCTCAAGCTCCTTCTTATTCTCTCTTCCTAAGCGTTTTTCTTTGTCTTTGGAAGGGGATAATATTTTGTGTGTGTAAAATATGAGCTCTCTAGCTCCCTATTTCTACCCCACAAAAATTCTCCTAGAGAATTTTTACTTTTCTTATTTTTCTTCACCTTCTTGCTACACAGGCCAAGCCCACCTAGCCTCTTTCTTCTCCACGTTTTTACCCTCCCTTCCTAGGGTTTTTCACATCACCATTACCCTAGGCCCGTCCATAGGGTAAACAAGGCCCATTAGACCATTCCTTGGTCTGGCAAGATTTCCTTGCGGCAATGATAGGTTTCTTTCTTCTAAGTTTTTCTACCCAAACCTCTACCGTAGTTCTAGGATTTTACACATGCTCTTTTGAATAATGGTGATGGCCTAATTTTTGTGTCCTCCTCTTTGTTTTTATATTGATATATGACAGCTAGGGTATATTCTCTTGATGATTTAGGAGATAATCACGAAAAAGGAATATTTCCAGTTGGTACAATCTTCAGTAAATTGAACATATCTTAAGATCTACCCATCGGATTTCTACGATCGTATGAGAGCTGCATCTGACTCATGGTAAAATTTGAGCGTGATCTAACGGTAGAAATCTTCATCTGAGAGAAACATCTTATGGTTATGATCTGTTCTTTTTTTAAAAGGCTTGGTTTCCCTCTTTTAAGCTCAAAATACTCCAATTTCCTGTAAAGATTTTAAAACCCATGAAAATACTAAAATAGAAATTAAATGTCAAAACCAAGTAGTTTCTTTATTACAAACCTCTCTAAAACATATAAAAATGGGTAAAATATATGACATCTATCAACTCCCCCGGACTAAACATTTGTTTGTCCTCAAACAAACAGCAGTAAAAGCATAGAAAATAGTTTGAAGATCACGGGAACTCACATATCCTTGGGAACATAGTTTTGCCTCATAGACATGTAACCAACAAAGTCGCCCCAAGAGATCTATATCATATCCCATCACGACCATCCCAAGTCTAATCTATCGAATCTCAACCTGCAAAAAACCTCAACTTCACATCCTCCAACTCTCTACATTGATCAAAGTGATGGTGAAATTTCTCTTGAAAGGATATCATTCAGGGTAGACGGCGTTAGGATTAAGGGTTATTTAGTGGTGGAGTTAAATAGTATATAGGATTACCACACACTCTGGAGGATGCAAATATTATGCAAAACCACAAGAGAGAACGGACTTGTTGATGCCTACATTTTTCAATTCAACAAATGCATTCTCTGGAAGACTTAGATCTTTCTCTGAGACTCTCTACGAACCACTACATATCACCAGAAATCTCTCAAAATCATATCCTCCTCCCTACCTTATCCATGTCTTTTTCCCTCGGATTTTTGCTTACCTTGAGAATCATAAATGTGATCAATTTCCTTTCACTTGTTGTTTCCACGTTTTTTTTTTTTGAAAGGAGGAAATTGATCTTATGGGCTTAGTGTCTCAAAGACACAAAAATTATTATGATATTATGTAAATCTCAGGGGACACCAAAGCTCTGAATGAATCTCCATGTCCACACCAATTATCCTCCAATCTTTCTGCATTTGAAGAGAATCTCAACAAACCAAAATCTTCTAGGGACCATTCCAATGATGAGGTTTCAGATTCGTCTATCGCGAAGAACTTGCTGCAGTGATTACTAGGCTTTGGACCTAACCAAAAGAAAGAAAACAACGTTAGATAATGAGGAACTTCCCGCTTACTTAAATCGCATCGTCCCAGTGTGAATTCAAATCGAAGAAGGAACATAATCAAAGGATAAAAAATGAAGAGTAGGGATGTAAGTGGTACCTCGAAGTTTTTTTTTCGGGATTCAAGAGAAAAATGTTGAGGTACATACCTAAGCTTGTGATCGATCGATCAGTTATGATGATCAATCGATCGTGAGGTCTCTGGATTTTTTCGGACTTGTCTTTCGTTCGTTAATCGACCGGTCACACTGATGATTGAGCGATCAGTAGCTTCTAGAATTTTTCAAAGTCTTGTTTGCTTGGTGATTGATCAATTAGGTTGAGTGTCCCACCAATCACCGAGCGCCTGAAAATTTTTGGATGGTGAATTTGTATAGTGATCGATTGATCTTGGGAGTTGTCTAATGGGTCAGTGTTCATTACGGGCTAGTTTTGGATTTTTTTCCTCAAACACTAAGTAAAATAGTTAGAAATAAAGGAAACTTTAAAGCAAAACTTAAACTCTTACCACTGAATTGTCTCTCACTCAGCGTTTTTATTTGAAGTCGTTTAGCTCGACTTTGGTTGTTTTTAGACTAGAGATGGATCTTCTAAGGTAATTTCATCCCTCTCATCTTCTTTGATATCTGCACATGATATCTTAGCATCATGTGCCAAGTCACAATTCTACTAGTAGTTAGGCAGGCCCTCTGGCTACCGCCGAACTTTCACACATCTTAATAGTAACTAGGCAAGCCCACTTCTTGCTACTAGTTTTCACCACACATTCTAATTTCTTGAGCAACTAAGGTGTTCCCCGAACACATTTAGAGTTCCCATGTAGTAGTACAAAGGTGTCCACTGTCGCATTCATAGTACTTTCACCACACACTTAACTAAGGTACAAAGGTGTCCACTGACATATTCAGAGTACCCTTTCTCATAGTAGTCTGCCCGTCGGCCAACTTTCACATCTCTAATCCCCTCCCGGTCAGCCCCTTACTGTCTACCAAGTGTTCGTGTCACTTTTTCAGGCCAAACACAAATAAATCGATGACATGTGCACATATACACGCATCTACGCATTAATTAAAGGTGGCATTGTGAACCTACTATCATACCAGTTTGTATGTTTCTCTACATTAGACTCTCCTAAGGTTCACAATCAACATCAACTTTGTTTTAAACCTAGTCCACTCTAATACGTTCTCACACAATAGCCGAAACATTTCAAACAATACCTTTGCCCCGTATAGTTGGCCCTAGGTAAGCATGACTATCCCAATACGTTACCCATGACAACATCTATGGCCATACGCAGCCGTCCCTGTAGAAATACAAACATAAGACTATCCGTTGTAGATAGCTCAAGACACCAATTTGTACTGAGGACAACCCAAGCACTCTCGTGTCTACCTTCTAGCCCCTTGGTCACAAGCCATCTAACTCGAATTCATCAAACCTCTTTGACTTTTCTCTTATTAAACCTTACTTAAGACCTTGCGTCGGTATGGCTAAGGTTGCACTAGTATAACCAAACGATTATCCTAATGGTTTCCTGCCTAGTTCACAACAATCCTTAATAGACTGTCGGATCCTAACAAATAAGCGAACCAGCGGGTAGAAATGCTTTTGTGGAGGTAGCTCTACCTTAGCTCTATTTCATGGTTTACGGTTCATTAGTCTTTCTACCTTTCAGTTTCCTAGACTAACTACCCAATAGGCCCATGGTAGCTCCCAAGGTAGGGTATAGCTAAGCCAATGCAAGACTCAATTCGAATTCATGAGTAAACCTATTCTTCCATACTCCTTAACAGTCCTAACAATATGTAAGTGTGAGCTGGGGCATTGATGAGGCCATCAGACCAGTAGCTGAACAAGAGGTCCAATATGTTGAGATCTCAAACCGATTAGAAATCAGAATGGACATACGTGCCTTCCAAGGAACTTATAAGATGAACCAGGTAGACTTAAGGGACAGACCAACTTGTTTTAGAAACTTAATTGACCAAAGGATCACTTGGAGCTGGATTCATTGCAATATGAGTTCATGTGACGAAGTTATGAGTTTTACAAATCGGGTAAACCACAACTTACCTGTTTTGGACCAACTTGTATTAATTGGAGCATTACGACTAAACCAGAAGGGATTAAGCTATGAACTGACTTATTACATATTCTTGAGCCATCAGAGAGACACGAAGAATTGGTTTGAGGCCAATACCATTTCCGAGTTGATCATAATTATTTTTGCAAATCGACGAATCCTAGACTTGTCTTTTTTTGAATCTTCAAGGTTTGGAAGACTTGAATCTTATGTTTGGAGACCAGGTGAGTCTCTACTATAACTAGAGTCTCCTAATGACACTTCAGGATGCATTCCCAGCCATTGGATCATAGTCAAATTTCGATTATTTATGCATAAAGACTTGTTGCCATATATAGACCCAATAACACCCTCTCCACTCCAACGACTACATTCTGGAATTGTGAAGCTAACGAAGACTTCTAGAAGACTTCAAACTCATAGATTCATCCGGAGGATCTCAAGATACAAGATTTATTCAAGGGAGGAGCCTTTTTTCACTACTTACCATATAAAGGCCACGTCTATATTCTACTTTCAAGTTTTCCTTCTTTTTGCCTAGCTTTTACTTGGCTAACGGCCATATTCTTTAATTATGCTAATCTTTGTTTTATTTTTTTGACTTTTAAAACGTTAGTTTAGCTTGTAGTCGAGCCTATAAAAGTCATCTATTTTCTTATTGTAAAAATCACCTTTTTCATCAAATTAATCAAACGTTTAGTTTCTTTTACAAAGCAAGTTATCTTTGTGTTCTTCATTTGAGTTCTAGTGTGGATTCACTATACTCTTGTGAGTTTGGGGATTGAATAACTTGTGATTCAAGTTGTTTCTTTCTTGGTTGAGTGTTGATTCATTCAACAAACCTCCATCTCATCACTATCATCATCCATCTTCCGCGTGTTTAGCTTGTAAACTCTCGATCATCTTGTAAATATAAGTTTGGTGAATTCCAATCTTATATCAGGCATAAACACTCTACGTTGCTTTTTTCCAGTCTCACTAATCAACGAGTCACCCTTGGCCTTGGTCGAGGCCAAGTCAAGTTTCCTCGAAACTAAGGTCAAATCCCATGCCTAGATTACCCTTGGATACGTGTATCCTAACCAATAGCCTTCGTGATGCTAACTAAGTTGCCTAGGTGTGGGCATTTAAGTGTCCAATCGGGTATCGGGCTTTTGGGTATATGAATATGTTACCCATTCGGGTTGTAGAAAACCTTCGGGTCGGGTTCAAGTCGGTTATATTCGGGTTCGGGTTGTAAACAAAACCTGAAAATAACTAAAAAAATTTTGGATTTAGTTTTGTTCGAGGATTTGCACCTGAAATACCAAAAAAAACCGAAATAACTAGAGCAAAAACCCAAAATCCTGAAATTTTAAACTAATATGTATGCAGGCTTAACTTAACACTAGCCAAATATTCATCTTCGTGTGTATGTTTGTTTGGCCCATAAGGCCCATGTAAATGTTGAATTGCTAACCCAAACAAATCTCCATATTTGGCCCAATATTACCAAGCAAAGCAACAAAAAAAAAACATGGCCAACCTTATCTCTTCTATTTTCTTCTTCGTGAAACCAGATTTTAGTCTCGTTCGCTGTTAATCTCCGTGAATCATGTCTCTTGCGATGAATCTCTTTTATCCTTTAACGCCATGACTAAGACTAGACTCATACAAAGTCCCTAATTTTAGATATAAATATATGCTTTCGGGTTTAATCGGGTACCCAGTTTTATTTTGGGTAAACTTAAACCCGACCTCGAACCCGAAGTACCCAGCAGTTGAAACCTGCTTGGGTATTTAGACATAACTGAACCCGTATCGAACCTGATTTCTTGGGTCGGGTTCGGGTTCGGGTTTTGGATACGGTTATTATGCCCATGCCTAGACTCGCCTATCAACATCTGTCGATCTTGCCAAGATTCCACCAGCTTCTCCTCTTAGTCCATAGTCGGATCCTTTATGATCAAACCGGATGCTCTGCCACAGCACCGTCAGTGAAGCCTTAGCTTGCCGTTCCGGTCTTGTGTTATTATGGATTAAGGTTACCAATCCATGGTACAACATTTATTGGCCTAGCATCAGGCCATCGTGGCGCAACACGATCTATCTATCGAGGCGCGACACAAAGCTCCCACTGAAGCACCATACTCTATCAATGTGCCTATCAACAAGCTATCGAGGTACCATAAGTTCCCACAACTAGACTCCATCATGGCTCTACCGAGGCGTCACTGAACTCTGTATCGATGCCCTCTGGAACGCGGCACGAGTATTCACCGAGATGCGACACGATGCCTACCCTAACATGGCTCTAAGCCTATCGTCTCGCGGCATACTGCCTTTTCGAGGTATGGTACACTACCTACCGAGACGCGGTACGACCACCTTGCCGTGGCGTGGAACGAGGCCCATCGATACACGGTATGCGGCCTCTCTGTCTGTACTGCATCCCATTGCCATCCACGAGATTCTTTTCTCATGTTCGACCGTAGTCGAGTGGAACTCGGCTAGTGCCTTACCCTTTTTTAGATTAATCCGGATCCCTTATCCAGATCGAGCTACCTCGACCACTACTCTACTACCCTTAACCTCATAACTACTAAAACATCCTATGAAAGTACTAATAGAAATTCTAGAAAGGAAAGTTAGGTACGGATCACGCCTTACCTTTCACCGCGAATCTTTTCCTCGGGGCTAGGGTGTTGAGATCCTTCTCAAGCTCTTCCTTATTCTCTTTTCCTAAGTGTTTCTTTTTGGTTATGGAAGGAGAGAATGATATTTTGTGTGTAAAATATGAGCTTTCTAGCTAACTATTTATACCCCATGAAAATCTCCTTAGATAGTATTCACTTTGCTTATTTTTCTCCACCTCCTTACGACACGGCCCAAGGTCACCTCCTTCTTCTCCACGTTTTTACCTTTCCTTCCTAGGGTTTTTTACGTCACCCTTACCTAGGCCCGTCCATACGGTAAACAAGGCCTGTTGGACCATTACTTGGTCTGGCAGGATTTCCTGCTGCAATGATCAGGTATCTTTTTCTAAGTTTTTCTACTTAAACCTCTTCCGCAGTTTTGGGATGTTATACGTGCTCTCTTAAATATTGGTGATGACCTAATTTTTGTGGCCTCATCTCTGTTTTTATAGAGATATATGACAGCTAGGATATATTCTCTTGATGATTTAGGAGATAATCACGAAAAAGGAATATTTCCAGCTGGTACAATCTTTAGTAAATCGAACATATCTTAAGATCTACCCGTCGGATTTCTACGATCGTATGAGAGTCGCATCTCTCTTATGGTAAAATTTGAGCTTGATCCAACGGTGGAAATCTTCATCTAAGGCAAAACATCTGATAGTTAGAATATGTTCTTTCTTGAAAAGACTTGGTTTTCCTCTTTTAAGCCCAAAATACTCCAATTTTCTATAAAGATTTTAAAACCCAAGAAAATACTAAAATAGAAATTAAATGTCAAAACCAAGTAGTTTCTTTATTACAAACCTCTCTAAAACATATAAAAAAATTGGTAAAATATATGACATATATCAACTCCCATGGACTAAACATTTGTTTGTCCTCAAACAAACAATAGTAAAAGCATAGGAAAAAGGTTTGAAAATCACGGGAACTCACATATCCTTGGGAACATAGCTTTGCCTCATTGACATGTAACCAACAAAGTTGCCCCAGGACATTTTCATCATAACCCATCACGACCATCGTAAGTCTTATCTATCGAATCTCAACCTGTAACCTCAACTTCACATCCTCCAACTCATTGATCAAAGTGATAGTGGAATTTCTCGTGAAAGGATATCATTCATGGTAGAAGGCGTTAAGATTAACGGCTATTTAGTGGTGGAGTTAAGAGTTTTTAAGGTTAGCGGATGCTCTGGATGATGCAAATATTATGCAAAACCGCAGGAGAAAATAAACTTGTTGATGCCCACAGTTTTTAATTCACCAAATGCTAACTCCCCCAAACTTAGATCTCTCTCTCGAAATCTCTACAAATCTCTGAAAGTCATATCCTCCTCTCTACCTGATCCATGTTTTTTTTCTCTGGGACTTTTGCTTAACTTGAGACTCATAAATGTGATCAATTCCTTTCACTTATTGTTTCCACTTTTTTTATTCCAAAAGGTGGAAATAGATCTTATGGGCTTAGAGTCTCAAAGACACGAAAATTATCATGATATTATGTAAATCCCAGGGGATACCCAAGCTCTGAATGAATCTCCATGTACACACCAAGTATCCTCCAATCTTCCCACATTTGTAGCGATTGAAAAGCTATGTCGGTCTTTTTCTCTCTAACGTTTTTACACATATCTGCATATATGATAATGAAGATAAGAATGCGTGAAGTTTGAAAAGAGGTAAGGGTTTAAGGTGGATACCAAATAAAAATGATCTGGCCATTTATGGTCAACAGAGAGTGGTAAAAAGGAATAAGAAGTTCTGATTGTTTGGTTCGTTTCCCTGATCTAATACCTTCAAAGAGAAAATAGTGAGATCGAAGGTTAATGCAAAAAGTCAAAATCATATTCACTAAAATCTCTACTAACCGAAATCTTCTAGGGACCATTCTTATTATAACCAAAATCATATTTCGTCTATTGCGATGAAACCGCTGCAGTGGTTACTAGGCTCTGAAACTAACCAAAATAAAGCAAACATCAATAGATACTGAGGAACTTCTCGTATACTTTAATCGCACTATCCCACTGTGAATTCAAATTGAGAAGCATCATAATCAAAGGATAAAAATGAAGAGTAGGGATGTAAGTGGTGCCTCGATGTTTTTTTCGGGCTTCAAGAGAAAAATATTGAGGTATAGACCTAAGATGGTTATCGATCGATCATGAGGTCCCTGGATTTTTTCGGACTCGTCTTTTGTTAGGTGATCGACCGATCACACTGATGATCAAGCGATCAGTAGCTTCTGGAATTTTTTGAAGTCTCGTTTGCTTGGTGATTGGTCGATCAGGTTGAGTGTCCCACCAATCACCGAGCCCCTGGAAATTTTTGGATTGTGAATTTATATAGTGATCGATTGATCTTGGCAGTTGTCTGATGGGTCAGTGTTTATTACGGGCTAGTTTTGGATTTTTTTTCCTCAAACACTAAGTAAAATAGTTAGCAATAAATAAAACTTTAAAGTAAAACTTAGATTCTTACCAGTGAATTGTCTCTAACTCATCGCTTTTATTTGAAGTCGTTTAACTCAACTTTGGTTGTTTTTAGACTGGAGATGGATCTTCTAAGGGAATTTCATCCCTCTCATCTTCTTCGATATCTGCGAGATATGGTTTGAGACGTTGTCCATAAATTACAATGAACTCATAACCATTACGGTTCAAAACCACCACTGCACCGTAAGGTTTAAATTCTTTTGATCTCAAATGGTCCTGACCAACGTGGTCTAAGCTTACCAAGTGATAGGGAGGTTCTTACAACTACTAATAAGTCTTAACCCTAAACGACCACAATTGTATGGCAATATCGTGTAGCATTTAGAGATCGAATCTACAAGGAAATTGATTAGGACAATGGGAATGCAAAGAACTTTAAAAGCTAAGTCTATTCACATAGTTTGGTTTTAGTGACAACCTAACAACCTAAATGAAATGATGTAAATATGTGAAAGAAACGATTAAGCAAAGCTAAAAGACAAGAGAAACAATTCATAAAAATACAATAAAAGTCAAATACAAGTCAACAAAAATAAGCAAAAATAAGCAAGTGATTCAAATATGATAAAAGCATGGAACATGGGTAGAGATTAATGATCAAGGGTGAATAACAAGTGATTAACTATGTTAAACAAACCTAATAAGGTGTTTCCAAGGCATGAAACCGGTAATCTAGATTAACCCACTCTCATGGCGCTAATCACTTTCTTAATCCCTCTAATAAGTTACAACTCTCGCTTAGTAAACTCGAGAAAGAAAGCATAATACATCAAGCAAGTTCATTTTGCCTACCATTCACTCTAAACATCAACTCTCGTTGGCTAGATGTGATAAAGCATGATCAAAGTTCATCTAGACATTTTCACGAACACCTCTCGGGCGTGAAAAGACCATGTTCAAGATTGAGGTTAATTACTCCTAACTCTAGCAATAAACAACTTTGAATCAGTGGAAATCTAATGATTAAACAATAAACACCATCAATAACCCATCAACACCCCTAATCATCTCTACCCATACTCCGCAAAGGGGACTACTCACTAATCATCATCAAATCAACATAATGGAATAAAAGATTAAGATATATCTAAATAAACATAAAAGATGAAGACTTTCTCCTGCAAATCATTCAAGAACACAAGAGTTTCTTACTTTGCATAAAGGATAAAAGAAAGGAAGAAAAAGCTTAGATTTTTCGTGGGCTTAAAACTATTTATAGGAAAATTAAGTGTACCCGGGTCAATCCGAGTCAAACCCGGAAAAGTGCTGGAAATGGTCATCTGGCCGACCAGTTTGGCCGACCGAATTAAGCAAAAGATCGGCCCAGAGCATGTCCGTAGCTCCTGTCTTCATCTTGGTCGAGTTATTTGGCCGACCGATTTAGAGCAACTGGTCGGCCTAGACGTGTCCTGCGTCTTGGTGCCTTTGTCCAGTCCGAGTCATCTGGCCGACTGATTTAAGTAGGTAGGTCGGTCCAGTCTTCATTTTTTCACAACTTGGTTCTTTTCATCTCTCTTGGTTGGTCTTCAATCCCTTTGGTTACTCCATCAAGCTAGCATCCAAGAATACCTATTTGACATAAAATGTGAAATGCAAATGCAAGAAATGGAAGCTAAGACTCTAAGACACAACTTGTAACGCCCCGACCGCCGTCGAGCTATCGGTATGCAGGGAAAATCCTCATCCACTCGAGAGAAATCCTCATCTCTCAATCACATACAAGGGAAACCCTCATCCCCTCAGGAGAAATCCTCATCTCCTAATGGGCCCCACGCCCACTCTCGGCCCGTGGGCCCACCCTTGTCCGACGGTCGGTGCGTTAGTCTGGGAGGCTCGAAAGACTTGTTTTACTAACCCTGCAAATCACCACGTGATCTTTCCCCTTGTTTTGTCCTCACTCACACAGTATCGGAAATGACTTCCCAGTAGGTCACCCATCTTTAAATTGCTCCAGCCCAAGCACGGTTAACTCTGGAGTTCTCTCTGGATGTGTGACGGAAAAGATAAGTGCACTTTGGTGATATAGGTAGCCAAATCAATTCTCTTAAACCCTCTCCGTATGCACCACATATTTCATATGCCGGGATGTTACAATCACCCCCACTAAATGATGGCAACGTCGTCGTTGCGTACCAGGATCGTTACCCCCGATAATGTGACTCACACACTCGTTAGGGTTTTCTCTGATACCACTTGTAACGCTTCGACCACCGTCGAGCTATCGGTATGCAGGGGAAATCCTCATCCACTCGAGAGAAATCCTCATCTCTCTATCACATACAGGGGAAATCATCATCCTCTCAGGAGAAATCTTCATCTCCTAATGGACCCCACGCCCGCTCTCGGCCCGTGGGCCCACCCCTATCCGACGGTCGGTGCGTTAGTCAGGGAGGCTCGAAAGACTTGTTTTACTAACCCTGCAAATCACCACGTGATATTTCTCCTTGTATTGTCCTCACTCACACGGTACTGGAAATGACTTTCCAGTAGGTCACCCATCTTTAAATTGCTCGAGCCCAAGCACGCTTAACTCTGGAGTTCTCTCTGGATGTGTGACGGAAAAGATAAGTGCACTTTGGTGATATAGGTAGCCAAATCAATTCTCTTAACCCTCTCCGCATGCACCACATATTTCAGAAACCGGGATGTTACACAACCTATATGAAATAAAGTCTAAAATGCATAAAAATGTGTTAAATGCAAGTCTAATGTCTAAAAATGCTAAGTAAAACATGTGCTAAGGATGGTTAAATACGATCACATCACCAGGAAAGAGTTTTAGACATGATTTCAAGTGTAAAACTTAGAAATTTGGTGAAAATGTCCTTGGAATTATCTTCTTATCATGGTACGCCTTAGTTATTTTCATATGCGTTGTTGCAAATATCATCCAATTCATTTAGCTGAACCAGTCTCTTTTTAGCAGCAGTTTTGATGTCGAAATTTAGTTTCTTTACTGGTCATTCTGAAAAGATGAAAAGCAGTCGTCCCAAGAGGTGTTTTGAAAGCAGTTCTATAAGCCCAAAGAGTATCATCCTGCTTTACTGATCGATCTTTTTGTGCCATTCCCATTGTCTTCTCCAATATTCTTTCAATTTCTCTGTTAGAGATTTCCACTTGTCTAAGGGGTTGATAAGCTGTAGCAACTCTCATGATGTGTGCTAGAAAAGATAAGTGATGTTTAGTGATATAGGTAGTCAAATGAATTATTTTAAGCATCACCTCATTCACTATTATTTTCTAGAAATTGAGGTGTCACATATTGTAGGAAAAAACTATCTTATTAGGTAAGTCAATTAAAAATTTAAAACCAAAAGAAAAGAAAAAAAAGGGTCAATTATAAGTTGTTTAATAGGAAAGTCGATTATTATAAGTTTTACGAGCTTGCTAAGTAACCAAATGAACCGAAGAAAATGTAAGAGTTGTGTAAATCCATGATTATGAGAGTTGATATAAGAGGTCAATAGTTTTTTGTTTATTTATGGGTTTTGAAGTTTTGCTAGCAAATTATATAATGATACGATTTATGAGAGTTGAAATATAGTAGATACAAATTAATGATATATTTTCAAGTCGTTAACTCTATTAGAAAAGTACCAAAGGCAAATTATAAAAATCGCATGGTCGAGTGACACTTGGAAGGTTTGTGTATGTTCTGGACAGAGGTCTCCATATTAAAATGATCGATCAACTGAAAATCTTGAGGATCGTAACCTTATAAGTTCTTCCTTTTAAAATTTTATTTAAAAAAACTCCTCATATAAAACTGATTTTTGTTATGATTTTTTTTTTTCAATTCAAAAACCGGTTAAATTCTAAATAACTCTTAATGAATCTGCATAATTACCAACCCAACCAGACAACCGAACCCGAAACCCGTTTTTTAAACCGGATCCGAGTAATAATCGGATCTTATTGTTAAAACCTGAAATCGAAAACAAAACTTTGTTTTTATCGATTCTTCATCTCTCTTTGCGAAAAACCAAACTGTCGTCTCTCATGTTCTTCATATCCGTTGTTCGCCATTATTGTTGTCGGCGTCGTCGTTTCCATCTCCGACTCCATCACCGTCTCACTATATGTTCAAGGTAAATCTCTTAAATTTCAGAAAATGGGTTCTGATTTCGAATGAGTTTAGATTTCGAATTGGTTTTTGGTTGCAAGAAGGGTTTTGAATTGTAGTAGGGTTTTGATTTCTAAAGGAGATGTGTCGGGTTTTGATTTTGATATATGTATCGGGTTTGAAATTAGGGTTTGAAGAAAAATAAATTTGGGGTTTTGACTTGTAGTAGGGTTTTGAGGTTTGTCGGATTTTGATATGAAGAAATGTATGAATTGGGAAAAGATGGTTTTGTGTCTGTTTTGATTTGGGATTTGTTCGTTGTAGATTTTGCAGAAATGGCTCCTAAGACCAGGGGAAGAATTTTGAGGAAAGGGACTTCAAAGGAAAGGAGTTCCAAGGAAGGGAGTTCCAAGGAAGGGAGTTCCAAGGAAGGGACTTCAAAAGAAGGGACTTCAAGGACTTCAAAGGATGTGACTTCAAAAGCGTCAAGTAGTAGGTTGAGCGAGTCATCTAAAGCGCCTGAATATGTAACGGAAGTGGATCCAACTGAAGTAGCGGGGTCTCAATCTGAAATTGAAGGATCTGTTACGGTTTCGGAGGTATATGATTAAAGTAACTAAATGAAGTACTATATAGAATAAGTGTTAGTACTTAGGAGAACTGGTACTAGATAGTATAAAAGTTAGTATTTAGGGGAACTGGTTCTGAGTATTCAATATAAAAGTTAGTATTTGGGTGAACTGGTTCTACTGAGTATAACTATTAGTTGAACTGGTTCTTCTGAGTATAACTGTTAGTAATCAGTAGGACTGGTACTACTGTGTATAACTATTAATATTCAATAAAACTGGTACTACTGATGAGAATTGGTACTACTGTTGAGAACTGTTAGTACTTAGAAAGATTGGTACTACTAGGATTGAAATAAAGTTTTGATTGCAGGATATAGAGATATCTGATACTCTACCGATGCAGCCTTTGCAGATGTTCCTCCCACCGAGTGCTACCTAAGTATCAAGTAGACACAGTCGTAGGTACATAAATGGACATAGTAAGGAAACAAAACGTAAAGAGAAAAAGAGACAAAATCAACACAGTCAGACATAGTCATACAACTCATACATAGTGATATTCAGTTATATGTAGTTATACATGACAAAGAGAATTACAAAAATAACAAAACATAGTCATACGCAGTCATATGTAGTTATACCTGGCAGAGAGAATTGCCAAAATAACAACACATAGTCATACGCATTCATATGTAGTTATACCTGGCAGTGACACCATTTGTACCTAGTTAGGTTCATGGACATTGGATTCCTGCTAATTGGTTTCCACACGTCTCAGGATGTGTGCTAGAAAAAATAAGTGATGTTTGGTGATATATATAGTCAAATGAATTATTTTAAACATCACCTCATTCACTATTATTTTCTAAAAATTGAGGTGTCATATATTGTAGGAAAAAACTATATTGTTAGGTAAGTCAATTAAAAATTTAAAACTAGAAGAAAAAAAAAGGTCAATTATAAGATTTTTAATAGGAAAGTCGATTATTATAAGTTTTACGAGCTTGCTAAGTAACCAAACGAATCGAAGAAGATATAAGAGTTGTGTAAATCCATGATTATGAGAGTTGATATAAGAGGTCAATAGTTTTTTGTTTATTTATAGGTTTTGAAGTTTTGCTAGCAAATTATATAATGATATGATTTATGAGAGCTGAAATATAGTAGATACAAATTAATGATATATTTTCAAGTCGTTAACTCTATTAGAAAAGTACCAAAGGCAAATTATAAAGATCGCACGGTCGAGTGACACTTGGAAGATTTGTGATATGTTCTGGACAGAGGTCTCCATATCAAAATGATCGATCAGCTGAAAATCTTGACTGAATCTGGAAAAGGGCAAGATGGGCTTTAAGCTGTAAGCCCAACTACTTGTTTGGGCCCTTGAATTGGTTCCGTTTGCCATGAAGAGCGAGTTAGGGTTTGTCAGAAGCATTTTGGCTCTAAAATCTTGGAGACAGTCTTCTTCTCGTTTTGAAGCTTTCTTCTCTAGTGTGCAGTGGGAGAGAAAGCCAAGATCTGTAGCTCGATCGGATCGAAAATGGCGTTGGCGTTCGATGAGTTCGGGCGTCCGTTCATCATACTGAGGGAGCAGGATCAAAAGACTCGTCTTAGAGGCATCGATGCTCAGAAAGCCAATATTGCTGCTGGTAAAGCGGTGGCTCGGATCCTTCGCTCGTCTCTCGGCCCCAAGGGAATGGACAAGATGCTTCAGGGACCTGACGGAGACGTCACTATCAGTTCGTTTCTCCCTTTGATTTCATATCTGCTTTTTACTATGTTCATGAACGGATCCACCTTGCTTTCGCTTTTCATAATCGATTCGCTATGTCTTCTGCTGCGTAAATGCAAAGGAATTCCTCAGATTGTAGCAGTTTACTTATGTAGGCGGAATTGAAATTTTGGTCTTTTTTTTCATACGATTCCTATTCAAATCAAGCTCATGTCTGATTGAAGTTTTCGTTATGAACTTTCTTCTTCTTGAGCTCATTCTTCTTTTAAAGATGGGGAAATTGACCACTTTACAGAAACTCATATTTTTCTTTTGATATTTTTTTCTTTTTCCCCCAGCAAATGATGGCGCAACCATCTTGGAGCAGATGGATGTTGACAATCAGATCGCAAAACTTATGGTCGAACTGTCACGGAGTCAAGATTACGAGATTGGTGATGGCACAACAGGTGTTGTTGTCATGGCTGGTGCTCTTCTCGAGCAAGCTGAACGTCAGTTAGATAGGGGAATTCATCCTATCCGTATTGCTGAAGGATATGAGATGGCTTCTAGAGTGGCAGTTGAGCATTTGGAGCGTATAGCTCAAAAGTTTGAATTTGACGTTAATAACTTCGAGCCACTCGTTCAAACATGCATGACTACTCTATCCTCAAAGATGTAATATTCCATCCTTTTAAACATTCAATATTTGGTTTTTAGAACAATATTTAATGGCTTTTTTTGCTCATTTCTACAGTGTGAACCGATGCAAGCGCAGTTTAGCTGAGATTGCTGTAAAAGCAGTTCTTGCTGTTGCTGATTTAGAGAGGAGGGATGTTAACTTGGATCTGATCAAAGTAGAGGGCAAAGTCGGTGGAAAGTTGGAGGACACTGAGCTTATATATGGAATACTGGTTGACAAAGACATGAGTCATCCACAAATGCCTAAGCAAATTCAAGATGCTCACATTGCCATTTTGACCTGCCCCTTTGAGCCACCGAAGCCAAAGACTAAGCATAAGGTGGACATTGACACAGTGGAGAAGTTTGAGACATTGCGCAAGCAAGAGCAGCAATATTTCGATGAGATGGTTCAAAAGTGCAAGGTTGTTTTTATTCAAATTCTTATTTTTCATTGTCATTTGGATATTGACTTGGATGTTGAGTGAGCTATTGTAGAATGTTTGTCGTTTTACAATGGAAATTAGGTACCACAATGCAGTTTTTTTTGTATGATCCTTATGCTTTATATTGCAGGATGTTGGCGCTACACTGGTTATTTGCCAATGGGGATTCGATGATGAGGCAAACCATCTGTTGATGCACAGGAATTTGCCTGCTGTCAGATGGGTCGGGGGTGTTGAATTAGAACTTATCGCGATAGCCACAGGTAAGTACATTACTTGAAGCATCTACTGCTAGTGTTTTCCAGAGCTGATAGGATTTTTATCTTTTCTAGGCGGAAGAATTGTTCCAAGATTCCAGGAGTTGACCCCAGAGAAGTTAGGGAAGGTATTATTTACTTTCTGTAGGTCTTCTCAGTGTACTGAGTGGATGTTAAGTAAATTGTAACAAATCATTAATCCCCACATTTCTTCATATGTTTAGGCTGGCTTGGTTCGCGAGAAATCATTTGGCACAACAAAAGAACGAATGCTGTATATTGAGCACTGTGCAAACTCAAGAGCTGTCACTGTTTTCATCCGTGGAGGTACCTTTTCTTTTATAATTGTTACACTGTTTTCACTTTGTCATAGCTGATGAGAGAAAAAACCGATGTACTGAATGTAATATGCTTCAAAGTATGTGGTGGACAAATATTTGATGGAACAGTTTATTATGGGATATGGTTTAGGTAACAAAATGATGATAGAAGAAACAAAGCGTAGTATCCATGATGCTCTGTGTGTGGCTAGGAATCTCATCCGCAACAAATCAATTGTGTATGGAGGTGGTGCAGCTGAAATCGCATGCTCACTTGCAGTTGAGGCAGCTGCTGATAAGTACCCTGGTGTTGAACAGGTAAAATACTATTTCCTCTTCTCTCTGAGTCTGAAGTGAAATCAGTTATTTCACAATTCTTAACGCTGAAGTCATATTATGTATGAATACTTCCGTATGTGCAGTATGCAATAAGGGCATTTGCAGAAGCTTTGGACTCTGTCCCTATGGCGCTTGCAGAGAACAGCGGATTACAGCCGATTGAGACACTCTCTGCAGTTAAATCTCAGCAAATTAAGGTAAGAAGTAATTGACGAGCTTATTATCTATATTGGCATTGATATGTTGGTGCGGTGACTGAACAACAATTGGCTTTATGAACAGGAGAATATTCCCTTTTATGGGATAGATTGCAATGATGTGGGAACAAACGATATGAGGGAGCAAAATGTGTTTGAAACATTGATCGGGAAGCAGCAGCAGATTTTGCTTGCAACGCAGGTCGTTAAGATGATTCTAAAGATCGACGATGTCATCTCTCCTTCTGAATACTGATGGAGCTACCTTTGTATTTTACCCTTTGGCCTCTTGGGGTGGTTTTTTTGTTTGATTTCGATTAGCTTTTGATACTATTCAACTTCATGGTCTTTCACTTTTTCCCTTTATTTAAGAACATCTTAAGAATCTTTTTTGTGTGCGCGCGTGCTGATTTTTGACTTTATCCCACTTGTGTTCTCTCAACACTGAAGCCAAATAGCATTCAGATAGATAAGTGTTTAGCTGTTCATCGAGTTTGGAGACATTTATGCATCTGAAATATTGCTGAATTTAGGATACAATGGTGGACCAAATTTGCAAACGAAAACTTCAGTTCCAAGTATCTTCTGCAGAGAAGAGGCTTGCAGGTACCTTTGTCAACACCTCGTTTGCATTTTCTTCTAAATTTTAATCACAGATGCCCACAAGTCTCAACTTTAAACCAGTGAATGAGGATAAACGTAGTTCTGCTTATACGTAAGAATATAAGGCACATGAACAAAGTTTCTATGACTTGCAAAAACTGGTTTCCTGTTGTCTTTGTACACAAATTCTGAACCTTAAGGACAAATGTCCCCACTCTTAAGATATATTATCTTCCGACTCTGTTGCAGAGGATTTAAGGCCGAGAACCAAGATTCCTCCTCCTGTCTTATTAAAATTTCAGTTCCTCTTTGTTTGTTTGGCTTTGCCTTCATACATGAATACCCCTTCTATGTTTCATGGGAATGGTGTTGTTCTGTATCATGGCCAACGCCGACTTTACCATTCGTGCCCTCGTCCTTTTGAGTGGATGGCTTCCCATTCACAGCGAATGTGCCATCAGTTGTTTCTTGGACTGTAGAAAGTTCATTTTTTTCAGATGTATCAGATTTCAGCTCATGTTCTTGTGCACTGTTTGTATTTTGATTCGATAGAGCTGCTTCAGCTTTCCGCCTCTCCTCTTCTTTTTCTCGACGTCTCTTTGCTTCTTGCTCTTTGAGCAGCCTAAACCTGGGACGACATCAACGTGTTAATAATATAACAAATAGCTTGTAGTCACGAATGACACATTTCAGTAAGTTTAGTACCTTTCACCAGGTTTGGGCCCTTCTGGGACGACTTTTTCACCACCCTTCTCTCTTGGTATTTTTGGTTCTGAAACAGACTTCTTAATTACCGTTTCTGAAATAGGCTTCTCAACTTTTTGAGTTTTATCTTCCTTCATGACCAAATTAGTCAACTTCTCCACCGGATTTTTGGCACCACCATATTTTTGAAGCCATACTTGCTGTGCTGTGCTTAAAACGTTGTTGGTCAACCTGCAAAAGCACTCTTCAAACTGAAAAAACAGCAAGTGGAAATCTGACCCTCCCCCATCGAGATAATAATATTTTTCAGGTGGAGGCAAAGGAAACTCTGAATCATTTTGTTGTGCTATTGCGAGAACGGTTGTGTCGTGATATGATCCTAGTGTTTCATTCTAAATATATGTGAATAACATGTTCAAATCATTTATAGCCATGATATTAAAGGATGCAGCATCGTGTCGATTCCAATAGAGTCCTTGTAATTCGGGTTTCACTTTTACATAAACATGTGTCTCATCCATAACTCCAACGAATCCACTAAAATTTGGATAGTAATTTCGATTCACTTGTAGGAGTTTAGGAATTCGTTGGAGTTCTTGTCTTGTTGGAGTCTTAATATAATCACATGCAAGTAACTCAATTGCTGTAAGAACTTCAAAAAACTTCCCATTCACAGTCTCATGGTTTCGTCCAAATCTCAAACCCAACATCTCTTTGAACTTCATTGTCTCCACATATCCGGAGAAACATAGCGACGCTTTCTTTGACACTTATTAATGTTGTGAAACATTGAAGTGACATTCGAAGTAACTGAAGACAAGCAGCCTCATCTTGTTGTAATTGACGCCAAATCTTCCTCCATCCCATTCCTCTATCGGTTTTGACATATGCTTTTTGAAAATAGCGATCATAGTAAGTCAAAGTTGGTTGAGTATTAAATCCTCAAATTGGTCATTTTCCAAATTCTAGAGTTGAATTCTCTCTTCATAGTTCAAATTATGGAGGTCTTGTGATCGCAACTAGCATATACAAAAAACTTGAAGTTCAATAAGAACGAGAGACATTTTATTAGGAGGTAAATATAAATTTGCACGAAAAAAATTACACAAAATGCAGATACCAAACTAGTAATAACATAAATTAGTTCATAACATAAACGAAAATGATAAAGCAAACCCATCACAAACTAATATTCATCTCGTGAATCACTTTGATGACCATCATTTATGCTTGCGTTTGGTGAACCTGATACGGACATCCAAAGCACACCATACCGAGAGAATACCAAACCATCCGGTACACATACCAATACCGGTCCACAAAGAGCAATTTGGAGAATTCTTATCCAAGGAAGTATCCGATCGAGTAAAGGAGCTAGGATTCAACTTTTCTAAGGTGTTTGATCGGGAGAGCCTTCATTTCTAACTACACAAGCCATATGGAGCCAAATAAGGAAACCTTTCGTTTCCTTCATCATGAAGCGTCTCAACACTTTATTTGGCACTCATGAGACACTCTAAACCAAGGAGAAGCTTTACCATACGAGCCTTGGTACACTTCACCATAGTTGATCAAGTGGAGCATTAACTTGCCATTTTTGGAACCAAAAGGGATCAATAAGCAACGAATCTTTCTTGGACATTGTTGCTGCGTTTTGAAATTAGTCAGTGCACCTAGAAGTCCCAAGGTCGCAGCACTTTCAGCCCAAGCTTTCAAGACTCAAGCATCAACAACTTGCCTTATTTGGCAGAGTTTCTCTTTTATTCAAATGGCTCTCTCATGTATTTGGTGCGATTTGTTTCTATTTTTTAGCCATTAGAACGCTGTAACTGAGCCTATACAAGCTCAGCTCTTGATTCATTCTAAATCACCCTTGAATTTCAAAAGTAATAAACAGTTTGTTCTTTATCCACAAACTTTGAGTCTTTGTACTGTTTCTATGTCATTAGAGTTTAAGTGAGTGATTCACTTCTATTCTCTTGAAACTACGAATCTGTTTGTTTGTGTTATTCAAACAATCTTATTTGTTCCCCGATTGACAAACAATCTTATTTGTTCACTGACTGAACAAGTCAACCAACCCTTATCCATTCCATCTGGACTACATTCCACCTTCCGCAAGATTAAGCTTTGAATCTCTCCAACTTATATCATTTTTTGGATGCCCTACCAAGTGTGCCAAAATAATATAAGACTCAAAATCACACCAAGTTTATGGTCAGTCGGTTTCAAGGCCGACGGCTTGAATGAATCGAAATTCGCCACACAAACTTGCGGAATGACTTTGTGATAAGAACACTAATCAATGTCTATGTAAATCACACACAAAAACAAAGATTTCACTTGCATTCTAAGGGAATCACACACAATAGAAAACACAAGCAAACAAAGCGTAAGCTACAAAGGTGAAAAAACTCTCTCACTTATTTTCCAAATTTTTTTGTATCTTTACAATGAATGGAGAAATAAGCTTATATTGGCTCAAGTTACAAATCATCAAATAAGTCAACATAAATGCAAAATAAATCAAATTAATTATAAAAATCAATCAAGAATTAAATATTTTGAGAGATTTATCAATCAATGGAGATTGGTTCCTTGTATCTAGACACTTTTTTGATAAATCCATGAATTAAATGTCTTCTAGAAACTTCTTTGAATCTTAAGCTTGATTTGTATTAAACCATTTGTTGATGAGCCATGGATGTGAACCGTATTTTTGAGAGTACATTAGAACCCCATTGTTTAGGATTTGGTGGTGTTTCCCATTGTTGAAAACTAGGGCCTTCATAATTTTTATCCGCAGAAGGTGGACTCCCAGATGATAGACCTCCTGAATGTGGACTCCCAAATGATTGGTTTGAATCTAACTGTTTTGGCACATCTTGGTTGTTTCGTGAAACACCCGTCATAGCTGCTAAAAGTTGTAGCTTATCCTCGCCGGTTCTTTCACCTATATCGATGAAATACTTACACCAAATTACTAGTTTTTAAGGCTATTAATGCATGCCCAGTAAAATCTAATATGCTTTGGAAGCTTCAGTGCAAGGAATATCGTCTCCGCCTTTTTGAATTCATCGTAATCATTTTGGTCAAAAATCACATGGGAGTTGTTGTTGCAAACTTAGATGTTGGAACTCTTTATAGCCAATGATTGTGTCTTGTATTGTTGTCTCAAAATATTGTTTTCGACGACTACCACGGAAACCACTTCTAATAGGGCCTCGTGATGTTCCCCCATAACTATTATGAAAACAACTAATGCTATTAATGCATGCCCAGGAAAATCTAGTATGCTTTGGAAGCTCCAGTGCAAGGAATATCGCCTCCGGTTTTTGAATTTATCGTAATCATTTTGGTCAAAACCACATAAGCGATGTTGTTGCAAACTTTGTTGTTAGAACTCTCTATAGCCAGTGATTGTGTCTTGTATGGTTATCTCAAAAGATTGTCTTCGACGACTACCTCGGAAACCACTTCTAATACGGACTTGTGATGTTCCCCCAGATCTTTGTGAACGAGTTCCACGTCTAGCACTTGAATGCAAGTTTATTTTTCCTAATTGCTGGCCTCTATGATGGGGGATTTGAACTGGTTCATTCAATGGGTTTGTATTGTCGTCAATGCTAGCACAATACATTTCTTCGTTTTCTTGAGTCTCGAGCATGTCACCATTGTCGGTGTCTAAGACATCATCCTCCTCTTCGTCAGTTGCACGCTTATTCATCAACTCTTATCTTTTTTGGCGAACAAAATGTTGAGATTGTGAATATCATGTAATACAAAACATCGTACCATCACATCCCAAAATTATGGTGGTCTTCGTTTCAACTTCTTTGTTAATTTACATTCCTATAAACTTGTAATGATCATATTACGTAGTACCTAGATTTGGTAAATATTGTGATGGAAAAGAAAGGTCTTGGGTACTTACGAACTCACGTTTCTTCCACCATTCATCAGATGCATATATCATCGATGTTTTCCGAGATACTAAAGGAATCCATAAGTTCCTTCCACCTCTTGTAATTTTTTTTTAATTCCGTAAGCTTGTTTTTTAAATACCCATAAGTTATATTTATATTGAACGCTAAGTTAAAATTTTCAACCATATACGTTCTACCACTGGCATAAGGGTTTTTAAGCGTATAGTTATTCATCGCAACTGTTTTATCAAACAATTGAATTAATGTTTTTCTATTGATAAGAGCATTTAGTTCTAGGACGATTTGAACTTGTTGGTCTAGTAGAATTCGTGCTCCAAACTAATTAATTTATACAATATTAAGTTTCCATAAACTAATTTTGATCATATTGTAATTATTTTATTTTCCTTTCTTTTTAAACTATATCAAAAACATGTATTTATGCAGTTTTGGTTTAGTTTTTGTATGGATTTACACTAAAACGTATAAATAACGACGTACTAAATATTTTACGTAATGATTAATGTGTGTGTACATATATATAAACAGTGTTAACTAATATTAATTAAGGGACAATTGTAAAAATATCACTTCTACTGTGTCACTTTGCAAAAATGTAACAATGGGTTGTCCATTTGCAAAAATATCACTAATATAGATTTTTAAAGCCTAAATCTTAAAATTTTAAACCCTAAAAAATGTTTTGACCCCTAATTAATCTTAAATCCTCAAAACTAAACCCTAATACAACATAGTTAACTCAAACATAAATAATATAATAAAAAGTATTTTGGAAAAAGTAGCATTTTTGCAAAGATTTTGAAAAGATGGCAGTTTTAAAAAGTGTTATTTCTTAAAATTTCTCTATTAATAATTTATTGGTTCTATATAAATATATTATTTATATATGTGACATATATTTTAAACAGATTTGTATGGATTAAGACTTAAAATAAAATTTGGTGAAATACCCAATTTTATGAAAAAAATTATACATTTCTTACGTATCATAAAAGGTAATTCAAAAATCTACATATGCTCTATGTATTATTATTATATTTTGATATAGTACATAATCCATTTAAAGAATTTTTGAAAAATGCTACTTTCGAAATGCCATTTTTCAAAAATCCTATCATTTTAAAATATTTTCAAAAACGCCACTAATAATATATCATTTATGTTTAAGTTTAGTTTTTTGGGTTTAGGGTTTGTTAGGTCAAAAAAAATTTTGAAAGTCAATTTTTTTATGGTTTAAGGCTTAAAAAAATAATTAATTTATGATATTTTTGAAAATGGACAACTCAAAATGGTATTTTTGCAAAATTGTGTTTCAAAAGTTGTATTTTTGAAATCCCCCATCTATTTAATTTTTTTTTTAAATAACTAAAATAGTAAAGAAATACAAGTCTATAGTTTTTTTAAACTGATTCGAATTTAAGAAAATTTAAAATAAAACAAACTCATATTTTATTA